>CM055122.1:483159870-483902370 GCA_029206835.1 Rana muscosa
GCTTTTAGGGTTGTAACTATCAAGGAATTAATTTTCATATATGGTGGCAATGCCCCCAATCCAGAGTGTTTTGGAATAGGCTATTTGCTTTTATCAAGCCACAGGATACCAGAGGAGACCCCCCCCCCCCCGATAGCTCTTGTTAATGAACCTATAAGGGATATTCCTAGATATTCCCAAATGTTGGTCTTCGCTATCCTTTTGGCAGCAAAACATTTTTGTTGCTAGTGCTTTGAAAACCCTATTGTAGCTTTAGGTTTTATCAAAGCTAAGCTTTCTTGGATTATGATGAATGAGAAGATTGCTAGCACACAAACACAATCAAAAGCAATCTGAAAAAGTCTGGAAGGGAGTCTGGATGTAAATAAGCAGGCTTATTCCCAAAGCAATAGGGCCTTAGGGGTGCCCTTTGTATCTTTCATGACTGGAATACTTTTTCTCATTTTTCTTCTGTATCCTTGTTTTTCTTATTCATTTGTTGGATACTGGTCATGCTGTCAGATACTCCTCCATGTCCTGATACTAGCTTTATGCTCTCATAGCTAAATGATATGCATTCAGCGCTGGGTCCTTACACCTAGGTTTTCGAACAGGCTACTTGTATGCTTTGATGTAATCCTTGTATTGCATAGAAATGGCAATGCGCCCTGTCTATGTGTGTCTTAAGAATTTATGATGCTGTAACACTGTTATGATACTTGTATTTGAAGAATATAACAATAATAAAAACATATTGAAAGCAAAGAGAAATGTTTTTCACAGTGGTAAATCGAATTTGAAGACTAAGGGCTCATGCACACAGGGCGTTAGAAAAAACGAGCTGCAACGCCACTATCAACGCCAGGAAAAAGCGGCTGTAGAAACATGCTTTTAGTAGCTTTTTTTGCACGTTTAGCTGCGTTAGCTTTTAGCTGCGTTTCTCTGCCTTTATTCAAAATCAATGGTTTCCTATGAGAGCCCATTGATTTGAATAGAAGTTGCACCAGAAGTCGGATCATGTTGATCCGATTTGCGGCACGGCTTGTATGCTGAGGATCTTGAAGAGGAACCCCATGCCAAGATGAAAAAAAAACAAAAACCGGCATGGGGTCCCCCCAAAGATCCATACCAGACCCTTATCCGAGCATGCAGGTCAAGAAAGGGAGGACTGATGAGCGAGCGAGCGCCCCCCCCCCCAACCCGGTCCTGGACCATACTGCGCCCCCCCACACCAAAGCACCTTGTCCCCATGTTGATGGGGACAAGGGCCTCTTCCCGACAACCCTGGCCGTTGGTTGTTGGGGTCTGCGGGGGGGGCTTATCTAAATCTGGAAGCCCCTTTTTAACAAAGGCCCCAGATCCCGGCCCCCCACCCTATGTGAATGAGTATGGGGTACATCATCGTAAGAAGAGACGCCGGAGCTGCTTTAATAAATTACTTTAAATAACGCGTACTCTTTTATTTTTGACACTTTTTGGGTGAATGGGTAGGGGTACGATGTACCCTATAATCATTCACATAGGGTGGGGGGCAGTGATCTGGGCGCCCCTTGTTAAAGGGGGCTTCCAGATTCCGATAAGCCCTCCACCCGCAGACACCGACAATCAACGGCCAGGGTTGTTGGGAAGAGGCCCTTGTCCCTATCAACATGGGGACAAGGGGCTTTGAGGTGGGGGGGCGCTGAGCCCCCCCTGCCCCAAAGCACCAACCCCCCATGTTGAGGCTATGTGGCCTGGTTATGGTCCAGGAGGTGGGGGGCACTCGCTCGTCCCCCCCCACCCCCCCTTTCCTGACCTGCCGGGCTGCATGCTCTGATAAGGGTCTGGTATGGATTTTGGGGGGACCCCCACACCGTTTTTTTGTAGCGTGGGGGTTCCTCTTAAAATCAATACCAGACCGAAGCGCAGTTTTTTTTTTTTTTTTTTTTTTTTTCATTTTGGCGTGGGGTT
This sequence comes from Rana muscosa, assembly GCA_029206835.1. Classification (NCBI taxonomy): domain Eukaryota; kingdom Metazoa; phylum Chordata; class Amphibia; order Anura; family Ranidae; genus Rana; species Rana muscosa. The sequence continues at coordinate 483,161,800 of CM055122.1, forward strand.
CCTCTTCAAGATACTCAGCACCCAAGTTGGATCATCATGATCTGACTTCTGGTGCGACTTCTATTCAAATCAATGGACTCTCATAGGGAACCATTGATTTTGACAGGAAAAAAACGCTTGACACAGCTTAACATCGTTTAAACCTGTGTTTTTAGCAGCTTTTGGTGGCATCAGACATTTTTACAGCTTGTTTTTACTGCTCCTGGAAGCACAGGCTGTGTGTGTGTGTGTGTGTGTGTGTGTGTGTGTGTGTGTGTGTTTTTTTTTAATTTTTTTTCCTTCTACTGCCCCTAAACGCTTATGCCTCCAAACGCCTCTGACAGTTTACAGTATGGACACATAGGCTAACATGGAGGGGCGTTTAGAAGCAGTTAAAAAAAAAAAGTCAGACGCCCCTAACAGCAGCTGTAAAAACGTCCTGTCTGCATGAGCCCTAAGTACCATGAAAGCTATGAAGCAGGTTGCAGTGAATTTTTTTTTTTTTTTTTTTATTGTAGAAGACGGCAACATAAAATTAATGCAATATTTGACACTGTTTTTGATGAATTAAAGGGGTTGTAAAGGCACACGTTTTTTCACCTTAATGCATTAAGGTGAAAAAACATCAGAGGATTAGCGGCCCCTCAGCCCCCCAATTTACTTACATCACGGCGTGGGACTTTCGAGCGGTTAGGCTGGTTTCACACTGGGGCGGTGGGGGCGGTGGCGGTTTAGCGCCGCTATTTTTAGCAGCGCTATACCGTCGGAATTGCGGAGGTATTCGGCCGCTAACGGTGCGGTTTTAACCCCCGCTAGCGGCCGAAAAAGGTGTCCCATTTTTTTCTCCTCCCGCCAGCGCATCGCCTCAGTGTGAAAGCCCTCGGGCTTTTACATTGAGCATACTGGGGCAGGCGTTATTTTTGCGCTATTTTTAGTGCAAAACGCCTGGAAAAACTCCTCAGTGTGAAAGGGGCCTTAACGCGCTGGCTTCTCGGCTCATTCATTGGTTGATTGAAAGCAGCGCAGCCATTGGCTCGCGCTGCTGTCAATCACATCCAATGGCGCGGGTGGGCGTGGCCGAGTGATACAGCCGGCTGTATCACGGGAGCGAGCTTGCATGAAGGAGGTTAGTTCTTGCGGGGAGGAGCCGAGACAGCCGCCGAGGGACCCCAGAAAACCAAGTTTGGGGCCACTCTGTGCAAAACGAGCTGTACAGTGGAGGTATAACATGTTTGTTTTTTTTTAAAAAAAAATGACTTTACAACCCCTTTTTAACGCATGAATATCTGATTCGCTGGATGTAGTAGCAATTCTCAATGAATTCTCAAGGTGCTCATCAGATATTTTGGTTCTAATTTTATTCTTTGTATGCTTCATCCTTAGTTGCTCACATTATATAGGTGCTACTGAAAACTGATAAAATTAATAAGGTGCGATTGTGAAGAGTGGGAGATTTTACATTTGGGAAGATAAAACTTTCATACAAGTCCAGTAAAGAGAAACTGTCAATTGTTTCTTCAGCCACATGTATTCACCAATTGTAAAGGCATTTTTACCCAAAAAAATGTAATAAAAATATATATTTTTTAAGCAAGTTTACGACTTTTTTGTTGGGCCTCGTTCATAGCTGTCTTGGACTGCAGGTTGGACACCCTGTCCTAGTGTTTGCTGTAATAGGGGCAGTCCACTCAAAAACAGAACTCCTGTTTTGTGTAGATGACTTAAAGTTCAAGCCATCAGCCAATATTTATTTTTTCTAATAAAGACTCCTGTGTTTCCACTAGATCCCTGTATCAACAGAGGGAGTGAAACAGGACAGTAGGCAGGCAGAGCCATGGACTCTGGAATCCTTGTCACTGACGTCCTTGACCAATGAAAGAAGCCAATGAGCGATTCAGCTCACTGGTGTCTGACTAGTACTGAAATACCAGTTTTAGGTGCACTGACCCGATGGGTTCTATTTATAAAAAGTTTGCCTAGCCATTCATCCAACAAATCTGCATGTACTTTCATTCTGAGCAAATGCATCAAATAATTCTTCTTTAGGTTATTTTGACTTCTAAAAAAAAAAAAAGTTTATATGACCAGTGTAAAATTTGTTTCTTTTTTTATTACTACTTTCCTCTAGTGTTCTCTAGACTAGAGCATGCAGATTCATTAAACAAATGGATATGCAAACATTTAAATTTGTTATTGTTTTGTCTGGTTAATGTGTTAGGTAAAGTTTCATCCAGTGTTATTTTATTTTCTAGTCTGTCAAAATGACTGAACTGGCCAACCTTAATTTGCTGTCTTTTCTTGTAGGCGATGATGTTACAGTATATGGTGTAGTTATGCAGAGGTGGAAGCCTCTTTTTGTAGACACACGCTGTGACCTGGAGATTGTATTAAAGGCTAACTATATTGCTGTGAATAATGAGCAACCTAGTGGAGTGATCATAAATGAGGAAGTTCGAAAAGAATTTGAAGAATTCTGGGAAAGATTTAAGTATAATCCTTTAGCAGGTATGTTTAAAAATGTATTACTTTTCAGTATAGAAAAAAGGACGTAAACAGAAAAGGTGCATGAACCGCCCTAACTAAAAAGTACCACAGCGCTCAGGAAAGGGCAATTGAGGTCTGTGAGAACACGCAGTAAAATTTGAAAACTAAAAATTACAGCAGCTGCTTAAAATCAATCCAAACATGCATAAACTGTAATATTTAAACTCTAAAAGTCCCAGAGTCCATAATAACACTGTAGCAGCGCTGCAATCAAACCCCCGTTTGAAAGTCTTCTATATATGATACATATAGGAAAATAGTAGTAATGCAGAGGAGGATGAATGTGATTAGTCAAGAGTCTTTATAGTGCTCCTTTCACCAAGGGATGTTCACCACGTGGGGGGATAAATTCCCCTTTTGGGGACGCACTCACCAGACGTAAGAATCAAATAAGCCTTAAATCAACATAGACATCTGCCGTTTGTACTGCAATCTCCACCACCAATAGCTCTTGCTTGATATGGGGGTCCACAATCACATGTGAGGAAAATAAATCTCCACATAGAGCAGTACCGTTTAAAAGTTTATTAAAACCCCACAGTACCCCCTTACAAATGTGCGTACCCAAAAGTAAAAGATCTCAGGCAATGTATAAAGTATATACTAGTGAGTGTGAACGCTCGGACATTCAAGACACTGAAGACAACTGTTACCAGTTACTTCCGCGTCTTCCTGGTTCTCAGTCCGTGGAGCGCACGCGTCACTTCCGATTAGTCGACAGTCACGTCCTGACGCGTTTCGTCACTTCCTGACTTTGTCTGCGGGCATGACTCCTAGTATCAACAACCGGCTTTATGTACACATCACTCACGCCCCTTTCGCAACGTCAGACGTGCTGGTGTACGTCCGGCGCCGTCTTACCCGCCTGACTGAGAAAGTAAACAATGCCAGGCAGTGGGCGGAAGTGAAGTCACCAGTCAATCTGCGATGCAGCTACAACCCCCTCACACTGCACAATCGCTCGGCAATGATCGGAGATATAGGAAACAATCGCAGTGAACTGATGTAAATAATAGCACATCTTATCAGCCATATTTAAAAATGCGAATTAGGAAAAACATAATCATATTCATATGCAATGATTGCCATTAAACCTTCTCTTCTGGCATACAAAATGTAATTGTGTATATAGAACTTGTAGAAAGAATAATCATAGGCGGTAAACACGGACATAGTATTGTGGCACAAATATCTGCAGACACATCCCATCTCCCCATTCATACTGTCATATGGCTGCACATATAGACAAATCATAGTTGGGTAGTCTGCATCATGCCATACTTGTCCTAGATTGAGTCAACAACATGCAGAAACTCAAATGTATTTGTGCTAATATTGCATAGGCCTATAATGGACCTAATGTGTGCGATATTACAGGCTCATGGAGTATACCTGCATATAGCACCCTCCTCCCAATTTACAAATCCCATCTTTATGTAATGTTAAAGCGGGCAAATATTTAAAAACATTAAATCGGGTAGACTGGGAGTTAAATTAGGCTGGGACTAAAATTCAGTATGCCTAAAAGGTGAGGTATAAAGATAAAATGAGATCCTATAACATGATAAAAGTATAAAAAAATGGAATTAAAACTAATTATCACTAATAAAACAGTTGCTGTCCAATTCTACATTTAGGCCTTTAGATATTAAAACATCTGTTAAAAATATCCACCGCGTCTCCCATTTAGATAGCTCGCGGACTCAGAGCCTCTCCAGTGTTGTTCCAAATGTTCTATGCCCCAAAATTCTAGGCCTGATGCATCCTGATTATACTTTAATTTTAAAATGGAGGGACACATTGTGGTCCTTTAAAACCAATTTTGATGTTATGGATATGTTCCGCTATACGTATCCTTAGCATTATTTTAGTACGCCCTATGTAAAGGAGACCACAAGGACATCTTAAAGCATAGACCACAAAGATGCTGTTGCATGTTATAAATTGTTTTTAGATCAAATTGTTGGTTATTCGAGGAGGAAATAAAATTGTCTAGACCCCTAATTGGTCGTGCAACTTCCCTGCAGGCTTTGCATCTTCAGGCAAAAAAGCCATTACGATGCCAAAAAGTTTGCGGTCTTGTTGGAGGGTCTAGAACTTTTTTGACCACCAGATCACCATAGTTAGGGGCTTTTCTATATATGAACTGAGGCCTCGGAGGTAATACTGTACAGAGTTTTTTTGTCCAATAATAGGATGTGCCAATGTTGATTGAATATTGATTCAACTTCTTTGTACTGAGTGTGGAATTGTGAGATGAAACCCTATTCTTTAGTATTAGTAGCTACTGGGATAGGCTCCTGTGTTACTTGTAAACAGACTTCTCTTGGTATTGCACCAACATCTTCTACTATCTTGTCCAGCACTTGTGGGTTATTCCCTCTTGCCTCAAATCTCTCAGTCAGGATCTTTGAGTAAAAAAATTGTCAGTCTCAGAACAATTCCGTTTGACCCTCATAATTTGTCCCTTAGGGATATTTCTGAGCCACTGGGGGTGGGGACCCCGCTGGTTGTTGGCAAATAGCTATTCCTATCGGTCGGCTTAAACACTTTGGTTTCAAGTTTTTGATTTCGCCGATAGACACTGACATCCAGGAAATTTATTTATTCGCTATGCCACTCAGATGTTAACCTGATGATGCTGACTGCTCACTCCCCACCTGCCTCTCTCCAGAGGAACCTTCCACACCCCGGAACTAAGTTCACTGACTACTGTTTGTCCCGGACATTAGTTGATCGCTGTACGCCGTAACCTCCGGCCGGAGAGTCATCTGTTATCACACCAGGGCCTGAATAAGTGTCTTTCCCTGGATTCATGGACGGAAGATTGGAGTGAGCCTTACCGAACGGACATCACATGGGTGAGCAGTAATTTCCCCGAATTATTATATTGGGAGGTTTACTTGACTTTAAGCTGCACCGTCCCATGGTGCGTTCAGCTATTAGTAGCTTTCACCTTAATTGTCGTCCGGTAAATCCTACCACTGGCAACCTTTGTGGAAGGATTAAGCCATCCCCAGCAGTGCTTAGTAGTGGCCATCTCTCTGATATTCACTATTGAACTGGATTCATCCATCTATTTTCACCTTCTGTGGAAAATGCCCCAATGGACTGGATGCATGTTTCTACTGGAATTACACCCATGAGTACAGTCAATTGCCTGACTTTCTATTATCACTGTTCAAGTCCAATCATATCCATGGATATGTTTCAGTATTCGTGCCTGTACCTGTAGGAGTGTGTGGGAGTTGTTTGGTTGATTTCTTGTGGTGGTCACCTGTCCTCTTTAGATAAGTGTCTAATTTTATTAGTGCCTTAGAGATACTTGGTTGCTAAGGCACTAGTCAGACACCCAGAGCCATATAGCAGCAGCTCGGAGGGAGTGGCACGCTCACTAGGCCTCAGCTTGCTACACCCTTGGCCTAGCAGCAGCAAGGGCCCAGTCATCCCTGTCCTCTCCAGCTCAATCCCTATTCAGCAGATGAAGCTCAGCATGGGCCTGAATAACCATATGTTTCATACTACGCTATACACATGTTGTTAAGCGAATGAGACTGAGGGGTGCTCCACTTAGCATTCAGTTCTGAAGCTCCAACTATGCCAGCAAAGATACACAAAATCCGCTCTACAACTCCCAAGACACATAGTAAAGGAACGGTGTCTAACCAAACCACCTCTAGTTCCATACAGCGATTCCTGGTTGCCAGTGGAACCGGCCCTGGCGCATGTAGCAGTCAAGCTAGACGCACGAGACGCAACGCATCTCTCGCTTCACTAGCAACCTCTGTAAGAGAAAGTTCGCCTGTATCATCTTACTGCTCAGATCTCATGGAAGAACCTGAGTCTCCTACAGGCTCAGATATGGCGTCTCTGCTGAGCGGCATCAGAAAAGAGTTAGCCGGGATGTTCCATGGACTCGAAAAATCAATAAAAAAGGAAATCACAGGGGTAAGAACAGATATGGCGCATATTCTCGATAGGGTGGAGGGCACAGAACAGAGACAAGATGCTCATGAAACAGCTATAAGAGAACTACAAAAGACTGTCACACAGCTAGCCCTTGCTCAACGTGCCTCACTATATAAGTTAGAGGACCTCGAGAACAGAAATCGCAGAAACAATCTACGAATCAGAGGTCTGCCTGAAGTGACTGGAGATAAAGATTTGGAGTCGCAGATTAGAGGTATATTTAATTCAGTGTTGGGGAATGAACCCACTGATCCGTTGCGCTTTGATCGGCTTCATCGGGCTCTTAGGTCTCGTACCGGTGCTCTTGAGCAACCCAGAGACGTAATATGCCGTCTACATTATTTCACAGATAAGAACGCCATTATGGTCAAGTTGAGGAGCATTCCCAACATTGACTTTGACGGAGCGACTCTCAATATTTTCTCGGATCTATCTAAAGAAACTTTAGACTGCCGCAGAGCCCTTAAACCACTTTTGGAACATTTACGTTCTAAGGAGATTACCTATAGATGGGGTTTCCCGGCGTGCCTTATTGCTACCAAAAATGGTCGCTCCCACACCCTCCGGTTCCCAGAGGAATTGTTACAATTTTTAAAGGACCTTAATCTGCCCTCAGTGGACCTCCCGGGCTGGCATGATCCGGTCCCTAAGTTTTCGCATATTCAGGACTCCCATTGGCAAAAATCTCCTACTACTAAAAAAGGGCGCTCTTCAGCGTCAGGTCCTGTATAATAACATAGACGAGTAAAGGGTGATTATGCCTATGTATTTTCCTTTTTTTCTTTGGTTGAGTATGCCTGTAAGTTATTATATCTAATGAGATGTGACTTGGCCGCTAAAGTATATTTGTTATAAAAAGGTTTATTGTTTACTGATGGAGCAAAAAGTATTCCTCTGCACATTATCTGACGCAAACTGAATGCGGGTGGAGCACAATGCTCCTATGTGTCTTTTATACGACACGTTCCCCTCCCCTTCTTTCCTTTTGGGGTTGTGGAGAGCGGGTAGCCTTCGAGTTTTCTTATCCGTTCTCCTACGGGAGTTCTGGACGGCTGCCCGTGCTCTCTCCCCCCATAGGGACCACCACAGAAATCTGCGTGATAAATTAAGGTTTCCCACATGCGTCCAGATGGACGTTTTTGTTGTTTATGTAAATTTGTCTTTTTGTTTTTCTCAATACTTCCCCGTTTCTTTTTTGTTTTATTTCCTCTATCAAGGCTGGCATGCATGGTTAAGTAGGTTCAAGGGTTATGCTCTACTGTGATAAATGGCCACACTTAAAGTTACTTCTTATAATGTTAGGGGTTTAAATGCTGCGGCAAAACGGCATCAGGTTATCCGTGAATTACGGAAACTTGCCTCTTCTATTGTGTTTCTTCAGGAAACACATTTAACCCATACTACGCAGGTCAAATTGACCTCGCTTTATTTTCCTCAGTGGTATTATAGCCTTTCAGATACGAATAAAGCTAAGGGGGTGGCTATTGGTTTTAGTAGTAGTGTACCCTTCCATTTTTTAGATATGCAAGCGGATGACCATGGTCGTTTTCTTTTTTTAAAGGGCTTTTTAGGTACTACCCAATGTACTCTAGCAAACATATGCTGCCCGAACCAAAATCAACCTACCTTTTTTTCCCAAATTCTTACTGATTTATCACAATTTGCTGAGGGTCTAATCATACTGGCAGGAGACATAAATATGTCTCTAGATCCTGTTTTGGATACATCCCACGGTCGCTCTAACATCTCTTTTAAGCGCCTGTCCTTTGTTAAAAAGAGACTAATAGACCGACAATTGATAGACGTATGGCGTATTTTACATCCAAAAGAAAAAGATTTTTCCCATTTTTCGAAGACTCATCAGTCTTATTCCCGAATAGATAATATCTTTTTAGACCATTATCACCTCCCATTATTACAATCGGCGAATATAGGTACTGCGACACTGTCAGATCATGCACCTGTGTCGATGAGTATGACTATGCCCACTTTGACTCAGCGCTCCAATAATTGGAGACTCAATGATTCTCTTCTTTCTAACCCAACAGAAGTTTCTGTGTTTGCCTCTCATATAACGCAATATTTTAAAGACAATAAACCTTCTGAGACATCCCCTGCTATTGTATGGGAAGCTCACAAGGCAACTATGAGAGGCCGATTCATAGAACTTGGGGCAAGGAAAAAAAGAGAGCGTGGTCAACAACTTGAACAGGTCCTGCACCAAATAACAGAACTTGATAAACAACATAAACTCACTTTGCACACATCCCAGCTAGAAGCTCTCACATTGAAACGAGAGGAATTAAAAAAAATTCTTAACCTCGATACAGCTCGGAAATTCCAACGATATTCGCAAAAATTCTATGAGTGGGGGGACAAACCTAGCAGACAATTGGCAAGATCCCTCAAAGAAAAACAGACTAGATCGTTTATTCCTAAAATAAAGTTATCAAACGGAAATTTAGTCCATGCGACTCCTCACATTGCTAAAGCTTTCAGGGACTATTATGCAGATTTGTACAAAGTGCAGTGTGACTCCCCGTCTCTGACTGTGAAGGAGAGACGTAACCTTATGCTTACATATCTAAAAGAAGCAAATCTGCCCAAACTTTCAAATTTGACTCTCAGGGAACTTGAATCTGAACTTTCGGTTAAGGAATTTCAGGCGGCTCTGAAATCTTCACCGACAGGTAAAGCCCCGGGATCGGATGGTTATACTATCCGGTACTATAAAACATTCAGTGATATCCTTCTGCCCCGCCTTACGGCTTATGCCAATTCAATCTCACAGACCTCGGGACTACGCCCGGAATCTCTTACAGCCCATATTTCAGTTATCCTTAAAGCAGATAAGGACTCTACTCAATGCAGTAGCTATAGGCCAATTTCCCTATTAAATGTTGATATCAAATTATATTCTAAGGTAATGGCTAACAGACTACTCCCCCTTATACCCAGTTGGATTTCTACGGATCAGACGGGCTTTATGCCACACAGAGAAGCCAAGGATAATTCTCTCCGGGCGATATCTCTTATACAATACGCTCAAAGGTCTTCCCAGTCCACCCTATTCGTATCTACAGATGCTGAAAAAGCGTTCGATAGGGTGGACTGGGATTACTTAAAACTGACCCTGCGACATTTTGGGCTGGGACCCAAGATGTTTTACCGCATTACTTCCCTCTATTTTAACCCCACGGCACAAATTCGCATAAATGGCACTTTGAGTGTCTCATTCCAACTATTTAATGGGACCAGACAGGGCTGCCCTCTTTCTTCCCTTTTATTTGCCCTTACCCTCGAACCCTTTTTGGCAACCATAAGATGTAATTTAAATATACATGGGATTCAAGTAGGTAATAAAACGCACAAATATGCGGCATATGCGGACGATATTTTATTTTTTATCCAGCAGCCTCGTATCTCGCTTCCTAATTTAATGTCAGCGTTTTCTACTTTTCAGACACTCTCCAACTTTAAAATTAACCTATCTAAGTCTGAAATTCTAAATATTAATCTACCTGGAAGGGAGGTGGAAAATTTAAAACCCCTCTTCCCTTTTAGATGGGTTCAACGAAGTATGAAATATCTGGGAGTGAATCTTGTGCCTCACATTCAGTCCCTCTTTAAATATAATTACATCCCATTATTGAATAATATTAGAAGGGATCTACAAAAGTGGAACACGCTGACACACTCATGGTTGGGTAAAGTGAGTATAATTAAAATGAACATTCTGCCTAGAGTTCTTTTTTTCTTTCAAATGATCCCATTGGGTGTGCCTATAGGATTTGTTTCCCTATTACAGACCATGGTCTCCCGCTTCATTTGGAGGAACAGTCACCCCAGAGTATCTAAGGAAGTATTATTTTGTTCCAAGGATGCTGGGGGACTGGCCCTTCCAAATTTTAAGGCTTATTATAATGCTGTGATTCTGTCTAGAATATCCGAATGGAAATATGCTGCTAATTCCAAACTTTGGGTGAGTTTGGAACATGCTCTTAGTAACACAGACCTAGCAACTACACCCTGGTTGCCACGCTTACATAGACACCTTGCTCCAAGTACCTCCACTTTAACCACTTCCACCCTTGATGTATGGGATGCCTTACATAGGAAGTTCTCGTGGTCATATGCTTCTCCTCTGTTACCGCTTTTGGACCACGATTATTTCTTACCTGGCCTATTAGATCCTGGCTATAGGACGTGGTTGCCAGAAGAACCTCTTCTACTACATCATGTTCTTCGAGCAAATGCGCTTAAGCCTCTTAAGGAAATTCTCGGCCTCAAGCCCATTATGTTTCTTGATAAATGGAGATATAATCAATTGCAAGGTTTCCTTAGAACTCTGCCTCAGCCGCTTAGAGGGATACAGGACTTAAACAGTATTGAGGACATTTTTAATTCAACGGACCCACCTGAACATTGTATCTCGGTATTCTACAAATTACTCATCAAGCTCCAAGGTGATACTTATCCTCCCTTTCTCGCTAAGTGGGAGGCAGACTTGGAATCCTGCCTCTCAGACAGCCAAAAGGATAAAGTCCTACAGCTGACTCATATCTATTCAATTGCATCAAGGATGGCTGAGGTCAATTACAAACTACTAACCAGATGTTACTACACCCCATCAAAGCTTCATCAGATGCTCCCCGACAACTCTCCGTTGTGTTGGAGGAATTGTGGGAACAGAGCAACCCACGCTCATATATGGTGGTCGTGCCCACTCATCCGCCCCTTCTGGTCTAGCATTATTCGAATTATCCAACAAATATCCAATATTAATCTTCCTGTTGATGCATGGACCATTCTTTTCCATGCTACCAAGGAACCTGTCAGAAAATACAAATGTTCTTTAGTTCCACATCTGCTTAATACGGCTAAAGCACTTATACCTACCCTTTGGGGTCAGCCTGAGACTCCATCCGTGAAAAAGTGGTTTCAAAAAATTTCAGAGGTCCATCTCATGGAAGATATCACTCATTGTAACAAGAACACTTTTCAACGACACACTTTAACTTGGACTCCGTGGATGGAGTTCAAGGACACCACAACCTATAGAGAGATACTTGCACAATCCCACTGAGACCCGTTTACATCTATTGAATAAGCTATCTATATCTTAAGGATGATTTCCTGTGGTTATTCTTTGGCTTATCCCTTAAGAGACTAAAATGTAATGTGACAAACATTTTATTGGATACCATGCATGCCGGCCTTCCCTTTCCTCCCTTTTCTTTCCTTTTTTACACCTCTATTTTTGTTCTCTTCCTTTTCTTGGAGGGAGTGAGAGAGGGGTATTAGATTTGTTCTTCCCTGAGGCTTCCCCTGTTCCCCCCCCCCCCCTTTTTTTTTTTTTTTTTTTGGGGCACAGGTGACGATAATTTTACCTGATATTTTTCTCTCTACATATGTTTTGTCACTTCATCAGTGTAGTCACTTGTAAATTCATCCCTTAGTTCTCTATACAGTCCACTTTTAGATCTTAACACTTGTTTTTTAGTTTGTAGTAGTTTTTGAAATCACTTTTTTTCACTCTTTATTAATTAATTTTACGTTACAAGACATCAACACTAGAGTGATAGCACCCCCCATCCCCCCCCTTTCTAAAATCATCCCCGCTCCCCCCCCCTTCCCCCCCTTTTTTTTTTTTTGCACAGGTGACGATAACTTTACCTCTCACTTTTCTCTTTATATACATGTTTTGTCACTCTATCAGTACAGTCACTCATAAATTCACCCCCTAGTCCTTTATACTGTCTATTTTTAGATTTTAACACTCATTTTTTAGTTCGTAGTAGTTTTTGAAACCACTTTTTGTTTCCCTTTATTTAATTCCACTTTAGAAGACATCAACACTAGAGTGATAGCACATAATATATTTGGGGGAAAGTATGGGGGACTGTATTCCCCCATCCCCCCCCCTTCTAAAATCATCCCTACTCCCTTCCCCTCCCCCCCTTCTTTTTTTTATTATTTTTTTTCCTCTCCCTCATTTCCCCCCCCCCTCCTTTTCCCCGTCTTTTTTTCTTTTCCTCCCCTTTTTTTTTTTTTTTTTTTTCTCTCTCTCTCCATTTCCCCATCTCTCCCTCTTTTCTTCCCTCTTTATTTTTTTATTTTTTTTTATTTGTAATGGGAAATATTGAGACTGTAAATGTGTTTTATGTATTGTAATGTGTGTTTATATATGTTTTTGGAAAATTAATAAAAAAGATAAAAAAAAAAAAAAAAGATGTTAACCTGATGTTGTTATTGTTGGTGTTTTAAAACTTTTAAAAATTGCTGTAGAGAATCAACAGGACCAGCCCAAATAAAAAACAGGTCATCAATAAAACGTTTATAAAAAAATCGGCTCTATCCTCCTTTCTTTATAAATGACTTAATCTTCCCACTCCGCCATAAAAAGGTTTGCGATGCTAGGCGCAAACTTGGCCCCCATCGCGACCCCTCTTTGTTGTGCATAAAATCTATTGGCGTACCAAAAATAGTTGTGGGACAGACAAAAATCGAGGGCATGGCCGATAAAAACGTTTTGATTATGAGGTAAATCATCTTTTTGACTTAAAGCCCAATTGAGGGCTAGAAGGGCGTCTTCATGCTGTATAATAGAATATAGAGATGAGACATCCGCTCTTACCAACAAAACCTGTTGTCCTCCTTCTAGGTTGATGCTTTGTAGACAATTTAAAAAATCTTTTGTATCTTTTAAATATGATTGTGTCATTCCTACACTTTTTTCAAGAATTTGTCCTAGTATTGGCCCTTTCTTGATGAAATCGAATCAATACTGTTGACAATGGGTCTTGCTGGTGGATCAACGGGGTCTTTATGTACTTTTTTGGCAATGTGTATATATAGTGGAAATCTTACTACTGTTTGGTACCAAGAAATTGCTCTCTTTAGTGGACAAAACCCCCATCTAGAGTTTCTAATTGGTTCCTGTATGGCTGTGTTGGATCTTGATCTAATAATTTGTAGGTTGATTCATCCGAGAGCATTTCCATAATTTGACCATGATAAAACTCTTTGGAGAGCACTACTACTCACCCTCCTTTGTCAGCTGGCCATATAATTATATCCTTGCGCTTTTCCAGCAAGTCGATGCCATCTTGGATGTGTCTCAAATTTACATTCTTTTTAGGTTTGAGGTGGTCTAAATCTCGTAGAACAAGACCCTTGAAGACCTCCACCTGGTGGTTAGGGTTATTAAAAGGGTTAAATAGGGATTTGTTTTTCAGTCCACTGTTCACAATCCCTTGAGAGTTTACACTGATCGCCATATTGTATGAATTGCGCCCCACAAAATAGTTTTTTTATATTTTAGTTTTCTGATATATTTGTGTATGTCTACAAAGACATTCAATTTATTCACAGGTTTCTTCATTCCACATTTAAGGCCTAAATTCAAAATATTCAACTCTTTATGTGTTAATTCAATTGGACTTAAGTAAAAAATTCCTCCTATTAGTGATTTCTCCTTCTTTTCCTGGGTCCTCCTTCCGGCCCTGCATCCTCGGGTTCTTCGTTCCTTTGGTATGGGTGTTGGGAATGGTCTTTCACCCACTGATTGTGTGGCTGAGAATCTCTCCATTCTTGATCTCTGTACTGTGATGTAGGCTGTTGAAGCCTCCCCCTGTGTGGTGGGAATCATCGCCCCCTCCTTTGCCCCCCTCCTCTCCCTAAAAAAGGACGGGGTGGTGGGGCATTCTCATACATTAATGGTTGAAATTTATTGTGGGTGAGTGGGTATCTGGTATGCCATTTGATGATTATTCGCTTGGCTAGCCCTACCTCCTCATTTTCCCCCTACCTCTTCGTATTGGAGTGGAAAATTGTACGGGTGAATCTAATTCAATTTCATCATCGCTTAAGTGTTCTCGTAATCTTCCAGGAACCCTCCAACAAGACCACAGACTTTTTGGGATTGTAATGCCTTTTTGCCTGCAGAAGATGCAAAGCCTGCAGGGAAGTTGCATGACCAATTAGGGGTCTAGACAATTTTATTTCCTCCTCGAATAGCCAACAGTTTGATATAAAACAATTTATAACATGCAACAGCATCTTTGTGGTCTATGCTTTAAGATGTCCTTGTGGTCTCCTATACATAGGGCCTACTAAAAGAATGCTAAGGATACGTATAGCGGTACATATCCATAACATCAAAATTGGTTTTAAAGTGGTTGTAAACCCTCCCCCGGAAGTTACACCTACAGGTAAGCCTAGATTAAGGCTTACCTGTAGGTGTTTGCAATATCTCCTAAACTACACAGTTTAGGAGATATTTGCCGAAAGGTATACACAGTTGTCTACGGCGCATGCGCGCCATAGACAACGGCGCTGTGAAAATTCCATTCATAAAACCGGCAACGCCGGTTTTGACGGCTCCCACGTGCATGCGCGGAGTGACGTCTTCGCCGCTCCGGCCAATCACAGCGCTGGAGCGGCGATACCCAGAAGTAACCTTCCGGAGAGATGACTGCGGCCGGAGGGGGAGACGTGGAAGGCTTCGGGGGGCTTCGATCTAAGGCAAGTACTGCATAATGAGCTAGTATGCTAGTCATACTAGCTCATTAAGGCTTTGTCTTGCAGGTGATTAGTTTTAAAAAAAAAAATTGGGTTTACAACCACTTTAACCACTTAACCGCCCCATGTGCATATACGTCGGCAAAATGGCACGGACAGGCACAATCACGTACCTGTACGTGACTTCCTTCGTATGGGTGGGGGTCCGATCGGACCCCCCTCCGGTACATGGAGCAGTGGTTTTAGTTGCGGGAGCGATTCAGGATGAGGAGGCGGCCATTGGTTTCTGGCCACCCCCTCGATTGCTCCCGGCGAATGATATTCTTCCTCTGCCTGTGTAATGTAAACAAGGAAGTGATGTCATCTCTCCATGCGGCGGTCTTTTCGTCTAGAGCGCTGTGGAGAGAAGACATTAGGTTAGTGCACCAACACTACACTAACACGTAGGTACACATAGGCACACATTTCGCCCCCCAGTCACAGTGTCACAGTGTCACTGATTGCAGTGATCATTTATTTACTGATCACCGCATTTAGTGTCATTTGACTGTAAAAAGTGTCAGAGCAGTTAGGTTTACGCCCCTTTAGGTCCAGGGTAGCCCCCTAACCCCCCCCCTAATAAAGGTTTAACCCCTTGATTGCCCCCCAGGTAACCCTTTCACCCCATATCGTCAGCGTCACTAAGCAATCGTTTTTCCAATCGCTGTATTAGGGTCGGTGGTGCCCCTAGGTAGCCAGTTATTTATTTTTTTAGGTTCGCCGCAGGTTTTTATAGCGTCAGGTACCCCCATATATTTTAACCCCCTGATTGCCCCTAGAGCTAACCCTTTCACCAGTGATCACCGTATAAGTGTCACTGGTGACACTGGTTAGCCAGTTAGTTATTTAGGTTACCCGTCAGGTTTTTATATATCGTCAGGTACCCCCATATATTACCTAATAAAGGTTTTAACCCCCTGATTGCCCCTAGTTAACCCTTTCACCAGTGATCACCGTATAAGTGTTACGGGTGATGCTGGTTAGTTAGATTGCTTTTTATAGCATCAGGTTACCCGCCGTATATGACCCAAAAAAGGTTTAACCCCCTGTTCGCCCGGCGGGTGATATCAATTAGGTTTTAGACTCAGAGGGTCTGCGTCGCCCCAGGCAGCGTCAGGTTAGTGCCAGTAACGCTAACACCCACGCTCAAAGCATACACCTCCCTTAGTCAGATTCAGGCTCAGAATACATTCCCGTAGAAGACAGCGGCTCCATGTCAGATAGCACTGATGACGAAGAGGAGGATCCTGCCAAGGTCAGGCGTACCCGATCCCGATCTTCTGATGTTGTTGAGGAGCAAGAACCGCAGGGCTCTCGTATTATAGAGCAGAGTAGTACTAGCGCCGCTATTCCTTCTGGTGAACTGGCAAGCACCAGCGGCCTAGTACAGCCTGTGCGTACATCCAGCACTGCAGTAACACTTGGGGACGTGGCGAGTCCCATAAGTGCAGTTCAAGCTGGCGAGGTGGCAAGCACAAGTAGTGTCCCGCTGCCACCAAGAAGACAAAGGCAGGCCCGTCGTGCCCATAGTGCCCTTCCTGCAGACTTCGCCTATCCTGATTGGGTGCCCAACACTTCTGCAGAACCCGTACTTCCCCCATTCACTGGCCAACCCGGTATTCAGGTGGAAACTGCTTATTTTACGCCACTTGATTTTTATTCACTGTTTTTCACGGAAGATCTCTATAGATCTATTGTGGACCAGAGTAATTTATATGCTGGTCAATTCATCGCCGCTAAGTCCCCAGTTGCCTTCCATTGCCAGAGATTGGAAACCAATTACGGTTTCCGAATTTAAAACCTTTCTGGGCCTTTCCCTCAACATGGGCACACGTAAATTCTCATCATTGCGCTCCTATTGGTCCACGCGCCTAATTGACCATATGCCCGTGTTCTCTGCCTCCATGCCCAGGAAACGATACGAGCAGATCTTGCGGTTCATGCATTTCAATGACAATGAACTTTGTCTTCCACGTGGAGACCCTGAATACGATCGGCTCTACAAAATTCGGCCCCTCATAAACCACTTCAACGAACGTTTTGCAGCCTTGTTTATTCCTGATCAAGTTGTCTGCGTTGATGAGTCCCTGATTAAATTTTCTGGCCGCTTGTCTTTCAAGCAGTACCTTCCCAGCAAGCGTGCCAGATACGGGGTCAAGCTCTATAAGTTCTGTGACAGGGCAACAGGCTATGTATGGAGCTTTATGGTTTATGAGGGAAAAGATAGTCAGGTAGAGCCGGAGAACTGCTCAGATTAGTGTGAAACTTGGTGTCGCCCTTATTCGGAAAGGGGTACCACTTGTATGTGGACAATTATTACACGAGCGTGCCACTGTTTAGTCACTTGTTTGATCATCAGATTGGAGCATGTGGCACCGTGCGACCTAATCGCCGGGGCTTTCCCCAGGGGCTTGTATATTCCGTCTTAGGCTGGGAGAGAGAGCCTGCTTGAAGTGTAATAATTTGCTCGCTGTGAAGTGGAGGGATAATAAGAATGTTTTCCTTCTTACCTCCCTTCACGCAGACACGACAGTCCAAATTCGTACGGCGACTGGTGTTGTGGAGAAACCCCTCTGTGTCCACGAATATAACCAAAATATGGGAGGGGTGGACCTCAACGACCAATTGTTGGCGCCGCATCACATTGCCCGTAAGGCGAGACACTGGTACAAAAAAGTGTCTCCTATCCTTATTTCAATTGGCTTTGCTGAACGCTCATGTGCTATACAGAGCTTTAGGCGGGACTTTATCCTTCCTAAAATTCCAGGATGAGATAGTCACAGACCTCCTGTATCCAGGCGGTTCTGCACCTCACCATCCCCAACCAAATGCAGTAAGCCGGCTGCATGAGAGGCATTTTCCGTATGTCCTCGAGAGTACCCCTACCCAACGAGTCCCCCAAAAAAGATGTCGTGTCTGTAGCAAGCGCGGATTTAGGCGTGACACCCGTTATTTTTGTCCACTCTGTCCTGACAATCCTGGTCTTTGCATTGGTAAATGTTTTGAACGCTACCACACAAAAGTGAAGTCTTAGCGTAGGGTACAGAATTTCACAGACTAGGACACACTTACACAGGGTCTCCCAAGATGCATTTTGAGAAAACCTAACCGTTACAGTTGTTAAAGTTACAAAAAAAAAGTGTAAAAAATAAAATAAAAAACGTAAAAAAATAAAAACACAAAAAAATATATAAAAGAAAAAAACAAAAATATAGTTGTCCCCCCTCTCTCTCCCCCCCTCTCTCTCCCCCCCTCTCCCCCCCCCCTCTCTCTCCCCCGCCTCTCTCTCCCCCCTCTCTCTCCCCCCTCTCTCTTCTCTTTTTTACTGTATTCTATTCTGAATGCCATTCAGCTGCAGCGCGGAATTATTTATCTTGACAGCAACAGCGTTTGCTCCCACGATTCATAAAGCCGTGACTCCAGTGCTGTAGGAGGTGATTTCACCACCGCAGTTATAAAAAAGAGCATATATGCCGAAGCATGGGGGCAGCAGGGGCGGAGGAGCGATTTTTCTCCTAATGCCGCGTACATACGGTCGAAATTCCGACAGAGGCTTGCCCGTGGAAAAGTCAGACCGTGTGTAGGATGCCCCCATGCTTCGGCATATATATATTTTAGGCACAGGTTGCGTTTAAAACTTTTTTTCTTTTTTACTAGGTTTTTTGGTATTTGCTTTGCAGGTATGGTATGGTAAGGTCTTACTGTTCTACTGTAATGTTACTTTGTTTTAATGTTAACCATCATTTGCTTAGCAGGTACGCCATTCAGTTGCAGCGCAAATTTATTTATCTTGACAGCAACAGCGTTTGCTCCTACGATATATAAAGGCGTTACTCCAACGCTGTAGGAGGTGATTTCACCACCACAGTTAAAAAAAAAAGAGCTACTGTGAAGAGAAGGAACCACTTGTTCGAGTGGTTTCTAAGATGTATGGATTACTAAATAAACCCAAAGAGGATTTTGAGATGCCAAGCATCAGTAAATGGGAAATAGATCTGAGTAGATCTTTTTCTCAAACCCAAAGAAAACAAATTACCTACTTGGCATTGAACTCCTCGGTATGTACACGGACCCAGGGGTCCAATTATAAAATTTTAACGCAATGGTACCATACACCAGTAAGACTCCATAAATTTGCAGTGGAAAATTACGATAGGTGTTGGAGATGTGAAGAGGAACAAGGGACAAAGTTGCACATATTTTGGTCCTGTAAAAAAAATAAGACAATATTGGGCAGAGATTCAGAGAATGGCACAAAAATTTACAGATGTCCAGATACCAGACGATCCGGCCTTTTTTCTTCACTGCTCGCATATTCCAGTCCAGACCTATAAAAAAAAAATGGTGCTTTGCCACATGATTAATGCTGCTAGAGCTGGGATTACATCACATTGGAGAGACCCTAGACCCCCCTCAATTACAGAGTGGTTGAACAGAGTAAGAGAGATAGGTGCCTTTGAAGATCTAGTTCTCTCAGCCCAAAACGAGAGAGCAATATGATAAAACATGGAAGAAGTGGAATCCTAAGGGATGAGACTATTAGATGGGACAATGGAGGACCATCCAATGAACGATAGATACTGATATGGGTGTATTCTTGCAAGAGTAGAAAGTATAGAAATAGCTTTATCCATTTTCCAAAAAAAGGGAGAGGAAATATTATAAATTGTTTTTTTTTTGTTTTGTTTTGGAGGAAGGGGAGGAGAGAGGGGGGGGTGGAGAGGGGAAGGGATGAGAGAAAAGAGGGAAAGGGAGAAAAAAAGAGAAGAAAAGTATAGAGTTCATCAAATAATTACCTACTCATCTGGAAATATAGAGTAGGGAGGTAAATAAAGAAGAAACATAACTGGATAAAAATGAATATATAGATAGAACTTAGTAAGACCAGATGTATTAAGTGGGAAAAGAATGTAAATGTATTTGTACATATATTTGATGAACTGTAATGGTGATAAACCAAGCAATATGATTGTTAATACTTGCTCTTTTATAAAAATAAATTAAAGAATACAAAAAAAAAGAGCATATATGCCGAAGCATGGGGGCAGCAGGGGCGGAGGTGCGATTTTGCTCCTAATGCCGCGTACATACGGTCAAAATTCCGACGGAGGCTTGCCCGTGGAAAAGTCAGACCGTGTGTACGTGGCATAACTTTTCTTTTTCGTACATCACGGGACACAGAGCGACTTAGTCATTACTAATGGGTTATATAGATTACCTTCAGGTGTTGGCACTGGCCAATTCCAAACCGGAAGTACCCTCCCCTATATAAGCCCCTCCCATCCGGGAGCACCTCAGTTTTTTGCCAGTGTCTAAGGTGTTGGCCAAAGAGTAACATGTGTTTTCACTGGGCTTGCGTACAGGTTCTTTTGGGCCTTAGTAAGCTGTTCCGGATCCCACCAAAAAAGCTTCATAGCTAAACGGTCGGTACCCGGGCCTTGCAGCAGAAGAGCAAGGTTTTGCCTGTAATGCCTCTCTTAGGAGGGCTGGACCCTGGGATCCAGAGCTCTGGTCATACCCACGACCAAGATGTTGTCTGTGCAGGGTGCTATACAGGTCCAGGGGAGTGGAATCCTTGGGAACCCGGTCCCTGAAGGTTTAATTACAATGCCTGCCGTGATAGGTGAAGTTTGGACTTCTGTGGACCAAACAAAGTCCTGCGGCGGGGATCAGGTAAGTGGGGGCCCCCAGGAACTTGGTTCTATTGGGGGACCCCCAAGCCTAATTTGTCTTTCTGTCTGTTACCTAACGGTATTCCCGCTAAATATCATCTGTGTTTGCCTGTAACTACTGAAAATGTAAAATTTTAATAGTAGTCAAGAAAAAAAAAAAAAAAGGGACCGCGGTACCTGTGTTAAACCACTAGAGGCCGCTGTAGTCCATTTTTCTTGTCATGTGGATCTTTGGTTTTCTCAAGTCAAAAGATCCAGGCAGTTGGTAAGTTTCTCTGCCCTGTTGCTGCGCTCATCCACCGCACAGGCCCTCCGGCAAAAAGGGCCCTGGCTCCTAGTCCCTGTTTGATTTCGAAAAGGGCGCCAATGGCGCACGGGCGCGCGGGCGCGTGCACGCGCCTCCTATGAAAAAAAAGGGGCGGGGCGGGTGGATGGCGCTCGATGCGCGCCGCGGCGCTTCTGCGCATGTGCAGGCGTCCCAGCATGGTTAAAAGACACAGTACAAGTGTCAGCTGGATGCAAACAGAGCTAGCAACAAACAGTGGCACACAGAGGCGGTTGATGCAGGCATCCCCATAGAAAGGCACTTTAGTGGACACCAGCTGGTATATAGCAGCAACTGTGTTAGACTATTACCAGCAAAAATTGGTGTATGACGACGGGAATACCTCAGCTTTGTGCTTAAAGGATATGTCGTCCAGACGCTCCGGAAATAGGTCTTCCAGGAAGCCAAAGGGGTCTCCATCGGGCTCTGAGGATATTGGGCATGCTTGTACTGCACCAATCTCCCCTGAGAATTCAGAGGTCAGTAGCCGTAGAAACCCCGCAGGAATGCCTGGTGCTGCGGCTGTCCCCAGTCCACCTGCTCCTGTATATATAACAGAGGAGGTTTTATCCTCAACTCTGGGAAGATTGGAAGAGAGATTAACAGCATTGATCGCTGCTTCCCTGTCACAGGAAAAGCGCGTCCGATCTCCGTCTCCTCCTTCAGAGTGCCTGTTAGTGGAGGAACAGCCCCACACAGAGATCGACCTACCTGAAGGGGATCAGGATGAGGTTGATTCAGTTATGGAGGAATCAACAGTGGAAGAACCTTTCTCAGCATCTCAGGCTGAAAGATTATGGGTTCAGTCTCTGACTAACATGGTCCGATCAGCATTTAAAATGCCTCTGGCGGAACCACCATCCACTACGGTTTCCTCGCTGGGGTCGCTAAAAGCTCCCCAGGCTGTCTGTTCCTTCCCAATCCACCCTTTATTAGAAGGGCTTATTTACCAGGATTGGGAGCATCCTGATAAAATATTTGCTCCCCCCCAAGAGATTTCCGGTGATCTATCCCATGGAGGATAAGTTCATAAAAAAATGGAGGGTCCCTACAGTGGACGCAGCCATCTCTTCTGTTAACAAATCACTGACATGTCCAGTAGATAATGTTCAAAGACCCAATAGATAAAAAATTGGAGTCTTTACTAAAATCTGCTTTCTCTACAGCAAGCATGGTGACACAACCTGCGGTAGCAGCGATTGGAGTCTGCCAAGCAGTGAAAGATCAGTTGAAACAAGTCTTAAGGGACTTACCAGATCAGCAGGCTCTTGCCCTAGCTGACCTGCCTAGAGCCTTGTGTTTTGCGGTGGACGCCATAAAGGATACAATCCAACAGGCCTCCCGCTTTACGCTGTCTATAGTACATATGCGTAGGCTTCTGTGGCTCAAAAACTGGTCTGCTGAAGCTCCCTGTAAAAAACTGCTGGTTAGCTTCCCATTTCATGGAGAACGCTTATTAGGAGAAGATCTGGACAAATATATCCAGAAAATTTCTGCCGGTAAAAGTTCACTCTTACCGGTTAAGAACAAGGGTAGAAGTCCTTCTTTTAAGAGGCCTACTTCTCCAGTCCCGGGCACATCGGCTGTGAAGCAGTTCCGACGGCCTCCGTGGTCAAATTCAGGGGGCAGAAATCAGGGACAATCACAGGGTAACAAGAAGCCCTGGATCAAGAGAGGTACAAAACCTCCCCCCAAGGCATGAAGCGTTGCCCCCACTCAATCGGGTGGGGGGGAAGACTTCAGTTGTTCACAGAGACCTGGCGGGACACCATCAGAGACAGATGGGTGCTCTCCGCAGTAAGTCTGGGATACAAGCTGGAGTTAAAAGGCACTCCTCCTGCCCAATTTATGAGGTCAAACGTGCCAAGAGATCCCCAGAAGAGAGGATCCCTCCTTCTGGCACTAGAACAACTATTGCTCCAAGGTGTAATCATGAAGGTTCCCCTGGAAGAAAGCGGATTCGGGTTTTACTCGAACCTTTTCACAGTCCCCAAACCAAATGGGGACGTGAGGCCCATATTAAATCTAAAAGGGCTAAACAAGTTCCTAAATATCAGGACTTTTCGGATGGAGTCGATCCGATCGGTGGCCACCGCCCTACAAGAGCAGGAATGGTTAGCCTCGATCGACATAAAGGATGCTTATCTGCATATTCCCATCTTTCCGGCCCACCAGAAATTTCTACGCTTTGCAGTAGAAGGGCGCCATTTTCAGTTCAGAGCCTTACCTTTCGGTCTGGCCACAGCACCACGAGTGTTCACAAAAATTCTGGCCCCATTATTGGCCAATCTAAGAACACAGGGTGTAACGATAATGGCATATCTAGACGACCTGCTACTAATAGACCACTCAGTGGAAAAGCTGGAAGTAGCTATTCACAAGACAATCAAGTATCTGGAATATCACGGTTGGATTATCAACCGGGACAAGTCAGCTCTAAGACCAGTCAAAAGTCTGGAATACTTGGGGCTAAGGCTGGATTCAAATCCGAGAAAGATTTTCTTACCTCCAGAGAAGGTGTCGTCTTTAAAAGATTTGACCCACTTAGTGGGTACAAAAAGAAAACCATCCATACGCCTCTGCATGAGGCTGCTGGGAAAAATGGTGGCTTCATTCGAAGCGGTACCCTACGGTCAATTCCATTCAAGGAATTTGCAAAGGGCCATACTGTCAGCCTGGAACAAAAAAGTTCAGGCTTTAGACTTACCAATGTCCCTGTCCCCTTCCGTTCGCAAGAGCCTCCATTGGTGGTTGGTGCCCCAGAATCTGGAAAAAGGGAAACCCTTCAGTCCGGTTTCTTGGAAGGTAGTCACTACAGATGCCAGCCTCATAGGCTGGAGGGCAGTACTGGAGCAATGGTCTCTCCAGGGCAAGTGGTCAGAAGCAGAAAAGGCCCTGCCCATCAATCTCTTAGAGATACGAGCAGCCCGGTATGCCCTAGTAGCATGGACATCCAAACTCCAAGGGTCCCCTGTCAGAATTCAATCAGACAATGCCACAGCAGTGGCATATATGTGGCACCAGGAGTCGTGCAGCCCAGAGGGAAGCAAATTGCATCCTGGAGTGGGCAGAAAAATATGTCCCAGCCATATCCGCGGTTTTCATCCCAGGAGTGGAAAATTGGAGAGCGGACTTTTTAAGTCGCCAACAATTATGCCCGGGGGAATGGTCTCTTCACCCCGAGGTTTTCCAGGCAATATGCCAGCGGTGGGGAACACCGGATGTAGATCTGCTAGCATCCAGATTCAACGCAAAGGTGGACAGATTTGTGTCTCGCACAAGGGATCCTCTAGCTTGCGGCTCGGATGCCCTAGTGTTCCCTTGGGATCAGTTCAAGCTGATATATGCATTCCCACCGCCACAATTGTTACCGCGATTACTCCGCAGAATCAGGGTAGAAAAGAAACCAGTGATTCTGGTGGCTCCAGCGTGGCCCCGAAGGGCATGGTACGCGGAGATTGTAAAAATGTCAGTGAGGAGTCCTTGGACCCTCCCACATCGTCCGGACCTGCTGTCGCAGGGACCGATATACCACCCTTCCTTACCAGCCCTAGGTTTGACGGCCTGGCTATTGAAGCCCACATTCTGAAAAAGAGAGGGCTCTCTAATTCTGTGGTATCTACCATGATCAATGCCAGGAAGCCGGTATCCAGGCAGATCTATTATAGGATCTGGAAAGCGTACATTACGTGGTGTGAGGCCAAGAAATGGCATCCACGTAAGTACGTGATAGGGAGGATTTTGGACTTCCTACAGTGGGCTGTAGATAGGAAGCTGGCCTTGAGTACTATCAAGGGTCAGATTTCGGCCTTGTCAATATTTTTTTCAAAGGCCCTTGGCTTCGCATTCACTAGTCAAAGCTTTCATACAAGGAGTGATGCGTATTAGCCCTCCGGTTAGTATTCCCATATGTCCTTGGGACTTAAACCTGGTTCTGTCAGTTCTACAGAAACAACCGTTTGAACCATTGCAACACATTTCCTTGGTTCTTCTCACCAGGAAATTGATTTTCTTAGTAGCCGTTTGTTCGGCTAAAAGAGTATCGGAATTAGCCGCCTTGTCCTGTAAGGAGCCATATCTGGTTGTCTATAAGGACAGAGTAGTATTACGTCCTCCTCCAGCCTTTCTTCCTAAGGTGGTATCGAGGTTTCATTTGAACCAAGATGTGGTTCTTCCTTCTTTTTTCCCCAAACCTAGCTCGGTAGAGGAAAAGTTATTACATTCCTTGGATGTAGTAAGAGCAGTTAAAGCTTATCTAAAAGCCACTGCTCAGATTCGCAGAACGGATACTTTGTTTATTCTGCCGGAAGGCCCTAAAAAGGGGTCAGGCAGCATCAAAATCCACTTTAGCCAAGTGGATTCGACAGGTCATAATACAAGCCTATGGCTTGAGAAAGAGACCGCCTCCGTTCAAAGTTAGGGCGCACTCCACAAGAGCAGTTGGAACTTCATGGGCAGTGCATCACCAGGCCTCCCTGGCTCAAGTATGTAAGGCCGCAACATGGTCTTCGGTACACACGTTTACTAGATTCTACCAGGTAGACGTTAGAAGTCAGGAGGATGTCGCCTTTGGGCGCAGTGTGTTGCAGGCCGCAAAAGATCCTCATGCCTGATGGCGCCCAGCTTATGTATCCCTCCCCTCATTTGGCATTGCTTTGGGACGTCCCATTAGTAATGACTAAGTCGCTCTGTGTCCCGTGATGTACGAAAAAGAAAAAGGGATTTTTATAACATCTTACCTGTAAAATCCTTTTCTTGGAGTACATCACGGGACACAGAGCTCCCACCCCTCTTTTTGGGACACTTATTGCTTGGCTACAAAACTGAGGTGCTCCCGGATGGGAGGGGCTTATATAGGGGAGGGTACTTCCGGTTTGGAATTGGCCAGTGCCAACACCTGAAGGTAATCTATATAACCCATTAGTAATGACTAAGTCGCTCTGTGTCCCGTGATGTACTCCAAGAAAAGGATTTTACAGGTAAGCTGTTATAAAAATCCCTTTTTTTGCGGAAGGATGCCCCCATGCTTCGGCATATATAAATGGTGCATGTATGCCCATCATTAGAAGTGGGTGGATGAAGGGAGGTATTCTAATGATGGGCATACCCACCGATCAATCTCTTTTTTTCGTTCAGCCAACAGTCTGCATGAAAAAAAAGATTACAATACATGTCCAACAAGGACCAGCAACTTACTGGTATGTTGCTGGACTTTGATTATACCAGAATGATGCCTGCGGGTTTGGGTATGATCTTGGTATCATTCTTTTCAGCCAGCGGTCGGCTTTCGTGTAAAAGCAATCCTAGCAGATAATTGGCCTATCTTGGTGTGGTCAGATGCTTTGAGGGCAGAGGAAAGATCTAGGGTCTAACCCCCCAATTTTTTTTTAAAAATAGAGTACCTGTCACTACCTATTGCTATCATAGGGGATATTTGCATTCCCTGAGATAACAATAAAAATGGTAAAAAAAATAAAAAAAAAAAATGGAAGGAACAGTTTAAAAATAAAATAAAAAAGCAAAGTAAATAATAATTAAAAAAAAAAGAAGCACCCCCGTCCCCCCCCCTGTTCTTGCGCAAAGGCGAACGCAAGCGTCGGTCTAGCGTCATATGTAAACAGCAATTGCACCATGCATGTGAGGTATCACCGTGAAGGTCAGATCGAGGGCAGTAATTTTAGCAGTAGACCTCTGTAAATCTAATGTGGTAACCTGTAAAGGCTTTTCAAAATGTATGTAGTTTGTCGCCACTGCGCGTTTGTGCGCAAGTTTAAAGCATGTCGTGTTTGGTATCCATGTACTCGGCCTAAGATCATCTTTTTTATTTCATCAAACATTTGGGCAATATAGTGTGTTTTAGTGCATTAAAAATAAAGTGTGTTTTTTTCCCCAAAAAAAATGCATTTGAAAAATCGCTGCGCAAATACTGTGTGGAAAAAAAAAATGCAACACCCACTATTTTAATCTGTAGGGCCTTTGCTTAAAAAAATATATATGTTTGGGGGTTCAACGTAATTTTCTTGCAAAAAAAATAAATGCTTTCATGTAAACAAAGTGTCAGAAAGGGCTTTGTCTTCAAGTGGTTAGAAGAGTGGATGATGTGTGACATAAGCTTCCTAATGTTGTACATAAAATGCCAGGACAGTTCAAACCCCCCCCCCCCCCCAAATGACTCAATTTTTGAAAGTAGACACTCCAAGCTATTTGCTGAGAGGCATGTTGAGCCCATTTTAATATTTTTTATTTTTTTGTCCCAAGTGATTGAATAATGACAAAAAAATAAAAATGTGCAAAAAGTTGTCACTAAATGATATATTGCTCAAACATGCCATAGTTATATGTAGAATTGCACCCCAAAATACATTGTTGCTTCTCCTGAGTATGGGGATACCACATGTGTGAGACATTTTGGGAGCCTAGCCGCGTACAGGTCTCGCTTTTTGTAAATTGAAAAAATAAAAAAATAAATTCTTTCTTCATTTTAAAAAACAAATGAGAGCTGAGGGGGTTTTGTGCCATCTTGGCATTTTATGGCCTTCAAAACTGTGATAGGTAGTGAGGAGTGAAATCAAAAATGTATGCCCTTAGAAATCTTGAAGGCGGTGCTTGGTTTTTGGGGTCCTGTACGCGGCTAGGCTCACAAAAAAAGTCCCACACGTGGTATCCCCGTACTCAGGAGAAGCAGCAGAATGTATTTTGGGGTGTAATTCCACATATAACCATGGCATGTGTGAGCAATATATTATTTAGTGACAACTTTTTGTAATTTTTTTTTTTTGTCATTATTCAATCACTTGGGACAAAAATAAAATATTCAATGGGCTCAACATGCCTCTTAGCAATTTCCTTGGTGTCTACTTTCCAAAATGGGGTCATTTGGGGGGGGTTTTGTACTGCCCTGCCATTTTAGCACCTCAAGAAATTAGATAGGCAGTCATAAATTAAAAGCTGCGTAAATTCCAGAAAATGTACCCTAGTTTGTAAACGCTAAAACTTTTGCGCAAACCAATAAATATATGCTTATTGACATTTTTTTTTACTAAAGACGTGACTGAATACATTTTGACCTAAATGTATGACTAAAATTGAGTTTATTCGATTTTTCTTATAACAAAAAGTAGAAAATATTTGTTTTTTTTGTGTGGTTTTTTTTTACAAAATTTTCGGTCTTTTTCCATTTATATCGCAAAAAATAAAAATCACAGAGGCAATAAAATACCATTAAAAGAATGCTCTATTTGTGGGAAGAAAAGGACGCAAATTTTGTTTGAGTACAACATTGCATGTCTGCGCAATTACCAGTTAAAACAGCGCAGTGCCAAATTGTGAAAACACCTCTGGTCTTTATGCTGCGTATTGGTCCAGGGCTTTAAGTGGTTAAGGACCACAACGTGTCCCTCCATTTTAAATTAAAGCATAATCAGGATGCATCTAGCCTAGATTTTTGGGGCCTAGAACATTTCGAACAACACTGGAGAGGCTCTCATAGAGTCCGCAAGCTATCTAAACGGGAGACCTGGTGGATATTTTTAACAGATGTTTTAATACCTAAAGGCCTAAATGTAGAATTGGACATCAACTGTTTTATTAGTTATACTTAGTTTTAATTCAAATTTTTTATACTTTTATCATGTTATAGGATCTCATTTTATCTTTATACCTCACCTTTTAGGCATACCTGATTTTAATGATTTAATGTTTTTAAATATTTGCTAGTTTTAACATTACATAAAGATGGGATTTGTAGATTGGGAGGAGGGTGCTATATGCAGATATACTATGTATACTCCATGAGCCTGTAATATCGCACACATTAGGTCCATTATAGGCCTATGCGATATTGGCACAAATACATTTGAGTTTCTGCATGTTGTTGACTCAATCTAGGACAAGTATGGCATGATGCAGACTGCCCAACTATGATTTGTCTATGTGCAGCCATATGACAGTATGAATGAGGAGATGGGATGTGTCTGCAGATATTTGTGCCACAATACTATGTCAGTGTTTACCGCCTATGATTATTCTTTCTACAAGTTCTATATACACAATTACATTTTGTATGCCAGAAGAGAAGGTTTAATGGCAATCATTGCATATGCATATGAATATGGTTATGATTTTTTTTTTTTCCCTTATTCGCATTTTCAATATGGCTGATAAGATGTGCTATTATTTACATCAGTTCACTGCGATTGTTTCCTATATCTCCGATCATTGCCAAGCGATTGTGCAATGTGAGGGGGTTGTGGCTGCATCGCAGATTGACTAGTGACTTCGCTTCCGCCCACTGCCTGGCATTGTTTACTTTCTCAGTCAGGCGGGTAAGACGGCGCTGGACGTACACCAGTACGTCTGACGTTGCGAAAGGGGCGTGAGTGATGTGTACATAAAGCCGATTGTCTGAGGGCGTGACTCCTGGTATCAACAAAGTCAGGAAGTGAAGAAACACGTCAGGGCGTGACTCTTTGTCGACTAATCGGAAGTGACGCGTGCGCTCCATGGACTGAGAACCAGGAATACGCGGAAGTAACTGGTAACAGATGTCTTCAGTGTCTTGAATGTC
This sequence comes from Rana muscosa, assembly GCA_029206835.1. NCBI lineage: Eukaryota > Metazoa > Chordata > Amphibia > Anura > Ranidae > Rana > Rana muscosa. The sequence continues at coordinate 483,191,417 of CM055122.1, forward strand.
CGAGTGTTCACACTCACTAGTATATACTTTATACATTGCCTGAGATCTTTTCCTTTTGGGTACGCACATTTGTAAGGGGGTACTGTGGGGTTTTAATAAACTTTTAAACGGAACTGCTCTATGTGGATATTTATTTTCCTCACGTGATTGTGGATCCCCATATCAAGCAAGAGCTGTTGGTGGTGGAGATTGCAGTACAAACGGCGGATGTCTACGTTGATTTAAGGCTTATTTGATTCTTACAGTACATCTGTTGAGTGCATCCCCAAAAGGGGAATTTATCCCCCCATTTGGTGAAAGGAGCACTATAAAGACTCTGGACTAATCACATTCATCCTCCTCTGCATAACTACTGTTTTCCTATATGTATCATATATAGAAAACTTTCAAACGGGGGTTTGATTGTAGCGCTAGTGTTATGAGGGACTTTTAGAGTTTAAATATTACTGTTTATGCATAGAAAAAAGGACGTTTTTAAAATGGCCTTGTTCAATTTCAACCATAATCTGTACTTTTAAAGTAGACCTAGTATAGAATCTGTGCCCAAAAAAATGAAGGTCTAAGAAAGGATCACCAGTATTGTCTGTGTGTGTATTGGCTTCCTACTGCTAAACTGTTTCCTAGGATAAGTCGTGCTTAATTTTAGGCAAGGCTGCGGTTATCTTCGCAGAAGAGGATGTTTTTTTCTCCTTTTGGATTAGAACCACCACTCAGATGAGATGGCGGAAGGACTGATCCATCTGTGTTCTGCACCCACCTCCTGGTTGTTGAAGACCTTGCATAGACCTAAATCTGATAGCATGCAGCTGAATTCCTCCATTAAAGAGAATGTTCATATTCTTAATGGAAATTTGTCATAAGGTAAACAGTCTGCCATTCTTTTGTTAATGAAAATGCTGACTTGCTAGCTGGCACACTGTTACTTAGGCTTTACCACTTTTCAGGTCACTGCCCCTTAACATGTATTATTTTTGCCACATGATCTTTATGATCCCAAGTAAACTAGCATTTTCAGAGCGAGGTCCTTTTAACCCTTTTGCTGGCGCCAAGTAAGGATTACATCGGCGACAGCACCAACATGTAAACATACTTCCAGCTGCTGTCGTTTTTAACTTTTTACAATGAACTGTTGGCATAGAACGTAAGGAATTCCTTGGAAGTTAGTTACATTTATGGTGCTCCAGTTGCAGCAGCCAGCCCGTGGGTGCCTACCGGCAAAGAGGTTTTGTCAGTTTTACTGTCTACAAACACAGCCAACAAAAGGCAAAGTAAAGTTGGCATTAATGCAAACTTATTGATAAGAGCTAATTGTGATCCTTACCAGAAACCCCTTCCCTTTTCCACGCATTTCACCCCCAATTCCCCCCCCCCCCCCCGATAGAGGCCTTCATCAGAAGAGGAATGGATACTAGTGGGAATCTAAATTGGCTTTTATCAGTAAATGCAGATGGTCGTTGTGTGGACCAGATTTATAGCAACTGTTTAACAAACGTCTCAGACCAAATAAAAGACCATTTTACCTGAGTTTTTGCTCAAATGCAGTTTTGTGTACAAAATAGCTTTCTGTGTATCTAAAAATAATCTTGCTTGTTGTTTGAAATTTGTTGAATTTTACCTAATACTTTTACTTGAATTGTTAATGGACAATTCTTTAATATTTTAACAGGTAGGAATGAGATTCTTGCCAGTCTATGCCCTCAGATTTTTGGCATGTTTGTGGTAAAGCTGGCAGTGGGCATGGTGCTCGCTGGTGGTGTTCAAAGGATTGATTCAGCTGGGACCAGAGTGAGAGGTTTGTATTTAAAAAAATGTGTATGGGGGCATGGCTTGGTACTTACATTTTTCATTCAGGCATTGTTGTAGTGCACCAGTCTACCCCATTCTCGTTTTACTATAAGGTGTTCCTAAAATTCAGCTGCTTGGGATGCTGGAACACCCAGTGCTGCTTTATACATAGCGAAAACCTAATGTAAAAAAAAATACCAGTGCTGAAACCTTTCTCAAAAATCCGCTCCTGTATATAAAACAAGTCCTGAATCTCAAAATGACAGCTCAGAATTGCTGGTAAATGTGGCTAGAGAGCTGCTTAGGAGTGGAGGTGCTGAGCATGCTGCACAAGTCCAAAGTATTTAGGTGTCCATAACTAGTTAAAGTGTATGTAGACCTTAGCAAAGACTTTGTTCCATTTTGGTATCGTAAATATTTATTTGAAAGTATTTTGTTATACAGGATCTGTTCTTTAGGTGCACAAATATCTGTTGATCTTGCTAGAAATCATCAAGCACTTAAGTTCCTGTAGTGAGCTGACAACACCACCTGCCTCTACTGAACAGAAATCCCAAAACATTTTCAGCCTTTCTGTGGACTACAGAACCTATCCCTATATGTTATGGAGATAGACAGGGCGAGGTGTCCTCCAGAGATCATTACAGTTAGCGGTTGTTGTCACCCTAGGACAGGAAGTATGTTGCTAGCAGAATTGGTAAAAAAAATAAAGGAAAAAGTCTGTCAGTGGCCAAGAAATAAAAACTCCTGCTCAGTACTGGGGTTTCGCCCTCTTAACAGTGGTTTCATACTAGAACTACTTCCACCACAGCCCTGTAGCATCATGATTTTAAAGAAAATGTATTTGAAATCTATAGCTGCCATTTATATCCTACTGAAAATGCTAGTTACGATGATCCACTGACTTCAGTAAGCTTCAAATCTCTGACCTAGAGCATGTTGGAAAATCAGGAATTTTTGTTTCCACTTGCTACATCACAAACTACTGCTATAACTCAAGGTTGATGGGTAGAGTTAATTTGGAACTGAGATTTATGAGAACAGTGTTTTTTGTTCTTTCTTAGTTCATTACTGATGTCCCTTAGCCCATTGTAAATAGTCTTCACAGTTTACCAAGGATAGGAGTACCCAACATTAAACCCTGCCTATGGTGTTCTGTTGGATATATGCATTTAAAGCCAGGCGGTCATCAGAACAACTCTGTCGGCCACATGTAACTGCTTTCTCATTTCAGCTGCTCTCCCTGGCAGATCCACTTCTGGGAGAGCATTTGCAATTCAGCCAAAGGTGCTGCATGCATTCCTATATACTTTCACCATTGCTTACCTTTGTACTTGGCCTAAGGGATGTAAATTGGAACGCTTGTTGTAATGCATCTTACAAGAATATACCATTTTAATTTCCACGGACATGTTCACATGTCAAAAGCAGTTATGAATTTGGTTTAAAATGATTGTGCTGGTCGTTCTACGTTGTCTAGAAGTGATTTGTGCAGCTGTAAAACCACCTGATCAATTCTACAAAAGAGCAGACTCCCCTTGCATAGCTCTTGGGCTTACCTATCGTTTCTGGGAGACTGAGTCTGGTGTGAAAATCAGGAACTTGGAATTGCTCAACCCTGGTTCTAAGCAAGTTGCGGCCTGAAGAAGAGACTTTCTCGCCCCAATCTGCTTTCTTAGTGGAGGGTAGACATCAGGGGTCTAACAAATCCCATAAAATTTTCATAAAGAAAACCTTTTTTGCCATTCTTATCACGTTGGGGGCTTTTCATCCTGTTTTCATGTAGTAATATAATTAAAGGATAAGTTCACCTTTTGACCAAAAAATTTTAATGCACATTTTTTTGCCGGTAGAAAAATGTGCATCTATCTTTTTTTGTTGCAGGAGCCTGTAAAGCATTGCACCAGCGATCAGCAGATCGCTGATGCCCTGCAGGTCTCCTGCAGACCTGTCAGTGTATCGCCTTGTTCGCACCTCATACGAGCAAGTCGATACATGCGGACAGGAAGAATTATTGAACTATCACAGCACAGTGGTAGTTCATTGAGAACTACCAGCCGACGGCTGCTAAGGCTGTCGGCACTTGTTCACCGTGTTTTGTGAATAGAAAACTACAAGTGACACGACCTGCGGCGAAGTCCCGCACGGCAACGTTGTTTTTTTTTATTGTGACAGCTAGCAGGGGGAGAAAAGATCACCTGCTCGCTGTCAAAGGGGGGGGGGGAACAATGTTCTAAAAGGCAAACTCATCCTTTTAAGTGGAAAAATATTTAAATATAGATTAAAAAAAATAATAATACATTTCAATTATTTTAAAGGACCCCCATGCGTGCACATAAGTTACATGTGTGTCTTCAAACCCAATTTCTGGAACAAATAATGGACATCGCCACACATGGCAGACTGATGGGGATAATTATAGGGCCATCATTTAAGGTTAACTAGATTTTTTTTAATGCATTGCTTATGAACAATTTTGGTGATCATAGTTTCCCAAACCCTTGCAATTATGAGGCTTAACATATTTGGTATCCATTTACTCAACATTTACATTTTGCAAAACATTACATATGTTGTGTTTTATGGGCACTAAAATTCATTTTATTGGATTTTTACTAAAAATATGGCCTTGATACAGTTGTTATGCAAATATAATGCGGCATAATAATGTGTAAAAACTATTATAATTATTATAATTATATGGGTCGTCTTTTCAGAAAATATTTGAGAACTTATGATCTGGCAGCTTTGTTTAGTGTTTGTTACTTTCATGTTAGGTTCATCTGGCAACTATAAAGCTGTCGGTGTTGCTGCACGACTTGGGTGAATGCAGCTACATTCACTGCAGCTATGATGCCTTAGAAATACAGGAAATAGCTGCTGCTTTTGCTGTACTGGCTGCCTCTAATTCGCACACCATTAACAGTTCCGGTGCTACCTGCAGTGTGCTCTCTGAGGTGCTTGACACTGACTGCCTAGAATTTTGCCCTCTGCTAGAGTCGGTCATCCTCCCAAGTCTTCCTTAGCTCCGTCGGACTTGATGGCTTCCTTTGCTTTATCAATGGAGGATTTCATTGTAGTAATGCAGAATTTTATGGGCCATATAGCAACATTGACTACTTTATGGTGCACCCTCTATTTTCAGTCTTCCTCTATGGAAATAGCAAAAGTCCTGACAAGCTCTTTTGTACCTCCTAAGTGTGCACCTCCTGTGGATGCAGCAGTACCCTTTCTATAACTTTGTTCTCTTTGGCTGACCATACACTGCAAACTGTCTTGGTTGGGACCTGAATCTGCTGACTGGTTAATGTAATTAGACGGATCTGATGACTATGCAGTTGTCATGGTGTTTGAAACAATGCCTGCAGGCTCAAACTACAGTGTGGATGGGTTGTTGGGGTTTCTCTCCTCATCTACTGATGTCTCCTTTCAGTGAGCTTAAAGGGGTTGTAAAGACTGGGTGAGGGTGGGAGTAGAGGGGTTAGTGAGGGCAGGGTAGTTGAGGAGCGGGGTGGAAAAGGCTGTGATTGCTGGGGGAAAGAGGGTGGGGATGGGAGGGTCATTGTGAGACATGGGGGCAGAGGTGACAGCTGGTGGAGGGAATGAGGATGCAACACAGGGAGGGCATAGTACAGGGGGTTAGGAGTGCAGGGTTCAGGCACATTACTTGCAGAGTGCAGGGTTCATGCACATTACATGCAGAGGACAGGGCTCAGTTCTCCACCACTCCTTTCCACTGCATTCTCATCCACATGAACCCACATCCACCCCTCCTCGGCTCTGACTCGTGCACACACCTCTACTGCCTTGATCTTTTCCCCCCTCCCTTTAAAGCTACATCATGCACATGCCTTACCGATCGTTGTTGTACTAATGTAAAGTACCTGGCCAGCTCTTGCACAGACATGCCCCACTGCAAGCGCTGCCTCTCTGCAGCCAGATCATCCGGGGGTGTCTGCATCGGGGTCAGGTCAGAGAAAGTGCAGCCTACCTTCTGAGGCCCCACTCCTGCTCTGACAGTACTAGCTGGAACGCCAGCATCTCCCTTGTCACTGCACTGTACTCAGGGAGACAAACTATCAAAAAGCCCTGACCCTAGTACAGATGTAGCTGACAGGCTGCAACTGATGTGTCCAGTTCAGGGCACTTCCAGTATCGGAGCATTTTTGCGAGTACCATGGTCTGTGGTGCTTGCATGTAAAAGTGCTTACTCCACGTATCCTTCAAGAAACAGAGCCCTTTTGGGGCTGACCTGGATGCCACCAGTGGCAAATGTACCTATTACAGGTATCTTGAGCGGAAGAAGTCTAGGGCTCAGCCTGGGAAGACTCATTCCCTGATGGAAGTCAAGAAGAGTCCCCTTTTGTTACTCCATAACTTCAATCTCCAAATCCAAACCCGAGTCTGGCATCCAGTTAGCCCTCAAATATTGTACTTCCAAGTTTCCCAACCCCTCAGATAAATCTTCAGTGTGACGGGACACCCCAACTTTCAAAAGTGAGGGAATATCTGTTCGATTTTTGGACAATTAGACAGTCTGCATCTCAGATGCTTGGGTGTGAAAAGTGGTTTCCAGGGGCTACAAACTGGTAGTTTTGCTCCCAGTCCCCTCCCCTGGATAATTATTTCCAACATGGCTATGTCACCACATAGGTTTAGCAGATGTTCATACAGCCCCTGGTGAGCTTTCTGAGGCAGGGTGTTATTACCCCAGACACTGGCAGAACAGTTCCAGGCAACGCTGTATCTTGGCCTAGGCCAACAAGGCCCAGGCCTAGGGCAGCACTTTGCAGGGGGGCAGCATGAAAAGAGTCCCCGCCGACTTGCGCTACACTTTTAGTGCAGCGCCAGTCTTATGCGGTGGACTGGGGCCGCAAGACAAAACGGTCTGGCGCCCCCATAAAGTGCCCGCACTGCGGCCGGTATGATAGGGATGGTTCAGACACAAGGGACACTGACATGGTCACCTATACCTGGCAGGTAGGTAGCAGGACTCTCCTACAATCTTTTGCTTGTGTCAAGACAGGAGACATTCCAGTGGCCAATCAACCTTGAATCGGCTCTGTGGGAGGGGAGGGGTTTGCCCTAAAAACTATTTTCACTTCCTGAAAAGTCGCTGCAGTAAAGACAGTGATCCAACTTCTGAGGCGACTTCCATTGAAATCAATGGGTACAAGTTGCCTACAAGTCGCCTAGAAGTCGGATTGAAGTTGTACAGGAACCTTTTTTGAAGTCGGAGCGACTGCAGTCGTGTACATTAAGATGACTCCATTCACTTCCATTAGTTTTAAAACAGCGCGACTTGGGGCGACTTGAAGTCGCCTCCCGAGTCGCCCCTGTGTGAACCAGCTCTTACTGTTGACTTTCTCACTACCTCTGCTGGAAGTTTATTCCAATCATCAACAACCCTTTCAGTAAAATAATACTTTCGAAGATTGGTTTTGAACTTTCCTCCAGTTCGTTTGATGTCATGTCCCCGTGGTGTTGATTTTGGTTTCATATTGAAAAAACTGCCCACTTGAACCTTTTATTTGCCCCCTTGATATATTTAAAGATTTCAATCATGTCTCCCCTTTCCCTTCTTTCCTCCAGACTGTACATATATGAGTTGCTGAAGTCGCTCTCGATGTGTTTTATCCCCCAGACCTTTCACCATTTTTTTGCAAAGTGCACAGTATTTGCCTTTAGTAAATTAACCCCAAAGTGTCACTTCACCATACCCTGAATTACTGGTATTTTTACACACTAGAACAGGGTAAGGGGATGGGTTGGATTATTTTGAATGGTTTGCCTTTTAGTGTCCAATGATCATGTTTGACTAAAGTGTACAATTTAAATTGCCTATTTTGAAAAAGTTAGACAACTGGCTAAAATCTACACAAATTCTTTTTCAGAAAGTAGTTTTCACATGGCTTCAATTTGTTATTTTCATGTTTGTATTTAATTTGTAGACTTTTTTATAGATTCCCCTTGTAGCGACTGTTCCTATATTGAGCATTTTATTTAGCATCACTGCAGAGCTAAGAGCTAATTCTGATATAAAGCAATTGCAGTACATAAGCCTCAGTTTTTTTTTTGTTTTCATGTACATTAGCAGACTGGCTTGCATAGACCAACAGTAAGCACAACATGTATGTATGCAATTGTGTACATAAACAGCCACAACGTTTTCAAAGAGAATAATTTTTTTTATTTATTTTTTGCTATTTTTTAAATTTTAAAACAAATTTGTTAAAGTATATCTAAAGCCAAACTTTTTTTTTTTTTCCCGCTTCCACCTCAGTTCCGACCACCTAGGCGGTCGGAAAAGGAAATTGCCCTCCCTTCTGGGACACTGACAGGTCCCTGAAGACTGCATCCACCATTCACGGTGTGCAGCGCTAATCACGCATGCGCAATGGGCACCCAGCTGTGAAGCCGCAAGCTGTCACAGCCGGGTGCCCATGGTGAAGGCACAGAGGAAATCAGACCGCAGGAGAAACTGACTGGGGTAAGCACACCGCTGGATCTTGGGACAGGTGAGTGGCTGTTTTTTAAAAGTTAACAGCTACAGTTTTTGTAGCTGCTTTTATTAATTTCACAGGAGACTAGAACTCCTCTTTGAATTCGTTACATTCACATCACTTTAAAGAAATACAATCTTTATAAGAAACACAGATTCCTTTTAGGGTTCACTCACACTGTCAATTTGAATCAGTCCCGAGTGCAGTTCACCACCTTGGGCCAGTTTGCTTGTGTATGTTTATTATTGTCTGCTCTTCATACATTTGGTAAAATTTTTGTGTAATCATGCGAAAGCTGTTCTATGGCCAGCTTAAAGTGAAAGTCCAGGCTACAACTAGCTAAGCTTAAAACGGCCCCCCGCCTCAAATCCTACCCTGTAGAAGGAAGATGCTTCTACTTAACTATTCTTACAGAGCTTTTGTCTGGTCATGTGATCGGTGGCTAGCTTCAGGGGAGTGGAGGGACAGTCGACAATAGATGCCCTATAGTAAGCCTATAGGTGACATGACTGCCCAGGCATTCCATCCGTTTTCAAGTGCTAGGGAGATCACATGACCGGATCGGAGCACACTGAGAATAGGTATATGTATGAGCATCTCCCTTCTACAGTATAGTAAAATGGAAATTAGGAGCAGGTTTTTTGTTTTTGTTTTTTTTAGACTAATTAATTTTTTATTTCTTTTTAGGGGAATCCCATCTCTTGTTAGTTGGAGACCCTGGCACGGGTAAATCTCAGTTTCTGAAATATGCAGTGAAGATAACACCAAGATCAGTTCTGACAGCAGGCATAGGATCAACCAGTGCAGGTAAGTGTGTGGCTCGTTTGTTCGCTTTAAGGATAGACCTTACAGGATGTAAACTGAATCAAATTTCTTCAAGCGCTGCCAAGTACAACTAATCAAAGATCAATGCTTTTAAAGTAGAACTCTGGTCTCCCATGTGCGCTTATGGTTTTATCTTATCCCCTTCTATATAACCCCTCCCACATAGGGAGTACCTCAGTTTGTTTTGTTTTTTTGTCTGAAGGTGATGGTCACTGCTTTGTAGCTTGTTGCATGTTAGCAGATTCTCAACTGTTCCAGCAGGGATCAGGAGATTGGTGTTATTCAGAGCTATGCCTACATCTGTATTGGCTCAGAAGAATGGTACCTGAACCCCGTATTGGGGGGAAAAGAGGCGGGGACTGCCTGTAATGCAGCTGATTAGCGCTGGACTCTGCGTATACAGAACTCTGTGTTATAACTGACAAGGTGTTTCCAGCAGGGTGCTATACAGGTCCAGGGCTCCCCAGCAAGGGGGGTATCAAGTCCCAGAGGGTCCTACTGTATGAGACATTGCTTGCCATATTGGGTAAAGACGGCATGGAGTAGGTTGCATAGAGAGGGAGCTCCGTCCTGATATCCTGCATAACACTATCTCCTGCTACCCACAGACTTATTTTTTTGACCCCACTGACTCCGGGGGACTCCCAGGCACACAGGGCATCATGTCCCCGACCAAGGCTCAGAAAGCGGCGAAAGACAAGCTCGCACAGTTCCGCCGCTTGAATGGGGAGGAGGAGGAAGATGGCGGCGACATGTGCGAGAGCTCGCATGCACAGAGTGCAGACACAGCCACGCTTCTGGAGGCCATCACCCTGTGCCACACCAGGCTGACTGCTCAAATCGAGGAGGTGAAGTAGATATCTCCCTCCTCAGGCAGGATCTCCAGTCCCTTCGCGGGCGGGTCACGGAGGCAGAGGACAGAATTGGCCTGGTGGAGGATGCTGTACAACCGCTGCAGGCTGGCTTGGACAGAATGCAGCTCCAGATTAATCAGCTCCTGGCAAAGCAGGACGATATGGAGTACAGGCTGAGGAGGAGGTGCAACCTCCGGTTTGTCGGCCTGCCTGAGGGTGCGGAGGGGAAGGATCCTACTACCTTCCTGGAACAGCTCCTGACTACCAATTATGGCCGTGAGGCCATCTTGGCGGTGGAGAGGGCTCACCGCATGCCGGCTAAGGCCCCCCCCCCCCGCAACTTAATTACCAAATTCCTTAATTACAAGGACCGGGATGCTGTTCTGCGCCTGACCAGGGAAAAGGGGAACATTCCGTTCGGTAATGGTAGAGTGGCGGTGTTTTCAGACTTCTCCGCAGATGTCCAACGTCGCAGGCAGAATTTCATGGAGGTGAAGCGCAGGCTCCGCACAAAACATCTGAAATACGCCATGCTTTTTCCAGCGAAGCTGCGGATAGAGGCTGACGACAGGGCCTTCTTTTTTGAGAACCCAGAAGAAGCTATCACGTGGTTGGAACGCAGAGAGGCTCGGGGTGGTTCACTGCGCTAACAGACCTGCACTCACATGAAGAACATTTGGGGTCTCCTGCCTTGGTCCCCGTGAGTACGTTTTGATTTTGCCCTGGTTTTTCTTTTCTTTTTGCCTTGCAGCCATCCCATTACTGTCCCCCCCCCCCTCCCTCCATTTTACCCCTGTTCCATGGCTGCATTGCTACATAATACTGCCACCCACGAGGCCTGTGACGCGACCCTAAGCTCTCCCAGAGGGGAACCTACCATTTTCCTAGCTGATACATCCCACTGTCCTGACATCTGGTATTCATATCCCCGTGATTCAGTCGCCACCAGTGAGGCTACGGCAGCAGCCTGAAATCCTGCCTTGCTACCCCCGGAGTACTTTGCTGCCCTTATATGGGGTCTCATTACCAGTTACTTGCATATCTTTTGTTGCCTCAATACGTTTCTATGGATACTATCTGGAACCAAAACCCTTTTTCTCTTGTCATCCATGGACTGACACAGCGTGTCTTATACACCTTTACACGTGGGTTATGTCCCTGCTTGCAGGAGAAGACCTAGGCAGAATGTGAGATGTTATACATACATTCTAAACAGCCAGAGCTGAACAGCCCCGCCCAGGGGGCGGTCCCTCCGGACATAACCCTCCCACTGCAGTCAGCAGACCTCAGTTTTTTTCTGCCTAGCAGAAGGAGAAGACGTGGCTCTCTCAGGAGCCAGTCTCCTGACCTATTTTTATTCTTTTGGGAATTTTTTTCCTATTTTTTTTTTTTTTTTTTGAGATCTTCTATCAACTGTCGGCTGGGCAACAGGTTGGGTACAAGATATCCTCGTAGTCTTCCCTGTCCGACCATCGAGCGTGCTGATCCTCGCCTTGTGTGCGTGAGACTCAGTTCACGACATGCCCCACGACTCCAGGGGTGGCCGGTGGGCTTCCAGCTCCGCGGTCCTCTCAAGATAGAACAGTCCGGCTGTATCTTTCGCGGTGGACCGGGCCGACAGCTACTCAGTACCGCACTGTGATAGTTCTGTCAGAAACACACCAGCGGGTCCCTCAGGGGACGGGTAAGTAGTCTCTCCTGGCTGCAGGTGAGTACATGCTGTGTGTTTCTTGTGTGGGGGGATTTCCCTGTCTCCCCCTGTGTTTTTAATGTCACGCTCTGTTCACTAGTGCTGGCGCTGTACTATGGGGGGTGCCTGGGGGCCATACTGACCTGGGGGGGGGGCTCATGCTGCTCTGCATTCGCTGGGGCTGTTTTGTTTTTGGAGGTGAGGGGCCTGGGCACCGTTCGGCGCCATGTTTTGTGTGTGTGCTGATTTTTACATTGGCGGCCATCTTGCCGGAGCACATTGCGGCGGCCATTTTCTTGTAGCCGCACGTCTTTTCTGGCACTAGTTTGGCCTCTAGCGCCGCTGGGAACGGCGCGAATCTCCTCACACTCTCTCCTCTCAGCTCACTCACGCTGAGCAGCGCGGCGCAGTGAGACAGAGCGGCGGAACCGAGCGGTCCTGGTCAGGTTGGTGGGTTCCCTGGGCATTCCCCTACTTCAGTCAGCACAGCCTGTGGGTGGTCTGAGAGGGACATTATGGAGTCAGAGTCACCAGCTTCCCCTAACATGCCAGAGGCAGCAGCCAGTGCTCCAGCACCTGCGGTCCCTATGGACCAGTTGTCGGCAGTCCTGGAATCATTTCTGACCAGGATGGAAGCTGTGTGTGAGCACAAGGGAGCAAAAAAGCGCCCTCTCCCCACTTTATCTCCACAAGGGGAGTGCTCTGCTTCAGATATGGGCCTAGTTATTGCTGCTCAGGACCCTAGCTCTGAATATTTGGATGGTTTTGAACAGGACATTCCTTGTGAGGAAGACTCCAGTTCTGAGTCAGTAAATGACAGGGCGCTTGTTAGTGAACTCATTGATGCTGTGAGGGACACTCTCAAGCTAGATGCTGCGACCGCAGAACCTCAGGCGGATACAGTCTCCTTTGGTTCTTTTAAGACCAAGCCTTCTAAAAAGGTTTTTCCATATGTACCTTTCTTTGACCAGCTCATTGACCAGGTCTGGGAAAAGCCGCAGAAGACTTTTATGGTCCCGCGGCGTTTGTCTATTAGATACCCCTTTGAAGACGCCCTGCTTAAAAAGTGGGCTTCTCCCCCGGTGGTCGACCCTCCAGTCGCCCGTTTAAACAAGGCCACCACTCTCCCGATGGAGGGGACTCCTGCGTTTAAGGACCCCACTGACAGGAGGTCAGAAGTGGTGAGTAGAGCCATGTTCGCCTTGTTGGGATCCGCCCTACGGCCCGTAGTAGCGGCGACCCTTGTGTCTCAGACACTCACGGAATGGGCAAAAAATTTGCACCAAACTGTGCAGGAGTATAACCTTCCTCCAGACACTATTGCTCTGGCCCACCAGATGGTGCAGGGTCTGATATATGTGTGCGACGCCACGTTGGACGCGGCCCCTTTAATATCCAGGGCCTCTGTCTCGGCGGTGGTATTGCGTCGTCTCATCTGGTTGAAATGCTGGTCTGCTGACCTAGCCTCTAAGAAGCTCCTGACGGATCTACCTTTTAAGGGTGGTAGACTTTTTGGTGCTGCTCTGGATGACATCATCAAGGATGTCACGGGAGGTAAAAGCACTCTCCTTCCTCAAACCATCAAGAGTAAGGAGGCCCGACGTAAACCGGGTCCTTCCTTTCCAGCAAAAAAGGGTTTTTTTCGTCCGTCAGAGTCCACGGGTAAGCCATCCCAGACTGACAACAGTGCGGCTGGCGGGCACAAGCGCCCCTGGGTGCGTAAGCCGAACAAGCCGGCTCCCAAGCCCGCCTCTGCGTGAAGTCTTGCCCCCGCCCGTCTCTGGGGTGGGGGGACGACTTCGCAGGTTCACGGATCGGTGGACCTCCCGGATCTCCGACCGGTGGGTGTGCGAGGTGGTCACCTCAGGATACAGAATAGAGTTCCGCTCCTGGCCCCCAGACAGATTCTTTCCCTCAAATCTCCCTCTCCTTCCTGCCCGTCGGGCAGCCCTCTTGGGGGCTGTACAGGATTTGATCGGGTCCGGAGTAATTGTGCCGGTTCTGTCCCAAGAGAGGTTTCAGGGGTTCTACTCGAATCTGTTTGTTGTTCCAAAAAAGGACGGGGTTCGGCCGATCCTGGACCTCAAGGCCCTGAATGCCTTCGTGAAGGTGCAAAAATTCCTCATGGAATCCATTCGCACGGTGGTCGCTACACTCCGTCAAGGGGATTTTCTGGCATCTGTGACAGCAGGAAGGTAAAGTCACCTGGTTGCATCCAGGGGGGTAGGTATATTTCTCCCAGATTCAGGCTTTATGCCGACTTATACAACTAGGGAGTTGATGAAGCCCAGCTGAGGCTAGTGGGCTCATGAATGATTCATACCTCTAGGGAGAGTGCTGGGCGTCGTGCAGGCAGGGAGTTGATGAGACCAGCTGAAGCCTGTCAGTTCGTTTAAGGCCTCTATAAAAACTCCCAGATTCATTAGGTGTTTGCTCATGCCTGGAACCAGACCTGTGTGGACTGTCTAGGGAGAGTGAACCCCTGTGCGGTGAGGCAAAGCCTGTGTGGCTATTTGTTTGGACTTTTACTAAACCAGGGACTTAGGGACTAGGACAGCACCAGGCTGATCCCAGTTGTTAGTTTAGGAAACCTGCATGTTTAGTCAGAGGTCAAACTGACCAGGATTTATTTTGTTTGTTTCTTTTTGGCTTTGCTGTGTTTTTGTCACTGTACATAGAGAAATAAACCGCACCTTTTGATTTTGAAAACCACAACCTCCGTCTGCTGGCCCTGTTTTTGTGTGGGGAGCCCAACCAGGGGGTCACACACACCCGCTACCGAGTTAACCCCCTCACAGTTGGTGGAGAACCAGTGGCAGTTTTTTTTTAAGCCAGCATGGAGGAGATACTGAAACAGCTGGCTCTAGCAAATGCCAATCAACAGCAGACAAATGCAGGTTTGCAAAGGAGCCTTGCAGCCCAGCAGCAAGCTCATCAACAAGCCCAGCAGCAATCTGAGGCCCGCTTCATAGACCTGTTACAGAAGCAAGAGCAGAGACTACAACAAATGGAAGCAGTAATGCAGCAACGTCCGCAGACCAGTGAGGAAAGCCGTCCCACTAATACCGCGTCCTTTGGGGTGAGTCGTTTATTGACAAAAATGACTGGAGAGGATGATCCAGAGGTATTTTTGACCACATTTGAAAGGACTGCTGAAAGAGAAAAGTGGCCTGAGGAGCAGTGGGCTGGACTGGTGGCTCCTCTGTTAACTGGTGAATCGCAGAAGGCTTACTATGACCTAGAGCCTGACCAAGCAAAAGACTATGTGATGCTAAAAGCTGAAATATTGGCAAGGCTGGGTGTCACCCTGGCTGTCCGGGCTCAGCGTGTGCATAACTGGACTTTCCAGCTTGGAAAACCCCCCAGGTCTCAAATGTATGATCTCATTCACCTGAGCAGGAAGTGGCTACAGCCAGAGACTTTGTCCGCACCGGAGATTGTGGAACGTGTTGTGATGGATCGTTTCTTGAGAGCTCTTCCTACCGCCATTCAAAAGTGGGTAAGCCATGGAGACCCAGAAACGGCCGGTAAACTTGTGGATCGTGTAGAGAGATACTTGGCTACAGAGAACCTGACGGCCTCTTCCAGAGACTCTCGGACTTTCCACCCTAAGACCAGACCATCCCCAGGGGCGGATAAGAGGATTCCAAGGGGTGAGGGTGGAGAGAGTGAGAGGGTGGGAGCTCTACCCCAAGTTTGGCGAGAACAGCCTGGGAAATCAGCAGCTCAAGAGGCGGCAAGAAGGATCGTTTGCTACCGCTGCCGGCAAGCGGGACATATTGCAGCAAATTGCCCGGTTGTGGAGGAACCCATGCAATGTGACTTTCTGATGGACAGACGTCAGTCGCTGTGTGCGACAGTCGCATGCACTGCCATTCGGGGAACTGAGAAACATTTATGCAAAATGTGTATTAATGGTAGAAATGTTGTGGTATTACTGGATTCAGGTAGCCTTGTGACCCTGATAAAGGCTGAATTAGTTAAAACAGAGGTCTCTGGGAATAGCAAGGTAGCTGTTATTTGTGTGCATGGGGACACCCGAGAGTATCCAGTGACTACAGTGTGTTTCGAGACCCCCAAAGGTACCCTCTCTCATCCAGTGGGGTTAGTATCTCAATTACCGCATGATGCCATTGTGGGAAGGGATTTTCCGAAGTTCTGGGAACTGTGGGATGATCCTGAGCCCCCCACTGGTGCCCCTATGTACTAGGAATGTGATAGCCAGAACTCCTCTGAGAGTGGTGAGGACTCTCCAGAATTTCCCTTGTCAGTATTGGCAGGGGAGACTCAAGAAACTGGAGAGGAGCCCACCTCCTCAGACGAAAACCTACCGTCTGTGGAGTTTTCTGATCTGGAGGTTCACAGGGAAAATTTTGCCACAGAACAGTTAAAAGACCCCGCCCTAATAAAGGCACGGGAAAACGTAGTGGAAATAGATGGCGAGTTAGTGAACCCAGATAATACCTGCACTTACCCATACTTCAGCGTAGAGAAGGACCTACTGTATCGGGTGGCAAAAAGGGCAGAAGAAACCGTTGAGCAGCTGGTGGTGCCCAAACCTTACAGGAAGTTGGTGTTGGAGTTGGCCCATGGGCACATTCTTGGAGGTCATCTGGGGACAGAGAAAACCCGAGAGAGGGTATTACAGAGATTCTATTGGCCTGGGGTGATGAAGGACATAGAAAATTATTGTTCCTCCTGCCCTGTGTGTCAGAGGTCGGCCCCGATGCCACATTTCCGTAGCCCGCTGGTCCCTCTACCCATCATTGAGGTCCCGTTTGAGAGAATCGCAATGGATTTGGTAGGTCCTATAATCAAGTCCGCTAGGGGGCACCAGTACATATTGGTTATAATGGACTATGCCACCCGTTATCCAGAAGCGATCCCTCTCAGAAATACCTCGGCCAAAACCATAGCCAAAGAGCTATCTCTTGTTTTTAGCCGGGTGGGTATTTGTAAAGAACTGCTTACGGACCAAGGTACACCCTTTATGTCCCGGGTTATGAAAGAGCTGTGTAAATTGTTCAAAGTGACGCAATTGCGTACATCTGTGTATCACCCCCAAACCGATGGGCTGGTTGAAAGATTCAACAAAACCCTAAAACAAATGTTGAAGAAAGTGGTGGATAGAGATGGAAAGGATTGGGACTGTCTACTTCCTTATTTGATGTTTGCTATTAGGGAGGTGCCCCAATCCTCTACGGGATTCTCCCCCTTTGAGTTACTGTATGGGAGACACCCAAGAGGGCTGTTGGATATTGCCAAGGAAACTTGGGAAAGTGAGAGTTCTCCCCACAGGAGTGTGATTGAGCATGTCGCCCTGATGCAAGATCGAATTGCACAGGTAATGCCCATCGTGAAGGAACATTTGGCCCAAGCGCAGTTGGCACAGCAGAGAGTGTACAACCGTGGAGCAAAGACCCGTACCTTTTCCCCGGGGGATAGGATATTGGTACTTGTCCCTACGGTTGAAAGTAAATTCCTTGCCAAATGGCAAGGCCCCTACGAGATAATGGAAAAAGTGAGCGAAGTGAATTACAAGGTCAGACAACCAGGAAGGCGAAAGCCCGAACAGATATATCACGTTAATCTGTTGAAAGCCTGGAGGGATAGAGAGTCCCTAGTCGCAGAAACTTGGTCACCAGCTCAAACGGGTTGCGTGATTCCGGAGGTTGGAATAGCAGCCACCTTGTCACAACCCCAACAACAGGAGGTTAAGGAGTTTGTGCTTCGCAACAAGGAGGTGTTCTCTGAGCTGCCGGGACAAACATCTGGGGTAGAGCATGATATTATTACCCCGCCCGGTGAAAGGGTGAAGTTAAAACCCTATCGGATCCCAGAGGCCCGACGGGAGGCAATACGGGAGGAAGTACAGAAAATGCTGAACTTAGGGGTGATAGAGGAGTCCCAAAGTGATTGGTCTAGTCCCATTGTGTTGGTGCCTAAACCGGATGGGAGCTGGCGATTTTGTAACGATTTTCGTCAGTTGAACAAAGTTACAAAATTTGACACCTACCCCATGCCACGTATAGATGAGTTGATCGACCGGCTGGGAACAGCCCGATACATGACGACTCTTGACCTCACAAAAGGGTATTGGTAAATTCCCCTGGCCAAGTCGGCCAAAGAGAAAACCGCATTTGTAACCCCAGACGGGGCGTTCCAATATAAGAGAATGCCGTTCGGGTTACAGAATGCGCCGGCCACATTCCAGCGGAAAATGGACCAGATGCTGAGGCCCCATCGGAAGTATGCTGCGGCTTACCTGGATGACGTAATTGTCCATAGCACAGATTGGGCCTCACATCTGCCAAAAGTGCAAGCAGTCCTGGACTCTGTTCAGGAAGCGGGGTTTACGGCTAACCCCAAGAAGTGTACCATTGGGCAGGAGGAGGCCAAATATCTTGGGTACACCATTGGCAGGGGAGTAATAAAACCCCAACTCAACAAAGTCGAGGCCATCCAGAGTTGGCCACGTCCCAACAGCAAGAAGCAGGTACGAGCCTTTCTGGGAATCGCGGGTTATTATCGGCGCTTCATTTCCCACTTTGCTTCTAAGGCTGTGCCCCTAACCAACCTGACGAAAGGGAAAGGGTCGGTCATGATTAAATGGACCCCCGAGGCTGAGGCAGCATTCCAATTCTTGAAACAAGCCTTATGTAGCCAGCCAGTGTTGTACTCACCCGACTTCTCTAAAGACTTTGTCGTACAAAGTGATGCGTCAGATGTGGGGTTAGGAGCAGTATTGTCCCAGGTCTGGAACGGGGAAGAGCACCCAGTCATTTACCTCAGCAGGAAGTTGAAGTCCCATGAGGTAAATTACGCCACGGTTGAAAAGGAGTGTTTAGCGGTGAAGTGGGCTCTAGATTCCCTTCGGTACTATCTGCTAGGTAGGCACTTTGACATGGTTACGGATCACGCTCCGTTAAAGTGGATGGCTCAAAACAAGGAGACAAATAGAAGAGTGAATAGGTGGTTCCTGGCCCTACAGGAATTCAACTTCACAGTAAAGCATCGCCCTGGCGTTCAAATGGGGAATGTGGATGCTTTGTCTCGAGTACATGAATGCCTGATTGCTGGTGTTCCAACCCCAAGGTTAAAACAAGAGGGGGGGTATGTGACAGCAGGAAGGTAAAGTCACCTGGTTGCATCCAGGGGGGTAGGTATATTTCTCCCAGATTCAGGCTTTATGCCGACTTATACAACTAGGGAGTTGATGAAGCCCAGCTGAGGCTAGTGGGCTCATGAATGATTCATACCTCTAGGGAGAGTGCTGGGCGTCGTGCAGGCAGGGAGTTGATGAGACCAGCTGAAGCCTGTCAGTTCGTTTAAGGCCTCTATAAAAACTCCCAGATTCATTAGGTGTTTGCTCATGCCTGGAACCAGACCTGTGTGGACTGTCTAGGGAGAGTGAACCCCTGTGCGGTGAGGCAAAGCCTGTGTGGCTATTTGTTTGGACTTTTACTAAACCAGGGACTTAGGGACTAGGACAGCACCAGGCTGATCCCAGTTGTTAGTTTAGGAAACCTGCATGTTTAGTCAGAGGTCAAACTGACCAGGATTTATTTTGTTTGTTTCTTTTTGGCTTTGCTGTGTTTTTGTCACTGTACATAGAGAAATAAACCGCACCTTTTGATTTTGAAAACCACAACCTCCGTCTGCTGGCCCTGTTTTTGTGTGGGGAGCCCAACCAGGGGGTCACACACACCCGCTACCGAGTTAACCCCCTCACACATCCTTGGACATCAAGGACGCCTACTTGCATGTTCCGATCTGCGCAAGCCACCAGAAGTTTCTGCGCTTTGCGGTCGGCGAAGTCCACTATCAATTTGTGGCTCTTCCCTTCGGCCTGGCCTCGGCACCGAGGGTGTTCACCAAGGTGCTTGCTCCGGTCCTAGCTTTGCTGAGACAGCGAGGCATTGCTATCGTGGGCTATCTGGACGATTTCCTTCTAAGAGCAGACAGTGGCTCAGAATTGGAAGAAAGTGTGACTATCGTCAGTCAGACCCTCAGGGAGTTTGGGTGGCTCCTGAACGTTCAGAAGTCGGTTCTAGTCCCGACTCAGCGTCTGGAGTATCTAGGTCTGATTCTGGACTCCTTGGAAGCAAGAGTCTTCCTACCTCCAGACAAACTACTGACACTTCAGTCTGCAGTACGGGTGCTGACGTCCCGAAAATGGTCGTCAATCCGCTTTTGCATGAGAGTCCTGGGACTCATGGTGGCCTCCTTCGAGGCCGTTCCTTATGCCCAAGCGCACACCAGGGCCTTACAGAAAGAGATCTTGTCCACTTGGGACAAATCCCAGTTGTCCTTGGATCTTCAGATCCAGGTGAGTCACCTGGTCAGGGCGTCCCTGACGTGGTGGTTGAGGTCCCCGGCTCTTCGGTCCGGGAAGTCGTTCCTCCCCATCCAATGGACGGTGATCACGACGGACGCCAGCCTGACGGGCTGGGGGGGAGTCTGGGGAGTCCTGTCAGCCCAAGGGCTTTGGACTCCGGACGAAGCCCTCTTACCGATCAATGTGCTGGAGATACGGGCAATCAGACTGTGCCTCTCCTCATGGTCGGAGAAACTACAGGGTCACTCCATCAGGATACAATCGGACAATGCCACAGCAGTGGCATATGTCAACCATCAAGGGGGGACTCGGAGCTCAGCTGCGGCTTCCGAGGTCGCCCGCATCCTGAGGTGGGCCGAAAGAAGCGTGCCGGCTCTGTCGGCCGTCTACATTCCGGGCGTAGACAATTGGCAGGCGGACTATCTAAGTCGCCAGACGCTGGACCAGGGGGAGTGGTCCTTGCACCCGGAGGTCTTTCAACTCCTTTGCAGACGGTGGGGCACGCCGGATGTGGACCTGATGGCTTCTCGACTCAATCGCAAGGTGTCGAGGTTTGTGGCCAGATCCAGGGATCCCTGGGCGGATGCCTCGGATGCGTTGGTGGCCCCATGGGGTCAGTATCGCCTGATATACGTTTATCCTCCGCTGCAGTTGCTCCCTCGCCTGCTCCGCAGGGTAGCGACCGAGGGAATTCCGGTGATCCTCATTGCTCCGGATTGGCCTCGGCGTCACTGGTACGCCGATCTGGTACGTCTCGTCGCAGACGTTCCCTGGCGGTTACCGATACGGGGGGACCTTCTGTCTCAAGGTCCTATATTTCATCCTGCTTTACAGTCTCTGGTTTTATCGGCATGGTTATTAAAAGCCAGGTGCTGAGAGACCGAGGTCTCTCGGATTCGGTCATTTCGACCATGTTAAGGGCACGGAAGTCTTCCTCCAGAAGGATCTATCACCGTACTTGGAGAGCTTACATCGCCATGTGCGAAGAGCTGGACTGGCGCCCACGAACGTATTCCGTTCCCAGAATCCTGCATTTTCTGCAGCGTGGCGTGACCCAAAAGCTCGCTTTGAGTACCATTAAGGGTCAGATTTCGGCCTTGGCCATCTTCTTTCAGCGACCGCTGGCGGGTCATCCCTTGGTTAGCACCTTTGTGCAGGGGGTTCGCCATGTGCTCCCCCCTGTCAAGCCTCCTCTCCCCCCGTGGGATCTGAATTTGGTGCTCTCGGTCCTCCAGGAACCTCCCTTTGAAAATATTAGGGATATTCCCCTCTTGACTTTGTCTCAGAAGGTGGCCTTCTTGGTGGCCATTACTTCCATTAGACGAGTGTCTGAATTGGCGGCCTTGTCCTGCAAGTCGCCCTTTTTGATCATCCATAAGGATAAGGCGGTGTTACGTCCGCGACCTTCCTTTCTGCCAAAGGTGGTCTCGGCCTTCCACTTAAACGAGGACATTGTCCTCCCGTCCTTGTGTCCTCACCCATCGCATCCCAGAGAGTTTGCGCTACACATTTTGGATGTGGTACGAGCCTTGCGGGTGTACCTGTCTGCTACTGCTTCTATTCGGAAGTCTGACTCACTATTTGTGGCTGTCTCTGGTCCAAAACAGGGCCAAGCGGTTTCGTCTGCCACCATTTCTAGGTGGATCAGACAAACCGTCATTCAAGCTTATGCTCTCAAGGGGCAGGCGCCTCCCTTTCCGGTTACGGCACATTCCACCAGGGCAATTGGTGCTTCCTGGGCTTTCCGACATCAAGCGTCGGTTGCACAAGTGTGCAAGGCGGCGACCTGGTCGTCTGTTCATACCTTTTCTAAGTTTTATAAGGTTGATGTGGCTGCATCTTCGGATGCTTCCTTCGGCCGCAAGGTGTTGCAGGCCGCTGTTTGATGTTGCAACTCCTCCGTTGAGGAGCTCTGCCTTGTTTGGAGTGAAGTTTTTGGTTTTCCATTTATACTGCTCCCATCCCTCTTGACACTGCTTTGGGACATCCCACGTGTAAAGGTGTATAAGACACGCTGTGTCAGTCCATGGATGACAAGAGAAAATAGGATTTTTGTACTCACCGTAAAATCAGTTTCTCTGGCATCCATGGACTGACACAGCACCCACCCTTCTTTTTAAGTTTGTACTGCTTTGTTACGAACTGAGGTCTGCTGACTGCAGTGGGAGGGTTATGTCCGGAGGGACCGCCCCCCTGGGCGGGGCTGTTCAGCTCTGGCTGTTTAGAATGTATGTATAACATCTCACATTCTGCCTAGGTCTTCTCCTGCAAGCAGGGACATAACCCACGTGTAAAGGTGTATAAGACACGCTGTGTCAGTCCATGGATGCCAGAGAAACGGATTTTACGGTGAGTACAAAAATCCTATTTTTTTTCTTGTGCTATTATGACTATTTGACGATATATGCGAGTCTCCAGCTCTCAGGGCGACCTGACTGTTCCGTGCATGGAACAGCGTGGATTCGCCCGACCATCCCCTGAGACATTGATTACATCATTCTATACTAGTTTGAATGACACTCTTGGTTTGCTATGGTCTCTGGTGCATGTTTTCACTGTGTTCATTTTCACCATCCCTGCAACCACTTGCAGGTCTCCCTGTTAATCCCTGGGATGGTTTTTGTTTCTCTACCCTATTCCTTCCTATCCCACAATGCCATCTAGTGGGGTATTTTTGAATACGCTGCACCAGATTCCAGTTTTGTTCTCAGGAGGACTAGTTACAACAAGTTTTGGGGTGATACCCGCACCAGTTTGAGAGGGTGTAGGGCGGGGGGGGGGGAGTTTGTGTTAGGGTTCGGCAACGCTATGTCTCACACGTGGTCAATGATAATGTGCTGTCATACTATATTTCATGCTGATTGGGTACAGTCTGCTTTACTGTCTATTATGTGGGTTTTTTACTTGCGGCCTTTTTTTTTGTATTATCTATACCTATGTTGATTTTTTCTTTCATATGTTTTTTTCATTATCTCTAGCTGTACCCCGAGTTTATCAACCCAAGGGGATTTTAGCAGACTGATATTGTATTTGTCGCATCTGTGCCTGGACCATGGCCTGCATTAAATTTCTTACTTGGAATGTGAGGGTGTCCGAGACAAAATTAAGCGCTCGGCGGCCCTCACTTACCTCAAGAAACAGAGGGCTGATGTGATCATACTTGTTGAAACTCATGTAGAGGGTAGACTACAACTGGCACTCCGAAGGCCCTGGATAGGGTGGGCTTTTCACTCCACCCATACGTCGCATGCTCGCGGAGTCTCAGTTCTGGTGGCTGAGTCACTGCACTTTGAGCTCTGTGACGTTTGTACTGACCCACAGGGTTGCTATGTATTTTTACATGCTAGGCTGTACAATGAACCATTCCTCATATTGGCCCACCCCCGTTTAATACTAGGATTATCGTGGACGGCCTTGCATATATGTCCCGTCACCCTGCAATTCAGGCAGTGTGGCTGAGCGACTTTAACGAAACACTTAATCCAGCCCTGGATAGGCTCAGACCCATTATCCCACAGGTCCCCAATCCTCAAGCCACCAGACTTTCTAGAATCCTTGCTTCCTTTAACTTGGCTGACACCTGGAGACCCCTCTACCCCCTGACACAGGCATACTCCTGCTTTTCATCTACACACAGTACCATGTCCCGCATTGACAATATATATTGACCTCACGACAGTTGTTGCCAAGATTACAGGCTGCGGGCTTTGGCCCGAGACTTCTCTCGGACCACTGCCCTTACTGGGCTATGTTCACTGTTCCTGTCAACAAGCCCCCCAGCTCCTGGCGTCTTAACCCCTTCTGGCTCACTTTGTTGCCGGAAGAGGATTCACTTCTGACTGAGCTAGGCCAGTACTTCATAGATACTTCATAGATAATGATCCCTCCGCGTCCCCCTTAGCAGTTTGGGAAACGTTTAAAATGCATGCTCGTTCGCTCCTTAAGCATAAAATTAATAGAACAAAGGAGGTCTCAGCTGATACTCTTGAGAAGGCCACGGCCGCATTGGAAGCAGCTGAACGTAGATTTGTGGATGACCCCTCCTCCGCCAAAGCAGACCTTATTAAATTGCAGGCCCGAGTGGCTAGTCAGCTGCATTATGAGAAGTCCCGTCGTAAGCTTTTCTTCTCTAAACAAAGGCTCTTCGAGCATGGGGAAAGGGCTGGTAGACTATTGGCTTACATGGTCCATAGAGGAGATAGACCCCCTGTAGTAATTTCACTGCACGGACGGGATGGTGGACGCATAACGGACCCCCCAAGTGTTACTGAGCGATTTCGGGATTTCTTTGCAGAACTGTACACCTCTAGGACTCCCCCTGATGGAAAGGAGATGCAGGACTTTTTGGCTGGCATCTCGTTTCCTAGGTTGACTGACGATCAAGTGGACCTTCTAGAAGAGCCAATTAAAGTTGAGGAGATTGCTGAGGCTATAGCAGGGTTTGCCACGTCCAAGGCCCCAGGCTCGGATGGCCTACCCATTGAATTTTATGCAAAATACAGTGAAATACTTACTCCAAAGCTACTCGCCCTATACAACTACTTATTTGACAATCTGGTGTTGCCCCCATCTATGAGAGAGGCAATAATAGTACTGATCCCCAAACCAGGGAAGGATCCGGGATATCCTGAATCTTATAGGCCCATCTCCCTCCTCCAGGCAGATATCAAAATTCTGGCTAAGATCCTTGCCAATCGGCTGAATCAGGTTATTTTATCCCTGATTTATGCTCATCAGGCGGGATTCATGCCTGGCCGGAACACCTCCTTTTAATCTTAGAAAGCTGTTTATCAATCTCCAGGCTACACATGATAATGTTGAACGCGTGGTGGTGACGCTTGACACCGCCAAGGCGTTCGACTCAGTGGAATGGAGATATTTATGGGCTTGCCTTGAGCAATATGGTTTTGGCACTAGGTTCATTACGTGGGTCCGTCTCCTATACCAGAATCCCTCTGCTAGAGTGGTAGCGAATGGATGGCCTTCTGATTCATTCAGGCTCACCAGAGGCACCCGTCAGGGCTGCCCTCTCTCTCCCCTGTTATATGCCCTTGCGGCAGAACCGTTGGCCATCTCCATTCGGGAAAATCCTGATATACATGGACTGACCCGCGGTGCACTGGTGGAAAAAATCAGTATGTATGCGGACGATACCCTATTGTATCTGGCCGATTCTGGCCCCTCCCTACAACACGCGCTCGATACAATCTAACGTTTCAGGACCTTTTCGGGTCTTAAAATTAATTGGGGTAAGTCCCAGATCCTTCCTATTGACCTCACTGCGCCCCCCCTGGCACAGTCAGGGCTCCCTCTACTTAGGGTGAGTGCTGTAAAATATCTGGGAGTTCAGATCACAAAGTCACCGACAGATTACATCGCCCTTAATATAGAACCCCTGTACGCCCTGATAAAAGACAAAATACAAATATGGTCAAGATTACCTCTTGGAGTATGGGGCAGGATAAACCTGATAAAAATGGTACTGCTCCCCAAAATGTTGTACGTCCTTTGGCACTCCCTAGTATACATCCCTCTCAAGTATTTTAAATGCTTAGATTCCTTACTCAAGCCATTCGTGTGGGGTGGGAGCAGACACAAGCTGGCCTGGCGGACCCTCAAGAATCCCACTGATTTGGGGGGAACTGCTATGCCCGACATACATCTCTATTACACCGCATCGCAGCTGTTCCATGACAAAACTGACAGGGACAGGTTCGTGACCCTTCTCTGCCCCCACTGGACACAACACACGCGTGACCCTATCACTGCAATTGCACTAGGCACACGGGGCACCCGATCTACACAGACCAAATCTACTCTTTACCAATACAGGAAAATCTGGGGCATCACTATGACTAAACTAAACATGGACCCATTTAATGACTACACTCCCCTCTGGCATAATTGTCACTTGCCTGAACTTTCCCGGATCTCCGACCCTGAGTTGTGGTGTTCTCGGGGAGTACGCTACCTAACACATGTCATTGTGGGTGGTAACATTAAGTCATTCCCTGCTCTCCAGGATGAGTTTGCGCTTCCCGACAGCATGTATTTCAGGTATATCCAAGTCCATCATGCCCTTATCACACAGTTTCGAGGGACATTGCCACAGTCCCCCCCCCCTAACTCTATTATGGCCATAGTCAAAGGTACAGACCCTCAAAAACTCATCTCCTACTTTTACAATATGCTGCTAGTACCACCGTCCACGAGAATAGCCTAAGCTCTTAAACCACGCTGGGAGAGGGAGGTGGGAGACCTTGGGGATGAGGAGTGGAGTGAGGCCTTGGACGCCTGCAAGGAGGTGTCCCCTAAACTCTCCAATAGGCTCACTCAAATATACATATTACACAGGTCGTACCTCACCCCGCTCCGAGGGTCCAGATTCCAAAGAGACTATCCCAATTCCTGCCCCATGTGTACACGGGAGTTGGGCACGTTCTTCCACCTGCTCTGGACCTGTCCGGTGGTTCAGGGCTTCTGGAAACAAATAGTCGACTTCCTCCTTGATACCATGAGCTCACCTCTTACACTGAGCCCACAGTCATGTTTACTGGGGATCTACCCTGGCCCAGAATTGGATACGTTTACGAAAGCGTTCCCCCAGGAGACACTTTTTTCAGCAAGAAAACTGATTGCGAGGAAATGGATGAGATCATCCCCTCCGACCTTTGCTGAATGGAAGGCAGACATTAATGTGTATATGATTGCCGGGTGCCTCCGGCTTAACAATGTGGGGGGATTGCAGTACTTCTGTGTTTTATTATTCCTCTCCTCCCACACCTCCTTTCTTTTTGTGTCCCATTTTTTCCTTTTTCTCTTTCCTTTTCATTTTATTGTACTCAAGTTTGCCATGTACGTGCCCATGTTGTTGATCTGCATGAATACTTTGTATTTACGAATTGCCGAATAAAAACCCTTGAAGTTAAAAAAAAAAAAAAAGAACATCGTAATCTATCAATGGAGTTGTCCAGCACCGTATTATAGTCACCCGCTATCAATAAAGGACCCTCAGCTATCGCCAATATAGAGTTCATCACCCGTTCAAAGAACATTTTAGTGAAGGGGGCGGAGCATATAGGCTAGTCACCGTATATGGCGTATCCATTAGTACTAGCACAACAATTACAAAGCAACCATTAGGATTGAGTTTAACATGTTTAATACTAACAGGTGCTGATTTGGCTATGAGGATGGAAGTGCCCCTGGCATATGTGGAATGGATGGCATAAGCAATTTTTGCCCTCTTAAGAGCCCATTACTCTAGAGCCCTGGAGGTGGGTTTCCTGGAGAAGGATCACATGTCGATTGTGGCGTGCCAGATAGTGAAACATTAACTATCTTTTCACTTTGGGGTTTAGCCCCCGTACATTCCAAGAAACTAAACGCAATCTAGACATGAGGAGGCACAAAATATATGACTAGAGGAACCAAGTTCCCACAGTTCGCTGGTAGCAACCATAACCTGGAGTCCAGCGCACCATGAGACGTGCATATGGTTAAGAGCAAATCGGACATATAGGACAACATTTTATCAATGAGAAATATTAGGTGCAGACTAGAGAAGCCAGCTAGACAAACCTGTAGACGTACATGTAATGGTGTATACCAGCATTTTAGAGAAAATACAAAAACCACCCCAAACAAAAGTCCCACAACATCCCAACCCACCCTAACCCTCCCGGCTCCCAAACATATGAGAGCTTTGTTCCCAAAACTAAAACTGCAAGGCAGGGGGGCCATGACATAGACCCCCAACCAACAAACCCTGAGGAGCGGTAAAGGTCCTTATTCAAAAATAACAGGAGAGAATGTTCAAAAAGATAACAGGAGTAAGGTGATAACAGCCATCCAGGGCGAACAATTGGTACACAGTCAATATCAGAGGAGTATAGCTTACTACCCCAGTATAACTGAAAAGAGAGGAGCTAAAAGATCACAGGGGCCAAGACATTCTGGCCCACTCCTACCCCCCCCCCCCCCCCGCGGCCTCATGCAGGAAAAAGGTAGTGTATTCCGGAGAGGGCACAAAATGCAGCAAAAAGAAAATAAACTTGTTCACTTTCAGCGTGGAGGGGACCTTCGATTTTGGTTCCTGCGTTCTGGATGTCTGAGTGTCCACCCAGTGGGACACCTCCTTGGGATCCGTAAAGAAGTAGGCCTTGCCCTGGTAAATAATCCATAAAAGTGCAGGATACAGCATGCCGTAGGGTAGATGGAGCTCACGGAGCCTGCGTTTTAATGGCCAGGAAGGTAGCCTGTTGCTTTTGTGTAGCTACCGAGAAGTCAGGGAAAATGGTGATTCCCTGTTCCTGAAGTGGAGCAGTTAGATAATCATGGCACGTGGCGGGGCGCAGGGGGACTGTGTGCCCGTTCAATTGCGAATAATGGTGAGAAGGTGGGGGCGCCAAATGTGGTGGTTGGCCATCTTTCCATAAATACCTTCTGGGAACCCCAGGAAGCGAAAATTGTTCCTCCTTAAGCGGTCCTCCATGTCAGTGAGCTTATCGGTGGTGTAATCATGGGCCTGGCGTAGCTCCCTGATAGAGCCCTGCAATGGACGTGTCTCATCCTCTAGTGTACCAATGCGTTGTTTAGCATTCGCCACACTATGGCGGAGGTTATGAATGTCTTGCTTCAGAAAGGATAAGTCTCTTAATGGAATCCATTTTAGAGGTCAGAGAGGCATGGCTGTGCTGAATGGCCTCCATAATCTGAGTCAGGGATGGCTCTGCAGGGCCCGTGTCAGCGGTGTCTATACTGGGGGTATCATGGTCAGTATCCTCAGCCAGGGAGAATAGGAAAGGGTCCTCTGGGCTCAGAGCAGGGGGGGGGGTTGTGACTCACCTTCCCTGCAGGCTGCTTTTTCAGCGCTGAAGATGAGGAAGATTGCTGGCTGCGTGTGTCTGCAGCATGATGACTGGCGCCATCTTGCCTTGGTCTGCATGGCGGCGGCGGTGGCGGGACGAATCCTGAGGCTTCCTCCATCGGTGGGCCGTATTTGACCATCTCCCGATGGGCACAAGGTTCCCTGGAAGCTGTGGGGACAGATGGGACCCCTGGATGGCGATCGGATCAGGAGGATTAAGGCAGGATGTGTGTGGCACGGACGGTGCTCAGGCCAAGCACGTCCTCACATCCCGGTTGTTGGCCATGCCCCCTCGAGCAAAACAACTTTGATGCCCTTATGCAGGCTATCGCCACCTGCCAGACCACCCTCACTGGGAAAATTGAGAGTATGCAGCTGGACATCAGTTTAATCCGAAGGACATGGATTGTTTCCGCTCCCGGCTGACTGAAACTGAGCGGCGAGTGGGGGAGGCAGAAGACACGCTGCAAACAGAGTATCACTCCGCACGCTGCAGACCAAAATGAAGACCCTGGAGGCGCGTGCAAAGGACGCGGAGAACAGAAACCGCAGAAAATCCCTACAGTTAACTTCTGAGGAAGCGTCCAGATGGCTGGAGACACTACCAAGAGGATGACCCTG
The DNA here is from genome assembly GCA_029206835.1 of Rana muscosa. Lineage (NCBI taxonomy): Eukaryota > Metazoa > Chordata > Amphibia > Anura > Ranidae > Rana > Rana muscosa. The sequence continues at coordinate 483,220,902 of CM055122.1, forward strand.
CTGACACTGTGACTCCCCTTTTGATGTACTCTCCTGTTGAGCGCAGGCCTGTCTTCATAGACTGTTGTATAGCCTACACACTTTCCTCACAGCTCCTCCATTCACCTGGCCTTAAACTGCACTGGCCCTGTTTCTTCACCAGAACTTGTACTGTGAGTATATGTCATGGCTGATTGGGGCTTGTTTGTGCAACTATGCTGGATTGATCTCCCCGCTCCTGTCGGCACTACTGACAGAAGGGGAGGTAGTTTCAAGTTTGTAACCTGTTCACGTTTAAGACTAATACCCCCGGAATACTCTGGAAGACCTATTAATCTGCAGGGATCGTTTATCCTGAATTTTTCTCACTGACTAGACTCTCTGAGCACAGACTGTAACGCTCTGGTGCTTCACTGTTCACGCGCCCCATGGGCAGTTATCACAAACCGTTTTGGGAAAAAGCACCCCATAGTTTGGGCGGTGGTGCGGGGTGGGGGAATTGGGGGAAGTTCCGGAGTAACTGTTTAAGTTTTTTTATAATTTTTCTTGTTTCCTCGTTCTTTATGATTTTTTGGCTAACAGTAAGGTGTGTAGTGCAGGTCTCCCTCCACTAGAGGGATAAGGTAACTCAACTAAGTGGGCAGGGCTAACTGTACTCAATACTAGGTCTGCTGATATACTGTATAGGATGGGTATAATTTTAAGGCTGTTTCTGACCTGTAAGATACGCTTCCTAATGACCCCCCCTTAAGGTTTTGTCTTGGAACGTTCGGGGTCTGAACGCTAAGATAAAACGTTCCCTGGTATTCAACTACATCAAAAATACAACCCCCATATTTGCATATTGCAGGAGACGCATTTAGTCGGGAGCAGGACGCTAGCTCTGAGGAAGCCTTGGGTGGGATACTGTTATCAGTCTACCCATTCCACCTATTCTAGAGGAGTCAGTGTCCTGATCCACAAAGCACTACCCTTCACTCTCCTTGATCTGCATTTAGACCCAGACGGGAAATATGTCGCTATTTATGCCATGTGACAGGATAGAGATGGTTATTGTTGGACTATATAACCCTCCCCTGGCCACCCTAAATGTTCTTCATAAATTGACTTCAATACTGTATTAGTACCCAGCTGCAGCGGTTTTACTAGCGGGTGACTTTTTTTAATAATCCTTTTTATTGGTATTATAGCATACACACAGAGAAAACAGTTAACAAACCAAAAAAAAAAAACACAAAAGGGGTAAAATCAATAGAAAGGCGGCCCGCACTCGGGACAAATATATTTATGCCAGGATTGATACCAAATTCAAATGTGCGTGTCACCATTAGGTGTGGAATCTCTGGTCAAATGTCATGAATGTCAATTGGGGTAACATTTCTGCTCCCATCTAAACCCAGATACTTGGTAGAACTCCGTCAAATGATGCACCCCTCACAGATGTATGTGATTCTCATCCTCTGTTCCTTTAATACCGGGAAGACATTGTGTAATGGGGGGTTGTAGTCCCTGAGGACCACTGTCCACTCACCTGTGGAGGTTTATATTATGCTGTGGATGGCTCTGGTAACCATTTAGACCATACATTCTGGTATTTTGCAGGGCAACCTCTAAGTGTCTTTATATATAGGGGAAGATTCTGATTCACTAGCTGTTTCCAGAAAATACTCCGTGGGTGGGGCTGGTTTTTTCCAATGGAGTGTGATGGCTTTTCTTGCATAGAACAATAACAAACTCACCATAGTGCGTCCCGCTACAGTGGGGATGAACTGCTCAACCAGTCCCAACAGGCAGAAGGACACAGAGTTGCAATGGGATGTTACTGAGCAAACGGATACACGACAACACTTCCTCCCAAAATCCCACTATAACTGGGCATGTCCAGAAGATGTGGGCGAAATCACCCGGAGATCCCCCACATATCCAGCACTCCGCTGAGAGGCTGGGATTCATTCGGCGTAGTCTGTATGGGGTATAGTAGGCCCTTTGGGTTATTTTAAACTGTATTAAACAGTCTCTAAGAGAGACCAAGGGTCAGAAGGGGAAGTCCCAGATATCATCCCAGTCATCTCCATCAAGTTCAGGGGCGTCGTGGAGCCAGCGGGCCCTAAGCTTGTCCAAGGCTGGGAGGGAGACTCGAAGGAGGTGAGAGTAAATCTGGGAAGTCGGTTTTTCAACCAGTCAGATCGAAGGAGATCTTCCAGAGAGGCCTGGACAATCTGCCGGGTTAGCCGTGGGAAAGTGGCAGCTGAAGGCATGGGAGATTTGTAAATATCTGAAGAAGTGTGACTCTGGAACATTAAATTTGGAGCGGAGGAGAGATAGCGGGATCAAGGAATTGCCTTCAACCACTAAATTTGGTCCATGCGTGAGGCTCTGGTATTGTGAAGAAGTGGGCCAAGTTGGGGTTGCACCACAGCAGGGGATTTGGGGAGTCTGCCTCTTTTGGATAACGTTTGAGTTTTAGACCAACTCTCCACGCCTGTAGGGTAGTGTGCATGGATGGGGTCGGGCTATAGGGAGCAAGAGGGCCCCGGAAGAGCAAAAATTTAAGGGCCTCCAGAGATTGTACCACTGCTGCTTCCAGAAGCACAGCGGATTTGGTGGCATCCGGATTCAGCCACCACGCCGCCGTGACCAGTTGTATGGCCAAGAAATACTTGTGTAGGTCAGGGAACGCCAGTCCCCCCTGGGAGGTCGGTCGCAGCAATGTGGTCCACCTATACCTTGGGGACTTGGGGGCCCCATATAAAGGAGGATAACATACTGTTGAGTTGATTGAAAAAAGATTTGGGAATCCACTGACGAGTGCCTAAAAAGATAGGTACATTTTGGTAGAACCTTCATTTTAATCAGGTTTATGCAGCCGAACAGTGATAGGAGGAGGGACTCCCATGCCTTCAGCCTCTGCCTAACCTCCTGGACCACTGGGGACAGATTCAGAGATATGTAGTCTGTGGCTTTCCTAGAAATCTCCACTCCGAGGTAACGGAAATGTTCCACCCACAGAAGCGGCAAATCCGGGGAGGCCTGCTCCTGGGCAGCCGGGTCAATGGGAAACAGGAGCGACTTGGACCAGTTCACCCGCAGTCCCGTAATTGGGGCAAATGAGTCCAAAACCTGCAGAGCACCTGTTAGTGATGATGCCGCGTCATTAAGAAAGAGGAGTTCGTCCGCATATAGAGCTACCCTCTCTTCTAGCCAGCCAATCCGCAGTCCCCGAATGAGCAGGGACGTACAGAGGTCTTCCGCCACCGGCTCAATGGCGATGGCAAATAAGGCCGGAGAGAGAGGGCCGCCCTGCCTGGTCCCTCTAGACAATGGGAATGGCTGGGACAGACCCCCTCCTAATTTAATGGCTGTAACCATTGTATGAACAACAGCCAAAACCCCATCCTGCGCAGAACCTCCCATAGAAAAGGCCATTTAACTGTGTCGAGGCCTTTTCAATGTCCAACGACGCGATCACCCTAGAGCCCGTATTGAGGTGGTGGGTATGGATGTTGGTTTGTAGTCTTCTCAAGTTGTCAGTGGATCTATTAGTCATGAACCCTGTCTGGTCAATCTCAATGATCGTGGGCAGTAAAGGTTGAAGTCTCCTGGTAATTAATTTGGTAAGAATTTTAAAGTTTAAATTCGGAAGGACAATGGGTCGGTAGGAGACGCAGAGGGTTGGATCCTTGGGAGGTTTGTGAATCAACACCATGTGGGCATGGTACATAGAGGCCGGTAGGTCCCCTGATGCCAGACAGTTTGAGTAGAGGGAGGCCAAACTTGGCACCAATAAATTCCCATGAGTCCTGTAAAACTCAATTGGGATGCCATCAGGACCTGGGGACTTCCCCGCAGGGAAGGATTGGATGGCATCCATGACCTCCTCCGGGGTGATCGGTCCCACCAACCCGGCACGCTCCTCATCCGACAGCCATCCCAGAGCTAGGGGGTCCAACTGTTCCGCCAGATCTCTGGGGTCAAAATGTTGTGGCAGAACGGAGGTGTAGAGCGTGCCATAAAACTGCCGAAAGACATTGAGTATATCTTGTGGCGAGGAGACCGACCCCCCCCCCCCCCCGAAGGAGACTCAACCTCGGAGATCAAGGTCATCGGACGGTCATGCTGTGCCAGTATTGCCAATAGGCGTCCGTTTCAGTCCCCCTGCTCGAAGAATCTTTGTTGCTGTAAAAGTCTGGTAGCCTCAGTCAATTGTAAATGTAGAACTCTCTTTTTACTCTGGAGTAAATCAAACTTGGTCTCAGAGGGGTCCGCAGCATATTCAGCGAGGACCGCCGAGATGGAGGACATGTATTGACCACGCGTGAACCTTAAAGGCGTCCCACATGATACCTGGGGAAGAGGACCCTGTATTACTGTTCCAATATTCCATAAGAAGGGGGGGGAATTTTGTCAGCTGTCTCTGGGTGGGTAATCCATTGCGATCCGAGTCTCCACAGGGCAGAAGAGCGGGAGCATGACGAGCGGATGGTAAGTTTCAGGGGGTTGTGGTCCGAGAGGCCACTAGACAGGTAGGTGGTGTCCAGCACATCCGAAATGAAGGATGGATTGGCAAAGGCCAAATCTATACGGGAGGCCGTTTTGTGGGTTGTGGAGAAGCAGGCGAATGACCTCTCCGTGGGATGTTTCCATCTCCACACTTCATCTAATCCCATCGCTTGGGCCCAGGCCTTCAACTCTGTGGAGAAGTATTTGGTGGGGGGTTGGGCCTGTCCAGGTCTGGGGCCAGGATGGCATTAAAATCACCCATAAGAATCAATTTGTCAGGACAGTATTGGGCTATTTTCTCCATGATAGTGTAGAGTATTGTAGAAGAAAAGGGGGGGGGAGGGGGGTAAATATACAGTTGCCGCAATATACCGCTGTCCCCAGGATTTCAATACCACCACTACATACTTGCCCTGGGGGTCCGTGTGGACCTGTTCGATCTTGCATGGGAAGGACTTCGATATCAACGCGGATACCCCCCGGGTAAACGAGGAATAGGAGGCGTGGATTGCTCTGTGTAGCCACGGTTTCTTAAGCGTCATGAGTTTGCTGCCCACAAGATGTGTCTCTTGTAACAATATTAGGCTAGGGGAGTAGGATTTGAGGTAACGGAAAAGCAGAGCCTGTTTAAATTTGGAGTTTAGTCCACGTACGTTCCAGGATAGGATAGTAAACGTGGAGTTATTTGGTGGCGCCATTTTGGGAGCCGGTATAAGAAGTATAACAGGCTAGGCAGGGGTCTTCTAGAGCATCTTGGGAGCAACAAAGACCAGAGGATCCAACACCAGAACATAACAGTAAGAAAACAGAGCATAAAAAACACATAACTAAACTGTAAAATCAAAAACACCTCAAAGGGCACCGAGGTGCCCACCCTGCCCAGGACTGTGGCCATCCTTCAAACTAGACAGAGCACAGAACAGGCCTATTGCCTGTAACCAAAACTTAACATGGGCAAAATGCAATATTTTGTCCAACAACTTGAAGCGAGGAGAGAAATGGGAAAAAAAAAGGGAAGGGAGGGGGGGAGAAGTTCTCCTGCAGGTCCTGGCAACGGTATAGTAGGGTCTCAGCCAGGAACTGAGGTGGGAAGGGGGTCTGCCGTAACTAGCAGAAGTCCTCGCAGGGACCGGAGTGAGGGGTCCAAAGTGGGAGAAAGGGACGGATCACAGTTCAGGGGTCAAATAAAGCAATCAGTGGTAGTTGTTGGAGCTCCTCAGTCATTAGTGGGCGTCATTATAGCCAACAGAGGATATTGAAAACAAAATTAGGATGATGGCAAGGTGCAGCAGTGAAAATTGGCATAAGGACAGACAGTGGGTAATGCAGAAAGTCATTGTAAGGCAAAAGGTAGAACATTATAGAAGGATGTGGTACTTGGCTGATCCCAGCGTGTTGTATTCCAACCATAGTTCCTGGGCAGTATGTCATTAGCGAGTATCTAGCCATGCCGCAGCAGCCTCCGGAGTGTCAAAGAAGTGAGTGTTGTCACCATCAGTGATCCTCAGCTTCCTGGGGTATAAGAGGCCAAAGCGTATTCCTTTTGTCCCGGAGTCGGCGTCGCACATCAGTAAAAGACTTGCGGCGTTGCTGCACCTCCTGAGAGAAATCTGGGAAAAAAAGCAGTCTGGTGTTCTCATACTTAATTTCAGGCATGGTTCGGGCCGCCGCCAGGATGCGGTCCCGGTCACGGTTTTTTAATAATTGCAGCAGGAAGGGACGTGGAGGGGCCCCCCAGGTCTTGGAGAGAGCGGTGGGGCTCTGTGGGCTCTTTCCACAACAAACATGGGTGGCATATTACTGACAATAAACAGAGTGGACAGTAACTGTTCAGTAAACTCAGCTGGCTTGGAGCCCTCAGCTCTTTCGGGCAAACCAAGTATGCGAATGTTGTTCCGCCTGAGGCGGTTCTCAGTGTCTATGGCCCGCTCCTGGAGCGCTTTCACTTGGAGCTGCAGGGCTCTCACCTCTCTGGAATCCAACCGGACTGTATCCTCCATCGTGGAGACCCTGTCCTCCACCTTTGCGATGCGGGACCGGAATTTATCCATGTTCTGACGGATGAGACTGACATCTACGGTCAGGAAGTCGATCTTGGAAGTCAGGGTTTCTTTGCATGCTGTAATTGCCGCCAGGATCTCCGCTCCCGTGGGGGCCTCCGCAGCCGCTGACTCTGCACTCTTTTGCGTGTTTGCAGCCATCCATCGCCGCAGTGGGTTGCTTCCCGGCCAGGATGGCCTTCGGCGGGGAGGAACGGGGAGCCTTCTGACTGGATTGCGAGTAGCGGGTCCTAGGGCGGCCCATCCGAAGTGTACCCTGATATGAGGGAGGGTCTTGGTGAGCCCGTGGGTAAGCACCGGGGTCCAGGGAGCAGGAAGAAAGGTGCAGTGAAGCTGAAATGCCAGCACAGTATCTGGGCTCCCACAGGAGGCGTCCCCTCCCAGAATGCAGTCACATGGGGAAGGAGCATGGAATGGTCGGATCACCGCACCCGAGCGGGAAAGATGTGACTGGCTCCGTAGGCCCCAAGATGGCGGCGGGTGTTTGGAGTCAACCTACAGGTAACCCCAGGGGGCCCTCCGACTGCACACACCCAATCCTACACCCCCCCTTCAGGAAGCTGCCACAGGCGGGTGAGGATGGGGCCTTCGTTCGTCCCGAGCTTGGAGGATGCCGGAGGCTCCATAGGCCCCAAGATGGCGGCGGGCCGCGGGTGATGGGAGTCAGCCGTCCGGGACTCTCAGGGGGCCCTCCAATCGCACACCTCCGATCCACCTCCCCCGGAAAAGCTGCTACAGGCGGGGGAGGATGATGCCACAGGCGGATGAGGATGGGGCCGTCGCTCGTCCCGCAATTGAGCTCGGAGGCCGCCGGAGGTTCCGCAGGCTCCAAGATGGCAGCGGGACTGCACTGTATGGAGCCGGCCGTGGCCGGGTATAGACACAGTTGACCGGCCGGGCTTTGCAATTTCAGCTGGGGCCGAGGCAGGGGACACCCAGGGGCAGGTCCGGAGGCTCACCAGGATAGTCACTATTCAGGATGGCAGCGGATTGTGGCAGGATTTGCGGAGCTCCTCAGCAACACGTCGTCTTAGGCTCACATCCGGACACGCACTAGCAGGTGACTTTAATATGCCCCCCAATCCTAGCATGGATAAACTCGGCTCTCACTCTCTATTATCTCGATGGGCAGATGAATATGGCCTTAGTGATGTGTGGCTGTGGCGATATCCCAGGGAAAGGCAATATACCTGTCATTCGGCCATGTATGCTTCCTTCTCTAGAATAGATTTGCTCTATGCTAGTGCCCCCCTGCTCTCTCGCACCCAGGAGGTTAAAATCCTGCCTCGTGGCATCTCTGATCACGCACCCCCCTCCTCTTACAGCTTAACACAGACTCACTGGTGGGCACTAGCCTCTGGCGACTCTCGGGTTTCTGGGTCACAGATGAGCATGTTGCCCCTGAGGTTACGGGAGAGATGGGCACCTACTGGTCACATAACCGGGGATGCCCCCCCCCCCCCGCCAATGGTTTGGGATGGCTATAAGGCATATACACGAGGACAATACCGCACCATCATTGGCAAGGTTGGGAAGGATAAAAGGCTTGCTCTGGAAGAAGCGGAAAGACAGGCCTAAATCCTAGAGGCTAGCTACGTGACCACTAGAGACACAGGGACGTATGCAGCACTCCAAACGCTACACAGGGAAATCTCGGTGCGGAGAGCTACTTGCGACTCAGAAGCTTTTAATGTCACAGTCGCAGAGAATATTTGAAAAGGGGGAGAGATCAGGCACATTATTGGCATGGCTGGCTAGAGAACGCTCCACTATGGCCCACATTGCAAATATTAAGGACGCTTACAAGCTGACCCTGTCCTGATTAATGCTAGGTTTGCACAATATTATGAACAATTATACACCTCCAGGACAGACTTTACACCAGACTCCTTACAAGACTTCCTGGCCCAGATAGAATTCCCTACCCTATCAGATGAAGCCAATACTAGGCTAGACGCACCAATCACCCTTGACGTGTAGCTAGCGATATCATCACTTCAACTTGCAAAAACCCCAGGCCCAGATGGCCTACCGGTGTCCTGCCGAGGCGCCGCACTTGCGCAGTACAGAGCACAACGGACCTCCGAAAATCCCAGAAGATGAACACAGATGTGACTGACTCATCTGTACACGCCACATGCACAATGAGCATCACACGCTGCGCGCTCCCGATGCTCGCTCCACTCTGCAAGGGGCGGATGTATAAGTATTATATCGTGTAAGGGGCGGATGGCTACAGCAAGGGGCGGGTGTATTAGGCTGGTTTTATCAAGAAACTACACGTCTTTGCGGGGCATGTTGGATCTAAAGTCCACAAAGTCAACAAGTCTTTTCAGGTATGGAAGCTTTGAATCAAATCTCCACATACGGTGGTGGCCACGCTCCATTCAGGGCGGTTCCTGATCTTTCCTCCTCACCAGAAGTTTTAACGGTTTGCGGTGGAGGACCGTCCTTTTTTTGATTCGTGGTCCTTCCGTTCAGTCTGTCTTTTGGGTGTCTGATAAGGGGTACCTGGATGACCTTCTGATCAGGGAACAATCTGTTCATGGTTTGGAGCACAACTTATTTCTCACAGTATGCATTCTGGAGTGGTTTGGCTGGGTCCTCAATTTCCAGAAATTGCGTTGCCGCACGCTTCAAAAAGTAGTGCATGCACTACTTTGGTGCAGTATAATTTCAGCCCATTTTAATGTTTAATTCGTTTTTATTGAAAAATTATAGAACATACAAAATACTCAGAACAGAGAGATCTGAATAAAACAGAGCAAACCTATCTCACCAGCTAATCGCACAATAGTAGTCTTTGGAAGTAACACTGAGCGGAGGTGGCAATATTCTCTCCGTAATGTCCTTTACACAACACTGAAAACATGGAGAGGGAGAAAAAGAGAGAAGAACAGAAAATAGAAAAGGGGGGGGGGGAGAGGAATCCACCTCGGTCTAGTCTCATCTGTACCATAAATGTCAACAAATCTCACATTACTTAGGTTGAGACATAAGTTCCGCATAAGCGGTTGTATATTTGAAGGCAAACCAGCAGGACCAGATTTATTTTGCCAAATCAGACTTATTTCTGAGGGAAAGCTAGAGGTCTTCCATATGGTACACATGGTCAACTTCCATTCGCCATTGGCGCAAAGCCGGTACAATTGATTGTTTCCAGTAACGCAGAATAAGTGCTTTTGCAGCGTTAAGCAGGTGAGGGGTTATAGATTTCTTATATGTTCCCACTGGTTTGCCTGTACAATTAAGTAACACTACCCATGGATCATTAGGAATTTCAAAACCCTGAATCTCTTTGGCCCAATGTAAAACAGCCTCCCAGTAAGGGCGGATAAGGGGGCAGTACCACCAAACGTGAGCATGTTTTGCACGTTCGCCACAATCCCGCCAACACAAAGGCTATGTTTGTGGAAAGGATTTGTGAATCACCACTGGGGTATAATGCCACCTCGTCAACAGTTTGTAATTTACTTCTGCAGTTTTGGAAGCCATGGAGGAGGTATGGGTCAGTAAAAGAATAGTAGATCGTTGGGCTACCGAGAGCTTGTTTGTGTAGATCTCCCTCCCATTTGCGGAGAAAGGCTGGGTCCCCCACGAAGGCCAGCGTTTGCAAGGCTTGGTAGAAGTACGAGATTGGTTTATCTACTGGTCGGTCTTCCGCAAAAGCGAATTCTATGGGTGTTAACTCCGAGATGGTCCGCAGAGGTTTCGGAAGTGAGCGAACAAAAGCTGCAAGTTGACGGTAACACCAATGGTCCATGGGCGTTGTAGTAGAGAGAGGCATTAGTGTGGACAGGGGTACGATGCCCGAAGAGGTAGTCACTTGATGTAAAAGAGTTGTAGATCCAAGTTTCCAAACATGAATATTGGGGTTTATGTTCCCCGGAGGAAAGAAGTTGTGACCAAATAAAGACAGTAGGGGCGAGTTATGTGCCCAGCCATGCATCTTACATAGCGAGTCCCATACCATGAGGGTAGAGTGTGTTAGTGGTGAAGTAGTCAAAGCCAAAGTTCTATATTTCTTAGGGATCCAAATTTGTGAAAAAAGGTCTGTCCCACTGAGCTCAAGTTCCAGGTTCACCCAAAGCTTAGATAGTCTTTATGATATTTCCAATCAGAAATTCTTTTTAGCACAATTGCCATAAAATATCTTTTAAAGTCAGGTAGGGCCAGGCCCCCCTCCCTTTTGGATCTGGTGAGGAGGGTCCTGGCGAGTGTGGGACGCTTTCTGTTGCATACATATTTACTAATCAGTGATCGGATAATCGAATAGAAACCTGCAGGGATTCTATATAGGATCATCTGTAGCAAAAACGGCAGCCTGGGCAGCACATTCATCTTCACAACAATGATTCTCCCTAGCCAGGAGTGGGCAATTTGAGACCACTTCTGCAGGTCTGATCTAATCATATTTAACAAGGGTAGAAAATTAGTACGAAAAAAGGAGGCTGGGTTAGGAGTGAGATAAATACCTAGATATTTCATCTTACGAGCCTGCCATGCAAAGGGGAAGGATCGTTTCAGGTGAGTCACTAGGGTACCTGGGACCAAGATATTTAGGATTTCCGATTTCGTCGTGTTAATTTTAAAATTGGAGATGGCACTAAACGCTAAGAATGCTGACATGAGGTTTGGGAGGGATATTAAGGGCTGTTGTATATAGAATAGGATGTCATCCGAGTATGCGGCATATTTGTTTTGAAGCCTCCTACGGTAATCCTGTGAATGGATGGGTTGTGCCCAACTGTCGATAAAAATGGTTCCAATGAGAGGGAAAATAAAATGGGTGAGAGGGGGCAGCCCTGATGAGTGCCGTTGTATAATGTGAAGGGATCGCTTAGGGTACCGTTGATACGCAATTGGGCTGTGGGGAAATTATAAAGGGCTGAAATTTGTCATAGGAAGGTTACACTAATACCCAGATGGGACAACGTTGCCATAAGATACTCCCAGTCCACCCTATCAAATGCCTTTTCCGCGTCCCTTGAGAGCAGAAGGGTGGGCTGGGAGGATCCATGCACATACGACATCAAGGACAGGGTACGGAGGGAGTTATCACGTGCTTCCCTGCCGGGGATAAAACCTGTTTGGTCGCTGGAAACCCACTGCGGGATCAGGGGGAGGAGCCTATTTGCAATAACTTTGGCATATAATTTAGCGTCAATGTTCAACAACGAAATGGGGCGATAGCTCCCACAAGAGCTGGGATCCTTACCTGGTTTGGGTATCACTGTAATGTGAGCATGGAGGGTCTCAGGCCTGAAGGCACCACCATCAGATATATCGTTGGCGTAGCAGGTCAAGCGTGGAAGCAAGACCTCTGCGAAAGCGATAGTATGCTACCGTGAAGCCATCTGGGCCAGGCGCCTTGCCATTGGCCATGGCCTTCAAGGCAACGCTCATCTGAGGTGGTGAACTCCCCGTCTAGGGTCGCAAGGGTATCTGGTGGTAGTGCAGGTAGGCTGGCTTGTGACAGGTACTCCTTAATAAGCTTTGACCTAGTGTCTCGATCTGTCGTAGTGTGTTGGACATGATAAAGATGTTGGTAGAAGGAGCAAAATTCCTTAGCTATGGCTGGGGTGTCGAGCCAAAGATGTTGTCTTTATCTTGGCTATGAAAGAGGCGTTTCTTTTTTGTTACAATGAATGGGCCAAAAGCCGACCCGGCTTGTTACCCCATTCATGGAAACGTTGGGACACCAGACGAGATTGCTGTTTCCATTCCACATGAAAGAGTGCCTTCCGCTCTTCCCTTTTCAGGGTCAGAGTATGAAAAACTGCCTAGCCTTATGTTGTTGCTCTAGTTTCCCAATTTCTCGAATGAGTACCGTTTGTTGGTGTGTCCGTTCCCTTTTTTTCCTAGCGCCAAGTTCAATAAATTTACCCCCAATATGGGCCTTATGCGCCTCCCAGAAAACACCCAGTGAAATGTCGGGTAGTGTGTTTTCTTTAAAATAATAGGACAGTTCTTCCCCTAACAATTTTTTATCAATTTCCTCAGCCAAAAGGTCCTCATTAAGCTTCCAATTTGTGGCACTATGGGGCAGCGACGGGATTTCAAGTTTGAGCAAAATCGGGGAATGGTCAGAGATGGGTGAAGTTCCAATGTCAGCATCCACTGTCAGGGGGAGATGTTGGTGGTCAATAAAGAAGAAAATAAATCCGAATAGAATTGGTGTGTATGGGAGTAATGGGTATAGTCCTTCGTCCGCGGGTGCATAATCCTCCACACATCAATTAGCTGGGAGCCAAACAGGCGTTTGCGCATGAAAGAGACGTTTATGGGAGATACTTGATCTCCCCTGTGAGGTGTTCAAGAACAGGTTCTAGCGGGGTATTAAAGTCAACCAAGAGGAGAATGCACCCGCGAGCAAGGGTGGACGCTACAAAGCCTGCCTGGTCTCTATTAGGGGCATATAGGGTGGCTAAAGTGCAAGGCATGCTACCCAGAGTACCTTTTAAGAACAGAAAGCGCCCCAGAGGGTCACATAATGTGGATTCTAGTGTAAATGCAGAGCCCCTGCGGAACCCAATGACCACACCCTTAGCTTTATGCACATATGATAGGCTATAATACCATGTAGGGAACTGTGGAGAGAATAATTTTACTGAGGTAGTGTGGGTGAGATGGGTCTCCTGCAGGAAAACAATGTCCCCGCGCAGGCGACCAAGCTCCCTGTACAAGTTATGTCTCTAACCCGGGGCATGAAGGCCCCTCACATTGAAAGATATAAAATTTACCGTAACCAGCAGGGGGAACCCGCATACCACACAATTCAATGGAGGTAGACCTGAGGCAGAAAACAAAAAAAGAGGATGGGAAGGGGAGTGTAAGAAAAGCAGAAAATATGAGGAGAGAGACAGTTCACATCAAGCAAAAAACAAATCACAGACCACATTAGGGGATGGTCAGCAAGGGCACGCAGAGAACTGTGGTGCAGAGATAGGGCACGCATGAGTCCCAGCACCCACCGCACAGAAATGGGCAAGAGCATGGGAGCACGGGGCCCCACGGCACCCCACAGTGCGGGGGTGAAGGATCCCAGGCATCAGACTGTGCACCCCAAAATCGGTGTAAGCGCCGTCTCGGTGCTTCGGCGTCGACACCACATAAACGTGAACACACACATGTACAATAGCACTTAGATTATAACCAAAAACACGGAACATTAAATTAAAAAATAAAATAAACCAGAAAACGGGCATCACCGTCCATCAAGAAGCAAGTATTAGTAGAAACAGTCATGATAAGGCACAAAAACCATTCTGTAAAACTGAAGAGCATAACAGTATGCCAAAAGCAATTGAATACTGTTTGCTATCGGGGTCGCAGGAAAACCCCACCGGTAGTTAATGGAGGCAGCTCTCAATTTCTCTGTTAGGGGTCGCAGGGCCCTGCGACGATCCAGAGTCTCCCTGGCCAGATCCGGGAGGAAAGATAGGACTGCGCCATCAAAGTCCAGTGCGGTGGCTTCTCGGGCTTTCTTCATGATGAGCTCCTTTTCCTCATAATAGTGGACCCTGCATATGACATCTCGTGGGGTGTCCAAAGAGAGGTTGCGAGGACGCGGGGCCCTGTGGACACGGTCAATTTTAAGGGGATTATCCGGCGCGAGGCCCAGCAGACCGTTAAAGATGCCCGGGATGGAGGGGAGGAGGTCCTCCTCCCCAGTCGCCTCTGGTAGGCCTCTGATACGGATGTTCCGTCTGTTACAGTTGTCTTGGTCCTCGATCTTATATAGGGCCATCTTGTGTGCAATGGTGAGGCTACGAGTGGAAGCCTGCAAGGTTCTAATAGCGGCCGCGTGGCGGTCCAATCGCTGCTCGGTCTCCTCCACCCGGTCCAACACCTGGGAGAGATCTGAGAGCACGGCCGTAAGCTCCTTCTTAATGGCGTGCTCCAGGCCCAGCAGCATGGAAGCCAGCTCTGTTTTGGTTGGGAGTCCACTCACCAGCGTCGCAACCTCCGAGTGCCTGGATGTGCTGCCCTCACCTCCCGATCCGACAGACGAGGCCAGGCAGTGATGTCTGAGAATCAGGCCTATGGTGGGAGGCGGAGCCCGCGCCGTCTGGAGAGCGACCTAGGCCGTCCGGGTCCACCATGTCTTCAGGCTTGGCGGTCAAAAAGCATTTTATGGAGCCCGCGGAGGTGCCTCTTTTAGGTAGGGGCTTTCCTGTCCTCTTACCCATTGTAGTCAGGTAGGTAGCTGGAGCGAAAAAGGGGAGAAAGTGCTATATTTCAGGTGTCCGCTCCAGAGACAGACGTCCTCCATGCTGTATGTCAAAACCACGCCCCCCATTTCAGCCAATTTAAATCTGAGGCTGAAATCTCACTGAAAAAAAAAAATATATATATATATATATATATATATATATATATATATATATATACAAAAGGTCTAGTGCTGGATAAATAAAACTATATATGACCATATAGTGAACTAATTGGCAAGAAACTTCAGGATTTTTAAACATTTGATTTTGAGGACTTGTTACTGAGGATCTGTATTATACACCTCTGTATAAATAAACTCTTTGGATGAACGCTACACTATTGGAAGTTTTCTTTTTCTTCTGGGTTTTACCCCACTCACTGAGGAGCATCCACTCGGATCTGGAAAGAGTGTGACCACTTCTGGTTTTGGACAGGTGTCCAATCAACGTCTCTGGAGATCCTTCCACCATGGATGAGGCGTCCCTGCTGATTCTCTCTGCTTTCCATCGAGAACCATCACTCTACTGAGCCTGTTTTGACCCCCCTGAGAAGGGCGGTCGCAGGCTGTGTCTGGTAAGCCTTTACTCTACACCTTGGTGGTGGGATCTTTTTCTAAACATTGGATGGTTATCCCCATGTTCAACATCGGATACCTGCACTCTGTAGAACTCTTTATCATCAAATCTTTGAACAGAGGAGAGATGCATTCATTTTTTGTCACAGCACATATGAACTATGATGTGTTTTATCCATTTGTAATATTTATACAAGTTTTTTTATATACTTTTTTTCTTGCCAATTAGTTCACTATATGGTCATATATAGTTTTATTTATCCAGCGCTACACCTTTTGTATATATATTTTCTGTTGTACCTTATATCAAGGTTTTTTGGTGTTTAGCAGCAGGTTTTCCTTTTGGGATTTATTCATTTATTACATTTAAATAATTTTGCACCTAGCGCAAATTTTTTTTTTTTTTATAACCACATTTTGTTTTTGAAATCTCACTGAACAGAACTGCATGTGAAGCGCACAAGAACTGCGCAGCATTCCTATGCGAATGAAATACAATTCTATTTTGGGGTGTCAGTCCTTTTTTACTTTTAGGCCTCATGCACACTGGATGTTTTTACAGCTGCTGTATTTGGCATCAGGCGTTTTTCTCTGCAGCCTGTAAACTCTCCCAGCATGTTATCCTGTGGGTCCATGCATACTTAGGCTGTTATCAGCATTTTTATGTCAGGGGAGTTTTTCAGCTGTAAAACACTCTAACACTGATAAAAACGTAAACGCTGAAAAACACAGCTATTCAGCGTTGATCAGAGTTTTTGAGCCATAAGCTTGTGGGAGTATAGTTTTGCTACAAAAAAAATAAATCTTTAATTTTAATACATCCAGTGTGCATGAGGCCTTATTTGTTACTAAATGGCTACACAGAGGAGGATGTGTGAAGTTGTTATTTCTAATGAAACGGTTATTGCAAGTGTAACTCCAGACAGACAGTAAAATGGGAGGTTGAAATACATTGATATTTACTGTTTTACCTACCAAAGGGTTTGTCATTTTGGTCAGCCATTCTTTTGGTAGTCTGTAGGATCACTCTGGTATTTCCTGGATTAGTTACTGCTTTCTGTGCCAGCTTACTAAATCTTTGGTTTAGCTCCCTGCTTACCGTACAGACACGATGGTGCTGATTCATTGTCCAAGCTGAATCCCTGTACTAGGAAGATAAATGCTTTTAAAGCTACATGTATCACCTTCCTAACTGCAGAATGTAAGGATGACGTAATACTGTTTAGCCAATTTTGTGAGTGTACTTTATTCAACGTCTCCCTTTTGACAAGCAGTAGCCAGCACTGTGCAGGGCTGCAACCTGTCACACTGTGTGGTCCCGAAAGCTCCTGACCTGGCCTCCAAATCATGTGAACACTGTCAATCAGAAAAATAAACCTTCACCTCACAGATGGTACAGCATGTCAGATACAATGACAATATTATTTTGTGCACTTGTAAGCCTATTAAAAAAAATAAAATAAATGCTTGTCCTCAGGAAGATATATAAATTACATTGTTATGCAAATTAGCATCAACTTGATTCATACTGAAGCTGCTAAATTTGATTTGGGTATCTATACTTCAATGATCCCTGGTCAAGAAAGGGGTTTAACCATTGCTATCCTTTATTGCTCTAGATTCCATACTCTTAATTGTGCATTCCAGGATACAGGACTTTAGTCTTAACCATGGTTGCATGGAGCCACCTTCAGGTGATTGGACACTAAAAAAAAAAAAAAAAGCAGGAACACCAGTATAAAATCCCTCATACTCCCAGCAAGCCTCGGTTTTTTGCTAGTGCCCTCAGGTGACACCCATCTTTTTTCTACTGAGAGAAGCTTACCTCTTTTATGGGAAGGTGTTTTTTTTTTTTTCTATCAAGATTCCTAGCTGCTCCATAGTCACTATGGCTTTCCTTTATAAGCTTTCCAGATTGTTTAACTCTTCGGTTGAATCTTGGGGGACCCAGACTCCACTGGGATGAAGTTGCAGGGCCAGCCTGTGAAGTTTCTTCAAGCACTGGATCATGCGTGAGCTCACCTTGGCACATGGTGGATCATTTGAGTTTAGCAGCATGGTTCTATACAGGTCAAGGGCCATGGTCTGCCAGTGATAGCCTTATTCCTAAAGACTTCTTTGGGGGCATGCCTACCAGGAGGGTGAAGGGAGGTGTCAAAGATGCCCGGCAGTGGGCTATAGGTGACCTAGTCACACACCTTGACCATCACTGGTGAGTAACTAAGGGCTTGTCCCCTTTTCTCCTGAAGTCGTCGTCCCTGTGGACGTTCCCCAACGGTGCTGTGACACCGTAAATATGCGTCAGACACTTCAATGGGACGCTACGACACTTCATTGGTTCTGTCCCGCATGCCCCATGTGTTCTGCTACACATTGCATTGTTTACTGCAATATATATTTCTCTTTTCGTCCATGGACGGACACAGCTCCTTAAATCTTGACAAAGTGGGTTATGTTCCTGTTCATAGGAGAGGACTAGGCAGAACATGTTAGTTATCTTAAAACTTGCAACTTTAACAGAGTTAAACAGCCCCGCCCAGGGGGCGGTCCCTCCGGTCATAACCCCTCACCCTGCAGCATGCAGCTCAGTTTTTTTTCTGCCTAGTAGAGGAGATGGACCTGGCTCCCCCTTGGGCTCAGAGTCCTACAGAAATTTTAACTTTTTTTATATTTTATTTTATTTTTTGATCCTGAGATCTTCTATCAAGTGCCGGGTGACAAGCTGGATATTATAGATCCTGGTAGTTTCCCCAGTCCGGCCTTCGAGCGTGAGCAGACCTTAGCTGAGCGCTGGGTCGGCCACGACTTGCCCCGTTTGCTCCAGGGGTGGCCGGTGAGTTTTTTTTGCTCCGGGCCCACATATGACTGACCTACTCGGGGTTCACTCACAGTGGGCCATGGCCGACAGCCACTCCGTATGTCCGGTGGTGAGTCTGTCTGGAAAGCACCAGCATGTCCACGCGTGGATGGGTAAGTTCAGTTCCTCCTGTTTTGTGTCGGTTTGGAACAGCTGTCCTCCCTTTCCCTCCCTCTGTTCCCCTCCTTTTCCTCCTCCCCAGTGCGGGGCCTCTGCGTCGGCGGGATGTGCCTGTGGGGGGTCTCCGTATCCCGGTTGGGGGCTGTGTAGCTGTCAGGGTCCGCTTCTGTGGGGGTCCTGTGTTTTCTGGGGAGCCTCCGCTCGGCTTCCCTGCAACCTTCTCATCCACCTCAGGTGCTCGGGCGGCATTTTTTGTAGTGCCGGCACCATTTTCTGGTGGTTTTATTGTACTTTGACATTCCATTGGCGGCCATTTTCTTGTGGCCGTGCTGTGGCACAGGTCTTCATTGCGGGCGGCCTTTTCTTGTAGCCCGTGCCCTTTTTTCCCCCCTGAGGAGTCGGCGGCCATTTTGGATGTGGTTTTTCACTGTATGGCTTCCCTCTAGTGCTGGAGGCTCCCTCAACGGCGCGAATATCGCCATTTACCTCACAGAACACTTCAGTCACAGTGTGTGAGGCAGGCAGACAAACGGCGCTGAGCAGTCTCTGACTGGGTGGTGAGTGCCTGGGTAACCCCCCTGGTTAGCGCAGCTAGGAGGGTGGACTTTTTTTGTCACAAGTGTCTTGACTTAGTACCTAAGGTCTGTCAGTGGGTCAGAATGGAGTCTGAAGCTGGTATTCTTTCCCCAGACATTCCAGAGGCAGCAGCCTCTGCACCTGCGGTTACCATGGACAATTTGTCGGCCATCCTGGAGTCATTTGTTGCCAGTGTGGAAGTGGCATGCAGGCGTAAGGGGGGTAAAAAGCAACCCCTCCACCGCCATCTCCTGGGGAATGCTCTGACTCGGGCCTGGCTGCAGCACAGGACCCCTGTTCTGAGGCGTCAGACGACGTGGGCCAGGACCGTCCGGGCACTGTGGAGGACTCCTCGTCCGGGTCAGTGCAGGACAGCGCACTAGTGGGAGCACTTATCAATGCAGTAAGGGACATCCTTAAGCTTGTAGATACTGCTGGGACATCCACTGGGGTGTCAGTCCCTTTTGGGTCGCATAAAACGACCCGCTCTGTGAAGGTTTTTCCTTATGTTGATTTCTTTGACAGATTCATAGATAAGGACTGGGAATGGCCGTAGAGGTCCTTTGTGGTCCCTCAGCACATGGCGGTCCGTTACCCCTATGAGGAGAGCCTTTTGAAAAAATGGGCTTCTCCCCCTGTAGTTGACCCCCCGATATCAAGGTTGAACAAGGTAACCATTATCCCGGTAGAGGGGACCCCTGCTTTTACGGACCCTACTGATAAGAGACCTGAAGCGGTGACTCGGACCGTGTTCTCTATGCTGGGGTCAGCGTTGCGGCCGTTTAGTGGCTGCAGCCTTGGTGTCCCAGACACTCAATGAATGGGCTAAATTTTTGCATCAGGCAGTAGAGGAGGAGCATCAGCTCCCACAGGAAATTGTTACACTGGCCGACCAGCAGGTGCAGGGTCTGGTGTATGTCTGTGATGCAATCCTGGATGCGACTCCTTTAATCTCCAGGGCCTCTGTATCCGTGGTGGTCTTGCGCCGCCTGATATGGCTGAAATGCTGGTCCGCGGACCAAGCTTCTAAGAAAGCTCTAACGGATTTGCCTTTTAAAGGTGGGAGGCTTTTTGGTGCCTCACTGGACGACATTATTAAGCATGTCACTGGAGGTAAGAGCACACTTCTACCTCAGTCCACCAAGGGTAAAGGGCCGCCCCGCAAACAGGGGCCTTCCTTCCCTGCACAAAAGCGTTATTTTCGTCAGTCGGGGGCCCGCTAGCAGACCCTCCCAAGCCGATAAAGGTTCAGCTAGGGGACAGAAGCGTCCCTGGGTGCGCAAGCAATTCAAGCCTGCAAACAAATCCACTTCTGCATGAAGTCTTTCCCCCACCCGATGCTTGGGTGGGGGGACGTCTTCGCTAGTTCGCAGCTCGGTGGACCTCCCTGCTTTCCAACAAGTGGGTTTGCAAAGTGATCACCTCAGGGTACAAGATCAAGGTTTCTTTCTTGTCCACCAAACAGATTCTTTCCCTCAAATCTTCCTCTCTTACCGTCTCGTCGGTCTGCCCTGACTGGGGCAGTTCAAGACTTGTTGAGGCGCGGGGTAATCATACCCGTACCGCCGCAGGACAGGTTTCAGGGATTCTACTAGAATCTGTTCGTGGTCCCAAAGAAGGACTGAGTTCGTCCAATCCTAGACAATGCCTTTGTGAACGTTCGGAAATTCACGATGGAATCTATTCTCTCGGTGGTAGCTGCGCTCCATCCCGGGGACTTTGACGTCCCTGGACATCAAGGACACATACTTGCATGTCCCCATATGCGACAGGCACCAGAGGTTCCTGCGTTTCACGGTCGGGGAGGACCACTATCAATTTGTGGCTCTCCCTTTTGGCCTAGCGTCGGCACCAAGGTGCTCGCCCCGATTCTGGCTTTGCTGAGACAGCGAGGCATTGCCGTCGTAGGCTACTTAGACGATCTTCCCCTGAGAGCTGCTTCCAGCTCAGAATTAGAGGAGGACGTGTCTATAGCCAGTCAGACTCTCCAAAAATTTGGATGGATACTGAACCTCCAGAAGTCGGTGTTAGTTCCGACTCAGTGCCTAGAATACCTGAGGCTGATTCTGGACTCGTCAGAGGCGAGAGTTTTTCTCCCAGAGAAGTTGCAGACGCTCCAGGCTGCAGTGAGGTCGTTAACATCCCGCAAATGGTCGTCTTTCCGTTTCTGCATTAGAGTCCTGGGACTCATGGTAGCCTCCTTCGAGGCAGTACCGTATGCCCAATCCCATACTCGGGTGCTGCAGAAGGAGATTCTATCCAAATGGAACAAATCCCCATTGTCTCTGGATCATCAGATTCAGGTAAGTCGCCTAGTCAGGGCCTCTCTGACTTGGTGGCTGACATCCCCGGCTCTTCAGTCCAGGAAATCTTTCCTTCCTTTCCACTGGACTGTGATTACGACAGACACCAGCCTGACTGGTTGGGGGGGAGTCTGGGGGGTTCAGTCGGCCCAGGGCCGCCGGACTCCGGAAGTATCTTTCCTACCGATCAATGTCCTTGAACTTCGGGCGATCAGGCTGTGCCTCTCCCAAGTGGTCGCAGAGACTTCAAGGGTGTCCAGTCAGGATCCAGTCGGACAACGCCACGGTGATGGCTTATGTCAACCATCAGGGAGGAACAAGGAGCTCGGCCGGAGGTTGCTCACATCCTAAGATGGGCCTAAAGGAGCATACTGGCTCTGTCGGCTGTTTACATTCCGGGCGTAGAAAACTGGCAGGCGGACTATCTAATGCTGGACCAAGGGGAATGGTCGCTACACTGAGGTGTTTCAAATCCTTTGTCAAAAATGGGGCACACCAGATGTGGATCTCCTGGCCTCTCGACTCAATCGCAAGGTGTCGAGGTTTGTGGCCAGGTCCAGGGATCCCTGGGCAGATGCAAATGGAATGAAAAGTTGAGCCATCAGTGAAAAAGTGAAGCAGCCAGCATTAACAATATGACAATATTGCACCAAAAATGAAAAACACTAAAAATTAGGCGCTAGTAACCCCAAATTACAACACAAATGTGTACAGCAACTACTGTGAGTGCCACAGTGTCCAAATACCAGTAAGTGGTGCTGGTATGTGTAAGAGGAAATAAAAATAAAAATAATCGAGTGAACAAAAACCTGTAATAAAGATCAGTGATATAAACACCAATGACATAAAGTGTGCATATATAATCAAGTCCCCAGTGTGTTCAAATGGTAGATTCCTTGAAATGAAGCAATGAAGAGCAGGGATCTCTACTATGCAGTTGTGATGAGCCTGCTAGGAGAACTATATCCACCATGAGGTTAGCATTTATATATGATCCAGCATCTGAGACAAAAGGTAAGAAATAAATACTCTTACCAGAGGCCGGGGGCGCACACGTCAGCGACGGTGTGCCAATCAGGCATAGACAGGATCTCCTAGGCTGGACTTCCAAAAGATGATGTAAGGGACAGAACCCTGGATGTCTCCAAGAACGCTGTTACAATCCGATGCTGCTAGTCTCAGGTGCAAGGTGCAGGATGGAACCAACCGGGTCTCAACAGACAAAAGCATACGATGTTCCAAAAAAGAAAATATCATGTAGAGAGACAAAAACAGCTCCACATGGTGCAGGTGACTCCAGGATGAAAGGTATAAAAATATTGGCTTAAAATCAAGATAAAATTGTATATAGCAAGTTACAAGCAGCTAGGAGGATGCATGTACAAAGTGATCACATAAAAAGGTAAAGCGTGGAGTATTAAGCTTGTGCAGGCTATGTACCTGACATGTTTCGAGCTAGTGCTGTTCAACTGGGGCATACCAATCTGCTGAACCTACACCACGCCATTAAATACTCTCAAGGCGATTGGTATGTATCACATAACGTCAGACGTGTTGGTGGCCCCATGGGGTCAGTATCGGCTAATTTATGCCTTTCCCCCACTGAAGTTGCTTCCTCGTCTGCTCCGCAGAGTGGAGGCCGAGGGAATTCCAGTGATTCTAATCGCCCCGGCGTCCCTGGTACGCCGACCTCGTGAGACTGGTAGCAGACGCTCCCTGGCGTCTGCCATTGCGGGAGGACCTTCTGTCTCAAGGTCTCATACTTCATCCTGTTTTACAGTCACTGGCTTTAACAGCATGGCTATTGAAAGCCAGGTACTAAGGGATTGTGGTCTGTCAGACTCTGTCTGAAATCTCCACCATGTTGAGGGCCCGGAAATCATCTTCCCGGAAGATCTACAATCGCACTTGGAAGACCTACATCTCTGTGTGAAGAGATGGATTGGCGCCCGCGGGCATATTCAGTTTCTCAGATCCTGCTGTTCTTACAGCGCGGAGTGGATCAGAAACTTGCCTTAAGCGCTATTAAGGGGCAGATTACAGCCTTGGCTGTCTTCTTCTAACGACCTCTGTCGGCTCACTCACTGGTAAGTACGTTTGTACAGGGGGTCTGACACGTGGTTCCCCCGATTAGACCACTGCTTCCTCCGTGGGACTTGAATCTGGTGCTCTTGGTACTTCAGGAACCTCCCTTTGAGAACATCAGGGAGATTCCTCTCGACACTTTCTCAGAAAGTTGCCTTTCTAGTTGCCATTACATCGGTCAGAAGGGTTTCTGAATTGGCGGCCTTGTCTTGCAAGTCGCCTTATTTGGTCCTCCATAAGGATTAAGCGGTGCTACGCCCGCAACCTTCATTCCTTCCTAAGATAGGTACGGCTTTTCACCTAAACGAGGACATTGTACTTCCATCCTTGTGTCCTCGGCCGTCTCATCCCAAGGAGGCTGCGCTACATACCTTGGAAGTGGTACGTGCCCTACGGGTGTACCTGTCTGCTACTGCTCCGTTCCGGAGATCTGACTCACTGTTCGTGTCGGTGTCTGGTCCACAGAACGACCTGCCGGTCTCGTCGGCCACCATTTCTAGGTGGATCAGGCAGACCGTCATCCAGGCCTATGCCCTTAAGGGGCGGACGCCTCCCTTTCCTGTCACGGCGCATTCAACCAGGGCAATTGGTGCCTCCTGGGCTTTCCGACATCAGGCATCTGTCTCACAGGTGTGCAAGGTGGCGACCTGGTCATCTGTTCACACTTTCTCAAAGTTTTACAAGGTTTATGTGAGTGCATCTTCGGATGCTTCCTTTGGCCGCAAGGTTTTGCAGGCCGCTGTTTGAGGTTGCAACTCCTCCGTTGAGGAGCTCTGTTTGTTTGGGGTGAAGTTAAGTCTTCTTTTGATTGCTGTTCCCACCCCTCGGTTTTTTCTGACACTGCTTGGGGACGTCCCACTGTCAAGATTTAAGGAGCTGTGTCCGTCCATGGACGAAAAGAGAAAATAGGATTTTTTGTACTCACCGTAAAATCATTTTCTCTGTCGTCCATGGACGGACACAGCACCCACCCCTCCTTTTTAAGTTTGTACTGCTTTTTGATGAACTGAGCTGCAGGGTGAGGGGTTATGTATGGAGGGACCGCCCCCTGGGCGGGGCTGTTCAACTCCAGTTAAAGTTACATGTTTTAAGATAACCAACTTGTTCTGCCTAGTCCTCTCCTATGAACAGGAACATAACCCACTTTGTCAAGACTTAAGGAGCTGTGTCTGTCCATGGACGACAGAGGAAAGGATTTTTCGGTGAGTACAAAAAATCCTTTTTTTTTTTTTTATGTGACTCGCGCCTTTGTGTGGGTTGTGGCACACATGCCCCTCTGCTAGTTCTGTGCTATTTTTGGGCATGAGTCCCTCTTTGATATTGCTGTTCTATGCAAGCTACTGGCAACCATTAGCCTTGTTTTTAATGTCTCACTGTCTGTTTTTAAATCAGTCTATGGTGACCTAGTCACTGAAGCCAAATAACCCTCCTGCTCTGCAGCGAGTCCATGAGTTTTTTCAGCGATCTATGATGAAGTAGTCACACCTAAATTAACCACTTAAGGACCGAGCCTCTTTCTGAGATTTGGTGTTTACAAGTTAAAAACTTTTTTTTTTTTGCTAGAAAATTACTTGGAACCCCCAAACATTATATATTTATATATTTTTTCTAACACCCTAGAAAATAAAATGGCAGTCTTTGCAATACTTTCTGTCACACTATATTTGCACAGCAGTCTTTTTTTGAAAAAAAAAAATGCATTTTTTTAAATTAAATAAGACAACAGTAAAGTTAGCACAATTTTTTTTGTATTGTGAAAGCTAATGTTACGCAGAGTAAATTGATACCCAACATGTCACGCTTCAAAATTGCACCCGCTCGTTGAATGGTGACAAACTTTTACCCTTAATCTCCATAGGCGACGTTTAAAAAATTCTACAGGTTGCATGTTTTGAGTTAGAGGGGGTCTAGGGCTAGAATTATTGCTCTCGCTCTACCGATCATGGCGATACCTCACATGTGTGGTTAGAACATCATTTTCATATGCAGGCGCTGATCACATATTCATTCGCTTCTGCACGCGAGCTCGGCGGGACTGGGTACGTTTTTAAAATTTGCTTTTTTTTTTTCATTTTTACACGGTTCTTTAAAAAAAAAAATTGTCACTTTTATTCCTATTACAATGAATATAAGCATCCGTTGTAATAGAAAAAAAAAGCATGACAGGTCCTCTTAAATATGAGATCTGGGGTCAAAAAGACCTCAGATCTCATATTTACACAAAAATGCAATAAAAAAATAAATTAAATGTCATAAAAAAGTCTCTTTGGGTGGAAGTGACGTTTTGATGTTGCTTCCACCCTGCAATAGTATGGAGACGGGTGGGGGCCATCTTCCCCTCACTCTCGTCTCCATACCAAGCCAGGGAGAGGACCAGATTGTCTCCGATAAAAGTGATCTTGCAGCGAATCCGCCGCAGACACCACTATTATCGGAAACCGGACCTCTCACTGAAGAAGAGGATACCGGGGTTATGGTAGCTAGCTGCTACCATAACAACGACATCTCTCTTCAAAATGCCGACGTATATCGGCGTGATCCAGTCCGGATGCGGTTAACCTCAAGGTGCTCTTCAATGTGTTAATGAGTACCCCTTGTTGGTATTGTCGGACAGTATACTGTTTGTACAATGGCATATGGTGACATTGTTACACACCGTCATATGCCCTCCTAAACTACACTTGACCCATGAGTAACCCTTATTGGTATTTGCATCCTGTTCTATGGCAGCCTAGGGGCTCCTATGCCCAGTTGGCCTCTAAACTTTCCCATGCTGCAGTTGACCTAGTCATGCCAGAGCATTCATCCCTCTTCTCTGCTATTGGTCCGTTATTCACATGTTGGTGTTGCTAACTTAGCTGCAGGCTCTTATAGGATAGCTCTTGTCATGGGCAATCTTTGCTCCTACTTTTTATGAGGCACTGACCATCCTTCTCTCACACTCTCACCTCCAGAGTCCAGGTCTGTTCCTTGCTGTGGCTTTTGTTCAGCTGAGGCCAATGTGGAAGTGCACGCTATTCTTTCAGATGAGTTGGCATGAGGATTGGGCAAACTGCAGCTCTCCGCTGTTGTTGAACTACATGTGTGACGAGACTGACAGTTTCAGACATGACTCAGAGACATAATGGGACTTGTAGTTCCGCAACAGCTGGCAGGCCACATTTTAACTACCCCTGGTCTAGGGTCAAAACTCCTTGATCGGAAGTCATTTATGTTGTCTGCTGTGGGCCAACTTAATTCCCCTGAAGTATTTATCCTACAACTGATCCCAGTTTTTTTCAGACAGTAGGATCTAAATCTTGTGTCCTGAGGTCATGGGCTTGGATTTTGGTTTCTGTCTCCATTAGGTTGAAGGACCGCCACACTGCTGCAATTTCTTTTCTCTGGGATCATGTCCAAGAGGGAATCTGCCTCAGACCAGATCTATACCATGGTGGTGACTTCCATGGACCACCAGATAGAAATCTTATGTCTCACAAATTACAGGAAAGCAATTTGGCTTCTGACCCAAACAGAAATTCGATTCCAGCTCTGCCCACCTTGTTCCAGAGGTGGAAATTTAGCAGGGACACCTTCTCTGGCCTCTGGAGAATATTCACTCTGAGGTATTTAGGATTTCGGTCTCAGGTTCGGAATGCCAAATGTGGACCTCCTGGCCTGCAGGTTCAGCCACAAACTGAGCTGGCTTGTCTCCCAGTGAATGGTCTGGTACACTTCAACCTGACCTAAGCTCTTGAGCCCAGGGAACCGACTTCTAAAAGAGTGTACCTTCAGTCTTGGATGAGTATTTTGCTTGGTACAAGTCATGGATTCCTTTCTGGTCTGTAACTGTGTTGGGCCTTGAGGACCATAACGGGTCCAATCATATCTTTAGCCATTCATTTCTGTGACTGCTTTCCCCTCATTCCTTTGTTGGACCTTTATGCAGGATGTTGCTTGCAGTAATTATTCCTGTGCTTTTTACAGTGACTTTGTGGGATTTCTGTCAGTTCCTTCTGATTTTTCCCCATCACTTTGGTGCAACGTGTTCTGAGTTGGAGGCCTTTACAAGTAAGGGGCCTTTTTTCATTCCTCATTAAGGGCCTGTTCGCACAACTTGTGGTGTGGAAAACGTGTGTTCACCGAAAGCACATGTTTTTATCCTTAAAAATACAGGTTTTCCGGTAACTTCAAATACATTCCAAGGATATAATTAGGTAATCCCTAAGGTGTATTTCCCAGAGTAATCATTGCACTATGCCTGTTCCTCCCATATAAATAAGTAAGGTTGCCTACCTCAAACTTTCAACCTTAAAACTGGAGTTTTAGCATAAAAAAAAAATCCCTACAGTTCTTGTCGCATCACTTACCTGTAACTAAAGTATGGTCCACATTGTGCAGGCTGTTTGATCCTGGAGAAATCTTCATTGCAGGGATGAATTTTTTCTTTTCCTGTCTCTGAACGTCTGGTCCTGCAAGCTTTGTGTCATTAGCCAGAACAGCAGTACAGATGCTCCAATGCAGACACGCATCCTCTTCTTACTTTTCTATTGGGAACAGTTCTTTTGTTAATTATGCTTCTTGTGATCTGGCAATGGAGGAGAGAATTTTGTGACTTGTCAGCCTCTCCCCTAATCACAGATCATAATAATGGCAGTCTAATGAATGAAAGAACTTTTCTCAATGGAGGAGGAGGTAGGAAGGGTGGCTCCTTGTCAGACCATCTGTACTGCTGTTTTGCCTGAAGCTGGTAACCTTTGTAGCGCCAGCAGTTTAGAGAGAGGAGCAGGGCAAACCATCCCTGCAGTGAAGATTTCTCCAGTATCCAGTTGCCTGCTCAACATGGGACATATATCTAGTGAGGGAGGTGGGGGGGTACGGAAGGTCTGGAAAGAGAAACTACCTAATTCTCACCAAATAAACTAAATCTAATATCTACCAACCAGATGAAGTAACGTGTGGCCAACAAATGTGTAACATAAATAGTGTGTACATAAACTAAATAAATCACACCTGTGCGCCTAGAAGGTGTGTAACCAACAGTGAAAGAATAATGATGCGTGCAAAAACGTGCATCACTCTAAATTATAAACCTGTGTATATGGTATATAACCAAACACTAATCTATATTGTCAACAGTAAATATAATAACAATATATAATAAAGGTGTATAACATACAACTAGAAGCGGTGAAATCCTCCAAAAAATCAAAGTAATAACAATATATAATATGGTGTATAACATAAAAATGTGACAGTGAGATCCTCCAGAGGATGATGACAAAAGTCCAGTATATAGCAAGTCCCGTCACCCGTAGGTGCTTGAAAGAAGAAACTGCAGTGCAAATCCACCCAGTGCTCGCTAGCAGCTTACCTCCCTGCTGGGAAGAGACAGCATGCACTGGAACTTCAAATGTGAACAGCGATGCAGCAATCTTGCATGGAGGTATGTTCTCACTCACATGGATGCATAGGAATACACAAACAAAAAAAGGGGAAATTTATAGCGTGACTCTGTGGGTCCAGCAAACAAGTGACCAAAATATGTAATCTCACACTCACATGAAACTAGTGAGCATGGGCATCAATCCTACGAACGCCGAGCTCGGATGTATTGTAGGATATGGTGATTCCAATCATGCGGTCCTTAACCACTTCCTTACTGGGCACATAAACCCCCTTCCTGCCCAGGCGAAATTTCAGCTTTCGGCACTGTCACGCTTTGAATGACAATTGCGCGGTCGTGCGACGTGGCTCCCAAAAAAAGTTGACGTCCTTTTTTTTTCCCACAAATAGAGCTTTCTTTTGGTGGTGTTTGATCACCTCTGCGGTTTTTATTTTTTGCGCTACAAACAAAAAAATAGCGACAATTTTGAAAAAAACACTATTTTTTTGATTTTTGCTATAATAAATATCCCAATTTTTTAAAAAAATAAAAAATTTCTTTCCTCAATTTAGGCCGATACGTATTCTTTTACATATTTTTCGTAAAAAAAAACGCAATCAGTGTTTATTGACTGGTTTGCGCAAAAGTTATAGCGTTTACAAAATAGGGGATAGATTTATGTCATTTTTATAAAAAAAAAATGTTTTTATTAGTAATGGCGGCGATCAGTGATTTTTTTCGTGACTGCAACATTATGGCGGACACATCGGACACTTTTGACACATTTTTGGGACCATTCACATTTATACAGCGAACAGTGCTATAAATATGCACTGATTACTGTATAAATGTGACTGGCAGGGAAGGGGTTAACACTAGGGGCGAGGAAGGGGTTAAATGTATTCCCTATTGGTGATTCTTACTGTGGGGGGAGGGGACCGACTGGGGGAGGTGACCGATCTGTGTCCCTATGTACAAGGGACACAGCATCGGTCTCCTCTCCCTGACAGGACATGGATCTGTGTGTTTACACATACAGATCCATGTCCTTGTCTGTGTAACCGCCGATAGCGGGTGCCTGGCGGACATCGCGGCCGCCAGGCACGCGCATCGGCATCACAGTGACGCGCCGGGCGCGCGTGCCGCCTGCGGCGCTCGCGCGCCCCCCAGTGGCCAAAGAAGCGGAGGCCGTAAAAAGACGGCCTCCCGGATTTGTAGAGCCACCTTGCGGCCGTATATAGTCGTACGGCCGGCGCGAGGTGGTTAAAAGGGGTTGGAAAGGTTCGTTTTTTATTTTCTAAATAGGTTCCTTTAAGCTAGTGCATTGTTGGTTCACTTACCTTTTCCTTAGATTTCCCTTCTAAATATTTTTTTCATTGTTTTCTTTGTCTGAATTTCTCACTTCCTGTTCCTCCTCAGTAAGCTGTTCAGTAAGCTGTTCTGGCTGACTCCACACCATTCGGATGATGGTGTGAAGTTTAGTGAGAAGAAACAGGAAGTGAGAAATTCAGACAAAGAAAAAAAACATTTAGAATGGAAATCGAAGGAAAAGGTAAGTGAACCAACAATACACTAGCTTAAAGGAACCTATTTAGAAAATAAAAAACAAACCTTTACAACCCCTTTAAGCTTGCAGCAACCCCAGAGTGCCAGTGGAACATGTGTAAAAAACATACAAGGTGCACATAGTGTGGGTCTGTAACCACTGGGGCATTTCTTTCATATATTCACTTCCGTCTGCTTGGATCAGACCCCCCGGTGACTGCTGCAGTGTCCCCAGCCCCTTTTTCCTTTCCTTTGATCCCCAGCCCCCTTCACTAGTTAAACACCCAGCTAGCGCGGGGGTTCTTTCTTTTTATATGGGACATATATCATTACAGGTAAGTGATGTGACTAAGACTGTTTGTTTTTTTTCCACGCTAAACTTCAGCTTTGAGGGAAGTATTCAGAGTCCCACAGGGTTCTGTGAATGAACGAACTATAAGTACCATCAGCCACCACTGCCAACGGCTTGTAGTTATCACTGAACTGTGAGGGCACTGGTGAGCATCCTTGTAGTTAATTGATTCTTATTGCAATTCAGTAACTGCCGGCCCGTATGGGAGGTATGCTGATCGGAGGGGTGCAATGCTTTACAGGCTCTAGTGTGGGGAAAAAAAAAAATATATATATATATATATATATATATATATATATATATATAATGCACATTTTTTTTACCTGCAAAAAGATGTGTTATTATTATTGTTTATTTTTGTTAATGGTGAACTTATCATTTTAACGTGTTTAACATTGGACTGGGAAAATATGTTTCATTGCTCAATCTGTTTCTCTTCTCTTAAATATTATTTAAATTCTGGTGATCTTGCAAGTAGAACTGTTGCTGATGCCTTTCTTTTGAAAGGGTAACACAACTGTCCTTGGGCTGT
This sequence comes from Rana muscosa, assembly GCA_029206835.1. NCBI lineage: Eukaryota > Metazoa > Chordata > Amphibia > Anura > Ranidae > Rana > Rana muscosa. Next base: position 483,251,967 of record CM055122.1, read on the forward strand.
GTAAAAGTCTTCAATGTTGTCCCCCTTGAGTTGCTGTACCAACTGAAACAATAGCAGGACATGACATGTAAGCAGTTGACATGGTTAAGGACTTAAAGTGGAGTTCCACCCTGAATTTTTTTTTATACCAAAAATAGAAAAAAAAAAATAGAAAAAAATAAAATAAATTTTTTACTTACCAGAAATAGCTGTTGCTATGCGGAAGTCCCTAATCTGCCTCTTCATCATCCGCGGCTGGTCTTCTTCCTCCGTCCTACTCGCGGTGTCTTCTGGTGAATGGGCGCGCTGCCTTCTGGGAACTGTGTGTATCCCAGAGAGTAGCCGGCCCATTCATAAAGCGCGGCTCGCGCATGCGCAGTAGGAAACGGGTAGTGAAGCCGCACGGCTTCACTGTCTGTTTCCCTTACTGAGGATGGCGGCGCCGGAAGCTGCCAGGATTGAGGGGATCGGCCTCGGGGAGGGCGGCCGACATCGCGGGCGAGTAGGACAGGGAAGTCAAGTCAGCAGCTACAGTGTTTGTAGCTGCTGACAAAAAAAATTGCGGGTGGAATCCCCCTTTAAGCCCTGGCCTTTGGATTAGTCTGGGTATCTCCCAATTTCTCCATACATGTTCTCTTGGCAGACCATCTTTTAGTGGGTAGAGGGACTGGTAGCTTACCATGCCACATGGCAGTGTTTGTCCACATCCAATGATCCACCAGTAATTTATTTGTCACTTGCTAAATAACAAGGTAAGAAGAGCACTGTTACAGTGCTAGTAATTGGTTTAAATGTCTTTTAATTTGATTGGTTTCTAGAAGTGTGAATTGATGGTACAGGACGTTCAGCTTGGAAGTGCAAGATAATTTTTTTTTTCTTTACTACCTGAGTATTTTTTGCATTGTGGGTTAGTTATGATAAATTTGATCTGTATAGCCAAGTGTAACAGAGTTAGGTTTATTTAAGAACTGTAATGTGGAGCAAACTGCAAAAAATGTATTTACCTCAAAATAAATACAAAACTCTTTAGTTGCATTTAGGCTCTATCCGCCAAATGTTATGCAGAGAAGATGAAAAATAATATATTTAATGGCAACTTTTGTTAAAAATCGTTATGAGTTCAAATAAATTTTCCACCTAGAAATGTTATTGTTGAAAGTTTGTTTTCAAACATTGCCCAGTAATGTGCTGATCTGGAAATGGTGAATCCTGGTGAAGTAGTCCTTTTTACAGAGCCAGACATGTAGTCACATACAGTCCATGTGAGATTTTAGCATGACGTTGAGCGAGTTCTCTGAGGCAGGCCAGCCCTTTGAAGCAGATGGCATGCCCTCTGTGGAAAGCATTGACTGAAGATTGGGGTTGCTATTGTCTAGCTCATCTAACTTCTCTGTGTTATCTTCCCAGTTTATATGGAATCTTGTTACTCTAGGGTTTGATGCCAGTATGTTTCTTTGCAACTATAATAAAATGGAAAAAAAATATCAGAATAGATGTAACCACTAGCTTATCCCAGTACATGTAGTAACTGCATATATACATATTTTTATATGGAGGTTTTAACACTCATGCAAGTTTATAGCAGTAGAAACTTAAAAACCCCTAGAAACGGTGTCTAACAAATGGCAGGAAAGCCATAAAGGACTAATCGCCAGCATTGTCTGTGGTCTTCCTCCTGTTGATCTTTTCCTTAGTACAGACTTGCCATTCCTTGTTCTGCACATGGCCATCTTGGTACAGGAAAAATATTTCCCAAGAGGGGGAGAGAAGAGAAGGGCTACCAAAGTGACATACAATGCTGACAGCTAATATTTAAATATAAAATACTTTATTATAACAATTATCTAAAACCATAATGGCCACAGCCATAACAGTTAGGGATATATAAAGTGGTTCAGCTTTGCTAATTCAGCAAGCCGATATGGGTCTGCTTAATTGGCAAAACTGAACCACTTTATATAAACCTTAGCTGTCAGCACCTTAAGTCACTTTGGTAGCCCTCTTCTCCCCCCCTCTTGGGAAATCCCCTTTTCTTTTTCATACATCATGGGACACAGTCGAGCTAATATTCATTACCTGCTGGGTTATACTTCATCATCAGGTGAATGGACACAGGTAGACCAAAGGTCGTTGGACAGGAAGTGATCCCCTATACAACCCCTCCCATACAGGAAGCATATCAGTTTTTTTTTACCAGTATCTACAAGGTGGATGGCACGGTGTGTTGAGTTCTCTGAGCTCCATGTCTCTATTCCCACAAACGGTTCCAATAATGAATCGAGGGATTGACCGATCTGATCCATTTGACACAGGCTTTTAAGCTTGGATACATGGTACCCGAGCAAAGCAAAGAAGACTCCAGATCCTGCAAGGTTTTTCCTGTAATGTGGCCTCCGGGCAATCGACCCTGCGAAGTAGAAATCCTGGACACTACAGCGCTAAGGCATTTCCTGCAGGGTGCTGTACAGGTCCAAGGAAGTGGATCCTAAACATGAATAGGGTACCCAGTTCTTGAAGGTCCAAGTGACGGGAACCCGCCATCAAGGGTGAAGATTGGGCTCTTAGTTTCTAAGCTGCCCTGCGCCTGGACGGGTAAGTGAAAAACCCCTTATTTATTGTGGGGTGTCCCAGTGATTGTAACAATCAGTCAAGCTAACTAGAGGCTGGACACCTGTGTGCAGTGACCATACAGGGGAGTTTTGGGCTAGCTGTGGGTGTTTGCAAAGTGTACCCTTTTTGCCTGTGTCTGGCTGTTTTTTACCTGTATGATGGCGCACGATCATTCGGGGCACACGTACATTCGCAGTTTGGCGGCCATGGCGCACGTGGCTTTGCCGCACATGCGCAGTAGCCTTATCTAGGCCAGGGTTTCTCAACTCCAGTCCTCAAGGCGCCCCAACAGGTCATGTTTTCAGGCTTTCCATTATTTTGCACAGGGGATGTAATCAGTTTCACTGCCTTAGTAATTACCACAGCTGTTTCATCTGAGGGAAATCCTGAAAACATGACCTGTTGGTGCGCCTTGAGGACTGGAGTTGAGAAACACTGATCTAGGCACATGAAGATTTGCATAGTACGCAAATACGTCACGCCCGTCCGCCGGGACTACGCACGTACGAACGTTCCGGCGCACACCTACCTTTTTTAAGCTGTGTAGGCCAAGCAGGCGGTGCTTCCAGAAGGCAGCTGTGGGACACAGAGCAGGCTCTGAACCAGGCATTTTTCAGCAGTTCATTTCTCCTTACCCAGGTCACGCGAGTCACCAGGTGTTGCTTGACAGGCTAAAGATGCTTAGCAGGATTGTTGCATAGGGGCTTGGTGAGTCCTATTAAAGGGTCTCTCTTCTGAGGTGTGTTAAATCTACACCTAGGTACTTCCTTTTTGTGGCTAGTAAATGTGTTCAAAAAAGAGGAGTGGGACTAACACTACAGGGAAGGGCACACCTATGTCATCAGTAGTTCCTGATGAACCTAGTCGTATCCCTAGTGTTGTATCCCCTGAAAGGCCAGAGGCTTCCGAGTAATCTGAGCCGCTGCGCCTATCTGGTATTGTGCCTACAGTCAACGCTGCTTCTTCGCCCTTTATCACCAAGGATGAACTGTCCTCAGCCCTAGCTGGGTTAGAGCACAGGATTACTAGCATGATTGCCTCCATCCCGCAGGGTGTCAATAAACGTGACATATCCCCCTCCCCGAGCGTTCTAGTCTGGAGCAGGAATGGGTTGAGGATGGGGAAGAGCTGATGACTCAGGATTCAGTGGATGGCCTGGCAGATGAGTCTGCTTCAGAGCAATCTGGACAAGAAGATATCCAGTTGGTATATGCCTCTCAATCACAGAGGTTTTTGATCCTGAATCTTACCGAAATGGATCATGCTGCCTTTTAAGTTGCCTCTTGCAGAGGTGACTGAGCCCCCCCGGGGTCCTCTTTGGGAACCCTAAGGCCTCTTCAGGCCACACAGGCTTTCCCCTTACACCCCCTGTTGGAACAGGCGGAGTATGCTGATTGGGAACATCCTGGCAGTATTTTTGTTCCTCCTAAGAGGTTTTCCCTTTTATATCCCATGGATGAAAAGTTCACTAAGAAATGGAGCATGCCAGCCATAGATGCAGCAGTCTCTTCCTTAAACAAGAACTTAACTTGTCATGGGGAATGCTTATTTGGCGATCATCTGGACAAATATATCTTAAAGATTTCCGGAGGGAAGAGTTCTATACTTCCTGTGAAGAAAAGCACCAGGTGTCCCTCGTTTTAAAACTTCAGGGACTGCTTCCTCAAATATCTCAGCGCCAAGGCCGTTCCGCCAACAGGGCGCTAGAGCCCAGGGGCAAGGCGAGGGCCAGAAAGCCCTGGGTCCAAAATTCTTCTAAATCCAGCACCAAACCCTCCCTTTGAGGAGATGCCCCCCACTCTATTGGGTGGGGGGAAGGCTGCTGCACTTTGCAGACATTTGGAGAACAATAGTTCAGGACGAGTGGGTCACCTCAACTATATCCTGCGGTTACAAGCTGGAGTTGCGGGGGGTTTTCAGGCACTACATCAGTTAGTGCATCAAGGAGTGATTTTAGAAGTTCCTGTATCCGAAAAAGGCACAGGGTTTTACTCTAACCTGTTTACGGTTCAAAAACCAAACGTGGGCCACTAGGCCCATTTTGGACCTAAGAACTCTGTACCGGTATCTACTGATCCAGTCCTTTTGGATGGAGTCTGTCCGCTCAGTAGCCTCACTCCAGATGGGAGACTTTCTAGCCTCAATTGATCTAAAAGACGCGTATTTACATGTACCTATCTTTCAGCCTCATCAGAGGTTCCTGCGATTTGCAGTAGAGGAACGTAGTTTTTCAGTTTGTGGTTCTACCCTTCGGGTTTGCTACAGCTCCCCGGGTTTTCACAAAGGTCCTAGCACCAGTACTGGGTCTTTTAAGGGCCCAAGTGATCTTGGTGCTTGGGTATCTGGATGACCTCCTGCTCAGAGATCACTCACTACAGGCTCTACAACCGAGCATAACATGTACAATGCGGTATTTGGAAAGCTTAGGCTGGATCATAAATACTGAAAAGTCAACCTTGGGACCAGCTCAGACTTTAAAATATTTAGGTCTGATCCTAGATACGGTCCAAGCAAGAGTATTTTTGCCACCTGCAAGGGTCTGTGCCCTGAAGAATCGAGTGCGTCAGATAAGGGGCAACACACAACCTTCCATTCGGCTCTGTATGAGTCTTCTAGGGAGGATGGTATCCTCCTTCGAGGTGATGGCCTATGCCCAGTTCCATTCCAGGCCTCTACAACAAGACATCTTGTTGGCTTGGAACAGGAGAGGACAAGCCCTGGATTATCCAATGTTCTTATCTCCATGCTTAAGCCTAAATTGGTGGTTCCAGGATCAGAACCTGCAAAAGGGAAGATCCTTCCTCCCTGTAACTTGGAGAGTACTGACTACAGATGCCAGTCTCTCAGGCTGGGGAGCAACCCTAGAAGGGCTCACAGCTTGGGAAATTGTCAAGGACAGAACAGATCCTGCCCATCAACATCCTGGAATTACAGGCAGTACATCTGGCCCTACGGTCCTGGATGGTGGTGCTTCAGGACTACCCCATTAGGGTTCAGTCAGACAATGCCAATGCAGTGGCCTATATAAACCACCAAGGCGGTACCAGGAATCGTTCAGCTCTGAAGGAGGTGAACTACATACTAGCCTGGGCAGAGGGACATGTGGCAATTATATCGGCAGTCCATACCCCAGGAGTAGAGAACTGGAAGGCAGATTACCTCAGCCACCAACAGATCTGCCTGGGGGAATGGTCCCTATACCCAGAGGTGTTCCAGTAAATTTGCCAACATTGGGGGTGGCCAGAGGTCGACCTACTGGCATCCAGGTTCAACAACAAGCTACAGCAGTTTGTATCTCGAACAAGGGATCCTCTGGCAATCGGAGATGATGCTTTAATAGTTCCATGGAGCCAATACTCCCTGGCTTATGCTTGCCCACCGGTCCCTCTCTTTCCACATTTGTTGCGCAGGATTTGGAGAGAGGGAGTTCCAGTCATTTTGGTGGCACCAGCCTGGCTCAGAAGGTTCTGGTTCCCGGAGATTGTGAGACTGACAATAGACGGGCCATGGATGCTTCCACTGCGCCCCGATCTACTGTCTCGAGGTCCTATATTTCACCCCAATATATAAATTGACAGCATGGCTATTGAAGCCAGGGTGTTGAAGGACCATGGCATCTCGGGACCAGTGGTGTCTACCCTAGTGAATGCTAGAAAAGCTGTCACTAGGCAGATCTATCATAAGGTTTGGAAGACTTGTATTGCTTGGTGTGAAGCCCAAAAATGGCATCCTCGCAAATACGTGATTGGGAGAGTTCTCTTTTTTACAGTCAGTCAGCTGTAGAAATCAAATTGCCTTTGAGTGCAATCAGAGGTCAAGTTTCGGCCCTATCGGTATTCTTCCAAAGGCCTTTAGCCTCCCATTCACTGGTCTGACCGTTTATGCAGGGGGAAACTCGATTGCTTCCCCCTATTAGGTCACCTATGTGTCATTGGGATTTGAACTTGGTGCTGTCTGTTACAGAAACAACCATTTGAACCTGTTAAGGAAATACCATTAGACTTGCTGTCACGCAAGCTAGCCTTCCTGATGGCTATCACCTTGGCTAGAAGGGTGTCGGAGTTGGCAGCCCTTTCATGCAGGGAACCATACCTGATCCTCCACCACAACCGAGTCGTGTTACGACCTGTTCCATCCTTTTTTTGCCAATAGTTGTGTAGGCCTTTCATTTAAATCAAGACATTATTTTGCCTTTTTTCTCCGTCAATTGGTCATTCAGGCCTACGGTCTGAAACATAAAGCTCCTCCCATTTAGCGTCAGAGCTCATTCCACCAGGGGTGTAGGAACCTCCCTGGGCTTTTTGCCATCAGGTATCTGTGGCTCAGATTTGTAAGGCCTGGTCTTCAGTGCATACGTTCACAAAATTTTATCAAGTGGATGTTCAAGCAGCCGAGGATTTGGCATTCGGCCGCAGTGTACTGCGGGCTGCCGTATAAAGTTCTAATAGCTATTGTTTGGCAGGGTGTCTCCCTCTAGAGGTCGACCGATATATCGGGCGGCCGATATTTGGGCATTTTTGATAAATCGGCATCGGCCGATTATTATCAAAACTGGGCCGATATTTTACACTGGCTGCCCTACCTCCTCCCTTCTCCACACTCAGCAGCATCAAGCAATGCGCTGTGTGTGTGAAACTGCAAGTAACAGAGAGGAGAGAGAGAGGAGCTGTCAGCTCGATGTCGGGGGTGGGCGGGACCCGGCCGGGGTGGGCGGGACCCAGCAGATATATTACACCAGCCAATGGGATGGTATCTGGGTGGGCCGCTACGTGTATGTGGCCCCGCCCCCTTTCTAAAGCAGCCCAATCATTGGCTGGTGTAATTTAGCTGCTGGGTCCTGCCCACCCCGGCCAAGTCCCGCCCACCCCCACATCAAGCTCAATTTTGACAGCTCTCTCTCCTCTGTTGTCAGTTTCACACAGTTCGTTACACTCGGCTTAGTGTGAAACCTGCCAGTGCCAATCAGTGCCATCTGTCAATGCCACCAGCCAGTGCCACCATCCAGTGTCAATCAGTGCCATCTGTCAGTGCCACCAACCAGTGTCACCCGCCAGTGCCAACCACTTCCAGCCAGTGTCATCTGCCACTGCCAGCCAGTTCCACCGTCAATCAGTGCCACCTGCCAGTGCCAACCAGTTCCAATTGCAAGTGCCACTGCCAATCAGTGCCATCTGTCCCAAACTGGTGCCATCTGTCAGTTCCAAACCAGTGCCACCTGCTGCCAATCAGTGCCATCTGTCAGTGCCACTAGTGCCATCTGTTAGTTGCACACCAGTGCTACCTGCCTGTGCCATCTGTCAGTTCCAAACCAGTGCCACCTGCCAGTTCCAAACCAGTGCCACCTGCCAGTGCCAACCAGTGCCATCTGTACTGAGGACATCAAGTGTGTGCTAGAGTGACAGGAGTAAGCGGAGTGGGTGAGGTTTTTTTTTTTTAAATCGGCCTAAAATATCGGCCACAAAAATCGGCATCATATCGGCCGTCAGGTGCCCCAATTTCTAAATATCGGCATCGGCCAGAGAAAAACCCATATCGGTTGACCTCTATCTCCCCTCCCCTCAAGGCTATTGCTCTGGGACGTCCCAGCAGGTAATGAATATTACATTCACCTGATGAAGTATAACCCAGCAGGTAATGAATATTAGCCTGACTCTGTGTCCCATGATATACTCCAAGAAAAGGATTTTACAGGTAAGTATGATGTAAAAATACTATTTTTCTATATGCTTTGGGGCTCAGTGACAGACCTACACTGGGGCGAGGTCAATGCTTTGACACAAGCCTCATGTAAATATTTTTCTCTCCATCTTGGTACAGACAAGGCTTTGCTTCCTCATGTCAGATCCTCCAGCAAGGACAACAGTGAGCATTACAACTGTGACATATATTTACCAAATGTTTATCCAGATCTCTTAAGAATGGCAGCTGTCAGAGGTACGTTGATATATAGCTATGAGGTTATATGCGAAGGGTTAGTGTAGGGTTTCTCAACCTTTTTCCAATGGGGTGCCCTTAAGTATTTTCAGCCTCGAGGCACCCCTGTCCAAGGCTTGGTTCACGTTACTGTGTCGCGGAACGTGTGCAAAATCCTGCTCGATCCTGACATACAGACAAATGCTCTGCTCTTTAGGTGTGCCATCAATTCTTAATGGTACTCCACATATTATTATTAATTTTTTTTTTTTTTTTTTTGGGGTGACACGTTTAAAAAAAAAAAAAAAAAAGGTCTGGGATGACTTATCCTGCAATTGCTATGAGTAGGGCAGCCCATTGAAATGAATGGGCAGCACGTATCTACACAGTTGTGAACCAAGGGTTTGTTCACATGTGAGGTTGGAGGGGGCAGTAAAACCACTGGGTTGAGCTGCTTTTAACACCCCCAACTGCTCCTCTTTTAGCTGCAGAGGCAGCAGCTGGGGGTGTACGCATGTTGTGGCTGCAGCTGGAGGTATACGCAGGATGAATGGGGCTGCACTGCAACCACCCTGTAACTGTGCATTGAATGCAGTTGCAGTGTGATGATCCTGCATTTACAGGGTTAAAACAGGTGGTGAGGAGGCAACATATTCCCTTTTTACCACTTGTCAAATGCCTCTGAAAAGCAATCTGAGCATGGATTGCTTTTCAGAGGAGCAGCAGTCCTTGCTGCCATTATAAACCAGCCCTAAAAAAGTTCTGATGGTACAGGAATAGGGGGATCAGGATTAAAAGTAACATAACACTGCCAGAAAAGTGTTTTATCCTCTCAGATGAGTGGCCACTTCCCTCTGAGGTACACAAACCTCATTATCACCCAGCAACACATGACTTTGTGCAGCCAGGGAGGTGGAGAGAAGAACAATGGGATGGGCTACCAAATCAATTTTATCAGGTAGGGAGGTGCCCCTGCAAAGTTAGTCCCACAATGGCTTCCTTAGGAATCAGATTTGCTCTGAATCCCTGCCCTTATCTATGTTTAACTTCTTTTGTGGCACAGGAGGAATTCTCTGCAGTTATATCTGGACTGCAGGGTCACCTCTTACCCGTAGAATGTGTTTTCACCACCAAAAGGTTTGCTCGCCAGTACTCCTACATAGGAATAATTCTACAAAAAATGGTGCTCTCCAGCTGTTTACCGTGCGATTTATTTTTTAAGCAAAGACCCCGGTGGTCCTTGTGGATTAGTGCCCAGTCTTAAAATAAAACACAAGTAAAAGGTTAGAAGCGTCGTCCTTTCTGGTAGGAGCAGCTCTCCAGCCTGCTGTGGGACTTTGCCAGACCCTTTAACCACTTAAGCCCCGGACCATTTTGCTGGCCAAAGACCAGAGCACTTTTTGCGATTTGGCACTGCGTCGCTTTAACTGACAATTGCGTGGTCGTGCGACGTGGCTCCCAAACAAAATTGACTTCCTTTTTTCTCCCACAAATAGCTTTCTTTTGGTGGTATTTGATCACCTCTGCGGTTTTTATTTTTTGAGCTATAGACAAAAATAGTGACAATTTTGAAAAGAATTCTATTTTTTACTTTTTGCTATAAAATACCCCCAAAAAGTCTCTAAAAAAAAAACATTTTTCCACAGTTTAGGCCGATACGTATTCTTCTACATATTGTTGGTAATAAAATAAATCGCAATAAGCGTATTTCGATTGGTTTGCGCAAAAGTTATGGCGTCTACAAAATAGTTTTATGTAATTTTTATTTATTTATTTTTTACTAGTAATGGCGGCAATCTATTTTTTATGACTGCGACTTTATAGAGGACACATCGGGCACTTTTGACACATTTTTGGGACCATTGTCATTTTTACTGCGATCAGTGCTATAAATATGCACTGATTACTGTGCAAATGACACTGGCATTGAAGGGGTTAACCACTAGGTGGCGCTGAAGGGGTTAAGTGTGTCCTAGGGAGTGATTCTAACTGTTAGGGGGCATGGCTAGGAGTGGCACGTCACTGATCGCTGCTCCCGATGAGAGGGAGCATACGATCAGTGACAGTGTCACTAGGCAGAACGAGGAGATGCTTGTTTATACTTGCCTCTCCCTGTTCTGCAGCTCTGTGACCCGAGCGCGGGACACCGGCAGACATTGAGTCCGCGGGTACGGAGCTTGCGCGCCGCTGGAGGCGCGTGCACACCGGGAATTTCAAAGTGGCGTAAATATACGTTACTTTGCCCAGCCGTGCCATTCTGCCGACGTAAATGTACAGGAGCTGGTCCTTAACCGGTTAAGTTTTGGGCATAGTGGGTGCTCTGTTCCGGAGAATCTGACCCAGAAGACTTTTCAAGAGCCCTGAGCTTCTCAGTGGATGCCTTGCAAAAGTTCTTGAGGCTTCTTTCACAGGTTGGCACCTTTTCTTTCCACATGAGAAGGATCCTGTGGCTCATGTGTTGGTCAGCGTTACTTCTCTGCACAAAGAAAATTGAGAAGCTGCTCTTTGATGGCATAAGCTTATTTCAGGCCATCCTCGGACGCCTATAACCAAAAGGTTACTGTAGGAAGAGTATGCACTTTCCCTTTAAGAAGAATGCGAAGGTGAGCTTCTGAGGTCAGAAACTGGTGATGCCTTCAAAGTCCAAGAAGGGTTTCTCTCGCAAGAAACCATTCTCAGGCACCAAACGCCACATCCCAGTTTAGTGAAAAGAACTGGACCCCAAGTTCTCCAGTTCGAGAGGAAAACCATCCTCTATGTGAAGGCCCACTAGCACTGGTGGGGGGCATCTATGGACCTACACAGCCATTTGGAGGAGGTTGCAGATGACTAGGTCTGCAGCCCTTTTGTCCAGAGGCTACAAGCTGAAGTTTTGCTTATTTTCCCATCCACACTTTGTGCTCAAAGGTTTCTTCAAATTCACAAAAAAGATGCTGCTTGTCAAACTCTGCACCCTGAGTTGAAAATGGCGCAGCAGCAAAGCATCAGGGGATGTGAACAGCGGTCTGGCTGTTCTCTTATAGTTTGGGTGTTTGCCACCCCCTGACCATCCATCTGAAAGAGACCCATTTCATGAGCAGTTGTACCTGTTTATTCCTAGAGCTCAGTGTTTGTTTTCAATATATTTTTTTTTACTTGCGGACATTCCCCAGGCCTAAATGTAATATGGAGAAGAATTGGGTTCGGTCCTCTACAACAGTCCCAGTTTCTCATGTGGCCCCTTGGGAAAATTGCCCGCCTCTGCATTCTAGCAGTACTTGAGAAGGAAAGGGCTGCAATTTGTACAGTTTGCAATTCAAAGGAAATCAGCGAAGTGGGGTTTTTATACAGCCAAGTTTCTTTTCTATTTACAGTATTAACCCGATATTATGAATGACACATGTGCTGCCAGCTGTCCTATTTCTAAAATGATATGTTCTTATAGTATAATGCAACCGTGAATGCTCAATGAATGGCGTCAGCCCCATTGTTGATGTTCTCATGTGTTATTATCTTCACTGCAATTCTTCTCTTGTACATTTTATCATTGCCCGTATAGCTGTTTACTGTGCTGAAGATTCAGAAGGAAGTGGCTAAACTTAACACATTCGTGCCAAACTGAAACACTCTCAGCCTTTTTCCAAGTTGGTACCATGTGACTTGCAGTGGTAGAACAAGCCGGCAGTTCTTACCTTGGAAAAGTCTGGTTTCACTGGTGGGTTTTCCCGCAGTTCTGTTTCAGTGTATTCATTATTAACATAATAACCCACTCTGATGAACTCCTGACTTCTGTATGTACATGTAATTAAAACTACTGTGACACCAACAGCATCTGCATCAGGAATAAGTCCAGCGTTGGGAGCATCTGCCTGGAAGTAAAAAGATGCAACAATTATGTTTTGGAGAGGAAAAAAAAAAGAGTCAGAAGCAAAAAGAAATTGCACTTGGTATCACCCTGGCATTGCTGTAGATAGATGCTCATGTGTTTTTATTCTTCTATCCCAAGTCGTGAAGTGGACATTTAAAATTGTAGCAAATAAATATTAATAGCATAGCAGGCACGATGCTGCCATTGTTTGGGGATTGTGTATTGACTGAAATATATGACAGTTGGTGGCTGCAATTCAGATATCTACAGACTTTGGGTTAAATCTAACTTTATATAAGTCTAGGGGCACAACATACGGGAGCTCCTTCCAGTCAACAGTACTGTAAGGAAAAAATGTGATTATGAAGATCTCTGCTTTGAACTGCAATCGTATTAGTTGATCAGGGTTTTTTTCTAGTAATCATGAATTATGCGAAGATATACAGATGGTAGTTTAACCACTTCCATACTCTAGCAAATTCAAGCACTCCTCTCCTACATGTAGAAATCGTTGTTTTTTTGCTAGAAAATTACTCGGAACCCCCAAACATTTGTATATTTTTTTTTTAGCAGAGATCCTAGGGAATAAAATGTCGGGCCATTGCAATTTTTTATGTGTCACAGTATTTGCGCAGCATTTTTTTCAAACGCAGTAAAATTAGCCCATTTTTTTTTTTTTGTATAATGTCAAAGATGATATTACGCCAAGTAGATACCTCACATGTCACGCTTTAAAATTGCGCACACTAACGGTATTGTGCCAAACTTCGATACTTAAAAATCTCCATGGGAGACGCGTTAAATGTTTTTACAGGTTTAGAGTTAGAGAGGGGGTCTTGGGCTAGAATTATTGCTCTCGCTCTAACATTCGCAGTTATACCTCGCCTGCGGTTTTAACGTAGTCTACATATGCAGGCGCAGCCTAACTTTTATTTTATTATTATTAAAATTTTTGTTTTTTTACACTTTCCCTTTTCAAAATTTTTTTTGATCATTTTTATTCCTATTACAAGGAATGTAAACATCCCTTGTAATAGGAATAGTGCGTGACAGGTCCTCTTTATGGAGCGATGTGGGGTCTATAAAGACCCCACATCTCTCCTCCAGGCTGGAAAGCCTGTGATAAAAAAAAAAATAGGATTTTTTGTACTCACCGTAAAATCCTTTTCTCTGTCGTCCATGGACGGACACAGCTCCTTAAATCTTGACATGTGGGTTATGTTCCTGTTCATAGCAGAGGAATAGGCAGAACATGTTGGTTATCTTAAAACATGTAACTTTAACAGAGTTTACAGGCCTGCCCAGGGGCGGTCCCTCCGTACATAACCCTCCACCCTGCAGTCAGCAGCCTCAGTTCGTAGAAAAGCAGTACAAACTAAAAAAGGAGGGGTGGGTGCTGTGTAGGGCTGCAACGAACGATTATTTTCATAATCGATAAGTTGGCCGATTATTGTTTCAATTAATCGGTTAATAACCTTAGAAAAAAAAAGTAATTTTGCTGCGATTTGCATTTTCACATTTTTTTGCCCAATTTGCTGTTGGGCAGATTAAAAAACACAAATTGCCACAAAAACGCATTACATGCTTTTCTGCAGCTTCTCCATTGAAGTATATTGAACCAAAAAAAACAAAATGGCACCCTTTTGCGTTAAAAAAAGTCCTTGCCCTTTCCAAATACGCAGCAGCTGAAAAAATCATGGCTGTGAATGTGTCCCATAGGAAACCATGTAAATGAACTGTAGTGTGTTTCTGCAAAAAGCACCAAAAAAACTGAGGTGTGACCCAGGCCTAAGATGTTTAGTAACATCATGGGGTTAAAAAAACTAAAATGAGTACAAAAAGAGCAAATAATCGCTACTGAAAGGGGTTAATTTTTTACTGTGGGACAGTGAAAGTAATATTTACAGTAGCGATTTGCTCTTTTTGTACTATAAAGGGCTCATTTTAGTTTTTTTAACCCCATTATGTTACTGGCCGATTAATCGATTATGAAAATGGTAATTGTTTAATTTCATAAATCGATTAGTTGTCGATTAGTTGTTTCGGCCCTAGTGCTGTGTCCGTCCATGGAAGACAGAGACAAGGATTTTACGGTGAGTACAAAAAATCCTATTTTCTCTTTTCGTCCATGGTCAGACACCGCTCCCTAAATCTTGACGTGGGACGCCCCCAAGCAGTGTCAGAAAAAACAAGGGGTGGGAACAGCATCAAAAGAAGACTTAACTTCACCCCAAACAAACAGAGCTCCTCAACGGAGGAGTTGCAACCACAACCAGCCGCCTGCAAAACCTTGTGGCCAAAGGAAGCATCTGAAGATGCACTCGCATCAACCTTGTAAAACCTTGAGAAAGTGTGAACAGACGACCAGGTCGCCGTCTTACACACCTGTGAGACAGATGCTAGATGTCGAAAAACCCAGGAGGCACCAATTGCCCTGGTTGAATGTGCCACGACAGGAAAGGGAGGCGCCCGCCCCATAAGGGCATAGGCCTGGATGACGGTCTGCCTGATCCACCTAGAAATGGTGGCCGACGAGACCGCCAGGCCCTTCTGTGGACCAGACACCGACACGAACAGCGAGTCAGACTTCCGGAATGGAGTCGTAGCAGACAGGTACACCCGTAGGTCACGTACCATGTCTAAAGAATGTAGCACAAACTCCTTGGGATGCGACGGCCAAGGACACAAGGACGGAAGTACAATGGCCTCGTTTAGGTAAAAAGCCGAAACTACCTAAGGAAGGAATGAAGGTTGCGGGCGTAGCACCGCTTATCCTTATGGAGGACCAAATAAGGCGACTTGCAAGACGAGGCCGCCAATTCTCAAAAACCCTTCTGACCGATGTAATGGCAACTAGAAAGGCAACTTTCTGAGTGAGCGTTAGGAGAGGAATCTCCCTGATGTTCTCAAAAGGTGGTTCCTGAAGTACCGAGAGCACTAGATTCAAGTCCCACGGAGGAAGCGGTGGTCAAATCGGGGGAACCATGTGTCGGAACCCCCTGCACAAACATACTTACCAGTGAGTGAGCCGCCAGGGATCGTTGGAAGAAGACAGCTAAGGCTGAAATCTGCCCCTTAATAGTGCTTAAGGCAAGTTTCAGATCCACTCCGCGCTGTAAGAACAGCAGGATCCGAGAGACCGAATATGCCCGTGGGTGCCAGGCCATCTCTTTACACATAGAGATGTAGGCCTTCCAAGTGCGATGGTAGAACGACCGGGAAGAAGATTTCCGGGCCCTCAACATGGAGGAGATTACCGAATCTGACAGACCACGGTCCCTTAGTAACTGGCTTTCAATAGCCATACCGGTAAAGCCAGCGACTGTAAAACAGGATGAAGTATGGGACCTTGAGACAGAAGGTCCTCCCGCATTGGCAGCCGCCAGGGAGCGTCCGCTACCAGTCTCACGAGGTCGGTGTACCAGGGACGCCGGGACCAATCTGGGGCAATTTAGAATGACCAGAATCCCCTCGGCCTCCACTCTGCGGAGCAGACGAGGAAGCAATTCCATTGGGGGAAAGGCATAAATCAGCCGATACTGACCCCATGGAGCCACCAACGCGCCCGACACGTCTGCCCAGGGATCCCTGGACCTGGCCACAAACCAACACCTCCACAACTGGTGTGCCCTATTTCTGACAAAGTAATTGAAACACCTCCGGGTGTAACGACCATTCCCCTTGGTCCAGCATCTTGCGACTCATAGTCCGCCTGACAGTTTTCTATGCCCAGATGTAAACAGCCGATAGAGCCGGCACGCTCCTTTAGGCTCAACTTGGGATGTGAGCGACTTCCGACGCTGCGGCCGAGCTCCTTGTTCGTCCCTGATGGTTGACAGAAGCCACCGCCGTGGCGTTGTCCGACTGGATCTTGACCATACGCCCTTGAAGTCTCTGCGACCACTTGGAGAGGCACAGTCTGATCGTCAGGCGACATTTGTCCGGAGTCCATCAACTCTGGGCCGACTGGACCCCCAGACTCCGTTCCCCCCCCCCCAAACTGTGAGGCTGGTGTCCGTCGTGATCACAGTCCCATGGAAAGAAAGGAACGACCTCCCGGACTGAAGAGCTGGGGATATCGGCCATCCTCTCGGGAAGCCTTGACCAGGTGACTTACCTGAATCCAATGGAGATCTGTTCCATTTGGACAGGATCTCCCTTCTGCAATACTCGAGTGTGGAATTGGGTACATGGTACTGCCTCGAAGGAGGCCATCATGAGGCCCAGAACTCGCATGCAAAAACGGAGAGACAACCATTTGCGGGATGCTAACAATTGCACCACCAACTGGAGCGTCTGCAACTGCTCCAAAGGAAGGAAGACCTTCGCCTCCGAGGAGTCCAGGATCAAGCCTAGGTACTCCAGACGCTGAGTCGGTACCAACACCGACTTATGCATGTTTAGTACCCAACCAATTTCCCAGCGGGTCTGACTGACTATAGACCTGTCCTCCTCTAATTCTGAGCCAGAAGCAGCTCTCAGAAGATTGTCCAAGTAGCCCACGATAGCAATGCCTCGCTGTCTCAGCAAAGCCAGATCGGGGCGAGCACCTTGTTAAAACTCTTGGTGCTAAGGCTATTGCAGAAGGGGACATGCAAGTATGCTTCCTTGATGTCCAGGGACGCCAGAAAATCCCCCGGATAGAGCGGAACAACCTCCGTGTATTCCATCCTGAACTTTCGCACCCTCACAAAAGGTATTGAGGGCGCTGAGGTCCAAGATTGGACGGACACCGTCCTCCTTGGGACCAACAACAGATTCGAATAGAATCCCTGAAACCTTTCCACCAGGGGCACAGGTAAAATTACTCCGCGCCTGAGCAAGTCTTGTACTTCTCCCATCAAAGCAGACCGACGAGCCGGAAGGAGAGGAAGATTTGAGGGAAGATCTGTATGGTGGACAAGAAGAAACTCTATCTTGTACCCCAAATTGACCACCTCGCAGACCCCACTGGTCAGAGAGCAGGAAGGTCCGTCGAGCTGCAAATTCGCCAAGCCGTCCCCCCACCCCTGAGTCGGGCGGGGGCCTTAGAGGACGTCGGGAGAAGTGTGCTCTTACCTCCAGTGACATCCTTAAAACCCTTTCATGACTAAGCCTATTTCTGACATTTGGTGTTTACAAGTTAAAATCCGTATTTTTTGCTAGAAAATTACTTAGAACCCCCAAACATAGATATTTTTTTAGCAGAGAATCTAGAGAATAAAATGGCAATTGTTGTAATATTTTATGTCACACTGTATTTGTGTAGAGGTGTATTAAATGCAACTTTTCTCTTACCGACCAGGGACTGACGCAGCATCTTCAATCTTGACAAAGTGGGTTATGTTCCTGCTCATAGGAGAAGACTAGGCAGAATGTTAGATGTTTTAACATACAATCCATTACCAGAGCTGAACAACCCCGCCCAGGGGGAGGTCCCTCCAGACATAACCCTCCTACCTGCAGCCTCAGTTTTTTTCTGCCTAGCAGAGGAGAGGACGTGACTCTTTGGAGCCAGTCTCTTGAAGATATATTTTTATTCTTTTTGAATTTTTATTTTATTTTTGAGATTCTTCTGGGCAACAGGTTGGGTAGTTGCTATCCTCGTAGACTTCCCAGTCCGACCATCGAGCGTGCTGATCCTCGCTCAGCGTGAGATCAGTCCACGACATGCCCCACGACTCCAGGGGTGGCTGGTGAGCTTTTTGCTCCAGGGTCCACATATGACTGAACAGTTTTGCTGTATCTTTCACAGTGGACTGGGCCGACAGCTACTCAGTACTGCACTAAGATAGGCATGTCAGGAACACCCTAGTGGGTCCTCGCTGGATGGGTAAGTACTATTTCCCCTGCCTCAGCAGGTGAGTACATACTGTGTTCCTATGGTAGGGGGGTTTCCCTGTCCCCCCCCCTTGTTTTTTTACTACTGTCACCTACTGGCGATGTGCTCACTGGGGGTCACTCTGTCCCGGTGGGGGTCCATAGGGGTCTGCATTAGGGTGTGGGGTGCTTTCTGTGTCAGTTTGGGCCTTGCGCGCCTTTCGGCGCCATGTTTTTACTATATATATATATATATATATATATATATATTTCACTTGCATTGTAAACCGCATTGGTAACCCCCCACAGCCGGTGCAGCTGGAGGGTGGGCTTTTCTCTCATTTATTGCCAAAGTCCCAGAGGGTGGTGGTATCATGGAGTCAGTGTCACCTGCTTCCCCATTCATGTCAGAAGCAACTGGCAGTGCTACTGCACCTGTGGTCCCTATGGACCAGTTGTTGGCAGTCCTGGAATCATTTGTTGCCAGGATGGAAGCGGCGTGCGAGCGCAAGGGAGCTGTAAAGCGCCCTCTCCCCCCACCATCTCCAGGGGAGTGCTCTGATTCAGATATGGGCCTTGCTGAAGCACAGGACCCTAGCTCTGAATTTTTGGGTATTTTTGACCAGGACATTCCTTGTGAGGAAGACCCCTTATCTAGGTCGGTACATGACAGGACACTTGTTAGTGAACTCATTGATGCTGTGAGGGACACTCTCAAGCTGGATGCTGCGCCTGTGGAGCCTGTGGTGGAGTCAGTCTCCTTTTTTGTTCTTTTTAAGCTAATCCTTCTAAAAAGGTTTTTCCCTATACACCTTTTTTTTGACAGATTCATAGACCAGGTTTGGAAAAAAAACGCAGAAGACCTTTGCGGTCTCTCAGCGTCTGGCGGTTAGGTACCCCCTTTGAGGAGAGCCTGATTAAAAAATGGGCCTCTCCTCCGGTGGTCGACCCCCGGTTGCCCAGTTAAATAAAGCCACGACTCTCCCGGTTGAGGGGACCCCTGCTTTTAAGGACCCTACTGATAGGAGCTCGGAAGTGGTGAGCAGCGCCATGTTCACCATGCTGGGATCCGCGCTACGTCCTCTTGTAGCGGCGACCCTGGTGTCTCAGACACTCACGGAATGGCCGAAGATTATGCACCAGACTGTGCAGGAGCATAATCTTCCTCTGGAATGCATTACACTGGCAGACCAAATGGTACAGGGCCTGGTGTATGTGTGGGATGCCACTATGGACGTTGCCCCCCTAATTTCTACGGCCTCAGTGTCTGCGGTGGTTTTGCGTCGCCTAATCTGGTTGAAATGCTGGTCTGCTGACCTGGCCTGTAAGAAGCTCCTGACGGATTTGCCTTTCAAGGGCGGAAGGCTATTTGGTGCTTCCCTGGATGACATTATTAAAAATGTCACCGGGGGTAAGAGCACCCTTCTTCCTCAGCCTACTAAGGCGAAGGAGCCACGCCTTAAGCCGGGTCCTTCCTTTCCCACTCAGAAGAGGTTTATTCGCCAGTCCGATCCTGCGGGAAAATTTTCCCGGACTGACAAAGATACGGATGGGGGACAGAAGCGTCCCTGGGTGCGTAAGCCAAGCAAGCCCGCCACCGCATGAAGTCTTGCCTCCGCCCGACTCTGGGGTGGGGGGACGACTTTGCAGGTTCACGGATCGGTGGACCTCCCGGATCTCCGACCGGTGGGTATGCAAGGTGGTCACCTCGGGGTACAGGATAGAGTTCCTTTTCCCTCTCCACCAGACAGATTCTTTCCCTCAAATCTCTCTCTCCTTCTGGCGCGTCGGACTGCCCTATTAGGGGCGGTGCAGGACTTGCTGAGGTGCGGAGTGATTGTGCCAGTGCCGTCAGAGGAGAGGTTTCAGGGATTTTATTCAAATCTGTTTGTGGTCCCAAAGAAGGACGGAGTCCGTCCAATTCTGGACCTCAAGGCCCTAAATGCCTTTGTGAATGTTCGAAAATTCCGCATGGAATCCATTCGCTCGGTGATTGATGCGCTCCACCCGGGGGATTTTCTGGCATCCTTGGACATCAAGGACGCCTACTTGCATGTCCCAATCTGCGCGGGTCACCAGAAGTTTCTGCGCTTCGCGATAGGCGAAGACCACTATCAGTTTGTGGCTCTTCCCTTCGGTTTGGCGTTGGCACCGCAGGTTTTCACCAAGGTGCTTGCCCCGATTCTAGCTTTGCAGAGACAGCAAGGCATTGCTATCGTGGGCTATCTGGACGATCATCTTCTGAGAGCAGACTCTGGCTCAGAAATAGAGGAAAATGTGTTGATAGCCAGTCAGGCCCTCCAAGAATTTGGCTGGCTGCTGAACATTCAGAAGTCGGTCCTGGTTCCGACTCAGCATCAGGAGTAGCTAGGATTGATCCTGGACTCCTCGGAGGCAAGGGTATTTCTACCGTTAGACAAGTTACAGACTCTTCAATCTGCGGTACGGGTGCTGACGTCCCGCAAATGGTCGTCACTCCGTTTTTGCATGAGGGTCCTGGGACTCATGGTGGCTTCCTTCGAGGCGGTGCCATATGCCCAATTCCACACTCGAGTCTTACAAAAGGAGATCCTATCTTGCTGGAACAAGTCTCCATTATCACTGGATCGTCAGATCCAGGTGAGTCACCTGGTCAGGGCATCCCTGACGTGGTGGCTGAGATCCCCGGCCCTTCAGTCAGGGAAGTCGTTCCTTCCTGTCCAGTGGACTGTGATCAAGACGGACGCCAGTCTTTCGGGCTGGGGTGGAGTCTGGGGAGTTCTGTCAGCTCAAGGGCTCTGGACTCCGGACGAGTCCCGTCTGCCGATCAATGTCCTGGAACTCCGGGCAATCAGACTGTGCCTCTCCTCGTGGTCAAGGAGACTGCAGGGACGCTCGGTCAGGGTCCAATCGGACAACACCACAGCGTTGGCTTATGTCAACCATCGGGGGGAACTCGGAGCTCAGCTGCGGCGTCCGAAGTCTCTCACATCCTAAGGTGGGCGGAAAGAAGCGTGCCGGCTCTGTCGGCCGTTTACATTCCAGGAGTAGACAACTGGCAGGCAGACTATCTGAGCCGCCAGATGTTGGACCAGGGGGGAATGGTCCTTGCATCCGGAGGTGTTTCACCTTCTTTGCCGGAGGTGGGGCACGCTGGATGTAGACCTCTTGGCCTCTGAACTCAATCGCAAGGTGTCGAGATTCGTGGGCAGGTCCAGGGATCCCTGGGCGGACGCGTCCGATGCGTTGGTGGCCCCGTGGGGTCGGTATCGGCTGATTTATGCCTATCCTCCGCTGAGGTTGCTTCCTCGACTACTTTGCAGGGTGGAGGCCAAGGGGATCCCGGTAATCCTCATCACTCCAGATTGGCCTCTGCGTCCTTGGTACGCCAACCTTGTGCGCCTAGTGGCGGACGTTCCATGGCGACTGCCTGTACGGTAGGACCTTCTGTCTCAAGGTCCCATACTTCATCCTGCTTTACAGTCGCTGGCTTTAACGGCATGGCTATTGAAAGCCAGGTGCTGAGAGACTGGGGTCTCTCGGATTCGGTCATCTCGACCATGCTGAAGGCACGGAAATCTTCTTCCAGGAAGATATACAACCTGTACCTGGAGGGCCTACATCGCTATGTGCGAGGAGCTGGATTGGCGTCCACGGACGTATTCTGTTCCCAGGATCTTGCTGTTTTTACAGCGTGCTGTGACCCAAAAGCTTGCTTTGAGCACCATTAAGGGCTCGGATTTCGGCTTTGGCTATTTTTCTTTCAGCGGCCGCTAGCGGGCCATTTTTTGATTAGTACCTTCGTA
This sequence comes from Rana muscosa, assembly GCA_029206835.1. Lineage (NCBI taxonomy): Eukaryota > Metazoa > Chordata > Amphibia > Anura > Ranidae > Rana > Rana muscosa. Next base: position 483,273,900 of record CM055122.1, read on the forward strand.
CAGGGGGTCCAACATGTACTCCCCCCTATTAAACTACCTCTTCCTCCTTGGGATTTGAATTTGGTGCTCTCGGTTCTTCAGGAACCTCCTTTTGAAAACATCAGAGAGATTCCTCTCAACTTTATCTCAGAAGGTGGCTTTTCTAGTAGCCATTACTTCTGTCCAGAAGGATTTCTGAATTGGCGGCCTTGTCTTGCACACCGCCATACTTGGTCCTCCAGAAGGATAAAGGGGGTGCTACGCCCACGGCCTTCTTTTCTCCCAAAGGTGGTCTCGGCCTTCCACCTTAATGAGGACATTGTACTTCTGTCTTCGTCCATCGCATCCCAGAGAGTTTGTGCTTCACACGTTGGACGTGTTACTGTTGCACCTCCTCCGTTGAGGAGCTTTGCTTGTTTGGGGTGACTTTTTTTTTTCTTCTTGATACTGTTCCCACCCCTTGTTCTTTGACACTGCTTTGGGACGTCCCACTTTGTCAAGATTAAAGATGCTGTGTCAGTCCATGGACGGTAAGAGAAAATAGGATTTTTTTTGTACTCACCATAAAATCCTTTTCTCTGATGTCCATGGACTGACACAGCACCCACCCCTCCTTTGTTGAGTTTGTACTGCTTTAATACGAACTGAGGCTGCTGGCTGCAGGTAGGAGGGCTATGTCTGGAGGGACCGCCCCCTAGGCGGGGCTGTTCAGCTCGGGTAATGGAATGTATGTTAAAACGTCTAACATTCTGTCTAGTCTTCTCCTATGAGCAGGAACATAACCCACTCTGTCAAGATTGAAGATGCTGTGTCAGTCCATGGACGTCAGAGAAAAGTATTTTACGGTGAGTAAAAAAAAAATCCTATTTTTTCTTTGTCTGAATTTCTCACTTCCTGTTTCTCCTCAGTAAGCTTGCCCCCATCATCCGAGCTGTTCTGGCTGGGGGTTAGTCAGCGTGCTCGCCCCCTCCCTTGGGACTACATCCCTGCCGGGAGACGCTGTGAACCTTGTAGTCCCAAGGGAGGGGGCAAGCACGCTGACTAACCCCCAGCCAGAACAGCTCGGATGATGGGGGCAAGCTTACTGAGGAAAAACAGGAAGTGAGAAATTCAGACAAAGAAAAAAAACATTTAGAAGGGAAATCGAAGGAAAAGGTAAGTGAACCAACAATGCACTAGCTTAAAGGAACCTATTTAGAAAATAAACAAACCTTTACAACCCCCAAAGAAAAAAATCGAAATAAGCGATTGATTGGTTTGCGCAAAAGTTATAGCGTCTACAAAATAGGGGATAGAATTACGTCATTTTTTTATTAAATTTTTTTACTAGTAATGGCAGCGATCTGCGATTTTTATCGGGACTGCAACATTATGGCGGACAGATCGGATACTTTTTACACATTTTTTTTGCACGGATTACTGTAAAAATGTCACTGGCAGTGAAGGGGTTAATTGTGTTCCCTCCTCTGTGTTCTAACTGAATGGGGGATGGGACTTACTAGGGGAAATGACAGATCGCTGTTCATACTTTGTATGAACATATGATCAGTAATTTCTCCCCTGAAAGAACCAGGAGCTATGTGTGTCCCTTTAACATGAAAACCCCTGTTTTTAACGCATACTGTTAGACAGGTTAATTCTGTTGGTCGCAGGCTGGTCGGTAGGGGTGCCGAAATTAATCGTGCATCGCGATTCGGGTGTCCCTGATGCATGCGACCGGGAAAATCGATTACCGGGATGATGGCTGCAGGCATCATCCCGTTACCGTTTTTAGAGCGGGCGGTCGGCTTTCCAGTGATAACAACCGATGCGGCTAAAAGCCGCTCGGTTGTTATCCTGGAGGAGCGGACACCCTCCCGCCGCTCTGACTGGGCCTCCCGTCCCACCGGGAGACCCAATCCACAAGCCGCTACTTCCGGTGGCTAGTCTAGAGACAGACTGGAACGAAGCGTCTACTTCGTTCCAGTCTGTATGTAAACACGGTAGCGACTTCACAACGTCACTTGCACTTTACTCGGCTGCAGTTTTTGGCGATCTGAATACTTTGAAGTACAAAGGAGGGATTTGGGGACCCCCGATCCCTCCATAAAGAGTACCTGTCACCACCTATTACTGTCACAAGGGATGTTTACATACAAGAGAACATATACTCATGCCGCACCCGCATATGTAAACGGTGTTCAAATCACACATGTGAGGTATCGCCGCGATCGTCAGAGCAAGAGAAATAATTCTAGCACTATACCTCCTATGTAACTCTAACTTGGTAACCGTTAATTTTTTTTAAAACGTCGCCCATGGAGATTTTTAGGTATCGTAGTTTGTCGCCATTTCACAAGTGTGCGCAGAAAGACACTTACCTGTCCCACAATCCTAGCGACGTGGCCACCCGAACCCTCCATTCTCCCCCCCGCCTGTCCACGGCGCTGGCAATACTACTGTAGGCATCCGGCTGTGACAGCTTGCAGCTTCACAGCCGGGTGCGCATGTCTCACTGCGCTGTCCTGCATAGCTGGGCAATCTTCTGGGACACATCACAGGTCCCAGAAGATCGCAGGGAGGAAGAGACGCCTAGGTGGCCCAAGCGGAAGTGGGAGCTTGTCGGTAACCGTGATGCATCGCGGAATAGAATCGAATCGCTTACCAGATAATCGTAATCGAATCGTGAGACCAGTGAAGGTGCGCACCCCTACTGGTCGGTAAGTTGAGCTTGGAAAATCTTTGGTTTTATTTGACATGCGTTTGCCCTTCCAGTGCTCCTTGCTGTGAAGACTAGTTATAGGTGGGGGTGGTGACTTTTTTTGTATTAACATGAATACAAAACCATAGTTATTTTTGACAATACACTATGACCTTACTTAAAAAAATTTATAAAAAATCTCCTTTCATATTGAGAGCTGTGCACAGCTTACTGTACAGGCAGGTAGGTAACTTAAATGTAAACAAGACAAAGCACGTCTCCTCTGCATTAAAAATCCTACCTGGTCGCCCTTTATTTTCTACATAAAGTTACATTTTAATGAAGAACAGCTCTGCTTCACCCCTACTGCTTACAATCTCACAGTCCCTGAAGCAACCATGAGGGTGCAATCCGTTTAAACACTGGAAAACTTACATCACATGTGGATGTAAAGAAGTGACTACCTCCCATCTTCTAGGAAAAGGACTGATTCTCCAAAATAAACTGGCAAGACCTTAGAAAATTGTGGGATCTTTTCATGACCCCATCTAGTTTTCCTGCCGTGAAAAAGCCTACTTATGTGATCATATCATTCATATTACAGGCATATCACTTTTTGCCTTTGTTTTTTTTATTCTTTCAGTTGAAATGCACAACTGAGGTAAAAAGAATCTGTGTGTACATTTAGTGTATTTCAGGAGATGGGATTTGATGCAGTGTTGTTCCAATTGCAAAAATGCTGACTGACATTGTGCAGGCTTGCATGAGCATTTCATGCCGTAAGCACACGTGTCATCCTGTTTATTGAATTTGTAACCTGGTGGGTATTTCGTTTTATTTTATGATTATTATTTTCTTCATGGGAGGGCTGGATCTAGTAAGGGGGACCCATTCCAGCCCTCCATACATATCTGCCTCACCAGTGTGCAATGGACTGCTATAGCACGCTATTGCTTGCTGTTATAAGCAGCAAGTAGTGATTTATTGCTGCAGAGAAAGGAAGGAAAGCGCTAGATTGACTATAACTTATTTAGTCATGGATGCTGCATGTCAAAGGAAATTCTAATGATGAATGAAATATTACATGACTTTTCTTAAAGCCACAGTGCTCAGAAACTTTATTGAAAGCCTTTAAAATGGAACTCCAGGAAAAAAATATGTTTTAGACATTAGATTGGGCCAACATACCTCCAATGAGCACCAGCACCTATCATCTGGAAGGCTGCTTAAAATTCCCAGTTGTATTCTATGCCAGGCTTGGATCTTCTGGTGCTGTTGTGAATTCTGGTTTCATACATCTTTTACAGTGGGTCACTTGCTCAGCACCTCATCTATTTAGGATACATCTTGTAATATTTTCAATGAAAACAAGGTATTCTGTGATTGGACAAGGGTAGATCCTGACGTTCATCTGGCCCTTCACACCAACTTGTCAAATCACAGAACTTCTTGTATTCATTAAATAGAATACAATATATTTATGAAAGATAGCAAGTGACTTGCAGTGAGAAGAGAAATTGCAGCAATAATGCACAGAAAATCAAAGCTCACTTTGTATCTGGCACAATACAAACTTTTAGCATCACCAGCAGCCCTACTGATGTTAGATGCCAATCGTTGGGGGAAAATAAGCTGGCCCAATCTAACCTCCTAAAAATCGTTTCTTCTCGGAGTTCCACTTTGATGGTCTTTCAGGTCTTGGGCTTAGCATGGACCCTGGCTGTCACTACAGCTGGCGGTTTGAGCAACAAACTGTGCTAGGGCATGTGTGGTTGGGGTACTATTTTACTATGGTGCTGGAACAAGCAAATGCAATTTGTGCCCACGACAAAGCTGATTAAATGTCACTGGTTGCTGCACCTTCAATGTTTCTCCTGGGGTTTTTTTGCATTTAAAAAAGTAGGTTTCACCCCAAAAATACGTGTTCTTCACAGGGCCGCCATCAGGGGGGGTACAGGCAGTTCACCTGTAAGGGGCCCGGATGGCAACCCCCCTTTTTTTTTTTGTTCTTGTAAGGGGCCCAGAGGTCCCCAGGGCGGCAACCCCCGCCCCTTTTCTTTTTTGCTTGTCAGCACACCCCCCGGTTCTCTGCTCCAGGGGGCCCATGCCTGAAGCTGTGTAAGGGGCCCCAAAATTCCTGATGGCAGCCCTGGTACTTCATGAGGACGAGATTGAGCCAATGAAGGGTCCTTGTTTATTGCATATAATCTTACCTGAAATACAAACATGTGCCGTCCTGCAGGTACGGGTCCTACCAACACAGAGTCCAACACCTGATCGTATTCTTCACTTTCAGCAGAACCCACATAAATTATTTTCCATTCCAGGTCTGTAAACGAAAAAGCAGTGTTCACCAAGTTGTGTAAATTTCATGCCTAGGTTTGAAACCTATCCCAGCCCACAAATGATATTTGTTTTTCTTAGTTGTTGCTAAGCGAAAATCCATGCTGGCTTTTACATCTCTTGGGGAATCCAGGGGAAAGATATCTTCTCCAGCTAATACACCATCATGTGGAATTATCAAATAATTGTGGAATCCAAACGCAAAGAAATAACAACTTTTGTTGTTCAGTTGCAAAATTGTGGCACTTTTGTTACAGCCTTTCAATTTCAAGAAACAGAAGAAGCTGGCTGGCAGTTCATCTCACCAATGCCTACCCAAAACTGATATTTAATTTACTTGGTGTTGCTGGTAAGGCCTGTTTCAAATTAGTACAATGAGATTTAAGCCCTGGTTCACATTGATGCGATTTGACATGTCAAATTGCATGCCAAATCTGCGGCAATGGCAGCGTCCGAATCGGTACGACACCACATTTGCCGCACCGATTCCCAGTTTCTGTATTACTTTGTTTGGGAATTTCGGGGTGCGATTTCCATTGACATCTGTGCAGAAACCCGCACAGATGTCTCTGAAATCGCTCCCGAAGTCGGGACTGACATGCGGAAATGAAATTGTGCAAGTTCAGCTGAACTCGCACAATTTAATTCCCGCAGTCAGTGTGAACCTGGGCTAAATGTGATTTAGAGGTGCAATTCTGCACTGTAGGTGCTGTGCAATCTTGCTGCATGTGACTTTTACTACTACACATGTACATGTTTTGGATTTGTTTCTATTCAAGTCTATGGGCCAAACAATTGCATTGCATCGCACCAATGTAGCATAGTGCCTTTCCCCAAGCTCCTACAACAGTCATGCTGCATTGATGTAAAATTGCCACTATTAAAAGCAATACTATTTTCATTGTCATGCGATTCTGCGCGACTCAAGTCACATCAGAAATTGCACTAGTGTGAACCAGGCCTAACGAGAAATTTATATTTGCTAAAGCACAAATACAAGTGATCTAATATTTTCACTAGAAATGTGACCTAACCATTGTCCACTATTCAATCTTGATGATGCAATTAACCAAGTAAAACCGGTTGTCCTGAGAATTGGTTCCAACCATCCTGCTCTCAATCCTGACTAGTTTCCCTGCTGATAAAAAGTATCCCACAACCACCAAGCTGTACTGTGGGTTATGGTGTTTTCAATGTAATGGGCAGTGTTGGGTTCCACCATGCTTGCCATTCAACAAAAAAACACTTGCATGCATTGTGGCAAATTCTAGACAGAATTTGATGTGAGTTTCCTTAGTAATGACTTTAATTTTGTCACTTTCACGTTATATTTGTCCCCAGTCACTTAAATCAAAACTCCAGCTTTTTGTCCCCAAAACAATAAATGCATTCATTGTGCATGTAAATGAATTACAACCCCAGTGTCATTTTATCTGTATCATACCTGTGTTAGCTGTAAGAAGCAGGTTCCTGTGTCTGATGTCACTCCTTCTGCCTAAATTTCAAAGTTCTCTGACTTCCTGTTTCCATTTTTTTTACCAGCCCTGATACTACATGTCCCATCATTGAGCCGCAGTAGTTTCTGGGAAGGTGTGATCCGTGAGGAGGGACTTGGGAGGTCAGGACTCCTGGGCGGGATTGAATGCTAATTCAGATGTATTTAACCCCACCTACCATCAGAGCTGTGAAGGAAGTTACATCATTTACAGAGTCTGAAAAGACTACAGAGGGGTGTGTTAGGCTAGAGATGGAGCAGGACGTGTCTGAAAGGCCCTCAGTCTATATCCAGACAGTGTCACATGGTACAATGCCAACACTAAACCCAGAATATCAGAGGATCTGCAGAACAACATACCAACATGGTACAGAGGTATGATCTATGCTGGGACTGACCATTCCATTCAGTTCTAGTGGAAAGAAAGTTGGAGTTCAGCTTTAAAGTGGTTGTAAACCCTTACATACAGTGGGTACAAAAAGTATTCAGACCCCCTTAATTTTTTTACTCTGTTATATTGCAGCCATTTGCTAAAATTATTCAAGTTTATTTTTTTCCTCATTAACCACTTAAGCCCCGGACCATTTGGTAGCTAAATGACCAGAGGTGTTTTCAGAATTTTGCACTGCGCTGCTTTAACTAGAAATTGTGCGGACATGCAATGTTGTACCCAAACGAAATTTGCGTCCTTTTCTTCCCACAAATAGAGCTTTCTTTTAATGGTATTTGATTGCCTCTGCGATTTTTATTTTTTGCGATATAAACAGAAAAAGACCGGAAATTTTGAAAAAATGATATTTTCTACTTTTTGTTATAAGAAAAATCGAATAAACTCAATTTTAGTCATACATTTAGGCCAAAATGTATTCAGCCACATGTCTTTAGTAAAAAAAATGTCAATAAGTGTATATTTATTGGTTTGCGCAAAAGTTATAGCGTTTACAAACTAGGGTACATTTTCTGGAATTTACACAGCTTTAAATTTATGACTGCCTATCTCATTTCTTGAGGTGCTAAAATGGCAGGGCAGTACAAACCCCCCCCCCCAAATGACCCCATTTTGGAAAGTAGACACCCCAAGGAAATTGCTGAGAGGCCTGTTGAGCCCATTGAATATTTTTTATTTTTTTTTGTCCCAAGTGATTGAATAATGACAAAAAAAAAAAAATTACAAAAAGTTGTCACTAAATGATATATTGCTCACACATGCCATGGTTATATGTGGAATTGCACCCCAAAATACATTCTGCTGCTTCTCCTGAGTACGGGGATACCACATGTGTGGGACTTTTTAGGAGCCTAGCCGCGTACAGGACCCCGAAAACCAAGCACCGCCTTCAGGATTTCTAAGGGCGCAAATTTTTGATTTCACTCCTCACTACCTATCACAGTTTTGAAGGCCATAAAATGCCAAAATAGCACAAAACCCCCCCAAATGACCCCATTTTAGAAAGTAGACACCCCATGGAAATTGCTGAGAGGCCTGTTGAGCCCATTGAATATATTTTTTTTTTGTCCCAAGTGATTGAATAATGACAAAAAAAATAAAAAAATAAAAATTACAAAAAGTTGTCACTAAATGATATATATTGCTCACACATGCCATGGTTATATGTGGAATTGCACCCCAAAATACATTTTGCTGCTTCTCCTGAGTACGGGGATACCACGTGTGGGACTTTTTAGGAGCCTAGCCGCGTACGGGACCCCGAAAACCAATCACCACCTTCAGGATTTCTAGGCACAAATTTTTGATTTGACTCCACTACCTATCACAGTTTCGAAGGCCATAAAATGCCAAAATGGCACAAACCCCCCCCCAAATGACCCCATTTTGGAAAGTAGACACCCCAAGCTGTTTGCTGAGAGGCATGGTGAGTATTTTACAGCTCTCATTTGTTTTTTAAAATGAAGAAAGAAAATTTTTTTTTTTCTTTTTTTTTTTTCAATTTTCAAAACTTTGTGACAAAAAGCGAGATCTGCAAAATACTCACAATACCTCTCAGCAAATAGCTTGGGGTGTCTACTTTCCAAAATGGGGTCATTTGGGGGGGTTTGTGCCATCTGGGCATTCCATGGCCTCCGAAACTGTGATAGGCAGTGAGAAGTGAAATCAAAAATTTACACCCTTAGAAAGCCTGAAGGCGGTGATTGGTTTTTGGGGTCCCGTACGCGGCTAGGCTCCCAAAAAGTCTCACACATGTGGTATCCCCGTACTCAGGAGAAGCAACAGAATGTATTTTGGGGTGTAATTCCACATATGCCCATGGCATGTTTGAGCAATATATCATTTAGTGACAACTTTGTGCAAAAAAAATAAATAAAAATTGTCTTTTTTCCGCAACTTGTGTCAACATATAAAATATTTCATGGACTCGACATGCCTCTCAGTATATAGCTTGGGGTGTCTACTTTCCAAAATGGGGTCATTTGGGGGGGTTTTGAACTGTTCTGGCATTTTATACACAACATTAGGAAGCTTACATCCACTCTTCTAACCACTTGAAGACAAAGCCCTTTTCTTTATCGTACACCACGGGACACAGAGCTAGTCATTACATAATGGGTTAAGGGTCACCAGCGGTGACTGGACACTGGCACAACCAATGGAAGACAGTTCCCCTCCATATAACCCCTCCCATCAGGGAAGTACCTCAGTTTTTTCGCCAGTGTCGAAAGGTGTTGGACGCGTTAGGAGGTGCTAAAGGAAAGCTCTACCAAAGAGACCCTCTGGGGGTAAAAGAGCTATGCTTTCGGATCCATCCAAGACGCCTACAAATGAGCTGAATCTGGATGGGATCCGGGCCTCATCCATGAGGCGTCGCCTGTAATGTCTCTCTTCGGAGGACTGGGCTCTAGGATCCAGCACTTTCGCTATTTCGCTATAAAGTCCTGGTAAGAGTCTTGTACAAGGCCCAGGGGAGAGGTATCCTTTAAATAGGAACCCATATCCCTGAAGGTTGGCACACATAGCCCACCGTGAAGGGTGAAGTTTGGTATCTGTCTGAAATCTTTCAGCAGAAAAACCTGCGGCGTGGATTGGGTACTTCCTAGAAGACATCCATGTTATGCATAGTTATGTGTTAAAAGTTGCATACTTAATGTATTTGCTAAACTAAACACGGTAGTATATGCATTTAGGTACCTTGTATTTTGTCTAAACAGTAAGCCTTCCAGGGGAAGTAATACGGACAAAAAGAGATAAGAAAGCACCACCGCCTGAGAGGAGGCTCTAACTGTGCTGACTCGGTACCTTTCTCTCCTGTGTTGCTAAATGCACCTGTTCAGGATGAGCCATTACCTCTGTCAGGTATGGCGGCTTCCTCAGTGAAGCCTGGGCCTGTATATGTCACTGAGGACACTTTATCAGCTGCCCTAAATAATCTGGAAGAAAAAATTGCTACCTTAATCGCTAAGTCCTCTAAAAAGGGACAATAAGCGAAGCAGGTCTCTTCCAGTATTGGACCTCCCTTCAGAAGTACCTGAGGGAGGAGGATGAGGAGGAGGAGGCTACATCAGCAGAGGATGAGGAGCCAGATTTTAAGGTCACAGGTACAATGCTATAGCAGTGCATTTAAGTTAACCTCTTCGGAGGTAACGGAATTACCTGTCTCCTCCCTAGGGTCATTAAGATCCCTGCAAGGTGCATGCTCCTTCCCGGTTCATCCGTTACTAGAGGATCTAATATACGCAAACTGGCAACATCCAGATAAGCGTTTCTCACCTCCAAAAAGGTTTAACATTCTTTATCCTATGGGGGAATTTTTTTTTTAAAGAAATGGAGCCTGTCTGCGGTAGTTGCGGCTATTTCTTGTGTAAATAAAAACCTGACATGTCCGGTGGATAATGTACAAGGGTTTAAAAGATCCTTCTGAGAGGAAGTTGAAATCCTCCTTCCTTTTGGCCGGCTCAATTACCCAACCTGCAGTAGCAGCAGTCGGTATGTGTCAGGTCATCAGCCAACAGGTAAAGCAGGGGCTGAAGGAACTGCCTTCAGAGCAGGCTAGAAATTGGGAAAATTTGCCTAAAGCCTTATGCTTCACAGTGGATGCCATGAGAGATTCTATCATACAGGCATCACGCCTTACACTCCAGCTGGTACAGATGCGCAGAGTACTTTGGCTTAAGCATTGGTCAGCGGAGACCCCATGCAAAAAGCTGTTGGCAAGTTCCCGTTCCATGGCGAACGCCTATTTGGGGAAGATTTAGAAAAATATATACAGAAGATCAAGTGGTAAAACGACTTTTACCTGAGAGAAAGAAAAACAAGAGATCTTGTTTTAAACGCTCTCTCCCCAGCTCCCGGGAAATCTGACTCCAACCAGTGGCGGCGGCCTGTTTTAGCCGCCCACAAAAGCCAAGGGGCAAGCTCAGAAGAACAAGAAGCCGTGGGGTGCAAGAGCTAATAAGCAAGCCCCAAAGCCTCTCAGTGAAGGGGCGCCCCCGCTCGGCCGAGTGGGAGGAAGGCTTTGTCAGTTCTGAGCAACTTGGTGGTCAGAAATCCAGGACAATTGGGTAGTATCCACAATATCCTCAGGGTACAAACTGGAATTTCGAGAGATCCCATCTTCTCAATTCCGAGGTTCAAGACTCTCCAAGGATCCACAAAAAAGAGAATCCTTTTTCAAAGGTTTGAATCACTTAATGGCTCAAGGGGTAGTTACAGACGTACCCCAAAAAGAGCGAGGTTTAGGTTTTTACTCAAACCTCTTTGTGATTCCAAAGCCAAATGGAGATGTCAGACCCATCCTGGATCTAAAATCCCTAAATCGGTTCCTGAACGATCGCCATTTTCGAATGGAAACGATCCGATCCGTGGCCGCCACTTTAAAGGGCGGAAAATTCATGGCGCCCATAGATATCAAGGACGCACATTTACACATACCCATCCTCCCCGCTCACCAAAGATTCCTAAGGTTTGCGGTAGAAGATCGCCACTGTCAATTTGTGGCTCTGCCGTTTGGTGTAGCCACCGCGCCCATAGTATTCACAAAGGTGCTAGCTCCTCTGTTAGCAAACCTAAGAACACGGGGCATTGCGGTAACAGCCTATCTGGACGATCTACTAGTAATAGATCAGTCAAAGGACGGATTGGGTCACGCTGTACACACTACAGTAGGATACCTGGAGCATTTAGGATGGATTATAAATTTACAAAAATCCTCTCTCCAGGCCCAAAGAAGGATAGGGTACCTGGGCATGATCATAGATACAGCCCAAAACGGGGTATACCTGCCAGAACCGAAGATACAGTCTCTGAAAGACCTGATCCACAAGGTCAAAGCAAACAAGAGGCCGTCTATTCGCCTTTGCATGAGACTATTGGGAAAGATGGTAGCCTCCTTCGAGGCGGTCCCTTACGCCCAGTTTCATTCGAGACTACTTCAAGGCAATATTTTAGCTTCCTGGAACAGGAAGAGCCAAGCTCTGGATATACCCATGCGCCTGTCCTCACAAGTACGCCACAGCTTCGATTGGTGGCTAGAAGCCAGGAATTTACGGAAGGGAAAGTCCTTCCTCCCAGTGGCCTGGAAGGTGGTATCTAGGGATGCCAGCCTATCGGACTGGGGTGCAGTATTCGAGGAGGCTTCTACCCAGGGAACCTGGGCCAAGACTCAGGGGATCCTGCCCATCAATGTGCTAGAGATCCGGGCGGTATATCTAGCCCTCAAAACCTGGACATACAGGTTACAGGGCTACCCAGTTCGGGTTCAATCCGACAATGCTACTGCAGTAGCTTACATCAATCACCAAGGAGGCACCCGCAGTCGGGCAGCCCAAAGAGAGGTGAACCGGATCCTGGCATGGGCAGAAGAGCATGTACCTTGCCTTTCTGCAATCTTCATTCCAGGGATGGAAAATTGGCAAGCAGACTACCTGAGTCGTCAGCAGCTGCTACCAGGGAGTGGTCTCTTCACCCCGAGATCTTTCAGGCCATATGTCTGAGATGGGGAAACCCAGATGTAGACCTGCTAGCTGCCAGGTTCAACAAGAAATTGGACAACTTTGTGTCCAGAACGAGAGATCCTCTAGCCTACGGGACAGACGCTCTAATAATACAGACGCGCTAATAACTCCATGGAATCAGTTCTCACTGATCTAGGCATTCCCTCCGATCCCTCTTCTACAAAGACTGCTTCGCAGGATCAAGGAGGAGGGAATACCAGTAATCCTAGTGGCCCCAAACTGGCCCAGGAGGCCTTGGTACGCCGAGATTGTAAAAACGGCGATAGGAAGGCCCTGGAAGTTTCCACTCCGACACGACCTGCTGTCACAGGGTCCAGTATTCCACCCTTCCTTACAAAGGCTAAAGTTGACGGCCTGGCTGCTGAGACCCACATTTTTTAAAAAGAGAGGGGTCTCTGGTCCGGCTCTTTCTACGCTCATTAATGCTAGAAAGCCAGCCTCCAGACTCATCTATCAGAGAGTCTGGAGAGCATAAGTTTCCTGGTGTGAATCCAGATGTTGGAATCCTCAGAAGTATGAAATAAGTAGGATTCTTGCTTTTTGCCAGTTAGGAGTGGATATGAATTTAGCCCTTAGCACCATCAAAGGGCAAATATCGGCTCTATCAGTCTTCTTTCAGAGACCATTGGCATCTCACTCCCTAGTTCGGACATTCATTAAGGGGGTACTGAGGATAAATCCTCCAGTTAGGACTCCCTTGTGTCCATGGGATTTGAATTTGGTATTGTCAGTGTTGCAAAAGCAACCTTTTGAACCTATTCGCCATATTCCTTTAATTATATTAAGTAGGAAGTTGGCCTTTCTGATTGCTATAGCTTCTGCTAGGAGAGTATCAGAGCTAGCAGCTCTTTCTTGTAAAGAGCCTTATCTAATTTGTCACAAGGACAAAATCGTACTACGACCCCATCCGGCTTTTCTACCTAAGGTGGTGTCGGCTTTTCACTTGAATCAAGACATTGTTCTGCCTTCCTTTTTTCCAAACCCGCGGACGGCGGGGGAAAAATTATTACACTCTCTAGATCCAGTGAGAGCGGTAAAGGTGTATCTGCAAGCAACCGCTCAGATACGTAAAACAGATGTTTTGTTTATTTTACCAGATGGGCCCAAGAAGGGCCAAGCGGTATCAAAATCCACCATTTCCAGGTGGATTAGACAAGTAATTATTCAAGCTTATGGTTAAAAAACAGGACTCCTCCTTTTCCTGTTAAGGCGCACTCTACCAGGGCGATAGGTGCTTCATGGGCAGTGCACCACCAGGCTTCGATGTCTCAGATCTGTAAAGCTGCAACTTGGTCTTCAGTCCATACATTTTCCAAATTCTATCAAATAGATGTGAAAGGACATGAGGATTCCGCCTTTGGGCGAAGTGTGCTGCAGGCAGCAGTATAGGGCTTCTGGTCCGCAAGCGGCCTGTTTTGATCTGTGTCTCCCCCCCTTCATATGAGCATTGCTCTGGGACGTCCCATTATGTAATGACTAGCTCTGTGTCCCGTGGTGTACGATAAAGAAAATAGGATTTTTATAACAGCTTACCTGTAAAATCCTTTTCTTGGAGTACACCACGGGACACAGAGGTCCCCCCCTTCTTATGGGAACCTTACTGCTTTGCTACAAAACTGAGGTACTTCCCTGATGGGAGGGGTTATATGGAGGGGAACTGTCTTCCATTGGTTGTGCCAGTGTCCAGTCACCGCTGGTGACCCTTAACCCATTATGTAATGACTAGCTCTGTGTCCCGTGGTGTACTCCAAGAAAAGGATTTTACAGGTAAGCTGTTATAAAAATCCTATTTTTGACACTTTTTGTTTACATGAAAACATATTTTTTTTTGCAGGAAAATTATGTTGAACCCCCAAACATTATATATATTTTAAAGCAAAGGCCCTACAGAATAAAATGGTGGGTGTTGCATTTTTTTTTTCTGCACAGTATTTGCGCAGCGATTTTTCAAACGCATTTTTTGGGGAAAAAATACACTTTTTTTAATTTTAATGCACTAAAACACACTATATTGCCCAAATGTTTGATGAAATAAAGATGATCTTAGGCCGAGTACATAGATACCAAACACGACATGCTTTAAAATTTCGCACAAACGCGCATTGGCGACAAACTACATACATTTTTAAAAGCCTTTACAGGTTACCCCGTTAGATTTACAGAGGAGGTCTACTGCTAAAATTACTGCCCTCGATCTGACCTTCGTGGTGATACCTCACATGCATGGTGCAATTGCTGTTTACATATGACGCCAGACCGACGCTTGCGTTCGCCATTGGGCAAGAGCAGGGCAGGACGGGTGCTTTTTTTTTTTTTTTTTTTATTATTAATTTTGCTTTTTTATTTTATTTTTAAATTGTTCCTTCCATATTTTTTTTTTTTTTTATTGTTATCTCAGGGAATGTAAATATCCCCTATGATAGCAATAGGTAGTGACAGGTACTCTTTTTTAAAAAAAAACTGGGGTCTAGACCCTAGATCTTTCCTCGGCCCTCAAAGCATCTGACCACACCAAGATCGGTGTGATAAAATGCTTTCCCAATTTCCCAATGGCGCTTTTTATATCCGGGGGGGGGGGGACATTCCCTCCCACTGCTTGTAAAAGCAGTCCAGAGGCTAATTAGCCACTAGGATTGCTTTTACATGAAAGCCGGCCGCTGGCTGAAAAGAATGATACCAAGATGATACCTAAACCCGCAGGCATCAATCTGGTATAACCATTCAAAGTCCAGCAACATACCAGTACGTTGCTGGTCCTTGTTGGACATGTATTGTAATCTTTTTTTTTTCATGCAGCCAGTTGGCTGAACGAAAAAAGAGATTGATCGGTGGGTATGTCCACCATTAGAATACCGCCCTTCATCCACCCACTTCTAATGATGGGCATACATGCACCATTTATATATGCCGAAGCATGGGGGCATCCTCCCGCAAAAAAGTTATGCCGCACACACATGGTCGGACTTTTCCACGGGCAAGCCTCCGTCAGAATTTCGACCGTATGTACGTGGCATTAGGAGCAAAATCGCTCCTCTGCTCCTGCTGCCCCAATGCTTCGGCATATATGCTTTTTTTTTTTTTAACTGTGGTGGTGAAATCACCTCCTACAGCACTGGAGTCGCAGGGATCAGGCCTGTCACTGCGAATGCTGCAGTTATGTGTGTTGTGTTTTATAAGTGACAGTGATAGATCGATACTGCACTTGGGTGGCCTGGGCTGGACAGAGGGGCAAAATGCAGGTGCTAGCAGGTATCTGGGCTGATCCCGCTAACACTGCGTTTTTGGGAACCCTAAACTGCTGGGGACGCTAGTATAGATCTGATCAGATCAGATATTGCTCTGTTCAGATACTATACCACTAAGGGAGGTGTATGCTTCACGCGTGGGTGTTAGCGTTACTGGCACTAACCTGACGCTGCCTGGGGTGTGACGCAGACCCTCTCTGAGGCTAAAACCTAATTGATATCACCCGCCGGGCGATCAGGGGGTTAAACCTTTATTGGGTTATATATACGGCGGGTGCCCTGACACTATAAAAAGCAAACTAACTAACCAGCGTCACCCGTAACACTTATATGATGATCACTGGTGAAAGGGTTAACTAGGGGCAATTAGGGGGTTAAAACCTTTATTAGATAATATATGGGGGTACCTGACGCTATAAAAACCTGCGGCGAACCTAAAAAAAAATTACTGGCTACCGATCTGCATCACCGACGCTAAGACATCGATCAGAAAAATGATCGCTTAGCGACAGTGGTGATAGGGGGTGAAAGGGTTACCTGGGGGGCGATCAAGGGGGTTAAACCTTTATTAGATAATTTATGGGGGTACCTGACGCTATAAAAACCTGCGGCAAACCTAAAAAAATTTACTGGGTACCGATCTGCATCACCGACGCTAAGACAGCGATCAGAAAAATGATTGCTTAGCGACGGCGGTGCTAGGGGGTGAAAGGGTTATCTGGGGGGTGATCAAGGGGTTAAACCTTTATTAGGGGGGGGGTTAGGGGGCTACACTGGACCTAAAACTAAATGTAGTGACACTTTTACAGTCACAAATGTCACTGATTGCAGTGATCAGTAAATAAATGGTCACTGCAATCAGTAACACTGGGGGGTGATCTGGGGGGCGATTTATGTGCCTATGTGTGCTGGTGTTAGTGTAGTGTTTGTGCACTAACCTGTGTGTCTTCTCTTGTACGGCGCTCGGTATATGTGAGCGCCGCACAGGAGATGACATGACTTCCTCCTGCTTCCTCTGTCTGTGTGTACATTCCACAGACAGAGGGGGCATTCTCATTCGCCGGGAGCGATCGCGGGGGGGTGGCCGGAATCTAACGGCCGTCCCCTCATGTCGGATCGCTCCCCAACGAATACCGACCGCTCACTGTACAGAAAGGGGGTCCGTTTGGACCCCCAACTGTACAAAGGCAATCACGTACACTCTACGTGATTGTGCCTATCGGTGCCATTGTGCCGACGTATATATACAGTGAGCGCTCGTTAAGGGGTTAATGTACACACAGCGCCCCATATTGACAGAATTGTTGACATTTTTGCAGATTTATTAAAAAAGAAAAACTGAAATATCACATGGTCCTAAGTATTCAGACCCTTTGCTCAGTATTTAGTATTTGCACCCTTTTGATCTAATACAGCCATGAGTCTTTTTGGGAAAGATGCAACAAGTTTTTCACACCTGGATTTGGGGATCCTCTGCCATTCCTCCTTGCAGATTCTCTCCAGTTCTGTCAGGTTGGATAGTAAACGTTGGTGGACAGCCATTTTTAGGTCTCTCCAGAGATGCTCAATTGGGTTTAAGTCAAGGCTCTGGCTGGGCCATTCAAGAACAGTCATGGAGTTGTTGTGAAGCCACTCCTTCGTTATTTTAGCTGTGTGCTTAGGGTCATTGTCTTGTTGGAAGGTAAACCTTTGGCCCAGTCTGAGGTCCTGAGCACTCTGGAGAAGGTTTTCGTCCAGGATATCCCTGTACTTGGCCGCATTTATCTTTTCCTCGATTGCAACCAGTCGTCCTGTCCCTGCAGCTGAAAAACACCCCCACAGCATGATTCTGCCACCACCATGCTTCACTGTTGGGACTGTATTTGACAGGTGATGAGCAGTGCCTGGTTTTCTCCACACATACTGCTCAGAATTAAGGCCAAAAAGTTATATCTTGGTCTCATCAGACCAGAGAATATTATTTCTCACCATCTTGGAGTCCTTCAGGTGTTTTTTTTTAGCAAACTCCATGCAGGCTTTCATGTGTCTTGCACTGAGGAGAGGCTTCCGTCGGGCCACTCTGCCATAAAGCCCAGACTGGTGGAGGGCTGCAGTGATGGTTGACTTTGTACAACTTTCTCCCATCTCCCGACTGCATCTCTGGAGCTCAGCCACAGTGATCTTTGGGTTTTTCTTTTCCTCTCACCAAGGCTCTTCTCCCCCCGATAGCTCAGTTTGGCTGAACAGGCAGCTCTAGGAAGGGTTCTGGTCGTCCCAAACGTCTTCCATTTAAGGATTATGGAGGCCACTGTGCTCTTAGGAACCTGAGTGCAGCAGAAATTTTTTTGTAACCTTGGCCAGATCTGTGCCTTGCCACAATTCTGTCTCTGAGCTCTTCAGGCAGTTCCTTAGACCTCATGATTCTCATTCGCTCTGACATGCACTGTGAGCTGTAAGGTCTTATATAGACAGTTGTGTGGCTTTCCTAATCAAGTCCAATCAGTATAATCAAACACAGCTGGACTCAAATGAAGGTGTAGAACCATCTCAAGGATGATCAGAAGAAATGGACAGCACCCGAGTTAAATATGAGTGTCACAGCAAAGGGTCTGAATACTTAGGACCACGTGATATTTCAGTTTTTCTTTTTTAATAAATCTGCAAAAATGTCAACAATTCTGTATTTTTCTGTAAATATGGGGTGCGGTGTGTACATTAATGAGGAAAAAAATGAACTTAAATGATTTTAGCAAATGGCTGCAATAAAACAGAGTGAAAAATTTAAGGAGGTCTGAATACGTTCCGTACCATCTGTATACCCAGTGAAGTGACCGGCCTCAGGTGATGCACAGAAATTAAACTAATCCTCCTACATACGTTGTTTATCTGCAGTCTTCTCTACTGCCTTCAAAGTGCAAAATTTATAAAGCTTGTCTGAGCTGTCAGAAATTAAGGGGTGGAAAGCGGAAGTTATATTCTGCAGAGCTCAGTGAGGAGAGCTCTGAGAGCTGATTGGAGGGAAGAGACACAACCCCCACACACCACATCAACAGGGCTGAGGCTGTCAATCAGCTGGAGATCCCTTCCTGTCCTCATGTTTTCTCGACACCAAGAGAAAAAGATAAGTGAATTATGCGGATAGAGGAATGAAGCAGCCGACAGAAATTACACTTGGGCCCCTTTTACACTTGTGCGACTTGTCCTGTGACTTGGGACTGCAAATTCGCATGACACGTCGTACATGATTTCCAATGAGTACCATTCATATCTGTGACTTCAAGTCACACCGATTTCAAAGTAGTCCTTGTACTACTTTGGTCCGACTTTTGATGCAAGTTTAGGTCCATAGACCTCAAGTTTACACATACAGTCCCTAAAATAGCTGTAAAATCGCGCGACTTTCAAGTCGCAGCAGTGTTAAACGGGCCTTAGGGCACTTTCAGACTGATTCGCTGCAAAAGCGCGTTTGCGGTGCAATTTTTAAAGGACGCGATTCAAAAAATGCATCGCAGTCGCGATGCTTTCAATGGAAAGTGCATTTTTTGTTAGCTCCCCAAACATGCTCCAAAGATACTGCAAGCAGGATTTTTTCACTGCAATGGAAGCACACCACCCTAGTGTGAACACATTCATTGATTTTAAAGGGAAGCATTTATCTTGTGTTTTTTTTTTTTGTTGTTTGTTTTTTAAAACGCAAAAGCGCTTGAAAAAAGCCCTCAATGCGAAAGCAGCCTAAGTGCTCTGGATTGAGACAAGTACGGTAAGTATACACGATAGCGGGATATGCTTTGTTCATATGCTTTGTTCATATGCTATGTTTGAGGTTTACAACCACTTTATTTTGGTGAACCCGGCTCTCCTACACGGGCATCACAAGCGGCTTCTCCCTCCTCCTGGGCGGCCAATCAGAACACTTCTCTTTTCAGCCAATTGGGAAACGTGTCTCAGACCCGAGCTTCCTGATTGGCGGAGAGGCGATTCAGTGTGAGAATAGTGAATATTATCGGTGCTTCAAAAAAAAATAAAACACCCTGGTGCACAGCCTTTTCTAGGTTGGTTGTGTTTTTTGTTATAGCTAAACCTTTATTTGTGCTTCTTCTGAACTTTATCCCAGACTTTTTGTAATGGTTCCTTCACAATGTTTTAGACAAGGGGGTGCAGTTATATCATAAAATTACAGTTAAATAAAAAAAAATTATGTTGTAACCCTTGGAAAAGTCAAGGATGAAGTTGCTCATTAATGCATTATTTATAAAGTTGCCCTGTAAGTACAGTACCACGCATTGATTTTTATTCTGTTGGAATACAGATACTTTTGCTAAAGTTTTACCCTAGGGCCCATGCGCTTTTCAGAAATGCACTACAGTCCATTTAACATGGTGTCCTATGGTACAAATTCACATCTTTGCGGCTGGGGCGTTTTTGGAAAGGGTCGGGGCCTTTTCCCCACGTTTTGCAGGTAGTAGACTTCAATGGAATTGCACCAGAAACGCAAGTGTTGTGTTTGTGATGTGATTTTTGATGTGTTTTGCAGTTTTTATTTTAACACTGTATATAGCTGGTTGCTAAGCAGGGGGCTAGGAAGCTGGCCGCTGTGTCCTTAACAACCGATGAGTCATCAGCTGTCAGCGGGATTTCCCACTGACAGCTGAATGTAAATCCATATCAAACCCTTATCCGAGCATGCAGCCCAGGAAAGGTAAGGGAACGAGCGAGCGAGCGCCCTCCCCTCCTGAACCATACCAGGCAGCATGCTCCCCCCCCCCCCCAAAGCACCTTGCCCCCATTGTGATGGGGACAAGTGCCTCTTCCCGACAACCCTGGCCGGTGGTTTATCGGAATCTGGAAGCCCACTTCCTGCCCCCCCTCATGTAAATGGGTATAGGGTACATCGTACCCCTACCCATTCACCTCAAAAAGCAGTGAAATGTAAAAAAACAAGATTTTTTTAAATTAAGTCCTTTATTAAAAAGTTGACTTCACAAGGGGCGGGCTCTCTGGGTAATGTCATCGGATGGCCACACCCCATGGCTATATAAGAGATGGCAGACAGTGGGCGACAACACAATGGAGGAAGACTGCCACAGAAGAAGAGTGGCTTTTTTTTTTTTTATAGCGTGTAACCGGCGTCGAGGAAGAAGACAGCAGCGGGAGAAGATAGCACAAGAAGATCAGGAGAAAACGGCTCAGAACTAAATTTTTTAATAAAGGACTTATCAAAAAAACAGCATTTTTTACATTTCACTGCTTTTTGAGGTGAATGGGTAGGGGTACGGTGTACCCGATACCTATTCACATGTGGGGGCTGAGATCTGGGGGCCCCCTTCTAAAAGGGGGGGCTTCCAAATTCCAGCCCCCTGCTTAGCAACCAGCTATATACAGCGTATTTAAAGGAAAAAAAAATGCATGAAAACTGCATGCAAAAACGAGCCGCATAGATGTGAACCTAGACTCAATGTGGTTTTTGCAATAAATCTGAATGCAACAAAAAATAAATCTAAAATATACAGAAAAATAGGGTTTGATATTTTGATCCCTCTGAAAAACTAGGGACATTCCCAGCAAGAAAATCTTTCCAGAAATGTCCCTGGAAATGGGGGGGACATTTGGCAACTACACAGTCACTTCTTATTCTGGTTCATGGTGCAGCTGGTATCTCCCACCCCATTCTGTGTGCTTGCCATCCAGTTTTCTTTTAGATCACGTCAATTACTTCATTGTGTAGTGTAAACAGTGTTAAACGATTTATATATCTACTTTACATTCAGATATCTACCAACAACTTTATATTGCAATAAAAATGTATATAACATTTTAGCATAGTAGTACTTTCTGCACCAACATTCTTGCTGGTGAAGCTGGCATAAACTCCTGCAGAAAATACGCATCTAAGTTACTCACGTTTAGAGACATACAGTGTTTAGACACGTACAATTATTTTTTCATTTGAATGAACAGCTACACATTTACGCAGACAGGTTTAGGCATGTTTGCACGTAAAATAGGCAGATCTGTGCGTCCCTGGACAGGGGTGTCCTACTTTTTGTTTCTGTGCAGGTAAATGTAGCGCACATTTTCACAGATAGGCGCAGCTGTGCGTATGGGTTTCATTGATTACTATAGTGTTACATGTAGATGTGCACAAACTTTTACGCATCGAAACGCTGCATTTTTCTGTCTGTTTGAATGAGCCCTTACAGCAACAGCAGTACCAGAATGTAAACAAACTCACAACCAATATAGCAGCCTGTTTACTTTTTTTTTTATAGTGAGCTGTTGGCTTCAGCAGAGTGCATGGGGTGATATATGGATCTATAGGACCCTGATATCTTCTTAAAAAGACCTCTGTTGCCTGACCTTGTCAGACCCTCTGTGATAGCTAAAAAAAAAAAGTTTAAAAAAATGGGCGGGATAAAAAAAAGACATACTTATTGATCCAATGCTGCAGCTGTCCACTGCTGGCTCCTAACACTGAAAACTGAGCATTTGCATGACTACTGATCGCTCAGTTCTTGGTCTTGAATGAACAGAGAGCGGCGACTGCCAGTCACCAGCGCTCTGCCCCTCCAGACCTCACTGGAGCGCTGGGCCATGGAGGAGGAAGTGGTTGACTTCAGCTCTTAGTAGTGCACTGAGAAGCTGAGCCAGGAGCAGGTTAGACCTCTTGGCAGATCCCTACATTATTGTTGGGGTTTATGGCTACCCTAAAGCAGCTCTGTTAAGTCAGCCAACAGTGGGCTGTCAGCTGAATCTGAGTTACAGGAGTGCAGAACTAAGTGCACTGCTGTGACCCATGAGAAAAGTATGATCAAAAGAGCTTTGGCCAAACTTCTTTTTTTTAATGAATAAAAAAAAAACTTCCAAAAAATGTTAAAATTCCCTATGTACATATGAATGCAAACATGCAGTTTAGGTCCACATGCATGCAAAAATGAAAACTGAACCACACATTAGGTATCTCTGCACATGCTGCTGTGACAGCAATATTTCTAGGGTTATTATTCATGGTTCACTCTATGGACAATTTTGTGTACCATACTTTGATGTTTCATGGACGCATGCAATTTTGAGGCTTGGTATATGTGTACCTGAAGCAACTGCATCTTTTATTTTTTTTACAAACAAGTTGGTAATACAGTATACTGTTTGTCTGCACTAACGTTAATTTCAGTGTATTTTTGCACTGAAAGTACAACTGTAGGCAAATGTTATTCGATTTAAAAAAAAGACAGGAAAAATATGTAGTATGTTTGCATGTGACCAGTTTCCTCCCACCCACAGTAAATATATTGCAGGTGGACAACATGGGCAGGCTGGATCATGTACATGTACGACACAAGCTGATCAGTGTGCCGCTCCCGCGACCGCTGTGTCAACCTGACAACAGATTGCAGCTGCCGGTACTATGCTTTTTTGAGCGGCCAAGGTATCACAATGTAAACAACTGTTCTGAATGGGTTTCATTCATAACAGCTGTGCTTAGAATTGTGATGCTGTGATTAGCTCACAGGTATCACATGGTACCTGGGCCAATCACAGCACCCTGTATCATGTGATAACTGTGGGCCAGTCGCTGCACAAACAGCTGTTATGTAGCCCATTCATGACAGTTTCAAACATTAGTGTTACAGTGATCATGATAAAAGTGTGTAAAAAAAAATAAAAAGGTTAAAGCTCAACTCAAGTTTTTTGTTTTTTTACCACCATGCAGTGTGTGGGCAAAGTCTGCTTGTTTTGTCTAGGTGTAAACATAGCGCCTATACTCACCCAATCCTTTGATCCTCTGGAAAACGGCACTTCTCCACATCCAGCGATGGACTGTTCCTGACCTCTTCATGTCCAAAGCCAGTCTATGGGCGTGATAACATCAGGAACAATCCTCCACACAAGACCGCTGGACCATGGGGGGGGGGGGGGCAGGAGCCGAAGAGACTGGTCTTGCGCTGGGAGAATTGGAGGATTAGGCGAGTATATCTTGGCTCCGAACCCCTAGACCAAAACTAGCTGGGCTTTAGGAAATTTTTTTTATATATATATATATATATATATATATATATATATATATATAAAATAAATTCTTAACATACTGTCACCAATCAGTATCCCTGATCACTGCCATATGTCAAATGACAATGCTGTACTGCACTGGTAAAAAAAAAAAAATTTTTTATAATATTCCAAAAAATTACAACGTCAAAAAATCTGCTAAATCGCTCAGACTGTTTTCCAAAAAGGGGTCATTTGGGTGGTAATTGTACTGTCCTGGTATTTTAAAAGAGGAGTAAAGGTTTTTGTTTTTTTAGGAATCATACTTGCCTCGGTGGATGCAGCATTGGTCCCCCGGTGCCTCTACACGGAGATTCGAGCAATTGAACACCGCCGATCGCCAGTTTTCAGAGCTCCATGAGCAGAGAGCTGTAGACTGTCGGTCACAGCTCTCTGCTCCCTCGTTGGATTGCTGGGCTGTGGAGGGTGCGTTCAGCTCAGGTTTTCAGCGGCTCGCTGAGACGGGTGTCAGTCCAGGCACCTGGCGGATCCAGACTCCCTGGTCGGGATGATGCGGTACCTGGAATGACAGCAGTGACGTCGGCAGAGAGCGGACTTTAGCCCGCTCTTTGCTGAAACTGGTCACAGGACTGCAAAATGAACTGCACTTCTGTGATCCATAAGAGAAGTACAACCAAACAAGCTCAGGCTGGACTTCTCCTTTAAGGGCCTCAAGAAATTAGGCTGTCGGTACATCAGGAATGTTACATGTTAAAATATATATAGTTTGTAGATGCTATAACTTTCATACAAACCAATGAATATAAACCTATTGGGATTTTGTTTTGCAGACATATAATAGAATTATATTGGACAAATGTTTTGAAGAAATTCGATTTTTATTAAATATGTTTTATAACAAAGTAGAAAATATCTATAGAAAATTTCCTTTTTTTTTTTCAAAGTTCTTTGGTCTTTTTTTGCTTATATAATTAAAAGCAAAACAAAAACTGGTGCTCAAACACCACTAAGCCCCGTTCACACTGAGTGCAGCTTTGAAATTGTGTGACTCCACTTGCAATCTCACGATTTCAAAGCCGCATGTCAGTGTGAATTGGCTAATATCTGTGCGATTTCATGCACAGATGTCTGCAAGTCGCACATGAAATTGCAAAAAATAAATGCAGGAACTTTTTCACAGTGCAAAGACGGCATTGCACCAATTTAAACAGTTCCATTTCTGACAATAGGGTGCGACTTGTCATGCGATTTGGACCTGTTTAAAGGGGTTGTAAACCCTTGAGGTTTTTCACCTTAATGCATAAGGTGAAAAACCTCCTGTGATGCAGCAGCCACCCTTTTACTTACCTGAACCCGGTCTTTTCAGTGACAGGCATGAGCACACCAGCTCCCGCTGGTGTCTCGGGTCCTGATTGGATAGATTGATGGCAGCGCAGTCATTGGCTCCCACTGCTGTCAATCAAATCAAATGATGCGGGGGGTGGGGCAGAGTCCTGTCTATGACAATGAATGCAGCAGCAGGACGTGGAAGTGTGCCCCGAGGGAGAGCAGCTTTCCAAATGGTAGTGCTGCTGAGGGACCCAGAAGAGGAGGATCGGGGCCACTCTATGCAATATCAAGTGCACAGTGGAGGTAAAGTATGACATGTTTGTTTTTTTTAAAACAAACCTCTACCTATCCTTTAAAGAATGCTCTATTTGAACACACACGGGTTGAACTGGATGGACTGGTGTCTTTACTCAACCTTACAAACAATGTATTTGTGTGTACAAAGTGATTTAAATTTTGTTTGGGTACAGAGTTGCATGGCTGCACGATTAGCCAGTTAAAGAGGAGTTCCACCCAAAAGTGGAACTTCCGTTTTAAGCACTCCTCACCCCCTTACATGCCACATTTGGCATGTCATTTTTTTTGGGGGGGGGGGAGTGGGGGCCTCGGTAGGAGTGGGACTTCCTGTCCCACTTCCTCCTTCTGCCCATGGACCGCCTCGGCGGCCCTTCCCTCTAGGCGATCCCCTGGGACATGTGACAGGTCCCAGGAGATCACCTGTCCATTCATAGAGCGACTCGCACATGCCCAGTGAGTGCCCAGCCGTGAAGCCGAACGCTGTGACGGCCGGGTGCCCACAATGTGAATGGAGGTGCCAGCGGAGAGGGGGGACACTAGAGCAGGTAAGTGTCTGTTTATTAAAAGTCAGCAGCTATACTTTTTGTAGCTGCTGACTTTTAATAAACGTAAAAAAGGCTGGAACTCCCCTTTTAAAGCGGCATGGTGCTGAATAGCAAAAAAATGGCCTGGTTATGAAGGGGGTAAAACCTTCCAGAGAGTAAGCGGTTTCAAAATCTGCATTTTAGTATGTGTGTGTTTATTTGGGGGGGGGGGGGGCTCAGGCAGTAAGGGGTTAAAGCTGATGATTTTGTATCGGCTCAGGATAATTGTTTGCTGGTGACAGGTTGAGTTGATGTTTCAGCACCAACTGTTGAGGATGTGCGGGGGATCAGTGCAGGTGGGTGTTTGGTGCAGACAGTATGGAGTATGTGATGTGACAGTGCAGGGGTCAGTGAGCTCTTCCTGTGTGCACTGTCAGCTCATACACACATACACATCATGGCTGCTGTCTGCCTGCCTGCCACCATGGCACCTCTCCTGTCAAACTTTCCCTGCGCTCCACCATCTATCATCACACACATACACGCAGGCAGGCAAGTTTATCTCCAGCTCCTCCTGGCCATCATCATCCATGTCTCGGCGGATGGCAGGAAGCAGGCCTGAGAGCAGGCAAGTTTTAACCTCTTGTTTGTCAGCAGGACTCACCTTCAGACAGGTCCTCTATGCACTCAAAGGTGATCTCAAACTGGAAGGGGTTGTAGAAGGGAGAAGGGTTATCCAGGACCACTACATTGTTCACCTGAACCTTGGCCATATTTTGGGAACGTCCAAACAATAGGGAGCAGAGTGTTGTCTGTACAGATCCCTGCTTGTCACTGCTCCTTCGTCCAGTCCATGGAGAGCACGAGTCCGGGGAAAGTTTCTTCTCATGTCTAGTCCATGGAGCAAAGCCTCTTCTTGTAGTTTCCTATCTCCCCCTCCACCTCTGCCTCCCTAGATCACTTCACTACACCACATTCTGCTCTGTTGCTGAAACAGCGTGTGTCCGTATTGGCTGCTCCCGAGCCCTCCTCCCCTAATGCTAAAAGCTGCACACAGGAAAAAAAAAAAAAGAAATAGATGGGAAACTTTAGCTGCTGCGCCCCCTGCTGGATGACAGCTTCATTGTGGCTCAGGAGGATCTTTCACCTGACCTCAGTGCTGCTGTACATAGCTGTGGCTGTACATAGCTGTGGCTGTGCATGTTGTCAGGAGGAAGATCGCTCACATCTATGTATGAAGACATCGGCTTGCTTCCATGACTTCATCATCTCCTGATCTCTAGTACTTATCTGCTGGGGCTCCAGTATTGTTTTTGATATACTGTTATTTATTTGTCAGATAGGGATGTCATGGTATATCAGAAAAAAATTCATGAAATCTTCAGCTACTTAAAGCACCAGTCTACCCAAAAGTCCTATTTTAAGATATAACTAAAGCCAGGGGTGTAACTAGAAATCATGGGCCATGTAACACAATTTTTATGGGGACCCTGGCTAATTCTCTATGTAACAGCTGTGATCGTACCAACATCAATGACAGGTAGCAGGAGAGCTGCTTTTTTGGATAAGATTGATAAAGTCCTGTGCACGCCACACGATCACAAAATCATACGAAAAATAAAAATCTGATCGTTGGTATAGAGCTTTCAATTCATCCAATATTATCAGATGGGGCAAGCGTGAAAATTATTCTCATACGATTTTCATGATGGACTGGTTCGCACCACAAAAACGCACTCCAGATCTGTTTTGGATGCGTTTCTGCATGCGCTTCTTTTTAGACACATCCATTTTTAAAGCGTTTCTGGGTGCATTTTAGATGTTTTTTTCACTGTACTGTCCAGTGCATTTTTGATGTGTTCCAGTGCATTCCAGGTGCATTTGTGATGTATTCCGGTGCATTTTAATGCATTTTACTGCGTTCCATTACAGTCCAGTGCAGGAAAAATGCAGCATGTTCTACTTTATCTGTAACTGAAATGCCCTGGAACTGATCACACTGACTGCTTGTGGTGTAAACTGGCCCTTAATCAGTACAGTTGTCATTCAAAATACAATACATTACTTAATTTTTATTCTGTTGTTCGAGAATTTTCATCACCTTAGTAAACTCTTTATTTTCAATATGAGACTAGCATGCTTAAAAAAAAAACAGACAATCATTCGTCCGATAATCTCATTGCGTGTACCAAGCATTCGCCTTTTGCACATGGTACTAATGTTAGTGCAGCTGCTTTTTTTTTTTTTTAATGCAATTTCAGATGTTTATGTTGGACATATGTGCGTGTATTCGCATGCGTGTATTTGTGCATAATCGTTTTCTCACGTTCTAGCTCCCGAAATGTTGTTACATTCCCGTCCATACCCATGTACCGACACAAACACGTATATATGATCATAAATGCACATATCAGGGGGCACCTACACACAATAAAGTCAATGGCGCTACACATGCTACATATCACCACACACACCAGAGTGAGAGCAATAATGCAATGCCCATTATTCATGGTTAAAGCGGAGTTCCGCCGAAAAAAAAATATTAAAAGTCTGCAGCTACAAATACGGCAGCTGCTGACTTTTAACCACTTCAGCCCCGGACCATTTTGGCTGTTTAAAGACCTGGCCACTTTTTGCGATTCAGCACTGTGTCGCTTTAACTGACAATTGCGCGGTCGTGCGATGTGGCTCCCAAACAAAATTGACGTCCTTTTTTTCCCACAAATAGAGCTTTCTTTTGGTGGTATTTGATCACCTCTGCGGTTTTTATTTTTTGTGCTATAAACAAAAATAGAGCGACAATTTCGAAAAAAAATAAAAAAAAATTACTTTTTGCTATAATAAATTTCCCCAAAAAATATATAAAAAAAAACATTTTTTTCCTCAGTTTAGGCCGATAAGTATTCTTCTACATATTTTTGGTTAAAAAAATCGCAATCCGCGTTTATTGATCGGTTTGCACAAAAGTTATAGCGTTTACAAAATAGGGGATAGTTTTATGGCATTTTTATAAATTTTTTTGTTTACTAGTAATGGCGGCGATCAGTGTTTTTTTCGTGACTGCGACATTATGGAGGACACATCGGAGACTTTTGACACATTTTTGGGACCATTGTCCTTTCAGTGCTATAAAAATGCACTGATTACTGTGAAAATGACACTGGCAGGGTAGGGGTTAACCACTAGGTGGCACTGTAGGGGTTAAGTGTTCCCTGCATAGTGTTTCTAACTGTAGGGGGGGATGGGCTGTGTGTCACATGACACTGATCTCCGCTCCGAGATCTGTGTCATTGTCACTAGGCAGAGCAGGGAGATGCTTGTTTACACAAGCATCTCCCTACTCTATACCTCTGTGAGACGATCGCGGGGATCCCAGCGGCGATCGAGTCCGCAGTCCAACTCGCGGGATAGCGGCAGGGGCACGAGCGCGCCGCCAGGGGTGCGCGCGACCACACGGACAGGCACTTAAAGGGGATGTACAGGTACGTTGATGTGCCTGTCCGTGCCATTCTGCCGACGTAAATGTACAGGAGGTGGTCGGAAAGTGGTTAATATATGGACACTTACCTGTCCAGGGCGCCCTTGATGTCTGCACTCGAAGCTGATCTGTCCCTCGGGTGGAGGCGCTGCCATCTTCGGTAAGAGAATCGGAAAGTGAAGCCTTGTAGCTTCACTTCCTGGTTCCCTACTGCGCATGCGCGATCCCACTGGTCCCTGCTGTCTTCTGGGACGTGTGCCTCCCAGAAGACACCGGGGGGGGGACAGAGTAGGTTGTGGCGTAGGTCACCGCCGTGATCTATACCTGGAAGTGAGAGCAAATACCTGTATTATACAGGTATCTGCTCCCCTCCCCCCTGAAAGGTGCCAAATGTGACACCGGAGGGGGGGAGGGTTCCGAAAAG
Organism: Rana muscosa; assembly: GCA_029206835.1. Lineage (NCBI taxonomy): Eukaryota > Metazoa > Chordata > Amphibia > Anura > Ranidae > Rana > Rana muscosa. The sequence continues at coordinate 483,303,647 of CM055122.1, forward strand.
CGGAAGTTAAATTTTTGGGTGGAACTCCGCTTTAACTCCAAACTGATGACCTGTAGGGGCTTTTAAAGCATTACCTATGAAAAATATAGCACACCAAAGTTTGTTACTGTTTTTTAGAGGTGCACGCAAGTTTGACATGTTGGGTATCTATTTAGTCAACGCAACCTCATCTTTTATATTTTGCAAACAAATTGGGTAATGTATTACTATTGTGTGCCCTAAAATTAACTGTAGTGTATTATTTTTTTTACTCAAATTTTATTTCCTAAACCATTGAATGACATAAAAAAATATTGGAACTACCACTATTTTATTTTCTAGGGTGTCTGCTTTCAAAAACTATAATAATTGTTGGGGGTTTTGCGTAATTTTCAGACCCAAAATTATTTTCTTTAAATGTGTGCAAAAACTGCTCTGGCAGCAGAAGGCTTAATTTTTTATAAACAGAAAAATTGGGTGATAAACTATGTTTGTGACTTGTGAGCATTAAGATTACCCTTGTATATTTTTGCCTTTTAAAAGTTTGTCATTTAGTTACACTTTACTTGCCTACTGGGCACTCTTACCCCCTTCCTGCCCAGGCCAATTTTCAGCTTTCATCGCTGTCACGTTTTGAATGACAATTGTGCAGTCGTGTACCCAAATAAAATCACTTTTTTCACACAAATAGAGCTTTCTTTTAGTGGTATTTAATCACCACTGGGTTTTCTTTATTTTATTCTAAATAATCAAGGCACTGAAAATTTTTCAGTTTTTTTTTTTTTTTTTATCAGTGCAGATGTCCCCTTGTCACACAAGTCTGTTATTGGCTCTCCTCTCCTCATACTGTTAGCGCGAGGTAAGGAATGCCAAAAACTGGCTTGTGTTTATATCGTGATCAGCTGTGATTGGACACGGCTGATCACTGATTGGCTCTTTACCCCGATCTGTGATTAGCTGTGTCCTGAGGACAGAGCGATCAGAGCATGCTGCAGCAGGAGCGATCATGGGAGGATGTGCTGCAGCGGACGCGATCATGGGAGGACGTCATATGACACCCTCCCAGAACTGGCTAGCCATCATTCGGCTATAGCACGGTCGGCAAGACAATAGTCACCAAGCCAAATAGGGTAAATCTCCCCAAAGCAGGAATACTGACAGCAATAAAACATGACAGAGAGTCTAACCCTTCCCTTTTAACTGTTCTTCTTTTTTTTTTTTTTTTTTAAGGCTTTAGCTACATTGGAGGGTTGCTGGTGGTCGAAGTCAGCCTTTGACTTCTTCCATAGCTTGGATAGTTCTTCATGACCCTGTTCACCTTGGGGTTTGTGTTCCTATTGCATTGCCTGGAATGTAAAATGAATCCAGCAAGGACATTGGGACCCTTTCATAATGGTTACAGCATGAACATAGACCCAGGAGCTCAAGTGCAGAGAACTCCTCAATATAGCTCTTGAGAATTGTAAGAAGTTGTTGGGTGGTTTAGCTCGCCAGAATCTGCTGAACACTAAAATATCAGTTTTGAATGGACTGATCCTTAGGCCCCTTTCACACTGAGGCGTTGAAAAAACGCTAAAAAATCATACGTTTTTTTACTGGGATTTTACCGCGTTTGCGGTAAAAATAGCGCTAACGCATATGCGTTTTTGCGGTAAAAGGATTATTTGGTATCCCACAATCCTCCACTCTACTGCGGTCATGTGACCTTCTGGGTGTTTTTTACCGCGTTTTTACAGCGGTACTCATTCATTTCAATGGGGATAGGCGTTTTTACAGCGCTATTTTATGCGCCCCAAAGATGCTCCAAAGAAGCTGTTTGCAGGATTTTTTCCAACGCACAGCCAGAAAAACGCCTCAGTGTGAAAGCCCTCAGGGCTTTCACATTGAGAATGCTGGGGCAGGATTATTTCAGGCATCTTTACAGCGCTATTTTTAACGCGAAAACGCTGTAAAAACGCCTCAGTGTGAAAGGGGCCTTAAAGTATTATTTGATTGCATGTGCTTGTGTTAAAAACAATTTACAGTTTGCTTTTTTTTTTTTTTTGTTTACAAACTGTGTCATCAAGTGTCCTTGTGACTCATTTAACTCTTTGTTTTTAACTTTTTTTGACAACTGCCACACCCAAAGTATTATTCATGATCTTGCTAGGAGTTACCTCATGATACATGCCTTGACACATCAGACTGCTATTACAATCATATGTATATCTCATTATGCACAGAAGCTTTATGTGAAAAAGCAGATTAAAAACTTCCGTACTTGTGGTAAATGAATGTCTGCTGTTGTTGTTGTTGTTTTTTTTTTTTTTTATGTTTTTTTTTTGGGGTTTTTTTGGTAACAGTGATGTTGTCTTCAAAGAACTGGAAATATTTGCTAGCTTCATTTTCTTTTTTAAACCTATTTTACTTTCCTTCAGTAGCCAGGTTCATGGGGTGGTTGATGAACTCTAGACAGATTTAGGAGGCTATTCATGTGTGATTCTAATGGGAGTACAGGCATTGGTCACATCTGTGTTCTGCAGTCTCTCATGTTGCAGTATGGGAGATTATTATGGAGAGAGTGGCTACACACCACTAAACACACTGGCCTGCATTTTACTTCTGAGTTTGAGCTGTTGAGAATATATTGGCACATGTGTTTCTATTACATTTGCAAGCACAGCAGCCTGGTGCAGATGATGAAAGCCAAAGGGCCCATTTACATCATAACAAAGTGTGATGCAACACACATTGCTTTTGCGTCAAACAGCACTTTTAGAATGAATGGGCTGAAATGCACAGCAATGCCTGTGATAATGGGGGCAGGCTGCGTGTGTTACTGCAGTACACCGGACACCATGCATTGTGCTGCACTCCATTTCAGGGCACGTGCATTTTCATGGGGCAGTGGGGTGCCATTCATAATGTAACAGGCATTGTTGCAGGTTACCGAAGTTGTGTGAATTAACAATGAAAGCAACTCCTGAGATAGTTATTCCCCCTGCCATTTTAGTAAAAATGGTCGCGACCGTAACATTACACTCGCCAAACTTAGGTTGGGACTATAATTGTGTGACAATTCTGTGTACACCCACATGTCGGAGGCATTACCATAAAGACTACTACACCTTGGACAGTGTACTGTGAAATACACATTTATTCTGTACCCATTTTTCGTACATGCTTTTGTTGCAATGTATCAATATACAAAAATGTTATCCTGTTTGTAAATTAATGCTATTTTCTTGTCATGTAAGAATACAGCTAGGGAAATGCAGCAGGAAATATCGAAACCTGTAAGACAGGCAAATGGCATTTGCTGAAATTATCATGCTTGTTGCAGATTCTGATTGCATATCGATATTCTGTAATGTTTCTGAAATCACTACACCAGTGTCTGCTTTTTAAATTACACCTACGTGACCTTTAACATCACTAGCTATCCTCGGGCCATATATTGTACATTGGGTAGATTGCATATCTTTCTTGCCTTCCCCCAGAAGCTGGACAGGGGTGGCATTTGCTGGAACTGATCCCCTGTATTTTCCACCTGCAGAAGCGATAGTGATACTAAAGTCTTTTTTTTATTTTCTTTAAAAATAATTAACATGTTATACTTCCCTTCTCTGTGTAATGCACAGAGCAGCCTGGATCCTCCTCTTCTCGGATCCCTTGTCAATGCTCCTGGCTTCTCCCTCCTGTTGAGTGCCTCCACAGCAAGCAGCTATGGGGGCATCCGAGCCGCTGCTCTGTGTGTCCATTTAGACACAGAGCTGTGGTTTGGCCTCGCTCCCTCTCTCCTGATTGGCTCCTGCTGTTGTCAAAGTCAGTTAGCCAATGGCATCGCTGCTGTGTCTCAACTAATCAGGAGGGAGAGTCCCGGATGGTTGAGGCACTCGTGGCCATCGCTGGATAGAGATGGGGCTCAAGTTAGTATTTGGGGGGACTGAGGGGGGCTGCTACACACGTTTTTTTTATTTTTATCTTAATGCATTCCTAATAATCTTCTGCCTCTACAACCACTTTAAAGCCAGTTTCTCCTCCTCTCCCTCCCGCTGGCATTCAGCTGCTGCTGCTGCAGGAAAATTCAGGGGATCCGTTCCAGCAAATCCCTGCTGCCCCTCTTGTCCAGGTTCCCCTTCCTCCTGCTGCCCGGGCCCCCTCTATGCTCCCTCGGTCCCCTCCTTGTCCCCGCAGCACTGCCGACTTCCCCTTCACTTTCTCTTGCCAGCTGCTGCAGGGGAATGAACTGGTAAATGTCATTTACCAGCCCCTTCCTTTTCTGAATGAACATAGTGAGTGATCAGCACTGATCACTCACTCACTATGTACTATTCTTCAGTTATGAATGAAAACTGTTTACTATGCTTCAATTTGTAAATTCACAGGGAGACTGTGCAGAGCTCCTCCTGTTCATTCACTCTGTGCAGCTGAGGCTACAGAGATGGAGGTTTAGGACTTTGTCATTTCTGTCTGAAAATTGAGACAGAGGTCTGTTAAGGCCCCTGATATTTCACTAAATAAAAATAAATAAATACCATTGTAAAGAACATTAAAAGAAAAAGCTGACGGCCTGCGTCTAGGGCCAATAACTTGCATATGATCACTGCATGAGAGTTTATATGCAAGTAGCCACTATTGGCTGCAAGAACTGGCAGCCTCCTATTGCTTTCAATGGGGCTGCCTCTCAGAGCTAATCACGGAAATCCCCATTGTGGTTCTCACATCTAATCAGAGGCAGGTTGCATTTGTGTGGTGGTAAAACCAGATCATGGCATTTTTTTCAGCTGTTCAGGAAAAGTCAGTCTGTAGAGCCGCCCGATCACATTTACAGTAGTGAGAAGCACTATCTGTGCTTGATTAGCTGCATTGGAGGGCAGAGGAAACATTGAGGGTCTGACCCTTGATGTTTCCATAAAGAGCATCTGTCACCTGCCCATGCCATCACATAGGGAGCTTGATAGCCCCCTTGAAAAATCAATTGGGGGAAAAAATTTAATGTGTAAACAATTAATTGTGCCCCTTCCCCGCACATGCATGCAAATACACGTGTAGGTCCCACACATGTATGTAAACAGCGATTGCGTCACACATGTGAGGTATTGCTGTCTAAGTTCAATAATTCTAGGGCCATACTATATGGTTAACTCTAAACAAAAAAGTTGTAAAGGTTTTTAACGTGTCCTCTATTAAAAAGTTTTGGTACTTTTTTCTGGGTTGCACTGTATTTTGAGTCTTGACGCAACCCCATATTTTATATAATACGAAACAATTGGATATTCTATTTTGTTTGAGTGCACTAAATTCAGTTTATTGTATTTTTTCTTAAAAATATGCATTTTATACAAACATCATGCAACATTAAAAATTGCAATGTCTCTTTTAAAGAAAACCTTTCACAAATGTTACCTGCCTAACCTCATGAAAGTGTAATCAGAGAAGTAGATCAGGAGCAGTGTGTTCATATCTAGTTGGGGTCATGTTTAAATATCTGGCATTTATGAAATCTCTCTGTTAAAGGACTGACTGTTACCGCAGTGAAAGACTCTGGTGAGTGGAATCTGGAAGCTGGTGCACTGGTCTTGGCAGATGGAGGTTTGTGCTGCATTGATGAATTCAACAGTATCAAGGAGCATGACCGTACCAGTATCCATGAGGCAATGGAGCAGCAGACAATCAGTGTTGCCAAAGCTGGGTAAAACCACTTAAGAATAATCTTTATTGTATTACTAGAATATCTTTCTGCCTATGATATCATACATGCTGGCTGGTGCACCAATGGCCGAAGGTCTGCCGTGAATGGGCAAAATCTTGCTGGTCCCAGCACACATGCCCCAGATCACTGTGGGAGGGAGTGGCTTAATTTTGGTTCTGAAAAAAAAAGTATACCCTTCTCAAACTACTAAAGCTTCTGAACCCTTAACTGTTGATCTATAATACATTTATATTTCTATTGCACTATTCTTTCTGGGGACTCAAAGTACATTATCTGCTGTTAAAGCAAATGATGAGGCAGCCATCTTGGAAACATCATACTGGGACCAATTTTTGACAGGAGCCAATTAATTTACAAGCATGTCATTGGAGTTTTAAAGGGAACTGGGGTACTGAGAGAATGCCCACAAAAGCACATGGGTAACATGCAAAATCCATGCAGGGAGTGTCCCGACCAGGATTTAAGCTACGAACCCCAGTGCTGCAAGGAAGAAGTGCTAACCCGCTGTGCTTCCCTGGCTTTTGGGGACCCACACTCTGGTCACTTTCCCTATTACCCTACTCAAGTACGGGAGTTCCCATTTGTTTGCTAGTGTCTTAAAGCAGAGTTCCACCCAAAAGTGGAACTTCCACTCATCGGATTCCTCCCTCCCCCCCCCCTCCGGTGCCACAATTGGCACCTTTCAGGGAGGAGGGGGGACAGGATACCTTTCCCACTTCCTGAAGTCCGGGCCATGGCCCGTGACATCAGCGCAGGGCTACCTCCACCCCGGCCACCGGGCCAGTAGGAGAGAGGAGCGGGCCTCGCGCATGCGCAGTAGGGTTCCTGGCATGAAGTCAAAAGGCTACACTGCCGGGTACCCTTACCGGCAATGGCGGCGGCAGTACCCAACAGCTGATGGAAACATCAGCTGTGGGTGCCGACATCGCTGGACTCCAGGACAAGTAATTACTCTAAATATTGGGTGTGGCTTAAAGTCTGAAAGGACTTGGTGTAGAATGTGGTAATGTTAAATAGGGAATGTACAGTGCAGAATGAGGGGGCAAAGATGCCAAGTGTGACCCCCATACCAAAAATGATGAATAGTGCATAGAGTGGCTGGGTTGATCTGTAGTATGTAGTGGAGCCCCCAGAGGTCCGTAGTATGTATGGTAGCTTCCAGCAGGGCAGAGGACTGGGCATCATCAGGGCAGAGGATTAGGCATCTATGACCTGCCTAACTGATGGTGAAAAATTAAGTTTTAAACTGCTCTGCCCAAGTTAGGACAGTGCTACATGAATAAACAGATACCATCATGATCTTTGTCAGCTTACAGCACTTTTTTACATCTAAAAGTCTAAAGCTAGGAGTAAAAAAATCTGACAATGATCAAGATGGTATCTGCTTTTTCATGTAGCACTGTCCTAATTGTGAGAAATTGGGCTGAGCAGTTTTCAACCCAATTTCCCATAATCCAGTGGCTAGATAAGAAAAAAAAATTAAATACCGGCATTTTTAGAGACTTTTTTTTTTTTTTACCTCCATGTTGCTCACCGGCCGCACTTGACCCCCCCCCCCAGGTGACAGGCGGGATCACCCCTTGGCGAGCCATGCTTTCTCACAGGTGGGGAGGCCAGAGGAGGTGGGGGGAGGGATCTGTATGTGATGGTTCCCACCCCTTAACAAGGCATTTTCGGGACTCAGCCCGGGACATTTGTCAAATATTCGTGAACGTCCCGGGCAATTCGGAACTGTTGGCAACTATGCCCATTAGGGAGATTCCCCCCCTCTATTTGTCCTGCTTACCATAGTCATTGAAAGTGAAAGTAAAAGAAAATCCCAAATTTTGTGTTGTCCCCCAAAAAGTTATATAGGTGAAATCTTCCAATGGAGATTCTTAATTTGCAGGGATTTCCTCTCACTTCCTGTTTTGGCTATGGAACGGTACGTGAAGGTAAATCTCCCCAATGAGACACAGATGGCAAAAAATAAACTAACAGGAGTTATAATCCTCCCTTACTCTATCCAAATTGAAAAAAAAATGTTTTGCCTTTTTAGTTCTACTAGTTTATTTTGTCTTCGGATTCTTCAATCAACTCTTCACTGTTTTCTAATATCACAGTAGAAGCGGTGCATTCTGATTGATGCAACCTCACTAAAACCTTGGCGTCGCAATTGGACCCCACATTGACGGGATGGTCTTTAATGTTTCTTTGGCACTGGATAAAAGTGGTCTCTGCGGCGTATACGCCGCAAGATCACTTTTATCGGCGGTGGGAGAGGGGCCGCCGCTCTCCGGTGCCCACCGGAGCCGTCGGCGGAGGTGATCGCATCCTCTTACCGTCTGGGTATGGAGACGAGTGAGGGGAAGATGGCCCCCACCCGCCTCCATACCACACTGCAGGGTGGAAGCAACGTCAAAATGTCACTTCCGCACAATGCTCTTAAAGGGACAATTATTTTTTTATTTTTTGCATTTTAGTGTAAATATGAGATCTGAGGTCTTTTTGACCCCTGATCTCATATTTAAGAGGACCTGTCATGCTTTTTTCTATTGCAAGGGATGTTTACATTCCTTGTAATAGGAATAAAAGTGACCCAAATTTTTTTTTTTCTTTTTTAAAAACCGTGTAAAAAAAAAAAAAGAAGTAAAATAAAGAAAAAAAGTTTTTTTAAAGCTCCCCGTCCTGACAAGCTCACGCGCAGAAGCGACCACATACGTGAGCAGCGCCCGCATATGAAAACGGTGTTCAACCCACACATGTGAGGTGTCGCTGCGATCGTTAGAGCGAGAGCAATAATTCTAGCCCTAGACCTCCTCTGTAACTCAAAGCATGCAACCTTTTTTAAACGTCGCCTATGGAGATTTTTAAGGGTAAAAGTTTGTCACCATTCCACGAGCGGGCACAACTTTGAAGCGTGACATGTTGTGTATCAATTTACTCGGCATAACATTATCTTTCATAATATGATAAATTTCAGTAATGAATGTTACTGTATACCTGTTTATATGCATATTATTACTGTTTTACTGTATTCAAGAGAAAAATAAGAGTATTGTACAGCTCACAACAAATGTATTTACTCTTTCGTCCATGGACCGACACAGCTTCTCTATTGACAAAGTGGGTATTATCCGTTAATTAGGAGTGACTAGGCAGAAAAACTTGTAAAAAGTGTTGCATCACAATTTCTACAGTACCGCCCAGGGGGCGGACCCTCCGGGTATAACCTCTCAGTCTGCATCTTCGCAGATCATTTTTTTTCTGTCTAGCAAGGAGTAGGACATGGCTCCCTTCTGGCCCATTGGTCCGGGGGAAAAAGATATATATTTTTTTGCTACATTTTTGTTTCCTGCGATCTTCGATCAACTGCCGACTGGGTGACAGGCTGGATCCTCGATCCTTGTAGTCTCCCCAGTTTCGGCCATCGAGCGTGTGCCGACCCTAGCTACGCGCTGGGTTTTCCACGACATGTCCGTCGCTCCACGGGTGGCCGGTGAGCCTACGCTCCAGGGCCTGCATCGGACCGCTCAGCTTCGGCTGACCTTACGGCCGAGTCGCAGCAGCCTGGCCGGTGAGCTTACGCTCCAAGGCTTGCATCGGACCGCTCAGCTTTGGCTGACCTTACGGCCGAGTCGCAGCAGCCTGTCCGTTGAGCGTCACGCTCCAGGGTATACATATGATCGTCCCTTTTGGGTCCAATCACAGCATGCCTGGCCAACAGTCACCTTCCGTGCACGGACGATGACCTGTTTGGAATGTCTTCCAGCATAATACATGCAGGATAGGTAAGTAAAACTCCCCTGCCTCGGCTGGGTGATTTAGCTGGACATTCCTGGAGAGATCAAGTAAGTGGTTGTGGCCCCTTTCTTCCCTCTCTCCCTGCCTTTCCCTCCTCCCTGGGCTTCTAGCTAAAGGTTTCTGGGTGCTGGGGGTCACCAAGGGGGTTCCACTGGAGCGGGGCAGGCTGTAACTAACATTTAAAAGAAATGTAATTTCTGCTCACCTGTGTTTGTGTGTTTCCTCCTCCATGCTGTCGGCGGCCATTTTGAGGTGGTCCATGCCGAGTTCGGCATCTTGTGACTGCCCAGCGGCCATCTTCCTGTGGTTCGGCCACACCCACTGGCCCCTATCAGCTGATCGGCGGCCATGTTTGTCCACCCTGTATGCATATATTGCCGTTCGGCAGCCATCTTTTTGTGGGCTATGGCTGCTTGACTTCTATCTTCGGTCGGCGGCCATTTTCTTAGAGCCCACATTATCTTCCACACAGACGTTTTTGGCAACCATTTTGCGAAAGCCTCCGGCCTCTAGGGTGCATTACACTGGTGCGAAAATTCACACAGGAAATGCTGATAAAAGAAGCAGACTGACACAGCAGCAGAGGGACAGCATCACAGCACACGGCAGCATAGCAGTACCTATCCAGGGTGGTGAGTCCTCTGGGTGACCCAGCCTCTCTGCAGCACAGGAGGGTGGCCTATTGATATCTTGCCTGGAGCCCTGTGAGTGTCAGCATGTGGTCAGCATGGCATCTGAGCCAGATGTCTTCTCCCCTGAAACACCAGATTTAGCAGCTGGTGCCCCCGAGGTGTCTATGAACGCTATGACGGCAATCCTAGAGGCATTTGCTGCCAGGGTGGAAGCAGCACACGGGAATACAGGGGGAAGTAAATGCCCCAGTCCCCTGCAAGCTTCTGGGGATAATTCTGATGCATAACCAGGTCCAGCTACGGCTCGGGGCCCAGATCCTGACGCATCAGAGACTGCAGACCGTGACCGGACAGTGAGGATGACTCCAAGTCCAGGTCAGTACGCAAGACGGCTTTGGTATCTGACCTTATTACTGCAGTGCGGGATATGCTAAAGTTGGAAAATACTGCAGAAGCAGCAGAGACTCCGGTCCACTTGGGTTTCATAGACCTGCCCGCACTGCTAAGGTGTTCCCTTGTGTGTCTTTTGATAAACTCTTATACAAGGAATGGTAGAACCCAGTGAGGGTCTTTACAGCCCCAAAGAGGTTTGCGGTATGGTACCCCTTTGGGTAGAGTTTTCTGAAGAAATGGACCTCTCCCCCTATAGTGGACCCTCCGGTGTCCAGACTTAATAGAGCCACCACTATTCCAGTAGAAGGGGCTCCTGTTTTCAAGAACCCTGTGGATAAGAAGGCTGAAGCACTCGCTTGCTACCTATACTCAGTGGTAGGCTCGGCAGTACGCCCGGCATTGGCGGGGGCCCTAGTGTCTCACACACTTACTGAATGGGCAAGATTGCTACTCCAGGGGTTAAGGAGCGAGATGCTCCTCCTGATGAGATAACATTGGCCGACCAGTTGGTCCAGGGCCTTAGGTTTGTCTGCGAGTCAGACATGAATACTATTCCCCTGCTGTCTAAAACTTCGGTTTATGCAGTAGCAATACGCCGCCTGATCTGGCTAAAAGGCTGGTCTGCGGACCAGACTTCCAAGAAAGCCCTGTTGGATCTGCCTTTTAAGGGCGACAGACTTTTTGGGGCTTCTCTGGATGACATCAGCAAGGATGCCACAGGAAGTAAAAGCACTTTGCTTCCCCAAATTAGCAAGGGTAAGGGGCAAGGGCCCTCCTTTACTGCACGCAATCGTTTTTTTCGTCCCCCTAGGGCGACAGGGAAAAGACCCCAGGCCGATAAAGTGCCTGCCCAAGGACAAAAGCGTCCTTGGTCCCGCATACCCAATAAGCCTGCGGACAAATTTGCGTCCGCATGAAGGTCCACCCCCACCCAGCTCTCGGGTGGGGGGACGTCTTCACAAATTCGCGACTCAGTGGACAGCTCTAATCTCCGACAGGTGGGTTTGCGAAGTAATCTCCTCAGGCTACAAGATAGCGTTTCTCTCTTGTCCACCGGACGGATTCAACACCTCCAATCTCCAGCTACTACCGACCCGTCGGGAGGCCCTGTATAGGGCGGTCCAGGGTCTACTGGAACGCGGGGTAGTTATTCCAGTTCCAGAACTGGAACAGGGTTTTTACTCAAATCTGTTCTTTGTGCCGAAGAAGGAGGGGGTTCGTCCAAGCTTGGATCTCAGAGCTCTCAATTGCTTTGTGAAGGTACAAAGATTTCGGATGGAGTCGGTTCGATCTGTAGTTACGGCTCTCCATCCGGGGGACTTTCTGGCCTCCTTGGACATCAAGGACGCATACCTGCATGTCCCCATATACTCCAGACACCAGAGGTTTCTGCGATTTGCTATCGGGAAGGACCACTACCAGTTTGTGGCCCTCCCGTTGGCCCTTGCCTCAGCACCCAGGACGTTCACCAAGGTGCTCGCTCCGATTCTGGCACTTCTAAGACAGCGGGGTATCGCTATCACAGGCTACTTGGACGACCTTCTGCTGAAGGCCCCTTCAAGCTCAGAATTAGAGGTAAGCGTGTCCATTACCTGTCAGACTCTTCGAGACTGTGGTTGGATACTAAACACGCAAAAGTCAGTATTGGTGCCCACTCAACGCCTAGTGTACCTGGGGTTGATTCTGGATTCCTCAGAGGCAAAGGTATTCCTCCCTGTGGAGAAGTTGCAGACCCTCCGGGCTGCAGTACGGCAGCTGACTTCCAGGAATTGGTCATCACTCCGTTTTTTGCATGCGAGTGTTGGGCCTCATGGTAGCCTCCTTCGAGGCAGTCCCATATGTTCAATACCACACTCGAGTGTTACAGAAGGAAGTTCTGTCCAGATGGAACAGATGCCCTTCATCTCTGGATTATCAAATCCGAGTGAGCCACCTAGTCAGGAGATCCCTGGTATGGTGGCTGACAGCACCGGCTCTAATGGCCGGGAAGTCATTTCTTCCGGTTTACTGGATAGTGATCACGACGGACGCCAGCCTTACAGGTTGGGGGGGAGTCTGGGGTGTCCAGTCGGCGCAAGGTCGCTGGACCCCAGAGGAAGCCCTCCTGCCGATCAATGTCCTGGAGATCCGGGCGATCAAGCTGTGCCTCTTCAAATGGTCTCAGAGGCTGCAAGGGCGTCCAGTCAGGATCCAGTCAGACAACGCCACAGCGGTGGCATATGTCAATCATCAAGGAGGAACAAGAAGCTCAGCTGCAGCATCGGAGGTTGCTCGCATCCTGAAGTGGGCAGAGAAGAGCGTACCGGCACTATCGGCCGTGTACATTCCGGGTGTGGAAAACTGGCAGGCGGACTACCTGAGCCGCCAGATGCTGGACCAGGGAGAATGGTCCTTACACCCAGAGGTGTTCCAACTCCTCTGCCAAAGATGGGGCACACCAGACGTAGATCTTCTGGCTTCCCGACTCAATCGGAAGGTATTGAGATTTGTGGCCCGGTCAAGAGACCCATGGGCAGACGCAACGGACGCGTTGGTAGCATCGTGGGGTCAGTATCGGCTAATCTATGCCTTCCCTCCCTTAAGGCTTCTTCCTCTTCTGCTCCGCAGAGTGGAGGCAGAGGGAATTCCAATGATCCTAATCGCTCCAGATTGGTCTCAGCGTCCTTGGTACGCCGATCTAGTACGTCTGGTAGCAGACGTCCCCTGGCGCCTAGCACTACGGAAGGACCTGCTATCGCAAGGTCCCATACTCCATCCTGCTTTACGGTCACTGGCTTTAACGGCATGGCTATTGAGAACCAGGTACTGAGAGACCGGGGCCTGTCAGATTCACTAATCTCTACTATAAGTGCTCGGAAACCTTCCTCTAGGAAGGTTTATCACCGCACTTGGAAGGCCCACATCTCCATGTGTGAGGAAATGAAATGGCATCCGCGTACTTATTTGGTTTCCAGAATCCTGCTGGTTTTACAGCATGGGGTGGACCAAAGGCTTGCCCTAAGTACGATTTAAGGGACAGATATCTGCCCTGGCTGTCTTTTTTCAGCGACCCCTGGCGGCTCACTCTCTCGTGAGTACATTTGTGCAGGGGGTTCGACATGTGGCCCCTCCGGTCTGTCCCCCGTTACTTCCGTGGGACTTGAACCTGGTCCTCTCGGTGCTTCAGAAGGCACCGTTTGAGAATATTAGAGATATTCCCCTGTTGACACTTTCTCAGAAGGTGGTCTTTTTGGTGGCTGTTACGTCTGTTAGACGAGTCTCTGAGCTGGCAGCCTTGTCCTGCAAGGCTCCCTATTTGATTTGCCACAAGGATAAGGTGGTGCTGCGGCCGCAGCCTTCCTTTCAAAAGTCGTTTCGGCTTTTTATCTCAATGAAGACATTGTACTTCCATCCTTGTGTCCTCAGCCGTCGAATCCTAAGGAGTCGGCGTTGCATTCCTTGGACGTTGTCCGAGCTTTGAGAGTATACCTATCGGCTACTTCCCGGTTCCGGAAGTCAGACTCACTGTTTGTTTCGGTGGCTGGTCCCAAGAAGGGCTAAGCAGTCTCATCGGCCACCATCTCTAGGTGGATCCGACAGATAGTAATCCAGGCTTACGCCTTAAAGGGTCAAGCACCCCCCTTCCCGGTCACTGCGCATTCGACCAGGGCAATAGGTGCCTCTTGGGCTTTCCGACATCAAGCGTCTGTTTCCCGATTATGTAAAGCGGCGACTTGGTCGTCCGCTCACACTTTCACAAAATTCTACAAAATTGATGTAGGTGCATCTTCGGATGCCTCTTTCGGCCGCAAGGTTTTACAAGCGGCTGTTTAGAGTTGCAGCTCCTCCGTTGGAAGAGTGCTGTTTTGTGTTTGGGGTGAAGTTTATTTTTATGCTGTTACCACCCCTCGTTTTTTCTCTGACACTGCTTTGGGACGTCCCACTTTGTCAATAGAGAAGCTGTGTCGGTCCATGGACGAAAGAGTAAATAGGATTTTTTACTCACCGTAAAATCCTTTTCTCTGAGTCCATGGACTGACACAGCACCCACCCCTCCTTTTAAGTTTGTACTGCTTTTTGACGAACTGATCTGCGAAGATGCAGACTGAGAGGTTATACCCGGAGGGTCCGCCCCCTGGGCGGTACTGTAGAAGGTGTGATGCAACACTTTTTACAAGTTTTTCTGCCTAGTCACTCCTAATTAATGGATAATACCCACTTTGTCAATAGAGAAGCTGTGTCGGTCCATGGACTCGGAGAAAAGGATTTTACGGTGAGTAAAAAATCCTATTTTTTTCTCTTTTGATAATGATGTTTACTTTCTTTTTGTTTTTGTTCAGGTTGGTGTGCAAATTAAATACCAGAACAACCATCCTTGCTGCAACTAATCCAAAGGGGGCATATGACCCAAATGAATCCATCTCTGTTAATGTAGCACTGGCTAGTCCTCTACTTAGTAGATTTGATCTTGTTCTAGTTTTGCTGGATACAAAAAATGAAGATTGGGACAAAATTATTTCCTCCTTTATACTGGAAAATAAAGGTATAAAAATCTGCAGTGCTTTTATAAATGTACAGTATCAGCTTTTAAATGGCCTGTTGAAGACAATTGTTTCATTTTACTCTGTATTTGCATCTTTAGCTATTAAGACTCCATTCACACAGGGGCAACACGACTTCCAGCCCGATTTTATATGAGGCAACTCAGACACGACTTGAGTATGAATCACAGCACGACTCCAGGCAACTTACAAGGCAACTTCAAGTTGCCTGCAGGACAGGAGACATTCTAGTGGTCAATAAAACATGAATTAGCTCTGTGGGAGGGAGGGGTTTGCCTGAGAAATGTATGTTCTCTTCCTGAAAAGTTGCTTATGTTAAGACAGTGATCCGACTTCAGAGGCAACTCCCATTGAAATCAATGGGTACAGGTCGCCTAGAAGTCGGATTGAAGTAGTACAGGGACCTTTTTTGAAGTAGGAGCGACTGCAGTAGTGTGCATTAGGACGGCTCCATTAACTTAAATTGATTTCCTCAGCCAGCGCGACTTGAGGCGACTAGGGGCGATTTGAAGTTGGATCCAAAGTTGCCCCTGTGTGAATGGGCTCTTAAGGTATTTATTAACTTAAGATTGGTTGCTGCAAAGAGCCATACATTTGGCAACACAATGCTTCAACACACATTCATACATTTTCTGTTTTGCTTAGATGGAGCCCAGCATTGTATTGTACCAGTGCTCACACATTTATATATAATGTCACTCTTTTCTGTTTATTAGATTGCAACCACAAATCTGATAAGCTTTGGAACATGGAAAAGATGAAAACGTATTTCTGCTTAATAAAGACCCTGCAGCCTAAGATGTCTGAAGGAGCCAACATGATTCTAATGCGCTACTATCAGCTTCAACGACAGAGTGATAGTAGAAATGCAGCACGTACCACAATCCGTCTACTGGAGAGCTTGATACGGCTTGCTGAAGGTGAGGCTTACACTTGGCTGACATGAAAGGACTGCTGCACTGAAATGGTGTTCTGTGGAAGTTAAGCAGACTAAATATTCCATAAATGTAAACAAGACAATACCTAAATCGGCATAAATTTCAAATCTGAACTGCCAGGCCTATAACCCTGGCAGCCAGAGAGCAACTCTTTTTTTTTTTTTTTTTTTCCCCTTTCTGTGCTCACCCCTAGCATGCATTTTTTGATACTGGGGTGTTGAGGCTATGATTTAGCATGCTGCACACCATGCCTCCCTGTATCATAAGCAACAGTGGGAACTAGGAGAGCAATGCTGCTTTCTAGTTGCTAAGGGCTTGGGACCTCAGGTAAGCCAATTGTAAACCATGTTTTATAATGCTGCAGGTATTGTCAAGCTGGGTTCTTGAAAACCGCACAAAATTTGCTACATGGGTGGCCCTGTTGGCCACCTCCCACCTGCCATCCTTTGATTGAAAAATGGAAGGAGCCAGGAGGAAAATTGGCGGCTGAACCGTGGCTGCATCCGTTCAGATGCAGCCATTGTTTGAGCATTCTGACAGCAGCTGGTACCAGGTATCAGAATACAATAGTTGCAGTGGGAGATTTCTTCATCCATGCCATGTAGGGTGGATGGGGGAACCTAGAGGATTATTTTCGATCAGTCCACAGTACTAAAATGCAATAGCCCAGAGATGTGCTAAATTATCTGCTTAACCACTTCAATACAGGGCATTTTCACCCCCTTCCTGCCCAGACCAATTTTTAGTTTTCAGCGCTGTCACACTTTGACAATTGCGCGGTCATGCAACACTGTACCAAAATGAAATCTTTAAAAAAAAAAATCCCCACAAATAGAGCTTTCGTTTGGTGGTATTTGATCACGTCTGCGGTTTTTATTTTTTGCGCTATAAACAAAAGAAGAGCGACAATTTTGAAAAAAACACTTTCTCTTATCGTCCATGGACTGACACAGCCTCTTCATACTGAACACGTGGGTATATGTCCCTGCTTGCAGGAGAAGATCTGGGCAGAATGTTAGATGTTTGTCAGAGATTGATAATAGACCAGACTGTGTGACTGCATAAAAGGAAACCAAACGGGTGTAGGTGAAAATATACAATTTATTATGGTGAGTAACCAACAAACAACCACCTCAAACAGAACACATTGCAATGAATAAATCAACAGTGACTATAAACAATATATACAAATAAGGGAGATACCGGAATCGTAGTAAAAGCCAGGCCGAGGTCATACACAAGGGAATCAAGCAGATGGGTATGGATGGGACGAGAACAGGAACAGGGAGGGGACGGATGGATAGGCTGCAGAGCAGGGATCCAGGTAACAGAAGGGACAGCTGCAGGATGGGCACGAAGTAAGGATCAGGTTAAACAGGGTGCGGGTTCAAGGTAGGGGTCGGATCAGATCAGGCAGGGTGCAGGTTGGGATAAGATACAAGTTAAAGTCCGGGTCACAGGTCCAGGGGGTCAGGAAGAGAGATACCAGGGCAAGGAGTGTTTGCACTTGCCGGGTATATAAGGAAGTCCAGTGATTAGGCTTCAGGTCACAGCTGACCACAGGAAGTGCTGCCTGTCCCATACTGCCAGAATACACCCGCTGGTGGATGCCGGTACTGCAGTCCATGTATCATGTGTTACCACCAGCAGGTGAGATCTTCCAACAGAGATATTGGCTGCAGGAGGACA
This sequence comes from Rana muscosa, assembly GCA_029206835.1. Lineage (NCBI taxonomy): Eukaryota > Metazoa > Chordata > Amphibia > Anura > Ranidae > Rana > Rana muscosa. Next base: position 483,321,297 of record CM055122.1, read on the forward strand.
CCTGCTGGCGGACACTAGCACTGCAGTCCAAAGGACCAATAGCACCACCAGCCGGTGAAGCCTTTCCTGACAATGTTACAACATACATTCTAAAAAACCAGAGCTGAACAGCCCCGCCCAGGGGGTAGTCCCTCCGGACATAACCCTCCTACCTGCAGTCAGCAACCTCAGTTTTTTTCTGCCTAGCAGAGGAGAAGACGTAGCTCTCTCAGGAGCCAGTCTCCTGAAAGATTTTTATTCCTTTGAGAATTTTATTATTTTATTTTTGAGATCTTCTATCAACTGTCGGCTGGGCAACAGGTTGGGTACAAGGTATCCTCGTAGTCTTCCCTGTCCGACCATCGAGCGTGCTGATCCTCGCCTTGTGTGCATGAGACTCAGTTCACGACATGCCCCATAACTCCAGGGGTGGCCGGTGGGCTTTTATGCTCCGCGGTCCTCACAAGTTTGAGCAGTCCTGCTGTATCTTTCGCGGTGGACCGGGCCGACCGCTACTCAGTACCGCACTGTGATAGGTCTGTCAGAAACACACCAGTGGCGTCCCTCTGGGAAGGGTAAGTAGTCTCTCCTGCTTGCAGGTGAGTACATGCTGGGTGTTTCTCTGTGTGGGGGATTTTCCCTGTCTCCCCCTTGTTGTTGCTGCTCTCTGCACCTTTACTCTGGTGCTGTGCTGTGTGGGGGTGCCTGGGGGGGTCACTCTGGCCCAGCGGGGGGCTCATGACTGTCTGCATGGAGCTGGGGGACTTTTCTGTGTCGGGCCTGGGTGCCATTCGGCGCCTTGTCTGTGGCGTTTTACTTTGTACACGGCGGCCTTCTTGCCGTGGATCTGTGGCACAGTTGCATGCGGTCGGCGGCCATTTTCTTGAAGCTGCGCGCGCTTTTCACATTACTTGGTCTCTATCGCTGCTGGAACGGTGCGATTCTCCTCACGGCTCACTCGCGCTGGTGCAGCGCGATACAGGCAGCGTAACTGAGCGGTCCTCTCCGGGTTGGTGAGTCCTCTGGGTATCCCCTCCTCAGTCAGCGCAGCCAGTGGGTGGACTTTTCTTCACTTTGTGCATTAAGGTCTCAGAGGGCGGCGAGTTATGGAGTCTGGTTCACCTGCTTCCCCATTCATGTCAGAGGCAACAGGCAGTGCTCCAGCACCTGCGGTCCCTATGGACCAGTTGTCGGCAGTCCTGGAAACATTTCTTGTCAGGAGGGAAGCGGTGTGAGAGCGAAAGGAGCTAAAAAAGCGCCCTCTCCCCACACAAGGGGGGTGCTCTGTTTCAGATATGGGCCTAGCTGCTGATGCTCAGGACCCTAGCTCCTGAATATTTTGATGTTTTTTGAACAGGACATTCCTTGTGAGGAAGACCCCAGTTCGGAGTCAGTAAATGACAGGGCGCTTGTAAGTGAACTCATTGATGCTGTGAGGGACACTCTCAAGCTGGATGCTGTGGCTGAGGTACCTCAGGCGGACGCTGTCTCCTTTGGTTCTTTTCAAGCTTTTCTTTTACACGGCTTCCTCACTGTTTCCTCACACACTGCGTCGAGAGCAGCATGGATGATTCAGTGGTACACATTTTACACATTGCCCCCCCCCCCCGGTCGGTGCAGCATGGTGGGGGGGGGACTTTATTCATTTATTTCTCTAGTCCCTGTGAGCTTTCTTTGTGATGTCTCTGAGGCAACAACAGGGTCTCTGCACCTGTGGTTTCCCGCCATTTCCTGGGGAACGCTCTGAGCTCTGACAGGACCACGGTCTGAGGTGTCAGAGGTTACTTTTTACCTGCATGCTTGCTTCGGCAGCACATTTAAGCAGGTTGGAACGATACAGAGAAGATTATGCGCCTCGGCGCCATAATTTAAACTTATCTTAACTCTACACTGGATACATTCACAGTGTATGTATGTGTTATGGTCTCTGTGTCTGCATGGGTTTCCTCCCACGTTCCAATGCTGTGCCTTCGGTGCCATACACGGTATAAACATACACAATATGTTTATACACGACTCTAAATACATTCACAGTATATGTATGTATTATACTCTCTGGGTCAGCGTGGGTTTCCTCCGGGTGCTCCGGTTTCCTCCCACGCTCTCACGGTATGTGCGCTTTCGGCTCTCTGCACAGTTTAAACATGTTCGATATGTTTATTGCACATACTATACATGCCTACACGGTATGTGTATGCTGTCTGCGTGTGTTTCCTCCGGGTACTCCGGTTTCCTCCCACGCTCCAATACACAGCATAACCATGTGCAATATGTTTATTCACGTGCTATCATTCCTACACGGTATCTGTGTGCTGGCTGCGTGGGTTTCTTCCGGGTGTTCCGGTTTCCTCCCACGCTGTAACGGTATGTGCGCCTTTGGCTCTATGCACAGTATAAACATGTTCCATATGTTTATCATGCATACTATGATAGCTACGGGGTATGTGTATGCAGTTTGTGTGGGTTTCCTCCGGGTACTCCGGTTCCCTCCCACACTCCAATGGTATGGGCGTTTTCGGGTTTCCTCTGGGTCCTCCGGTTTCCGCCCACGCTACAATGACGTGCGCGCCTTTTGGTGCCATACACAGTATAAACATACACATTATGTTTATACACAACACTAAATACATTCTCAGTATATGTATGTATTGTACTCTCTGGGTCTGCGTGGGTTTCCTCCGGGTACTCCGGTTTCCTCCCACACGCCAACAGTGTGTGCGCCTTCAGCGCTATGCACACATAAACATGTTCAAAATGTTTATCACACATACTATAGTACCTACACGGTATGTGTATGCAGTCTGCGTGGGTTTCATCCGGGTGCTCCGGTTTTCCTCCTGCGCTCCAATGGTGTGCGCGCTTTCGGTGCCACGCACAGCATAAACATGTGCAATTTGTTTATTCGCATGCTAACATGCCTACACGGTTGTGTACGCAGTCTGCGTGGCTGGTTTCCGCCCACGCCCCAATGTGCGCGCTTTCTTCGCTGGCACAGTATAAACGTGTTTAATATGTTTATCCACACATACTAAACTACATACACCGTATGTGGTTGTACAATGCTCTTTGTGGCTGAGTGGGTTTCCTCCCACGCTCCAGTTTTGCGTTTTGACGCAATACACAGTATAAACTATGTGTTTGTACAATCAGCACTTATCAATGAAGTAGCTGCTGGATGGAGCATTGTCATAAGGAAATGTGTTTTTTCTCTAGAACGTTGAATCCCCGGTTTTATGGGTACCACTTTCCAGGGGGGTCACCTGCCCTTCGGTGGTGATCAGAAGCGATGGCTTGGACTGTGTTCGTCATGCTGAGGTTAGCGTTACGCCCGTTAGTGGCTGCGTCTCTGGCGTTTCTGAAGCTTAATGACTGGGCAAAGCCTCATCTATCAGTCGACCAGCAGGTGCACTGCAACTGCTTTAGCCTCTAGGGTCTCTGTGCCCGGGGTGGTTTTGCGCCACCTGTAGTGGCTGAGTTACTGGTCCACTGACCGAGTTTCTAGGGAAGCTCTGTCAGGTTTGCCTTTCTTTGACCAACAATTGAGGCACCCCGTAAGCCGCCGGGGCCTCCCTTCTCCGATATATATTGCGGGGTTTCTTTGGGATTGTCATACCCATACCGCTGCAGGAGGGTCCTTACATCCGGAGGTGTTCTCATCTCTTTTACCGGAGGTGGGGCACCGGATGTGGACCTTTTGGCGCCTCGACTCACTCGCAAGGTGTCGAGATTCGTGGCCAGGTCCATGGATCCCTGGGCAGACGCGTTGGTGGCCCCGTGGGGGCAGTATCGCCTGTTGTATGCTTACCCTCCGATACGGTTGTTGCCTCGCCTGCTTCGCAGAGTAGGGGCCGAGGCCATTCCAGTGATCCTCATTGCTCCGGAACAGCGTCATTGGTACGCCGATCTAGTGCGGCTAGTCACAGACGTTCCTTGGCGACTGCCTCTGCGGGAGGACCTTCTGTCTCATGGTCCCATACTTCATCCTGCTTTTCAGTCCTTGGCTTTATCGGCATGGCTGTTGAAAGCCAAGTGCTGAGAGACCAAGATCTCTCGGATTCGGTCATCTCATCTATGTTGAGGGTACGGAAATCTTCCTCCAGAAAGATCTATCACCGTACCTGGAAGGCTTACATCGCTATGTGCGAGGAGCTTGATTGGCGTCCATGGACGTATTCCGTTCCCAGGATTCTGCTGTTCTTACAGCATGGTGTGACCCAAAAGCTGGCCTTGCGTGACATCTAGGGTCAGATTTCGGCCCTGACTCTCTTTTTCAATGACCGCTAGCGAGCCATTCCTTGATTAACACCTTTGTACAGGGGGTTTGCCATGTGATCCCCCCTGTCAATCCTCCTCTCCCTCCTTGGGATCTGAATTTGGTGCTCTCGGTTCTCCAAGAACCTTCCTTTGAAAACATTGGAGATATTCCTCTCTTGACTTTGTCTCAGAAGGTGGCTTTCTTAGTGGCCATTTTTCCTTTCCTCTGGCCATTACATCTGTTAGACAGGTGTCTGAGTTGGCGGCCTTGTCCTGCAAGTCGCCTTACTTGGTCCTCCTTAAGGATAAGGCGGTTTTGCGCCCGTGACCGTCTTTCCTTCCAAAGGTGGTCTCGGCCTTTCACCTTAATGAGGACATTGTTCTTCCGTCCTTGTGTCCTCACCCATCGCATCCCAGAGAGTTTGCGCTTCACACATTGGATGTGGTACGAGCCTTACGGGTGTACCTGTCTGCTACTGCTTCCATTCGGAAGTCTGACTCACTGTTTGTGTCTGTCTCTGGTCCAAAACAGGGCCATGCAGTGTCGTCTGCCACCATTTCTAGGTGGATCAGGCAGCCTGTCATACAGGCCTATGCCCTTAAGGGGCGAGCGCCTCCCTTTCCAGTTACGGCACATTCCACCAGGGCAATTGGTGCTTCCCGGGCTTTCCGACATCAAGCGTCGGTTGCACAAGTGTGCAAGGCGGCGACCTGGTCGTCCGTTCATACCTTTTCTAAGTTCTATAAGGTTGATGTGGCTGCATCTTCGGATGCTCCCTTCGGCCGCAAGGTGTTGCAGGCCGCTGTTTAAAGTTGCAACTCCTCCGTTGGGGAGCTCTGCTCGTTTGGAGTGAAGTTTGGTTTTTCCTTTACGACTGCTCCCACCCTCTTCTTTATACTGCTTTGGGACTTCCCACGTTTTCAGTATGAAGAGGCTGTGTCAGTCCATGGACGATAAGAGAAAATAGGATTTTTGTACTCACCGTAAAATCAGTTTCTCTGACGTCCATGGACTGACACAGCACCCACCCGTCTTTTTAAGGTTTGTACTGCTTTGTTACGAACTGAGGCTGCTGACTGCAGGTAGGAGGGTTATGTCCAGAGGGACCGCCCCCTGGGCGGGGCTGTTCAGCTCTGTTTTTTTAGAATGTATGTTGTAACATCTAACATTCTGCCTAGATCTTCTCCCATATACCCACAAGTTCAGTATGAAGAGGCTGTGTCAGTCCATGGACGTCAGAGAAACAGATTTTACGGTGAGTACAAAAATCCTACTATCTTTTACTTTTTGATTTAATAAATATCAAAAAATTATTTTTTTTTTTTTAAGTTTTTCCTCAGTTTAGACCGATATGTATTCTACATATTTTTGGTAAAAAAAAAATCGCAATAAGAGTATATTGATTGGTTTGCGCAAAAGTTATAGCATCTAAAAAATAGGGGATAGATTAATGGCTTTTTTATTTATTTATTTTTTATTTTTTTTACTAGTAATGCGATTTTTATTGTGGCGGTGACATTGCGACGGACATATCGGACACTTTTGACACGTTTTTGGGACCATTCACATTTATACAGCGATTAGTGCTATAAAACTGCACTGATTACTGTGTAAATGTGACTGACGGGGAAGGGGTTAACACTAGGGGGCAATCAAGAGGTTAAATATGTTCTCTAGGGAGTGATTCTAACTGTAGGGGGAGGGGACTCACAAGGGGAGGAGACCGATCTGTGTTCCTCTGTACTGGGAACACACATCGGTCTCTCCTCTCCTCTGACAGGACGTGGATCTGTGTGTTTACACACACAGATCCACGGTCCTGCGGCATTCGCGGGTGACCGGTGGACATCGCGGCCGCCGGGCACGCACACCGGGTCCCGAGCAATGCGGCGCACACGCGCCCCCTAAACGGCCGGGAAACCCAGGACGTCATATAACGTCCACCCGGAGGGAGGGAGGGTTCCTGCCGACGTCATTTTACAATGACTCGGTAAGGAAGTGGTTAAATGTGGTGAATTTCTTTATACCCCTGACCTTATTGCCCTCCCTTCCAGCCCATCACCAGGTAGTTGTTTCTTAGGAACCACTAATCTGAATCTGCAGTTCAGTACCTTGGACTCTTTGAAAGCTGAATCTAAAACATTCATGAGTAAACCGTAGTGGATGCCCTTTCATATAGTACTGTAAATAAGTAGACCGTGAAAAACGAGTGTTAAGGATGACCATCTAAACCATCATTCACTATTCATTTTACACTTTTTTATGTTCTTTACCCTATGGTCTGACTCTCGGACTTAAATAGTAGCCTATATTTCTTCATGTGCAGTCATCCAGTGTGGGGTGACTGCACATGGTTCTTGTTATCACTGCAAACTAAAAATAGTGCATATTCCCCTCCATAATGTATTACATTATAAGAGCGCTAAACATAGTAGAGCCTTCCTAAAACATATGGTATTGGTACATCTCGCTTCCATCACAGATCCAATAAATAAGGGGTTGATTCCTCATTATAGGATACTGGGCAAAGCCAGTGAGCCTAACTATGCATCCAGTACCGCTGGTTTGTTTTATAGATGCAGCTTGATATTATACAACTGTTTATTTAATATGTCTGTTTTAGCCTAGCTGACCATTAACTATATAGTGTACAGAAACCATAACTTCTGTTGAGTAGAACTTAAGAGGTGGAGGTATTTGGTTTCCATAACATGTCTGCTTGTCCTCCTCATTATGTGAGTGCACACAGCGATTGTCTGTACTGTAAGCGATGGTGGCTCACTGCCTTCACTTTTCTGAGCATACAATCAGTCAATGTGCACCACACACACTGACAACAAAGGTGGAGAGAAACAGACACACAGAAGAAGGATGTATTTATTGCCATGAAGAATATGTGAGGAGAGTACCACACTCGAGAGGAGAGCAGAGAGGAACGTTGTGAATGAAGGGTATAAGGACCTGTGTTGACATCCTTTAGGCTTTTGTCAATGGCAACAGTTTGATATCCATTTGAGATCACTCCAAATTCAGAGATAGGCCCTAAAGCTGATTGTGTGCAGACTCACTTTAGTACTGCTGACGGGAAAGAGAAAGTACCGGACAATGCAGGGTTGGGAGATACAGTAGAAGGGAATACTGAGGAGAAAAACAGGTAAGGAGAGATGGAGCATGCTTAACCACTTCAATACCATGCATTTATACAGCATCCTGCCCAAGCCAATTTTGAGCTTTCAGCGCTGTCGCAATTTGAATGACAATTGCGCGGTCATGCTACACTGTACCCAAACAAATTTTTTATCATTTTGTTCCCACAAATAGAGCTCTCTTTCGGTGGTATTTGATCGCCTCTGTGATTTTTATTTTTTGCACAACAAATAAAAAAAGAGCGAAAATTTTGAAAAAAACTGTTTTTCTTTGTTTCTGTAAAAAAAAAAATTGTAAATAAGTACCTTTTCTACTTCAATGACGGGCACTGATAAGGCGGCACTGATAAGGCGACACTGATGGGCACCGATGAGGTGGCACTGATGGGCACTGATGATGGGCACTGATAGGCGGCACTGATGGGCACTGATATGTGGCACTGGTATGAGGCACTGATGGGCACTCATAGGTGGCACTGATGGGCACTCATAGGTGGCACTGATGGGCACTCATAGGTGGCACTGATTGGTACTCATAGGCGGCGCTGATGGGCACTTATAGGCGGCACTGATGGGCACTTATGGGTGACACTGATAGGTGGGCACGGATGGGCACTGATGGGTGGCACTGATGGACACGAGTAGGTGGCACTGGTGACACTGATGCCCAGCAATGCCAGCCACCACACATTGTGGTCGTGCCATGATAGTGCCAGTCAGTGCCCATTTGTGGGCACTGATTGGCATATTTTTTTATGTATTTTTTTGTTTTACTACATGTGGATGGCCATGGGGGTGAGTCAGACGCGAGTGAGGAAGAGCCGATCAACGGCTCTTCCTGTTTACATCCTGATCAGCCGTGATTCGACACGGCTGATCACGTGGTAAAAAGCCTCCGCCGGAGGCTTTTTAGGCCCCTTTCACACGGAGGTCCGTTCAGGTCCGCCTGTCAGTTTTTTAGGCGGACCTGAAACGGATCCTCCATGCACCCCTATGGAGGCACGGATGTCAGCGGAGACATGTCCGCTGACATCCGCTCCGCTCCGCCAAAGTGTGACGGAGGAAAACCCTATTTTTCCTTCCATCGGCGGAGCGGATCGGATGACAACGGACTCTACGGTCCGTCGTCATCCGATTCCCCATAGGGGAGAGCGGCGCTCTGACAGGGCGGTCCCTGCACAGTGTGCGGGGACCGCCCAGTCATCCGTCGGCTCAGCGGGGATCAACGGAGCGTTCCCCGCTGAGCAAGCGGAGCTTCACGGGGCGGATCTGCACGGATCCGCCCCGTGTGAAAGAGCCCTTACCGAGATCAGTGTAGCGGTGTGTCAGACTGACACACCGCTCCACCGATCGCCGCAATGCGCGCCCCCCCCCCCCCCCCCGGGCGCGTGGCGGCTGTTATCCTGCAGGACGTCATATGACGTCCAGTGTGGATAACAGAACCACTTCCCGGACGTCAATATGCTATTGACTGGGCGGGAAGTGGTTAATGAGGGCGTAAAGCTAAATGGGTGCAAGAAGCCTCAACTACTTGACAGGAAACGGAAAACCCCTTTTTTGTTTTGTGTTTTTTTTTATTTCTAGATGGGATATGGTACTTTGAATTAAACTGTAAAAATGATTACATTCCATAGGTTATATGCTTGCTCGAATTACACAGCTGTGTAAATTTGATGAGGTGTTCTACACTATGTGTAATATAAAGATTAATTTTACAACAATATCGTTTTTTCTCCAGCCCATGCAAGATTGATGTATCGAGATGCTGTGACTATAGAAGATGCTATCACTGTGGTATCAGTAATGGAATCGTCTATGCAAGCAAGTATATTTTGTTAACGGAGTTCTAACCCGAGAGCATACTCTTTCATTTTATAACATCAGCAATATAAACTTACTTGAAAAATCTCCTTTCATGTTACGAGTTTTGCCTGTCAGCTGGTCTTCTCTTTTCATCACTTCCAGAATTCTCTACAGCTTTGCAGCATCTCCTCTGCTGCTTTAATATTAATTTATAAGCACTACAAATTCTATTGTACCTTGCTGCCTGCAAGCAGTGATTCCTGTACTGACATCACCTTTTGAAACTCCTCCTGTCAGCACCTCTGTAGTCCAGAAGGCAGGCTCTGTGAAATGTTACACAGCAGTAGCTACTCACAGGGAAAAGTTAATTCCCTCTATCCAAACTTAGAACTTGCGCTCTTCTTTTACCATAATGAACTGCAGGAAAGGTCATTCCCACCCTACATACCCTCCCTTTGTTTATGTGAGCTGCAAGGGCCAGGAATAACCCAGCCATGTCATTGAAGCGGGAGTTTGATTAAAGATGAGTTTGGAGGACACCCAAGCTTATTTGTAATAAAGAACGAATGACCATATTTTACACATATCATTTTCACTCCCTTTTGGTGGTTTATACCTAGTTTATGAAATAAAAATATTTCCCTTTTTATAACTGTATAAACAAAGGATACTTTATTAAAAACACCAAAAGAACATTTCAGTGACATAAAGGTGTGTTGTCTGGATAACATGGCACAGTAAAACAACAAAATGGAGTCCGTGTCTGTCACCCCTCTCTGACAATCCCTCCACTGGCTTCCAATTGCCCAACAAATTAAATTCAGAATACTAACAACAACATACAAAGCCATTCACAACTACCCCAAGCTACATCACCAATTTTGTCTCCAAATATCACCCAAGCCATCCTCTCCGCTCCTCCAAAGACCTCCTACTCTCAAAACTCTCTCATCTCCTCCTCCCATGCTTGTCTCTGGGACTTCTCTAGAGCCTATCCCACCCTCTGGAACTCCCTACCTCAGTCTGTCTGGCTATCTGCTTCTCTGGCTGCCTAAAAAACTTTTCTCTTCAGGGAAGCCTATCGTGCTTCCAGCTAACTGAACTTTTATCACTGTCATCAGCTCACCCCCCCCCAGTTATAAACCTTTGTACCACTTGCCCCACCCTATGGCCCCTTTCACACTGGGGCGGGAGGTGCGGTGGCGGTAAAGCGCTGCTATTTTTAGTGGCACTTTACCGTCTTAATTGCGGCGGTATTCGGCCGCTAGCGGTGCGGTTTTAACCCCCCCGCTAGCGGCCAGAAAAGAGTTAATACCGGCGGCAATGCGCATCTGCAGAGGTGCATTGCCGGCGGTATAGCCGCGGTGTCCCATTGCTTTCAATGGGCAGGAGCGGTAAACACCGCTCCAAAGATGCGGCTAGCAGGACTTTTGGAGCGGTCCTGCTAGCGCACTGCTCCAGTGTGAAAGCCCTCAGGCTTTCACACTGGAGAAACAGCAGCCGCTGTTTCTGGTCGGTTTGCAGGCGCTATTTTTAGCGCAATAGCACCTGCAAACCTCCCCAGTGTGAAAGGGGCCTATGAGATTTTAAGCTCTTATGAGCAGGGCCCTCTTAAACCTCTTGTATTTTTATTGTAACTGTATTGTCTTCTTTTATATTGTAAAGCGCTGCGCAAACTGTTGGCGCTATATAAATCCTGTATAATAATGTAATGTGTTTCTTACCCACAAGTAAATATAATCTGTAAAACTGCCCCAGCTGACTTGTTTTAAGTGGTATTAAAGCGTTTGTTACCCCAACACTCCATATTGCTGATATGTGCCTGCTGTACCATGTACTTATATGCAAAAGTATCCAGTTCTCTTTGTATTACTTCATTTGTGTGAAATCCCTGGTGTTCCTGCTAGCCCTCTTGCTTTCTGGTTAAAAACGGACCACACTAAGCAGGAGAACACAGCGTGGTCAGTTCTCTAGCTTTGCAGGGAACTCAACCTGCTCTTCTCCAATGATCAGACTTGTCCTGACACGCCCAGCTGTAGAGCCATTTACTGGGAAGCTCAGTGTGCTGCTGCTTCTCCTCCCCTCGGGTTTTATGCAGTTGAGAACAGAGGGAATGTGCTCACTTATACAAAAACCCTTTAAATACTTTTTTTTTTTCCCTCTTTTTGTTTTATATCTATACACAAATGTTTTGCATTTTATTAAATGGTTTGTTTTACAAGGTGATTATTTACGATCACTTTAACCACTTCCCGCCCGCCATATAGCAAAATGACGGCCGGAAAGTGTTTTTATTATCCTGTCTGGGTGTCATATGACGTCCAGCAGGATAAGCCGCTAGCGCACGCCCGCGGGTGATGTGGTGTTTCAGTCTGACACACCACATCTCCGATCTAGGTAAAGAGCTTATGACGTAGGCTCTTTATCATGTGATAAGCTGTGCCCAATCACAGCGTAAACAGGAAGAGACGTTTATCGATATTTCCTCCACTCGCACTGACAGGTGTGAGTAGAGGAGAGCCGTTCCACGGCTCTCCTGATGGGGTGTCTTCGCTGATAATCAGCGCATTGATTATCAGTGCAGACCCATTGAGGATGCCCACTTCGTTTGTGTTTTGATTTATGTAACGGAGTAATGATTGTACCTCCAATGTATTGCATGACTGTATTCATCAATTTCTATGCATCCTGTACACCTCCCCCTTTTTTTCATTTTTTGCACTGTAGAGTGTGTTCATCTACTGTTCTTTAATAAATACTTTATACTAATACCTTACACCTTTACTTATAGAGGAGTTTACCTTTTAAAGTCCCACTAGAGGAATAATTTCCCTGTGCATACACTTCAGACCACCAGGGGTGCCAATCAGTGCCCATTCGGACGGCACTCTGTGCCCATCAATTATGCCTGCCAGTGCCCCCCTGATCAGTGCCGCCTATAAGTTCCACCTAAGACTGCCCATCAATGCCACCTATAAGTGACCATCAATGCAACCTATCGGTGTCCATCAGTGCTGCATATAAGTGCATCATCAGTGCCAATCAGTACTGCCTCATTAGTGCCCATCAGTGAAGGAGAAAACAACTTACTTATTTACAAAGTTTTGTAACAGAAACGAAGTAAAAAAAATATATATATTTTTTTCCCAAATTTTCAGTCTTTTTTTTTCATTTGTAGCACAAAAAATAACCCCAGCAGTGATCAAATACCACCAAAAAAAAGCTCTGTTTGTGGGTACAGCGTTGCATGATCGTGCAATTGTCATTCAAAATGCGTCAGCCCTGAAAGCTGAAAATTGGCCTGGGCCGGAAAGGGGGAAAGTGCCCTGTATTGAAGTGGTTAAGTTTAAGAGGTCTTCAGATAAACACAAGATATCCTTGCTTTCTTTCTTTTCCTAATCTGCATACTTCTTCTAGGTTAGTCACACAAAAAAGTTGGTATGACACCAGGCATTTTCACAAAATAGAGTCAGCAGTGGCAGCCTCCATATTTAGCTAATGAGAGGTTTCCTTTAAGTGTAAGTTTCCATTATGTTTACCAGTAGTTTTTGGAAGGTTTGCTTTTTTCATTTATGACAATGCTATAGGCATTCCCAACAGGGGAGGACTGGCGGTCTTAGGCCTGGGGGGCAAGTCCAGTCAAGTGGCCCATTGAACCGCTGAATCAGCTCACCATCCATGGCCCATCTGGTTTTTCAATGCAGCCTCACCAGTGCCCATCAGTGCAGCCAACTCCAGTGCTCATCAATGCAGCCTGATCACTGGGGCAGGTTACATGGGGTGTATGGGGGGTCAGCTAGGGGTGTCAGGGTCTCTCACCTCAGCGATCTCAGCTCAGCAGGTCCTTGCATGCCACGGTTTCCTGGGGGATAACGCTCCTGATACTGGGGTCAAGTTGCAGCCAGCACCCAGCCCTGCGTCCCGACTCCCTGGCACGCCCTGCCTCTGCCTGCTTCCAAGAATCTGGTCCCACGGAGGAGTTGTTTCCTCTGCGCTGCTGTGTTTTCCACCCACCAGAAGCTTAAGTGCGGACTACAACTCCCGGAATGCAACAGCTAGTGGTCGGCCGCCATGGCCATGCCTCCGGCCCGATTTCCTAGACCAGAATAAAAAAGAAAAGGGTAGCGGGCAGCGGCTGCCAGCCATTTTGAACATAAGTTAGGGCGGCCTGGGAGGCAATTGCCACCCTGCCTCCTGGCCCAGCCCTCCCCTGATTCCCAAGCACTTTCAGAATCTCACTGTTTTTGGACCCATACAAGTCTATAGAAAATATCTGATTCTCCAGTAGGTGAAGTTCCAGGCCGGTGAGGCCCAGATATTCTCAGAATTTACTTTCAAAACAAGGATTTAAAGAGATAAGCATTGTTTACATGGTGGACTCACTGCAACTTCAGTGGAATCTGAGGATATTCAGAAAATAATTTTATTCCAAAACGTGTATTTGAAGGAAGTACATTTTAAGTCCAAGCTAAAAGTCAAGGAGCTCTCCAGTAAGAAATCATATATATGATTATGCGTGTCATGGTGAACCACTATGCTGTCTGTGAATAATGGAAACTAATGTAACGCTCTTTCCTCAATGTAGGGAGGTGCCTTACTAGGAGGGGTGAATGCTCTGCATACATCATTTCCAGATAATCCACAGGAGCAGTACCAAATACAGTGTGAACTCCTCCTAGAGAGACTGGGACTCCAAAATTTACTGAGGGAAGAGTTGCAGAGGCTGGAAAGGTAAAAAGGCATATCACTTTTGTATGTTATTGAAAGGGAAAGCTATATGGTTTGTACATTTTCTACTTCCACTATGTTCTGTAAAAGGAGACAAATTGGCATTTGCATTGATGGTTCTCTAACTAAATACAGAATGTCATGAATGTATTTTGAAAGTAGCATGTCATTTTATAGTTTTTTCGAAGTACGGATATATTTTTGTTTAAGCATTTTATAAATTGAAATCAATATAAAAGCCTAATCTTCTCAGTTTTTAATATTTGTACACAATTTGTTTTCCCAAAACATTCATTGCAGCAGCTACTGTATGGTATCACAGGGCTCAATCAGGAGACAATTCATAAATCCACCTGTACATTTTTGTGCGCTGTGAGCCCTGCGCAGTACATGTAATTTTTTTTTTGCCTGTCTGGTTGCAGGAGCTAGAAGACAGCCAACAATGACATGTGGGAGTAGCGTAGGTAGGGGGATTAAGGTTGTATAAACCCTGGAATACCAGTTCATACATGTCTTATTTGGCTAATTTACTCCTTTGAACCAGCAGGTTGAGGTCTAGATTCCTTCTTACATCAGCAATATGTTTTCAAATTTGATGATAAAAGCTTGTTTTATATCCTGTTGGCTTAGAGCCGGTTCACACACAGGCGGCAAGACTTTGGGGGCGACTCGGCAAGGCGATCTGAAGATGACTTCAGAGGTGACTTGCAAAATGACTTCTGTATTGAAGTCAATGCAAGTCGCCCCCAAAGTCGTACAAAAACCTTTTTCTAAGTCGGAGCGACTTGCATCGCTCCTATTAGAACGATTTTATTGAAGAGAGCGGAGCACGACTTGTCAGGCGGCTGAGTCGCCTGACGAGTCGCCCCTGTGTGAACCGGCTCTTAGGCTGAAGAAGTCAGAAGGATAACTACTGTGATAACCACAATCCTTTGCAATGTATTAAAAGTTTTTGTTTGTAGATAGATAGTAAATACAGTGGGTCAAAAAAGTATTTAGTCAGCCACCAATTGTGCAAGTTCTCCCACTTAAAAAGATGAGAGATTCCTGTAATTGTCATCATAGGTGTACCTCAACTATGAGAGACAAATGTGGAAACAAATCCAGACAATCGCATTGTCAGATTTGGAAAGAATTTATTTGCAAATTATGGTGGAAAATAAGTATTTGGTCAATATCAAAAGTTCATCTCAATACTTTGTTATATATCCTTTGTTGGCAATGACAGAGGTCAAACGTTTTCTGTAAGTCTTCACAAGGTTGTCACACACTGTTGCTGGTATGTTGGCCCATTCCTCCATGCAGATCTCCTCTAGAGCAGTGATGTTTTGGGGCTGTCGCTGGGCAACACGGACTTTCAACTCCCTCCAAAGCTTTTCTATGGGGTTGAGATCTGGAGACTGGCTAGGCCACTCCAGGACCTTGAAATGCTTCTTACGAAGCCACTCCTTCGTTGCCCGGGCGGTGTGTTTGGGATCATTGTCATGCTGAAAGACCCAGCCACATTTCATCTTCAATGCCCTTGCTGATGGGAGGAGGTTTGCACTCAAAATCTCACGATACATGGCCCCATTCATTATTTCATGTACATGGATCAGTCGTCCTGTTCCCTTTGCAGAGAAACGGCCCCAAAGCATGATGTTGCCACCCCCATGCTTCACAGTAGGTATGATGTTCTTTGGTTGCAACTCAGCATTCTCTCTCCTCCAAAAACGACGAGTTGTGTTTCTACCAAACAGTTCTACTTTGGTTTCATCTGACCATATGACATTCTCCCAATCCTCTTCTGGATCATCCAAATGCTCTCTAGCAAACCTCAGCCGGGCCCGAACATGTACTGGCTTAAGCAGGGGGACACGTCTGGCACTGCAGGATCTGAGTCCCTGGTGGCATAGTGTGTTACTGATGGTAGCCTTTGTTATGTTGGTCCCAGCTCTCTGCAGGTCACTAGATTCCCATTCACTAGGTCCCCCCGTGTGGTTCTGGGATTTTTGCTCACCGTTCTTGTGATCATTTTGACCCCACGGGGTGAGATCTTGCGTGGAGTCCCAGATTAAGAGAGATTATCAGTGGTCTTGTGTGTCTTCCATGTTCTAATTATTGCTCCCACAGTTGATTTCTTCACACCAAGCTTCTTGCCTATTGCAGGTTCAGTCTTCCCAGCCTGGTGCAGGTCTACAATTTTGTTTCTGGTGTCATTCGACAGCTCTTTGGTCTTCACCATAGTGGAGTTTGGAGTGTGATTGTTTGAGGTTGTGGACAGGTGTCTTTTATGCTGATAACAAGTTCAAACAGGTGCCATTAATACAGGTAATGCGTGGAGGACAGAGGAGCCTCTTAAAGAAGAAGATACAGGTCTGCGAGAGCCAGAAATCTTGCTTGTTTGTAGGTGACCAAATACTTATAATTTGCAAATAAATTGTTTCCAAATCAGACAATGTGATTGTCTGGATTTGTTTCCACATTTTGTCTCTCATAGTTGAGGTATACCTATGATGACAATCACAGGCCCCTCATCTTTTTAAGTGGGAGAACTTGCACAATTGGTGGCTGACTAAATACTTTTCTCTTATCGTCCATGGACTGACACAGCTGGATACTGTAAACGTGTGGGTATATGTCCCTGCTCGCAGGAGAAGATCTAGGCAGAATGTTAGATGTTAGAAACATACATTCTAGAACAAACCAGAGCTGAACAGCCCCGCCCAGGGGGGCGGTCCCTCCGGACATTACCCTCCCACCTGCAGCTAGCAGCCTCAGTTTTTTTCTGCCTAGCAGAAGGAGAAGACGTGGCTCTCTCAGGAGCCAGTCTCCTGGAAGATTTTACTTTTAAATTTTATTCCTTTGGGAATTTTATTATTTTATTTTTGAGACCTTCAATCAACTGTCGGCTGGGCAACAGGTTGGGTACACTGGTATCCTCGTAGTCTTCCCTGTCCGACCATCGAGCGTGCTGATCCTCGCCTTGTGTGCGTGAGACTCAGTTCACGACATGCCCCATGACTCCAGGGGTGGCCGGGTTGCTTTTTAGCTCCCGCGGTCCTCTCAAGATTGAACAGTACCTGACTAACTGTATCTCTCGCGGTGGACCGGGCCGACAGCTACGCAGTACTGCTCTGTGATAGGTCTGTCTGAAACAAGCCAGTGGGTCCCTGAAAGGGACGGGTAAGTAGTCTCTCCTACTGCAGGTGAGTACATGCTGGCTGTGTTTCTTTATATGGGGGGTTTCTCCCTGTCTCCCCCCCCCCTGTTATGCTGCTCTCTGCACCCTGTACTGGTGCTGTGCTGTGGGGGTGCTTGGGGGTCACTCTGGCCTGGCTGAGCGCTCATGTCTGTAGTGGTCTCTGGAGTGAGGGGCAGTTTTCCTGCTGTGTGAGGTGGTTATTGCGTGCGCAATTAGCGCGGTTTGCCTTTGAATTTTGCGCTTGGCGGCCATCTTGCCGTGGTTCAATGGCGCAGTTACTTTCTAGCCACCGTGCATTTACTTTCGGTTTCGGCCTCTAGCGGCGGCGCTGCAGCGCGAATCTCCTCACAATCTCCTCACAGATTCTTCACTCTCCTCAGGCTCACAGCGCGGTTTCTTCAGCAGAACTGAGCGGTCCTTAAGGGTTGATGAGTTCTCCGGGTATCCCCTCCTCAGACTCAGCGTAGCGAGTGGGTGGACTGTATATTCACTGTAGTGTGTATAAGGTCTCAGAGGGTGGCAATATGGAGTCTGATACACCTGCTTCTCCACACTTGCCTGAGGCAACTGGCAGTGCTCCTGCACCTGCGGTCCTTATGGACCAGTTGTCGGCAGTCCTGGAATCATTCCTTGTCAGAATGTAAGCGGTGTGCGAGCAAAGGAAGCTATAAGCCCCCTCGCCCCACAAAAATCTTTAGTGAAGGAGTGCTCTGATTCAGATATGGGCCTAGCTACTGTGCTCAGGACCCTAGCTCTGAATATTTTAATGTTTATGAACGGGACATTCCCTTGTGAGGAAGACTCCAGTTCTGTGTCAGTGAATGACAGGGCGCTTGTAAGTGAACTCATTGATGATGTGAGGAACACTCTCAAGCTTGAATTGCTGTGGCTGTGGTACCTCAGGGGGACGCTGTTTCCCTTGGTTCCCTCAAGCCTTTCTTTTACACAGCTTCCTCACTGTTTTCCTCACACGCTGCGTCGAGAGCAGCATGGATGATACAGTGGTACACAGTGTTTCCCTCCCCCCTGGTCGGTGCAGCATGGTGGTGGGGACTTAGGCAGTCGCCAAGGAACGTCTGTGACTAGCCGATTGGGGTGGACCTTCTGTCTCATGATACCATACTTCATCCTGCTTTACAGTCCTTGGCTTTAATGGCATGGCTGTTTAAAGCCAGGTGCTGAAGGACCGAGGTCTCCCGGATTCGGTCATCTCATCTATGTTGTTGGCACGGGAATCTTTCTCCAGAAAGATATATCACCGTACCTGGAAGGCTTACATCACTATGTGCGAGGAACTTGATTGGCGTCCTCGGATGTATTCCGTTCCCAGGATTTTGCTGTTCTTACAGCGTGGTGTGACCCAAAAGCTGGCCTTGCATACCATTGAGGGTCGGATTTCGGCCCGGGCTGTCTTTTTCAACGACCGCTACCGGGCCATTACTTGATTAGCACCTTTTGTGCAGGGGGTTCGCCATGTGATTCCCCCCTGTCAAGCCTCCTCTCCCTACTTGAGATATGAATTTGATGCATCTCGGTTCTCCAAGAACATTCCTTTGATAATATCAGAGAGATTCCTCTCTTGACCTTGTCCCAGAAGGTGGCCTTCTTAGTGGCCTCCCGACCAGGGGGGAGGGAAACACTGTGTACCACTGTATCATCCATGCTGCTCTCGACGCAGCATGTGAGGAAAACAGTGAGGAAGCTGTGTAAAAGAAAGGCTTGAGGGAACCAAGGGTTAGACGGGTGTCTGAGTTGGTGGCCTTGTTCTGCAAGTCGCCTTACTTGGTCCTCCATAAGGATATGGTGGTGTTGCGCCCACGACCGTCCTTCTTTTCAAAAGATGGTCTCGGCCTTTCACCTTAAGGGAGGACATTGTTCCGTCCTTGTGTCCTCACCCATCGCATCCCAGAGAGTTTGCGCTTCATACATTAAGATGGGTACAAGCCTTACGGGTGTACCTGTCTGCTACTGTTTCCATTCGGAAGTCTGACTAACTGTTTTTGTCATCTGCCACCGTCTTTAGGTGGGTCAGGCAGACCGTCATACAGGCCTATGCCCTTATGGGGCGGGTGCCTCCCTTTCCAGTTGCGGCGCATTCCACCAAGGCAATTGGTGCTTCCTGGGCTTTCCGACATCAAGCATCGTTTGCACAACATACCTTTTCAAAATTTTATAAGGTTGATGTGGCTGCATCTTCGGATGCTTCCTTCGGCCGCAAGGCATTGCAGGCTGCTGTTTAATGTTGCAACATCTCCGTTGGGGAGCTCTGCTTGTTTGTAGTGAAGTTTTGGTTGTTCCTTTACTACTGCTCCCACCCTTCTGATACTGCTTTGGGACGTCCCACACGTTTACAGTATCCAGCTGTGTCAGTCCATGGACGATAAGAGAAAAATAGGATTTTTATAACAGCTTACCTGTAAAATCCTTTTCTTGGGAGTACATCACGGGACACAGAGCGGCATAGTCATTACTATGTGGGTTATATAGATACCTTCAGGTGCTGGCACTGGCAACTTCCAAAACCGGAAGTACTCTCCCCTATATAAGCCCCTCCCATCCGGGAGCACCTCAGTTTTGTAGCAAAGCAATAAGTGTCCCCAAAAGAGGGGTGGGAGCTCTGTGTCCCGTGATGTACTCCCAAGGAAAGGATTTTACAGGTAAGCTGTTATAAAAATCCTATTTTCTTTCTCGTACATCACGGGACACAGAGCGGCATAGTCATTACTATGTGGGACGTCCCAAAGCAATGCCCAATGAGGGGGGGGGATACACCATACATAAGCTGAGCGCTATCAGACATGAGGATCTTTTGCGGCCTGCAACACACTGCGCCCAAAGGCGACATCCTCCTGACTTCTAACGTCCACCTGGTAGAACCTAGTAAACGTGTGTACTGAAGACCATGTTGCGGCCTTACAGATTTGAGCCAGGGAGGCCTGGTGATGCACTGCCCATGAAGTTCCAACTGCTCTCGTGGAGTGCGCCCTAACTTTGAACGGAGGCGGTCTCCTTCTCAAGCTATAGGCTTGCATTATGACCCGTCGAATCCACTTGGCTAAAGTAGATTTTGACGCTGCCTGACCCTTTCTGGGGCCTTCCGGCAGAATAAACAAAGTATCCGTTCTGCGAATCTGAGCAGTGGTTTTTAGATAAGCTTTAACTGCTCTTACTACATCCAAAGAATGCAATAACTTTTCCTCTACCGAACTAGGTTTGGGGAAAAAGGAAGGAAGAACCACATCTTGGTTCAAATGAAACCTCGATACCACCTTAGGAAGAAAGGCTGGATGAGGACGTAACACTACTCTGTCCTTATGGATAACCAGATATGGCTCTTTACAGGACATAGCGGCTAATTCCGACACTCTTTTAGCCGAACAAATGGCTACTAGAAAAATCAATTTCCAGGTGAGAAGAACCAAGGAAATATGCTGTAATGGTTCAAATGGTTGTTTCTGTAGAACCGACAGAACCAGGTTTAAGTCCCATGGACATATGGGAATATTAACCGGAGGGCTAATACGCATCACTCCTTGTATAAAAGCTTTGACTAGTGAATGCGAAGCCAAGGGCCTTTGAAAAAAATATTGACAAGGCCGAAATCTGACCCTTGATAGTACTCAAGGCAAGCTTCCTATCTACAGCCCACTGTAGGAAGTCCAGAATCCTACCTATTATGTACTTACGTGTATGCCATTTCTTGGCCTCACACCACGCGATGTACGCCTTCCAGATTCTATAGTAGATCTGCCTGGATACCGGCTTCCTGGCATTGATCGTGGTAGATACCACAGGATTAGAGAGCCCTCTCTTTTTTAGAATGTGGGCTTCAATAGCCAGGCCGTCAAACCTAGGGCTGGTAAGGAAGGATGGTATATCGGTCCTTGCGAAAGCAGATCCGAACGATGTGGGAGGGTCCAAGGACTCCCCACAGACAATTTTACAATCTCCGCGTACCCTGCTCTTCGGGGCCACGCTGGAGCCACCAGAATCACTGGTTTCTTTTCTACCCTGATTCTGCGGAGTAATCGAGGTAACAATTGTGGTGGTGGGAATGCATATATCAGCTTGAACTGATCCCAAGGGAACACTAGGGCATCCGAGCCGCAAGCTAGGGGATCCCTTGTCCGAGAGACAAATCTGTTCACCTTTGCGTTGAATCTGGATGCTAGCAGATCTACATCCGGTGTTCCCCACCGTTGACATATTGTCCAGAAAACCTCGGGGTGAAGGGACCATTCCCCAGGGCATAATTACTGGCGACTTAGAAAGTCCGCCTTCCAATTCTCCACTCCTGGAATGAATACCGCGGATATGGCTGGGACATATCTTTCTGCCCATTTCAGGATGTAATTTACTTCCCTCTGGGCTGCACGACTCCTTGTGCCACCCTGATGATTGATATATGCCACTGCTGTGGCATTGTCTGATAGAATTCTGACAGGGGACCCTTGGAGTTTGGATGTCCATGCTACTAGGGCATACCGGGCTGCTCGTATCTCTAAGAGATTGATGGGCAGGGCCTTTTCTGCATCCGACCATCTGCCCTGGAGAGACCATTGCTCCAGTACTGCTCCCCAGCCTTATAAGGCTGGCATCTGTAGTGACCACCTTCCAAGAAATCGGACTGAAGGATTTCCCTTTTTCCAGATTCTGGAGAACCAGCCACCAACGGAGGCTCTTGCGAACGGAAGGGGACAAGGACATTGGTAAGTCTAGGGCCTGAACTTTTTTGTTCCAGGCTGACAGTATGACCCTTTGCAAATTCCTTGAATGGAATTGACCGTAGGGTACTGCTTCGAATGATGCCACCATTTTTCCCAGCAGCCTCATGCACAGGCGTATGGACGGCTGTCTTTTTGTACCCACTAGGTGGATCAAATCTCTCCAAGACAACACCTTTTCTTGAGGCAAGAATATTTTTCTCTGGCCTGAATCCAGCCTTAGCCCCAAGTATTCCAGACTTTTGACTGGTTTTAGGGCTGACTTGTCTCGGTTGATAATCCAACCGTGAGATTCCAGATACTTGATTGTCTTGTGAACGACCACTTCTAGTTTTTTCACTGAGTGGTCTATCAGCAACAAGTCTAGATATGCCATTATCGTTACACCTTGTGTTCTTAGATTGGCCAATAATGGGGCCAGGATTTTTGTAAACACCCGTAGTGCTGTGGCCAGACCGAAGGGTAAGGCTCTGAACTGAAATTGGCGCCCTTCTACTGCAAAGCGTAGAAATTTTTGGTGGACTGGAAAGATGGGAATATGCAAATAAGCATCTTTGATGTCGATCGAGGCTAACCATTCCTCCCCTTGTAGGGCAGCGGCCACCGATCGGATCGACTCCATCCGGAAAGTCCTGATATGTAGGAATTTGTTTAGCCCTTTTAGATTTAATATGGGCCTCATGTCCCCGTTTGGCTTCGGGACTGTAAAGAGGTTTGAGTAAAACCCGAACCCCCATTCCTCCAGGGGAACCTCCATAATTACTCCTTGGAGCAATAGTTGTTCTAGTGCCCACAGGAGGGATCCTCTCTTCCGGGGATCCCTTGGCACGTTTGACCTTATAAAATGGGAAGGAGGAGAGTCTTTTAACTCCAATTTGTATCCCAGACTTACTGCGGAGAGCACCCATCTGTCTCTGATCGTGTCCCGCCAGGTCTCTGCGAACAACTGGAGTCTATGTCCCAGGGACTGGAGAGGCAGGCCTCTTAAAAGAGGGACCTCTAACTCTGTTTTTAATCGGCAAGAGTGTACTTTTACCGCTGGAAATTTTCTGGATATATTTGTCCAGGTCTTCCCCGAATAAGCGTTCACCATGAAATGGGAAGCTAACCAGCAATTTTTTACAGGGAGCTTCAGCAGACCAGTTCTTGAGCCATAGAAGCCTACGCATATGTACTACAGACAGCGTAAGGCTGGAGGCCTGATGGATTGAATCCTTGATGGCGTCAACCGCAAAGCATAAGGCTCTAGGTAGATCAGCTAGGGCAAGAGCCTGCTGATCTGGCAAGTCCCTTTAAGACCTGTTTCAATTGATCCTTCACTGCTTGGCAGACCCCAATAGCTGCCACTGCTGGTTGTGTCACCAAGCCTGCTGTAGAGAAAGCAGATTTTAATAAGGACTCCAATTTTTTATCTATTGGGTCCTTGAAAATTTGGACATTATCTACTGGACATGTCAGTGATTTATTCACACAAGAGATGGCTGCGTCCACTGTAGGGACCTTCCATTTTTTGATGAACTTATCCTCCATGGGATAGACCACCGGAAATCTCTTGGGGGGAGTAAATATTTTATCAGGATGTTCCCAATCCTGGTAAATGAGTCCTTCCAGTAAAGGATGGATTGGAAAGGAACAAACAGTCTGGGGAGCTTTTAGCGACCCCAACGAGGAGACAGAAGTGGCTGATGGTTCCGCAAGGGGCATTTGAAATACTGATCGGACCATATCAGTCAGAGACTGAACCCATAATCTTTCAGCATGTGACGCTGAAAATGGCTCTTCCACTGTTGATTCCTCTACAACAGAATCAACCTCATCCTGATCCCCTTCAGGTAGGTCGATCCCTGCAAGGGACTGTTGCTCCGCTAACAGGCACTCTGAGGGAGGAGACGGAGATCGGGCGCGCTTTCCCTCTGACAGGGAAGCAGCGATCAATGTTGTCAATCTCTCTTCCAGTCCTCCCAGAGTTGAGGAAAAAACCTCCTCTGTTACATACACAGGAGCAGGTGATCTGAGGACAGCCACAGTACCAGGTACTCCTG
This sequence comes from Rana muscosa, assembly GCA_029206835.1. Lineage (NCBI taxonomy): Eukaryota > Metazoa > Chordata > Amphibia > Anura > Ranidae > Rana > Rana muscosa. Next base: position 483,345,158 of record CM055122.1, read on the forward strand.
AGGGTGCTCTACGGTCACTAACCTCTGATTTTTCAGGGGAGGTTGGTGCAGCTGAAGCATGCCCAAGATCCTCAGAGCCCGATGGAGACCCCCTTAGCTTCCTGGAATTCTTAGTTCCGGAGCCTTTAGACGGCATATTCCTAAGCCCAAAGCTGAGGTATTCCAGCCGCAATACACCACTTACTGACAATAGTCTAGCACAATTGCTGCTATATAAACAGTTGGTGTCTACTAATGTGCCTTTCTATGGGGATGCCTGCATCAACCGCCTACTGTATGCCTTTCTTTTAATGTTGCCAGCTCTGTTTTTGTCCATAACCAGCTGACAACAGCTAATGTGCTTTTTGTATCATGCTGGGACGCCCGCACATGCGCAGAAGCGCCGCGGCGCACACAGAGCGTCATCCACCCAGCTCCGCCCCTTTTTCCGGCCCACCTCTATAAATAGAGGCACGTGCACGCGCGCGGGCACGTGCGCCTTTGGCGCTCTTTTTTGAAAGGAATTAGGACTGAAGCCAGGGCCCTGTTTGCCACAGGGCCGGAGGATGGATGAGCATTGCAACATGGCAGCGGAGACAGTTTCCCATTCAGAGAACTCACCATCTGCCTGGATTTTGACTTGGAAGAAAAAATCCATATGACAAGAAAACAACGTTCCACAACGGCCTCTAGTGGTTTAACACAGGTACCGCGGTTTAACCTTTTTTTTTTTTTTTTTTTTCTTGACCACTCTTAAAATTATTACATTTTTTAGCAGTTACAGGCATGCACAGACATTTAGCGGGAATACCGTTAGGTAACAGGCAGAAAGACATATTAGGCTTGGGGGTCCCCTCAATAGAACCAAGTTCCTGAGGGCCCCCACTTACCTTTTCCTCGCCGCAGGACTCTGTTTGGACCACAGAAGCCCAAACTTCACCTCTCACGGCAGGCATTGTAATTAAACCTTCAGGGACCGGGTTCCCAAGGATTCCACTCCCCTGGACCTGTATAGCACCCTGCACAGAAAACATCTTGGTCGTGGGTATGACCAGAGCTCTGGATCCCAGGGTCCAGCCCTCCTAAGAGAAGCATTACAGGCAAAACCTTGCTCTTCTCTGCAAGGCCCAGGTACCGACCGTTTAGCTATGAAGCTTTTTTGGTCGGATCCGGAATAGCTTACTGAGGCCCAAAAGAACCTGTACGCAAGCTCAGTGAAAAACACATGTTACTTCTTGGCCAACACCTTAGACACTGGCAAAAAAACTGAGGTGCTCCCGGATGGGAGGGGCTTATATAGGGGAGGGTACTTCCGGTTTTGGAAGTTGCCAGTGCCAGCACCTGAAGGTATCTATATAACCCACATAGTAATGACTATGCCGCTCTGTGTCCCGTGATGTACGAGAAAGAAATAGGATTTTTGTACTCACCGTAAAATGCGTTTTCTCTGATGTCCATGGACTGACACAGCACCCACCCTTCCTTTTTAAGGTTTGTACTGCTTTGTTACGAACTGAGGCTGCTAGCTGCAGGTGGGAGGGTAATGTCCGGAGGGACCGCCCCCCTGGGCGGGGCTGTTCAGCTCTGGTTTGTTCTAGAATGTATGTTTCTAGCATCTAACATTCTGCCTAGATCTTCTCCTGCGAGCAGGGACATATACCCACACGTTTACAGTATCCAGCTGTGTCAGTCCATGGACGTCAGAGAAACTGATTTTACGGTGAGTACAAAAATCCTATTTTTTGCCCCACTGTATACAGTACTGTGCAAAAGCCAGCATTCATCGTGATTGATGTTGGATCTACACTGGGGGACAATTTTATATATTTTTTTTAAATGAAGGACTTGTGAAAAACTGCCTCCTATGTACCACATATTCATATGGGGGGGGGGGGTCTGACCCCAACAACCACTGGCCAGGGTTGTGGGGAAGAGGCCATTGTCTAGATCAACAAAGCACCCCACTCCCCCTTTCCTGACCTGCGGGGCTTTAGTCTTGGGTAAGGGACAGGTATGGATGGGATGGGCACGCCATTTTTTTTTTATACATTTTGGCATGGGGAGTTCGCCTCAAAATCCATACCAGACCCGAAGGGCGTCATGCTCTCAGACAGTCCGGCCGACGCTGCCAGAAAATCTGAACTCCTTGCCCAAAATTAGACTCATGCGCAGGAGTGACGTCATTGCGGCTTGGGCCACTCACAGCGCCAGAGCCGCAAACCCGGAAGACACGCCGAGGGGAACATGTCAGCTCCCTCGGCGGTGACCGGGATGTGATGCCGACGCTTCAATCTAAAGTAAGTATTTCATAATAAGCTAGTGTGCGGGGCATACTAGCTCATTATGCCTTTTGCCTTTACAGGGTTTTTTTTTTGCGGGTATACAACCGCTTTAATTCTTCAGCTGATGACCCATCAGTTGGTAATGATGAAGCAGCCACACACTCTGTAACAACCAGCTGTTTAAGCATTCCGTCTACTGCCGGCGGTAAATTACCACAGGCTTTCACTACTAAAATACCGCATGACTTTATACAATAGCGCATGAGGTGCCAGCAGTAAATTACCGTAGGCTTTGACTACTAAAGTACCACATGACTTCATAAGATTGCATATTTTTAGTGAATTCTATTTTTTATTTTTTTTTAAACGCTGTGCGGTTTGTGAATGGTATTCACTGTCCTGATGCAGAATAAATTTGGGGGGCAATCACGCGCCTCTCTCATGGTATGGCATGATGGATAAGTATCTGCCTGTATTTCTGAACAATGAGAACACCATTAATCCTGACCAAATTTCCAACTCCATTTGCAGAAATGCATTACCAAACTTGCAAGGAACCTCCACCATCCTTCACCGTTGCCTGCAGACACTCATTATTGAACCACTCTCCAGCTCTTCGTGAACAAACTGCCTTCTGCTACAGCCAAATATTTCAAATTGTGACTCATCAGTCCAGAGCACCTGCTGCCATTTTTCTGCACCCCAGTTCTTATGTTTTCGTTGCATAGTTGAGTCACTTAGCCTTGTTTCCATGTTGGCAGTATGGCATTTTGGCCAGACTTCTCCAGACAGTGGATGGGTGTACCTGGGTCTCACTGATTTCCACCAGTTCTGTGCTGATGGCACTGCTGGACATTATCTGATGTTAAAGGGAAGTAAGCATGATGTGTCTTTCATTTGCTGCATTAAGTTTCTTTGGCTGACCACTGCGTCTATGGTCCTCAACTTTGCCCATTTCTTTGTGCTTCTTCAAAAGAGTTTGAAATGGCACATCTTGAAACCCCAGTCTGTCTTGAAATCTTTGCCTGGGGAGACCTGGCTGATGCAGTATAACTACCTTGTCTCTTCTTGCTGTGCTCAGTCTTGCTTTGGTGTATGACCTATGACATGAAACGGTCTTCCACAACTTTACCTTGGTAGCAGAGTTGGGCTGTTCCTCACTCAGTTTTAAGCCTCCCTCCCACACTTCTGTTTCAGTTAATGATTGTGCTTCAACATATATATGAGATTGATGATAATTTTCCCCTGGTTGGTATAATTGGTTAAATTATATACCTGACTTTAGTCCTACAAAATCCCTGACTACATGTATATCAACAGTTTGACTCCAAATCATTATGTTTACAACAAGGTATTTTTCTTTTTTTTAGCAAAGTCTAAAATAATTTTAAATATATGAGAGAAGCCACGCTAGAATAGTTTGATGCACCAGGATGTTTGAATTTCATGATAGTATGTTTCCATAGTTGAAAATGGTGGGATAAATCCTTATGACAATGACACCACAGTGATTCACGAAGTGCACCGCCACCATAAGAAAAACTTTCTTAACAGATAGCAAGCAAAACCAGGCATGTGTCTATAGCCCAGCCAATGCCTTTACGTGCACAGAAGATCTTAAGAACGATTAACACTGGATAGATGGCTGCAATGATTCTCACACACTGACTGGCACCTCTGTAAAGTCCGTGATTGTTTCATTCAGCAAAAGACCCAAAAAGAAAGACTAACCATAGCGTAATATTGTCTGACTTTTTAATTGTAAGAAAAAGTATTGCACTTACATTGGTAGGTTTAAAAATCGCATATAAAAACAGAGGTGGCCGGCTCGCAACAAGCGCCCGTTCTCCTAGTAAGACAGCGTGGTGCCGTCAATGCGTACCCTCCTTCAGACGCGCTTCGTCATACGTGACATTGTCAATGGGGAAAATAATGTTGCATGTTTACACATTAGTTTAATTTAGAAGCATCAAATTAGTATAATTTTAAATTTAATAGAGTATATTCTTTTTTTTTCTAAAGGAAAATGTGCCCCTTTCTTCTTGCAAACAGTTACATCCCAAATGCCATTTTTGTAACAGGCTAAAATAGAAAAAAATAGAATCTGTTGCCTTTGGTAAAACACTATGCATAATTGGCTGGGATCAGCTTGTTTGGGTCTTAGTGTGTCCATATTGTGAAATATAAATTGTTTAATGTGTCAGGTTAACAAAAATCTGTTTTTCTTTCTTTGTATTAGATTATTATAAAATTATGCATTTTTACATTAATTCTATAAATTGTCTTTTTAATACAGACAGCAATATCTAGACACCAATCAGCTACAGCAAGAAGACAATAATACCACTGCCACCGCTGAGGGTTCTATCAAAACACCCCATGGTGATAATGTGAAGCCACACTTTTCAGAAATGGGACAGAGCAACAAAGGAAATGTCAGCTGTGACTCAAACCCCACAAAAACACAAGAGACTGAAAAATGTTCTCCTCCAGCACATAACCACTGTACAACAAAGAATATTTGCAGAGATAGTTCTGATGTGTTGGTAGATCGAAGCGTACAGCTTGGATCTTCTGAAGAAATTAACAGACAGCAAAAAAATTCTTCAAACTGTCTTACTAAAACAAGCAATGGTTTCGGCCTTGAATGGTTTGACACTATCCAGACAGGAAGGCAAGGCATCAATAATTCTCCAATTTCTAAAACAGCAGAGCACACAGTCACAGAACCTCAAACAGTTCCATCAGGACTTGAAGGTGTCAATAGTGATGTCAATAAAAATACCATCAATGCAAAAGCCGCAAAGACATTAACAAAAAAAGGCTCATGTGAAACCAAAGGAAATAAGTTACCAGATGAAATTATTACTGAACATGTTTCTAAAAAATGGCACAAACTGAATAAAAAGTGTATGAAAAACACAACTAATGAACCCAGTATAACAAAGCTCTGTGGATATGGAGATCCTTCAGAAGAAGCTGACAATTCATCTGCAGGTCCTGTGCACAGCACCTCTGTCCGAAGCAAAAAGCGACCACTCACTCATGTGGATCCAAAAAAAGGGACATCAGATGTTCAGGATCCTGAACTGAAGGCCAAGTTAGCCCAACTAGCTACATTTTCATTTAAACAAAAGTCAAAACTCATGCACAACCCAGGGATAGAAAATGAGATGACTTTTGCTTCTGGTAATAATGATCGAGAAGTCACCGAACCAAAGCAGAAACCCGCCCCGACAGAAAAACTCAGAAGGCTGCTGGAGGTATCAGTCAGCTCGGATCAAGCCAGTTCTGTAAGGCAAGGAAAGTCTTCTTGTGAGGTATCAATCAGCTCAGATCAAGCCGGTTCTGTAAGGCAAGGAAAGTCTTCTTGTGAGGTATCAATCAGCTCAGATCAAGCCGGTTCTGTAAGGCAAGGAAAGTCTTCTTGTCCTACTACAATAGAGGTGACATTGGATAAAGAAGCACCTGTTGTAAGCCATGCTGTAGCCCCTTCTGTGTTAGTACATGAGGAAAATAAGCAGGCTGAGGCTTCCTGCAGTAGAAAGGTATCTTCTAGTACACTTGCCAGGCTGGCAAAGTTTTCCTTCACCTCATCTGAAGACAAAACTGCTGACGCACCAGGTGTTATCCCTGAAAGTAAAAACCCTTTATCCTCCAGGAACCTGGGTGCAGGAGGAAAGCGGACATGTTTTCAACTGGAGTCTCTCACAAACAAAGCTGTTGGAGCAAAATCACTTTTTAGTAGTACAGACTTTGATGATGAAACCTTAGATTTAGACTGGAATATTGAAATAAATGGAAAAAAATAACACTATTCTAATACTAAATATATATTTTTTGATGAATGTGTTTCTGCTTGCTTTGTATGGTTAAAAAACTCAACACTTGAAACTACCTGATCAAGAGAAACATTTATTGGATAAGATATTTTATATTTTCTGTGCATCATGCAGTCAGCAGGTGGCAGTGCAGACTTCAGTCTTTTGATCACATATGGTGTATTTTATGTTTTTCTTTACACACATTTCCTAATGTTAAAATATGTCTATGTAATAAACTGTCTGATACATTTTTACATTTTATAATTATAAACCTAATTTTTTATAATTACATTTTATACAGTTTAGGTTAGAATAACCAATCTCGGGTAATAAGAAGAGGAGAGCAAAAAGGGCGGGACTTTAAATGAAGTATGTGTGGGGTAAGGGTCTAGTTGATTTTATTGTAGTAAACATATCTATTATACACTGTATATCTTAATTTCACATAATTAGTTCATAAATGACTGACATAATCTATTGTTCAGACAAGTTCATAATTATACATAAGAATGAGTACCTACTAGGTTATATGTTAATAGACTACTCCATAATAAAGAGAGAGAGAGTATACAGAATAAAAATGTAACAGCTTTATTATATAAAAATAAAAATGAGTGTATGGTACACAGGGGTCCATACAGTGAGGCCTCATGCCCACTGGCGTTTTTTCAGCCGCGTTTTTGAGCGTTTTTTACAGCTTAAAAACGCCTGTCCATGTTAGTCTATAGCTTCATGCCCACCTAGGCGTTTTTGAGCTGTAAAGAGCATAGGCGTTTGTAAGCTGTAAAAAAAAAACAGGGCCAGTGCGTTCCTCAGCGTCAGAATTTGGCAGGAAAAAACGCGAGCGTCAAAAAACGCGCACTAACGCGCAAAAAACGCGCACTAACGCGCGGTCGCGTTTTTAGCTCTGACGTTTTTTTTTTTTTTTTTTTTTTTTTTTTTTTTTTTTTTTTTAAAAAAAAAAATATTCACAATAACATGGACAGGCGTTTTTAAGCTGCAAAAAACGCAGCTGTAAAAACGCCAGTGGGCATGAGGCCAATAGACAAGAATAAACAGCAATACACAAGCAAAAAATATTGGTAATGCATTAAGAAGATGCTGGTTGTGACACATAGTTGACACGCAGTATTTGTAGGCTCTGCGCGTTTTGCGATTTATCGTTTGTCAGGAGCAAACGTGTATAGTGTCTAGGGTATCTGCATTGCAGTCTCAGGTAATCTTATTATTTTTACACTTGCATTCAAGGAATTCACACAGTGCAGGGAAATAATAACACTTATTGTAGCATATATTTGTCCTGATGACCACTGAAAGTGAGGAAAGATCCAAGATTTTCCTTTGTCACTGGACAGGGATAGAGGCAGTGTTCCAGTAGGCACACTTGTTGCAGTGAAAAATTTATCTTGGGGCCCTTTCAAACGGGTTTTCCAATCGTGTTCAGACGGACCTGATCGGAAGCTTTATGTTAATTTATATGCTGCCAGATGTAAACAGACTTGAATCAATTTACAACTGAATATCTCTAAGTTTGTCCAGATCCCGGGAGAAAATGAAAAGGTCTGCATCCTTTTCCATATTTTTGGACCTAAACATGACCGCTTTAAGGTAGTCTGATGTAAACAGCCGCCCATGGATCTAACATGAGTCCAGAAAACTCCAGTTTTTAAATGCAGCAGAAAACTGAATGGACATGGATGTTACAATAGTGACACCCATTCATTCTGCTCCAATTTAACAAGGCTACATCTGTTCATGGATCCTCTGCTGCTTAGACAAGATGGAGCTTATGTAAAAGGGGCCTTTTCCCTCACTGTGGTAGGATTTAGGCCCCTTTCACACTGAGGCGTTGAAAAAACGCAAAAAAATGATGGGATTTTGTACCTCTATTTTACCGCGTTTTTACCGCGATCGCGGTAAAAATAGCGCTAACGCGTATGCGCTTTTACCGCGTTCACGCTAAAAATAGCGCGAACGCTGTAAAAACACATACGCGTTAGCGCTATTTTTTTAAATAACGCTTATGCCTATGCGTTTTTACCGCGGTTCCCATTCATTTCAATGGGGATTGGCGTTTTTACAGCGCTATTTTATGCGCCCTAAAGTTGCTCTAAAAAAGCGGTTTGCAGGATTTTTTCCAACGCCCAGCCAGCATAACGCCTCAGTGTGAAAGCCCTCAGGGCTTTCAGATTGAGAATGCTGGGGCAGGATTATTACAGCGCTATTGTTAGCGCGAAAACGCGGTAAAAACGCCTCAGTGTGAAAGGGGCCTTACTCACATCTTTATATGTCTACAGAGCAGAAGTCTTCCCAGTGATACACACATGCAAAAAAATGTCAGGGACTTAAACCGTACTTACTCCTTGCAAAACTAAAAACATTGTGGCTTTAGATATATTTTATATTACAGCACTATTTTATAGTTTTATGTCTGCCAGTTGCACTTTACTAGAGATGTGTATTGCACTATATAATTTATACCAAAAGGGGTTGCTCCCATGTGGACATTAAACATTACTGTCATAACTGCAGTTTTGCACAAGATTGCTATATACAGTACATACTGATTATGGCTATTGGTTGTGGAAATTTTGACCCATTGTTCTCTCCTATTACCAGAAATGTAGGTGCTTCAACATGGGTCACAGTGTATACTGTATGCATAAAATGTGAGTATTTTTTTACGTAAGAATTGGAAAAATTCTCTTAATCGTCCATGGACGGACACAGCTCCATAAATCTTGACTGTTGGGTATGTTCCGTCTATTAGGAGAGAACTAGGCAGAAACATGTTAATATGCATACGTGTTATTTTAAAACAGAGTTGAAACAGCCCCGCCCAGGGGGCGGTCCCTCTGAACATAACCCTCCTCCCTGCAGCTAGCAGCGTTAGTTTTTTTCTGCCTAGCAGAGGAGAGGATGTGGCTCCCTTCGGGCCCTGTATCTTGAAGAGATTTTTACTTTTATTATTTTCTTTTCGAGAATTCTTTGAGAATCTTCTATCAACTGCCGGCTGGGCATGACAGGCAGGATATTTTAGATTCTTGTAGTCCCCCCAGTCCGGCCATCGAGCGTGTTACCGTCCCCTTGCTACTGCGTGGGGTCTGTCACAACATACCCCATGGCTCCAGGGGTGGTCGGTGAGCTATATGCTCCAGGGTCCACATATGACCGTGCGGCTTGCTGTCTCAGTCACAGTGGACCGGGCCGACAGCTACTCCGTACTGCTCGGTTGTAGGTCTGTCAGGAAGGCACCAGCAGGTCCTCGCAGGGACGGGTAAGTACACTTCCTCCTGCTTCGGTGGGATGGAACAGCTGGGCATTCCTACGGGGGTCGCTAGGGTTCTATGGCTCTCACCCCTCTCCCTCTGTCACCCCCTTTTTTCCTCCTTCCCATTGCGGGCTCGCTGCGATCGGGGAATTACCTTGGCGGGACTCCGGGTCCCGGCGGGGGGGGCTGCGGGGGTGTCCGGGTCCGCTCTCTGTGTGGGGGGGTGTTTTTCATGGGAAGCCTCCGTGCCTGGCCTTCTCGTCCACCTCGCTTGCCGGCCGCCATTTTTTGTAGCTCTGGCGCCATTCGTTTGAGACCTTTGCATTGGTTTTCCCATTGGTGGCCATTTTGCCGTGGTCGCGGTTAGGTGATTGTGGGCGACCATTTTCTTGTGGTCCGCGCGCTTTATTTCAGGCACTCGGCGGCCATTTTGGAGTGGGTTTCGGCCTCTAGTGGCGGCTGGCTTCCTGAACAGCGCGAATGGTGCGCTTTCTCTCACACAGATCCTCAGGCACACGCGGTGTGCGGATGCAGGGCAGCGGCGCTGAAGCGGTCCCTGTCTAGGCGGTGAGTCCCCTGGGTATTCCCCCCCCCCTCTCTGTCAGTGCAGCAAGGAGGGTGGACGTGATTGTGTCAGTATTTTGACTGGGTCCCTAAGGGCGGTCAGTGGGCAATTATGGAGTCAGAAGCTGGGGTTTCCCCAGACATTCCAGAGGCAGCAGCCAGTGCAACTGCACCTGCTATTCCGCTGGAAGCTTTGTCGGCAGTCTTGGAGTCATTTGTGGCCAGGGTAGAATTGGCGTGCGGGCGTAAAAGGGGTTCTAAGCGCTCCCTCCCCCCGCCATCGCCAGGGGAATGTTCTGACTCAGACTCGGGCCTGGCTGCGGCTCAGGACCCCTGTTCTGGTGTGTCAGATGATGCGGACCAGGATCTTCCCTGTGAGGAGGACCCTTCATCCGGGTCAGCTCAAGACAAAGCACTTGTAAGTGCACTTATCAATGCTGTGAGGGACACTCTCAAGCTGGGAGATGCAGCTGGACCTTCCACAGAAGAGTCTATCCCTTTTGGGTCGCACAAACCGACCCGCTCGGCTAAGGTTTTTCCTTATGTTGAATTTTTTGACAAGTTCATAGATAAGGAATGGGAACGGCCGCAGAGGTCCTTTGCGGTCTCTCAGCGCATGCCGGTCCGTTATCCGTTTGAGGAAAGCCTTGTGAAAAAATGGGCTTCTCCTGGGCTGATCCCCCGGTCTCTCGGTTGAATAAAACAACTATTATTCCGGTGGAAGGGACCCCTGCTTTTAAGGATCCTACTGATAGGAGGTCTGAAGCGGTGACCCGCTCTATGTTTGCCATGTTGGGGTCAGCATTGCGGCCTATTTTGGCAGCTACGTTAGTGTCCCAGACACTTACGGAATGGGCAAAGATTTTGCACCAGACTGTGGAGGCGAATCCACTCCCGCCGGAATGCGTGTTATTGGCTGAACAGTTGGTACAGGGACTTGTGTACGTCTGTGATGCAACCCTGGACGCCGCCCCCTTGATATCCAGGGCCTCAGCGTCTACGGTGGTCTTGCGCCGCTTGCTGTGGCTGAAATGCTGGTCCACTGACCAAGCTTCTAAGAAAACCTTGGCGGACTTGCCTTTCAAGGGTGGGAGGCTTTTTTGTGCCTCACTGGACGACGACATTAAGAATGTCACTGGAGGTAAGAGCACGCTTCTCCCTCAGTCCACTAAAGGGAAGGGGCCGCGCTGTAGGCCGGGGCCCTTCTTCCCTACGCAAAAACTATTTTTGTCCGTCAGCACCTGCCGGCAGACCCTCCCAAGCAGACAAAGATCCAGCTGGGGGACAGAAGCGTCCCTGGGTGCGTAAACCCGCCAAACCCAGCAAGCAAGCCTGCTACCGCATGAAGTTTTGCCCCCGCCCGACTCCAGGGTGGGGGGGGACGGCTTTGCAGGTTTGCAACTCGGTGGACCTCCCTGCTCTCCGATCAGTGGGTCTGCAAGGTGGCCACCTCGGGGTACAAGATAGAGTTCCTTTCTTGTCCACCAAACATATGTTTTACCTCAAATCTGTCCCTTCTGCCGGCTCGCCGGGCTGCGGTGCGAGACTTGTTGGAGTGCAGGGTGACCATACCCGTACCACCACGGGACAGGTTTCAGGGTTTTTATTCTAATCTGTTTGTGGTCCCAAAGGAGGACGGAGTTCGTCCTGTACTGGACCTCAATGCATTTGTAAAGGTCCAAAAGTTTCAAATGGAATCGATTAGTTCGGTTGTGGCTGCGCTCCATCCGGGGGATTTTCTGGCATCCTTGGATATCAAGGACGCATACTTGCATGTCCCCATCTGCGTCGGGCATCAGAGGTTCCTGTGATTTGCGATCGGCAAAGACCACTATCAATTTGTGGCTCTTCCCTTTGGCCTAGCATCAGCACCAAGAGTTTTCACCAAGGTGCTCGCCCCGATTCTAGCTTTGCGGAGACAGCGCGGCATTGCTATCGTAGGCTACCTGGACGACCTTCTTCTGAGAGCTGCTTCAAGCTCAGAATAAGCAGAGGACGTGTCTATAGTCAGTCAGACCCTCCGGGAGGATACTGAACCTCCAGAAGTCGGTGTTAGTGCCGACCCAGCGTCTAGTGTACCTGGGGTTGATTCTGGACTCCTCGGAGGCCAGAGTCTTTCTTCCCTCAGAGAAGCTACAGACACTCCAGGCGGCAGTCAGGGTGTTGACATCCCACAAGTGGTCATCTCTCTGTTTCTGTATGCGAGTTCTGGGTCTCATGGTGGCCTCCTTCAAGGCAGTACCGTATGCAGAATTCCACACTCGGGCCTTGCAGAAGGACATGCTCTCCAAATCTCCGTTGTCTCTGGATCGTCGGATTCAGTTAAGTCACCTTGTCAGGTCATCTCTGAATTGGTGGCTGAGATCCCCGGCTCTTCGATCCGGGAAGTCCTTCCTCCCCTTTCTTTGGATGGTGATCACGACGGACACCAGCCTGACCGGTTTGGGGGGAGTCTGGGGGGTTCCAGCGGCCCCAACTGTCGATCAATGTTCTGGAACTCCTAGCGATCAGGCTGTGCCTCTCCAAGTGGTCTCAGAGGCTGCAGGGGCGTCCGGTCAGGATCTAGTCAGACAACGCTACGGCTGTGGAATACGTCAATCAAGGAGGAACAAGAAGTGCTGCCGCAGCGTCGGATGTCGCTCGCATCCGGCGGCGGGCGGAAAGGAGCGTGCCAGCCCTATTGGCTGTTTACATTCCGGCCGTGGAAAACTGGCAGGCGGACTATCTGAGTTGCCAGATGCTGGACCACGGAGAATGGTCGTTACATCCAGAGGTTTTTCAACTCCTTTGCCAGAGATGGGGCACGCCAGACGTGGATCTCCTGGCTTCTCGACTCAATCGCAAGGTATCTAGGTTCGTGGCCAGGTCCAGAGATCCCTGGGCAGACGCGTCCGACGCGTTGGTGGCTCTGTGGGGTTGGTATCGGCTGATTTATGCCTTCCCCCCCCCTGCTGAAATTGCTCCCCCGTCTTCTCCGCAGGGTAGAGTGTGAAGCAATTCCAGTGATTCTAATTGGCCCAGGCGGCCCTGTTACGTCGATCTCGTGCGCCTTGTGGCAGATGTGCCCTGGCGGCTGCCACTGAGGGAGGACCTTCTATCGCAAGGTCCCATTCTTCATCCTGCTTTACAGTCGCTGGCTTTAACGGCATGGGTATTGAAAGCCAGGTGTTGAGGGACCGAGGCCTGTCGGATTCAGTTGTTTCAACTATGTTGAAGGCTTGGAAATCTTCTTCTAGGAAGATCTATCATCGCACATGGAGAGCCTACATTTCTGTGTGAGGAGATGGAATGGCGTCCACGAACTTATTCGGTTTTCAGGATCTTGCGGTTTTTGCAGCGCGGTGTGGATCAGAAACTGGCCCTAAGCACCATTAAGGGGCAGATATCAGCCTTGGCTGTTTTCTTTCAGCGACCCCTGGCATCTCATTCGCTAGTGAGTACGTTTGCGCAAGGGGTCCGACATGTGGCTCCTCCTGTGTGACCTTCACTACCTCCGTGGGATTTGAATCTGGTGCGCTCGGCCCTTCAGAAACCTCCTTTTGAGGACATTAGGGAGATTCCTCTTTTGACACTCTCTCAGAAGGTGGCCTCCTTAGTAGACATTACATCTGTCCGGAGGGTTTCTGAATTGGCGGCCTTGTCTTGCAAGTCCCCATATTTGGTCTTACATAAGGATAAAGCTGTGCTACGCCCGTGGCCTTCCTTCCTAAGGTGGTTTCGGCCTTTCACTTGAATGAGGACATTGTGCTTCCATCCTTGTGTCCTCGGCCATCTCATGCCAGGGAGGTTGCGTTGCATTCCCTGGACGTGGTATGTGCCCTGCGAGTGTACCTCTCTGTTACGGCTTTGTTTCGAAGGTCTGACTCACAGTTTGTGTCGGTGTCTGGTCCGCAGAAGGGTCGGGCGGTCTCGTTGTCCACCATTTCTCGGTGGATCAGGCAGATTGTCATTCAGGCCTATGCCCTAAAAGGGCGGGCGCCTCCTTTTCCCGTCTTACGGTGCATTCGACCAGGGTTATTGGTGCCTCTTGGGCTTTCTGACAGCAAGCATCTGTCTCACAGGTGTGTAAGGTGGTGACCTGGTCGTCCGTGCACACTTTTTCAAAGTTTTACAAGGTTGATGTGAGTGCATCTTCGGATGCTAGCTTCGGCCGCAAAGTTTTGCAGGCGGCTGTTTGAAGTTGCACTTCCTCTGTTTGGAGTGAAACTGGTTCTTTTGATTGCTGTGCCTACCCCTTGTTTTTTAACACTGCTTTGGGACGTCCCAACAGTCAAGATTTGTGGAGCTGTGTCCGTCCATGGACGAAGAAGAGAAAATAGGATTTTTTTTACTTACCGTAAAATCCTTTTCTCGATTTGTCCATGGACGGACACAGCTCCCACCCCCCTCCTTTTTTTGTTTTTTAGTTTGTACTGCTTGTTACGAACTGAGGCTGCTAGCTGCAGGGAGGAGGGCTATGTTCAGAGGGACTGCTCCCTGGGCAGGACTGTTTCAACTCTGTTTTAAAATAACATGTATGCATATTAACATGTTTCCGCCTAGTCCTCTCCTAATAGATGGAACATACCCAACAGTCAAGATTTATGGAGCTGTGTCCGTCCATGGACGAAGAAGAGAAAAGGATTTTACGGTGAGTAAAAACCTGCTTTAACAAATGATGACCATCGTACACAGACAAATACTGTCAATCGAGAGAATACCGATGCATGGTACACTATAACACAAAATTGAATACTCAACTTTCTGTAATTTTCCTTTCCTGGTGCCTACTCGTGGCAGCATACCAATGGTTGGTGGCTCCGCTCTTGATTAACCCACAGAACCACTTAACTCTATAAAAAAAGAGGTGTTTCTCTCTCTCTCTCTCTCTCCCCCCCCCCCGGGTATTCTTGTAACTAGTCTTTAGAACCTTAAAGGATTACAGAAGGGAGGGTGTATGCTGCCATGGGTAGGCACCAGGAAAGGAAAATTACGGAAAGGTGAGTATTCAATTTTCAGTTTTCCTGGTGCCTCCCGATGGTAAATAACCCGTTTACAGGGAGGGTACTGCAATAATAAATTTAATGAGTTTACAGAACAGATAGTTCCAAAGTCCTTTTCCCCAAATCTCAGGAGGTAAGGATCTAGGCTATAGTGCGACATGAAGGTGTTTGAAGGACGACCAACTAGCCACCCTGCAAATTGTCTCAGGAGAGACCCAAGCCAAAGCTGCCCAGGATGAAGCAATTCACCGCGGTGTCTTTTTTTTTTTTTTACATTTTGGCATGGAGTTCCCCTTAAAGTCCATACCAGATCCAAAGGGCCTGGTATGCACTGGGGGGGTGTCATTTTTTTCCTTGACTTTTGAATAGCTGGATTTTTGGAATTCAACACCATAATGTTATTGAATAACTACATACCATTGCATGCATTTGAAGAGTTCACATGATGGAATAAACCAAACTGATGTGCATTTGCTAATTATGCTGCTAAGTACAATGTACGTTTTCAGGAGGTGATACCATTGGTAGCAGGGCATACAACTAAGCTATGGAGCTGAGCAAATAGAAAATACTATGACTAATGTTTGATTCTTTTTATTCTATACAATAATGTTTTGCATTTGAGGCATTAATAATATGGTACCAACCATGATCATGTGCTATTGGGTAGGGATGAGCCGAACACAATTTCGGTTCGCACCAGAACTTGCGAACAGGTGAAAAATTTGTGCGAACACCGTTAAAGTCTATGGGACACGAACATGAAAAAAAAATCAAAAGTGCTAATTTTAAAGGCTTTTATGCAAGTTCTTGCCATAAAAAGTGATTTTACGACTTCAATGACCAGGAACATGACTTTGATCCCCCAATAATTAGGCGGAACTCCACGCCAATTTTTTTTTTTCAAAAAACCGGCATGGGTTCCCCCTTCATGAGCATACCAGATCCTTTGGACTGGTATGGATTTTAAGGGAATACTCCATGCCGAAAAAGGTGTGGGGGGTCCCCCCAAAATCCATACCAGAGCCTTATACGAGCACACAGCCCGGTAGGTCAGGAAAGGGGGTGGGGACGAGCGAGCGCCCCCCCCCCCTTCCTAAACCATATCAGGCCGCATGCCCTCAACATGGGGGATGGGTGCTTTGGGGCAGGAGGGGCCTGCGCCCCCCACCCCAAAGCACCTTTCCCCCAAGTTGATGAGGACAAGGGCCTCTTCCCGACAACCCTGGCCGTTGGTTGTCGGGGTCTGCAGGGGGCTTATTGGAATCCAGGAGCCCTCCTTAATAAGGGGGCCCCCCACCCTATGTGAAGGAGCATGGGGTACATTGTACCCCTACCCATTCACCTGGAGGAAAAAAGTGTAAAAAAAAAAAACACACTAGACAGGTTTTTAAAGTAATTTTTATTAGGGAGCTTCTTCCGACTTCTCCGCGCTCTCCGGTGCCTTCTCCGCGCTCTCCGGTGCCTTCTCCGCGCTCTCCTGTGCCTTCTCCACGCTCTCCTGTGCCTTCTCCGCGCTCTCCGGTTCTTCGCCCGCTCTCTGGTGCCTTCTGCCGGGCTCCTCCGCTATCTTCTTCCAGTTCATTTACTAGCGTTGGCCCGGTCTTCTCTGTTGTCGTCTTCCCTCTTCTCTTCTTCCGATGTTGACACAACGCTCTCTCCCGCTGTAATGCCGTGTGCGCAGCGACTTATATAGGCATGGGGTGGGGTTACCGAGTGATGTCATCCGGTAACCCTGCCCCCTTATGAAGTCACAGTCCCAGCATGCCCAGAGCGGTGATGTCATACGGGGGCGGGGTCACCGGATGACATCAACCGGTGATCCCGCCCCATGCCTATATAAGTCGTTGTGCACACAGCATTACAGCGGGAGAGAGTGTTGTGTCAACATCAGAAGAAGGGAAGAAGACGGCCAGCGCTAGTAAAAGAGCTGGAAGAAATTTCATAGGTGTGTGAGGTGAGAGCTCCCTCACACACCTGGGCCGCATACAACGATATGGCTATGACATGCTGCGCTGTGCTGGATTAAGATCTGAAACCTGAGAGCGGAGTTTAGTAAGAGAAAATCGGAGCATTATAACTGAGCCATAGTCAAGCCAAGCAGCTAAAAACCAGCTAAAAAAACCCAGTGCCGAAGCCGAGAGCTGATTGCCAGAGACTGACTGACTGCTAGAGAGCCGAGAGCTGAAAGCCGCAAAAGCCGAGAGCCGTGAACAGGCAGCAGAAATGGAGCTTGTGGGAAACGGAGATGACCACTCGCAGACGAGCAGCGCTCCAGCTGGCAGGAGAAGGTACTAGGAGCATGGTAGGCGGATTGAGAGCCTACATGACACGGCCGAGAGGAAAAAGCACTGGCGGGGCTCGGAGCAGCGATGGAAGGTATGGGAGGTCAGAGGAAACCGAGGCAAAGCAGGACGAGGTTTGCCGATTTCCTCACGCAGTGCCTTTGCACAAAGCCTGCAGAACTGGAGCCCACTGGTGAATGGACGAAGTAACCAGTCGCCGGGAGGGGGTGAGCGGAAGGGAGGCAGAGGTGGTGGATGTTTGGAGATGGAGCGGAGGGAGAACCCACATGGGGATGGAGGAGATATGGAGGGGAAACGGACCTAAGAAAGGCAATGAAGGTCTACCAAGATTGGGAGAAACACCAATAGACATACTAACAGAGCAAGTGAAGGGGTCACTAGCACCCATGAAAGACAGAGTAAGCCAGCAGGCATATAATGATGGGGTGAATTCAGGAGGTGACCCTAGAGACTTAAAAAAACCAAATGCAAACCCTACCCCCTTATTAGATACATGGGGAGATGAGCGAGATCAAGGGAGACCAAGGCAAGGACCCTCAGAGACAACAGGTATACTAAAGACAATGATATCATTAGTACCCCCTAAGGAGATGCAGCCGAATGCAATAAATGAAGAACAAGAACAAATATCCTGTATAGACCACATTGAAAAAGTACCAACAAAGATAAATGAGGAGCAAGATATTAGAGAACTTATAAGAGCACTGCCTACAAAAAAAGATATACAGGATATTATAGCTATGGTAGAGCAATCATGTATGAAGGCAGTAATAAACTTGAAAGAAGAAGTAGTGGAAATTGGAAATAGAGTGGAAACACTGGAAAATGGCCAAGATGAGATTGTACAGGCGATAGGGCATGTACAAGATATTATTAAACAACAAGAGGACATGCTGAATACTTATAGGGATCAACTGGATGATTTCGAAAATAGGGACCGTAGACAGATTATAAGGATACGGGACTTACCGGAGGAGTACAAAAGTGATGATTTGCTGGTAACCGTACAGATAATGGGATCAGAAGCACCTGAACAGGTAGAAGTAGAGTCCACCGTATAGCCTCATTTTCGAACCAGAATAAAGATAGACTGAGGGATGTAATGTGCAAACTTCATAAATATTCAGTGAAGGAGATTATAATGAGGATTGCACGAGATACACCTCGGATTGAATATGAAGGAATGCAAATTTCCCTATAGCCTGATATATCACGCCGTACATTAATGCAACACAGGATGGTGTGCCCCCTATTAGAAGTTATGCGTCTTGCTGACATCAGATATCGATGGGGATTCCCTTTTAGTTTAGTAGCCTCACGAAATGGGAAAACGGCAGTGCTCCGAACAAAGGACGATTTAAAAATGTTTTTGGAAAGACTAGATCTCCCACAAACGGACTTCCCAGACTGGAGAATAAATAGTGGGAAAACATTAACACAACGTCCTGAACCATGGTCTCAAATACCAGAGAAAAAACTGACTAAGGAGTTAAATAGAAAGTAAAAATGAAAACTGAAATAATATGAAATGTGAATACCATATCTTTAATTTTTCCTTTTTTTTTTTCTGTATCTCCCTCCCCCCCTCGGTGTAGAAAAATGCAAGGAATATAACTGAGCATAGGACATTTTAAAGGGAAAAAAAAAAAGAGGCCCAGGGTACATCGGGGGAGAAGTAGCTCTTTAATAAAATTAGGAAGGTCCTAATGAGGGGCTGGGTAATCTGTATAAAGATGATGGGTGGGAGGGGGGTCAGGGGGATCCCACAAGGGCTAACCGCTCAGTTAGATGGTACACCCTAATTAGTAGGGTGTTATGTTGCAGTAGATTCGGATTCTTTTTTCTTGTATAGTCTTTAAGGTAAAAGAGGAGAGGAAAGTAGATAGCAAAAGGTTAAGAGAGTCTAGAAAATTAACAATCAGCGGAAAAATAAAAGATGGCTAGCCTATTAAAAATCTTAACATATAATGTAAGAGGACTAAATTCGCCCCCAGAAAAGAGGCTGATTGTGGCAGGAGATGCGTCATCAGTCCACGGATATTATCTATATGCAAGAGACGCATCTCATGTCAGAATCAGTACCCAAGCTACCGTTGTCCCCCTACAATCAATGGTTCCATGCATTTACACCTATGGCAAGGGGAGTAACTCTAGCGTTTGGGAAAACATGCCCAATCACTCCTACAGCAGTACAAATGGATCCGGAAGGGAGGTTTTTGTTTATTAAGGGTATGTTATACGGACAGTGTTATACATTTGCTTCTATATATGCCCCAAATACAGGCACAGTAGAATGTTTAGTAAAAACAATGGGGAAGCTGGATAAATTTGGGGAGGGATTTGTGATTTTGGGAGGAGGTTTTAACATCATTATGGACCCCAAATTAGATACAACAACAGAGAAAACAGTAATGCCATTTAAAGCCCTTAAACATGTGAAAAAACTGTTACGAGCTCGCCACCTAGTGGATAGTTGGCGGGTATTAAATGAAGGACGAAGAAATTATAGTTATTATTCAAAGACTCATAAAGTATACTCTAGACTGGATCTATTTTTGTGGACCAATACTATCTGGAATATGTGAATGCCGTCACAATTGAGTCAATTACAGTATCTGATCACGCACCGTAAACGAGTCGCTGTTAGATGACAAACAGATAGTAGAGGACACACAACAGAAAATGATGGATTACTTTTGAAAGAAACACACCAGGGGAGGTATCAGAGCAAACGATATGGGAGGCCCATAAGGCTGTTATCAGGGGGGAGTTGATAGCACACTGATCCCGAACCAAAAAAAAAAAGAAAGAACTAGATGATATTTTAGGAAGCATACACAAACTCGAAATCAAACATAAAAAAAGTTTTGACCCTGGGGATGCAAAACATCTGGAAATACTCAGAAAAAAACTCACCAAGTATTTAGACAGAAAGGTTAAAGAAAAATATTGATTTTACGCACATAGATACTATGAGCACGGGAACAAATGTGGAAAACTACTGGCAAAACAACTAAAAAAACAGCAGGAACTTTCGCATGTTCATGGTATCTGTGTGAATAACAAACAAGTAAAGGATACAAAATCTATAGCTATGGAATTTCCAAGCTTCTATAGAGCCTTATACAATATTCAACCAAAACTATCGAAAATAGAAGAAAAGGATCAAGTAGAGAAGATAAGAGAATATATTAAAGAATCTGCAATACCATCCCTTTCCCGGAGAGAGGTGGAAAAAATGGAAGAACAGATAACTATAGAAGAAATAAAAAAAGTAATTGAAAATTTACCGATAGGGAAGAGCCCGGGACCAGATGGTCTAACAAATTCATATTATAAGAAATTTATAGATATTCTGTCAATACCATTATGCAGTCACTTTAATAAAATTACAACAAATAACCCGTTACCCCCAGAAGCAGTATTAGCCTATGTGACAGTTATACCAAAGCCTGGAAAGGACCCACAATACTGCACAAATTATAGACCTATCTCTCTTCTTAAAACAGATACAAAACTCTTAGCAAATATATTGGCAAGTAGACTACAGGATAAAATAACACAGCTAGTACATTTTGATCACACGGGGTTTGTGAAAGGGTGAGAAACTAAAGATAACACCATCCGAGCCCTTCACATACTCCAATGGATGCAGAATGGACCTAATAAAATGCCTAGAGTGATGATATCAATGGGTGCCGAAAAGGCATTCGACAGAGTAAATTGGATGTTCATGAGGGAAGTATTAAGAGAAATAGGAATGGGAGAAAGGATGAGGGGATGGGTATCAGCATTATATACTGAACCGAGAGTAAAAGTTAAGGTCAACGGGACCCTATCAGGAAGCTTCGAAATACGGAAAGGCACAAGGCTCTATCGCCAATCCTTTTCACCCTTGTTATGCAGAATAAGAGAGAATGATGGAATAAAAGGAGTCGAAATTGGCCCCAGACAGCATAAAATATCAGCATATGCGGGCGACTTAATGTTTTTTCTTTCAAAACTACAGAAATTTATAGAGAGTCTGATGCAAGAAATGACGAGCTATGGAAATTTATCAAATTTTTAAATAAATACAGAAAAATCAGTAATACTACCTAGCCATGTGCCAAAATCATTAGTTACATCATTACAAAACAGCTACCCATTTGTTTGGAATAGAGAATCTATATTTTATTTGGGAGTCCATATTGCTGCAGATATAAAGCCGGTGTTAGAACGTAATTACAGTTTTTTAGTTGCAGAGATAATAGAGGACCTAAATAGATGGAAAGGGCATATACTAACATGGTCCGGCAGAATAAACACCCTTAAGATGAACATAATACCAAGATTAATTTACCTCCTTATATACAGTGCCCATACCACTCCCCCAGACAATCTTTAAAAAGATACGCAAAGCGTTTCTGTCGTTCATATGAAGGGTGGAAACGCTAGAATAGCGTATAATATATTACGAAGAAGTAAAGAGGAGGGGGGATTGGGACTACCAGACATTGCATTGTATTACAGAGCAATGTCTTTGGTACGCATATTAAACTGGTGTCACGATTCAAAGAATAAAGCATGGGTCTCGATAGAAAAAAATATGGTAGGTAGAGACCTAGAAGGAGCACCATGGATACCACTCAAGGCTAGAGGATTGTCCAAATGGACATCCCCATTAACCCGGAGCACATTGGCAGTATGGGACAGAATTAATAAAACTGGCAAATACGCCCCAAGAACATCTCCACTGTCCCCATTAGGAGGGTTTCCATGGTTCCTCCCAGGGGAAGAAAAAGGAGCGTTAGGCCCGTGGGAATCAGAGGGGAACACAATGTGTCTAAGGTATGCCAGATTGGGAAAACTCATCTCTCAAGCGGAATTGACAATTGACGTCATCTCAAGGGAAGACGTTAATGTCGGGGTGGAGATATTATCAAATGCAAGATTTCTTTAAAATCCAGGTAAGGACTCTAAACTCGTTAACTACGTTTGAAAAAATTTGTATGAAAATCTCAAAACCCAACCATTTACTATCTCAAATGTACAGGTTGATACTTAGCGAGCAAAATGCAGCAGCCCCATACTTTATTAAGGAATGGGGAAAAGTGTTAAGCTGTACATTTACAACATCACAAATAAAAAATTTATGGGAAGCAACTCACACGTCGTCAATAAGTTCATCTACCCAGGAGATGTTATACAAGTTCCTGCCGAGATGGTACCGGATAGACTTGTGCACAACGGAAAAATTCGTTTCGGTTCGTTTCTTTCCGGTCCTGTTGATTCGTAATCATTCGTAATTTTGCTAGACGGGATTTTTCGTGTTCGGACTCATTCGTATTTTTGCAAGCGACATTTTTCGTTGAATTTTTTGTTGCTTTATAATTCGTACTTTCGGTAGAGTACGTTGTTTTTCGTTGATTCTGGACACAACTCCTACTTTCGTAACTTTTTTTGGGTTCGTTGATTCGTAATTTTCCGTGTCTCTCTCACAACGACGCTGCCTATTATGCCTAATGTGCTTCGAATGGATTTGTACTTTTCTAAATACATAGCGGTTATTTGTAACGATTCGAAATCTCGTATTTTACTTTCGTTTTTTACATGCGGCTATAGGCTCCGCCCCTGTACACCATTTTGAGAGGGTTCAGCACGGTGAGGGAGAAGCAGAGAGCAGAGTGAGTGTTATTGTGCTTCGAATGGATTCGAAATCTCGTATTTTACTTTCGTTTTTTACATGCGGTTATAACCTCCGCCCCTGTACACCATTTTGAGAGGGAGTTCAGCACGGTGTGGGAGAAGCAGAGAGCAGAGCAGAGTGAGTGTTATTGTGCTTCGTATGGATTCGTACATTCGTAACTTTTTCATAACGAATTATGCCTGTTGCCTTATGAGGAATTTTTATGAATAATTTCCTTGTAAATTGGGAATATCTGTAACATATATGTATATATATATTTTAGAGTAGGAAATATGTGGGTCTGCAAAGGGTTAAACTGGGCTGACAAGCTGGGCTTGAGGACAATCTAATTACCTGTCCTCTTATTTGAATATGCATGAATGCAGGGTAACAAGAGCTGCGGAGTCTTAGGGTCTGACGAGATAACTTAGTATTCAAACAAACTAGAAAGAGATCGCAGATGAAAGAGACAGTCTATGCGGCACCGTTTTTATCCTCTAGATAAAGGCGTGTGTATTCTCCCATATTAACACCCATATCCATTTAAGGGGTAATTCTTCCTGGCTAGTTCCATGCATAGCTAAGCGCCCCTTCAAGGGAAGTTAACGACCTCCGGTTTAATTAATTTATCTTCAAATCCAATTATCACTAAAGAGTGGGCTAGGGTGGGAAATTAATATAACGGCAGGAAGGAGGAGAGAAATAACCACAACCAATCGTAGCCGCCCTGGGTTAGTCAATGGGAGAGGGCTCCATAAAAGGACCCCCCATCCAGTAGAGAGGGAGAGATGAGAGAACCTGGGCCCAGGATTCATTATAGGTAATTATTAAGACCATCTCCCAGCACTTACCCCTTATGCTTGCATTTTTCCTATGTTTGTCTGTCTATTTGTAATGTAATGTATATACTTTGTGTTTGAAACTAATATTTACTCCCTTGCCAAAGACTGTAAATGTTTGCGGTGTATTAGATAGACTAATAACCTTAATTCTTTAATAAATGCTTGTTATATTGAAGTTATCAAATCCTGTCAAAAAGAACTCTTATTTAAACCATATCAATAATCATAATAATATTAATTGAATATTAAATATTAAATATTAATATTTAAAAATCAACAGTTGGCGACCACGAAGATAAGTACAGGACTGAAAGCATTTAATATAATAACAAAATCTGTATATTGGAGATTAAGGTTATTAGGAGGAATTCAAGCTGAGTCAGCTTAGCCAATCTATCTAGGGAAAATATAGGTAAATATTTTTGTTTTATTAGTGGGTATTACCTCCAAGGAGAGAATATACACCACAGGTTATTTATTTTTTTATCCCAAAATCATAATTGATAAAATACTTTGGATGTACCATTATAACCGGTCAATTTAATGGGGAGGAAGTACAGAATGGGAAAATTTTTGTTTTAATAATTGTTGTTTATGAGACACTTAAATAGTGATCCGTAGTTTTGAAAAAAAAAAAGTTTTTTTTTACAAAGCAAAAACATTTTTGCCTTGATTTGTGTTGTTTTATTGGAAGGAGGACACTGAAAACGTGGTCCTTGGTTTTGTGGAGAAAAAGTGTATTTACTTTTTTTTCAATTTATTTTAAATTTTTGTTATTGAATTATTATTTTTTTTTTTTCTAATAATTCTTGTTATCATAAATTTTTGGTAACCTGGCTTAGTTTTAGCCTTTATTTTTATTTTTTTTGTTTGTTTTTAGTTTCTTTGTTTAAGACACAGACACATGCTGGTGTTCTGGTGTGTGTAGGTTGAAACAGGCTTAATAGGGTTTTGCTTGTTATTTAATTTGCATGTCCACTAACATTAAAAATAGGACATTGCAAATAACCTACAAGAGATTTTTTTTTTCTTTACTCTTATTTTTGTTTTTGGTTTTTATTGTACCTTTTTTTTTAACTGTAAGAAGTTACAAACAGTCATATTCTCATTGGTGTCAATTGAAGTACAAGTCTGTGGAAGTCTTGCTATGGAAACTAATATCTGAGAAATATTATTAGTAGTGTATTGAAAATTCTATTTTTTTTTTTTTTTTTTTTAAGTTTCTTTTAAATTTGGTTTTTCTACTCTATTGAGTGTTACAAATAGTAGTGTAAACACTGCCATGTTGACATTCCTATTATCAGACTACAGGTATTCAGTCTAATTGATCCCTGTGGGGCTTCTATTGTCCCTTGGTCTATGGTGTAGGCTCAGACCAGAGAAACCAAAGGCTATTGTTAGTATAAGTAGGTTTCCCCACTAATCTAAAAGATTGTTTTATTGAGAGCTGGAAAATATTGTTTGACTTTTTCTACATTTTCTGCAGCTTATTTCATTTGAGTTCCTATTTATTGTTTTCTTTTTGCTTCCTTTTCTTTTTTTTTCCTTTTACTGTAATCACAAGTGAATTTATAGTATAAGGGAACAATTAATTTAATTTAGCTCACAAATTGTGCATACTATCACAATGGCTGCCATGACCTGTCTAGAAAGTTTTGTAGCAACTTATACTCTTAAACATAAGAGCAATGAATTTGCCTGTGATGCTAAATTATTGGAAGAACAAGCAAAAACAATCAAAAAGAACAAAAAGCTTAAAAGTCTAGCCATAGCAGGCATATTGGCTATGAAGGCTAAAATGCAGAAATTGAAAGATATAGTCTATAATCAAAATATTACAATTTCTGAGAGGGAGAAGGAGAATACAGCTTTACAAAGCCAATTACAAACCTTAACTACCCTTAATCAAATAGTTAATGCCTCACAGGAGGAAAATGGTAAAAATTACAAATTGGCCCAAAAAGACGGGGTACAATATAAAAGCATTAGCCAACCCAAAGTACCAACTGCCCTTTCACAGTGAGACTGCCATATCAGAGACAACCATGTCAGCGGTTCTGTCACAGGAAAACTATTGGCCTCGGTTGCTCCATGATCGAGACAAACACACAAATAATTCTTCCACTAGGGCCCATGGCCTCCTTTACCAAGGAGTACCACATGAATGTGATATCATACCACAATCAGTTGCGCAACAATTCTTTAGACCTTTGTCAGCAAAGGAAAATGTCCCTGAAAATGCAGTCCAAATTTTCACAGATGGATCATGTTTTTACGTGGAGGGTTCCCCACATGCAGGATTTGGAATATACCTTAACAATCCACATGCAAAGACCCAAACATCAATCTTTCGGTCATGGCAAGTCAAATCAGCACAATTTGCTGAGCTGGCTTCAATTTCTCATGCCCTAGAACTGATGAAAAGGGACCAAGAAATAGTTTTATACTCAGATTCTGCGTGGGTCTGTAATACTATTACAGAAATTCTGCCCTTCTGGCACACCCACCAGTACATGTCCTCAGATGGGTCTCCACTTAAACATGCATCCCTGTTGAAATTTATTGTAACATTGGTGCAAAAGTTGCCAGTCAAACCATGGGGGTGCAAAGTAAAAGGTAATTTAGGCACTGCCCCATACTGGGAACAAAAGGAGGTAGCGGATTGTTTGGCCAAACAAGGAGCACATGGGGGGGAGATCTGGGAAATTCCTTTGAATTTACTGGACTCAGTCTTGTGCCCCAGCGTTTGTGCCCTCACAAAATCCTGCAACTAAAATGTTCTGCTTTCTTCCCTTTTAGAGCCATGAAGTCGAGGTGGATTGTGATCCTGCTCCATCTGATCAGACACACCAAGGGAGAGGAGACTGGAATGCTCATCAGCGTGATCGTTGACCAAGAATCCGGTCTACCTAGAGGGGAAATCCATCTTATTACATGTGTCCCCAAAGACTAACACCCCTGCTCCTACAACTGTGCCCAAAAATACAGTTGCAATCCCCTATTATGAACCAACATCCTTGGAATGCCCATCAATGCAAGAGGGACCACCTAGCAGCCTAACGGCAACCTCAATCCCATTAATATTGTTTAATAACGTTAAGTTCATTCAGGTGCCGTTGGTACTTAATTTGTCCCAGTGGAACATGGCCGAATTCGGCTCATGTGCCCGGACAAATGGGTCTGTTTTACTCTTCCTTGCTAGTATATTTGATTGCCTCCCATGCAAGCCAAACTCAGGATCCATTTGCAGAACCAAACCTCCCTCCCCACAGGGGCATTTTCAGATCCAGAAAGTTAAAGGGTTTGGACAGCATACTTGCATCCATCCCAGGACTTTTTGGATCTGGCATGTCAATTGGGGAACAGAGCCGATTTACCAGCAATTCGCAGGCATATCGGAATTTTTTTTTTTAACAGAAGGAGGGTCGGCAAGTGCTGAAACCAGTTCTTCAGGGTGTTGAGGGGCTTGCAGAGGAGGAAAGGTTTACGGTTTATAAAATGAAGCTAGAGAGGATGGTATGGGCAAAGAGGTATAATGCACTGCATATGGAAAGTAAAAGATATAGACCTTACCCAGTGGTATTGTACTCACACTAATACTAGTGGTGGAATGAATGTACATTCTGGAGACAAGTGCAAACCTGTGCCAGTTTCCACAATTTGAAATATAGGGATAGTGACACCACACCCAAATAGAGGGCCATTTGCTTTCAAGAAGAGCCAGTCACTGTCCACATACCGTGACCTACTGTACGTGTCCTTCACATTGTCGCTGCCCGTGTTCCATCCACAAGATGACTGCTTTACACAATGGCGTCCATACACTCCCTCGGATACCTCGAAAATGACGTGTACAAGGAAAGGTTGCACCTCCCCAAAATGCTCATTCAAGTTCAAGGGCGATGGAAGGCACCACACACTGCCTGCTGCACTGTCAAAGACAATAGATACTTATGCCGTTGTGATGTGTTCGAAATGGACACTCCAGTCTGTGGTCTAAGCAATGACCCAGTTCCCACAGCCAAAGTAGCAAGGGACCCCCAACTGGAAAGTCCACGCCAACCACCTCAAGAAACCAGTCCATGCCAACCACCTCCAGCCAAGTGAGATGTAAGCTAAACTGTCCAGTGAAGTTGTCAAAATGGAGAACACCAAGCACAAGGGTCACCTACCACATGGATGGACTGTACTGTGTCGTTACCAATCACCAGACATTTCTCTATGGGGGTCAGTCGTGTCCAATACCCTATCCAAATTTTTGCTTCATTCCACAGGAGTACACTACTAGTGGGGAAACTGTAGTAACCCCCATACCAGTGTTAACAGAAGACTATATCATTGAGAGTACCCCTGATGTCCCAGATCCTACCACATACATACCCCATTTTGATGTAAAAAAAATTGATACTCTGTCAGTAAATCACAATTTGCTTGCAAGGAAGGTTACTCATATAATTTATAGTAGGAATGATATGGTGAAAACAGGGAAGAGTTTGAATTAACTTTTACATGCTGGGGATTTCAGCTTAGTCACAACTAGGACCTGGGTGGAAATGGGAATAAAAGGTGTTCTCATATTGCAATGTGGGGTACTGATTTTCATGACGGGCATGGAGATATATCTTGGCCGACTTCTAAGATGGCAGAGGGAGAAACTTAACAATTTAACGGAAATTAGACATAAACAATTACTCACTTAAGTGTGGCCTCGTCTCATCTGTCTCAACTTGCCACAAGGGGTCATCTGTTGCCTTATGAGGAATTTTTATGAATAATTTCCTTGTAAATTGGGAATATCTGTAACATATATGTATATATATATTTTAGAGTAGGAAATATGTGGGTCTGCAAAGGGTTAAACTGGGCTGACAAGCTGGGCTTGAGGACAATCTAATTACCTGTCCTCTTATTTGAATATGCATGAATGCAGGGTAACAAGAGCTGCGGAGTCTTAGGGTCTGACGAGATAACTTAGTATTCAAACAAACTAGAAAGAGATCGCAGATGAAAGAGACAGTCTATGCGGCACCGTTTTTATCCTCTAGATAAAGGCGTGTGTATTCTCCCATATTAACACCCATATCCATTTAAGGGGTAATTCTTCCTGGCTAGTTCCATGCATAGCTAAGCGCCCCTTCAAGGGAAGTTAACGACCTCCGGTTTAATTAATTTATCTTCAAATCCAATTTTCACTAAAGAGTGGGCTAGGGTGGGAAATTAATATAACGGCAGGAAGGAGGAGAGAAATAACCACAACCAATCGTAGCCGCCCTGGATTAGTCAATGGGAGAGGGCTCCATAAAAGGACCCCCCATCCAGTAGAGAGGGAGAGATGAGAGAACCTGGGCCCAGGATTCATTATAGGTAATTATTAAGACCATCTCCCAGCACTTACCCCTTATGCTTGCATTTTTCCTATGTTTGTCTGTCTATTTGTAATGTAATGTATATACTTTGTGTTTGAAACTAATATTTACTCCCTTGCCAAAGACTGTAAATGTTTGCGGTGTATTAGATAGACTAATAACCTTAATTCTTTAATAAATGCTTGTTATATTGAAGTTATCAAATCCTGTCAAAAAGAACTCTTATTTAAACCATATCAATAATCATAATAATATTAATTGAATATTAAATATTAAATATTAATATTTAAAAATCAACATGCCGAAGACATTCGGGCATTCGCTATTTGCGGTATAATTTATTTCGGATTCGGTCTTATTCGTAATTGCTTTGTTCGGAAATTCGAATGCTTCCGAATGTCCGAAAGTTGCTAAATTCGGACGAATTTCAATTCGTTACGAAACGAATTGCACAAGCCTAGTACCGGACTCCTGTACGAATGGCACAGATATATCCATCTGTAAGTAACGGATGCTGGAGGGGCTGTAAAGAGAGAGGCACTTTCCTCCATATATGGTGGAACTGCCCAAAGATTAGAGTATTCTGGGAAGAAATGGCTCCATGGATAGAAAAGATGTCTAAGAAACCTGTAGCGTTAACACCACTGCACTTTTTATTTCATGGGTCCATGGGATCGATAAAATCGTATAAAAATAGCATTACACCACACTTATTAAACGTGGCTAAGAAGCTGATACCCAGATACTGGAAACAGGTTACATGCCCTACTTTAGCAGAATGGAAAGGAGAAGTAGATGGAATAATGGAAGCAGAAAGATGGATTCATGAAACTAGAAACCAACAGGAGATATTCAAAAAAATATGGGCAGAGTGGGAAAAAAATGTTTAAGAACTATATAGAGAAAAAGATAGAAAATGTGACTCTGCTTAAAGACCTAAATACCTCGTATGAATCAAGTGAAATGAGAGGGAGGGATGAGTAATGGACTGCAACATTTTTAGATATGTATAGAATGAAACGTTGTGTGTTGATGGAGGGAGGTGACCCTCCCTATCCCCCCCCTTTTTTTCCTCTCTTCACTCCTCTCCTCCTCAGCAATGAGGGTTGTGAGAGAAAGGGAAGATACGTAAATAATACTAAAACAAATGACACCGAATACAAATAAGCACAAGGGGAAATAAGGAATTTTTATGAGCACAACAGTTGAAGGAGAGAATCAAAGTCCCCTAACACCCCACACTTTTTTTTTTGTCACAATATAAACACACACCCTCTCCCCCCCCCCCCCTTTCTCCCTCTCCTCTTCTTTGACGAGGATTGTGAGAAAAAGGGAGAGCTTATAAATAACATTAGAAAATTACATTGAATATAAATAAACACATAGGTGAAATATAGAAATTTTTACAAGCACAACAGTTGAAGGGAACAATTTTAAGGTTTCCTAACACTTCCCACGTTGTCACCATCACGACGTAAACATATAATTAAAATATTTTTTTTTTAAATACATAAAACACTAATACAATAGGGGAAAAGGAGGGGGAGAGAGGGAAGGGGAGGGGGGTAAGATCTTGCCTCTGCCTCAGTATGTACATTTCTCACAAAGGAAAGGGAAGAAACTCAATGTGTTTTTTTTTCCAAACCTCCCCCTTTGTTTATCAAATGGGGAAATAACAAAGGGGAGATGGGGAGGACTGCCTCTCATAACCTAAATATATTTGTTTTATGTATGTTTTATGATTGTATATGATCTTGTAAGGAATTTTTTTTTTCAAATAAAGATGAATTAATAAAAAAAAAAGAGAGCTGGAATAAGATAGTGGAGGAGCACGGCAGAAGGCACCCGGAGAGCGAGAGAAGAACCGGAGTGCGGGAGAAGAGAGCGGAGAAGACGGAAGAGACCCCCAAAGTCGGAAGAAGACCCCCGGAGCTGCCTAATAAATTACTTTAAAAACCTGTCTAGTGTGTTTTTTTTATTGACTTTTTTTCCCCCGGGTGAATGGGTAGGGGTACCCCATACTCATTCACATAAGGTGGGGGGCCAGATTCCGATAAGCCCCCCGCTCGCAGACCCCAACAACCAACGGCCAGGGTTGTTGGGAAGAGGCCCTTGTCCTCATTAACATGGGGGCAAGGTGCTCTGGGGTGGGAGGCGCAGGGCCCCCTCTGCCCCAAAGCACCCATCCCCCATGTTGAGGGCATGCGGCCTGGTACGGTTTGGGGGGGCGCTCACTCGTCCCCACCCCCTTTCCTGACCTACCGGGCTGTGTGCTCGTATAAGGGTCTGGTATGGATTTTGGGGGGACACACACCATTTTTTCGGCATGGGGGGTTCCCATTAAAACCCATACCAGACCTGAAGTGCCTGGTATGGACCTTGGGGGGACCCCCACGCACTTTTTTTTATATTTTGATGTGGGGTTCCCCTTAATATTTATACCAGACCCCTTGGGGGGGAAACCCATGCAGTTTTTTGCTATGTTTTTGGATGGAATTTTTTTTTTACTTTCAGTAGGCAAGCCGCTGATAGCTGATCTCATTGGTTGTTAAGGACGCGGCCGCTGGCTTCCTGGCCCCCCGGTTAGCAACCAGCTATATACAGTGTTAAAATAACCGCAAAACACATCAAAAATCACATCGCAAATCGTGTGAAAAAAGTCCCCGACCATTTCCAAAAACGCACTGCCCGCAAAACACATAGATGTGAACTAGTACCATAGGAAATCATGTTAACCACTTCAGCCCCAGAGGATTTGGCTGCCAAATGACCAGGCCATTTTTTTGCAATTCAACACTACGTCGCTTTAACCACTTAAGCCCCGGACCAGAGGTGTTTCTACAATTTGGCACTGCGCTGCTTTAACTAGAAATTGCGCGGACATGCAATGTTGTACCCAAACGAAATGTGCGTCCTTTTCTTCCCACAAATAGAGCTTTCTTTTAATGGTATTTGATTGCCTCTGCCATTTTCTTTTTTTTTGCGATATAAACGGAAAAAGACCGAAAATTTTGAAAAAATTTTATATTTTCTACTTTTTGTTATAAGAAAAATCGAATAAACAAAATTTTAGTCATACATTTAGGCCAAAATTTATTCAGCCACATGTCTTTAGTAAAAAAAATGTCAATAAGCGTATATTTATTGGTTTGCGCAAAAGTTATAGCGTCTACAAACTAGGGTACATTTTCTGGAATTTACACCGCTTTTAATTTATGACTGCCTATCTCATTTCTTGAGGTGCTAAAATGGCAGGGCAGTACAAACCCCCCCCAAATGACCCCATTTTGGAAAGTAGACACCCCAAGGAAATTGCTGAGAGGCATGTTGAGCCCATTGAATATTTTTTTTTTCCCAAGTGATTGAATAATGACAAAAAAAAAAATTACAAAAAGTTGTCACTAAATGATATATTGCTCACACATGCCATGGTTATATGTGGAATTGCACCCCAAAATTCATTTTGCTGCTTCTCCTGAGTACGGGGATACCACATATGTCTTTTTGGGAGCCTAGCCGCGTACGGGACCCCGAAACCAAGCACCGCCTTCAGGATTTCTAAGGGCGCAAAATTTTGATTTCACTCCTCACTACCTATCACAGTTTCGAAGGCCATAAAATGCCAAAATAGCACAAACCCCCCCAAATGACCCCAATTTAAAAAGTAGACACCCCAAGCTATTTGCTGAGAGGCATGGTGAGTATTTTACAGCTCTCATTTGTTCTTGAAAATGAAAGAAAAAAAAATGTTTTTTTTCTTTTTTCAATTTTCAAAACTTTGTGACAAAAAGCGAGATCTGAAAAATACTCACCATACCTCTCAGCAAATAGCTTGGGGTGTCTACTTTCCAAAATGGGGTCATTTGGGGGTGTTTTTTGCCATCTGGGCATTCCATGGCCTCCGAAACTGTGATAGGCAGTGAGGAGTGAAATCAAAAATTTACACCCTTAGAAAGCCTGAAGGCGGTGCTTGGTTTTTGGGGTCCCGTACGCGGCTAGGCTCCCAAAAAGTCTCACACATGTGGTATCCCCGTACTCAAGAGAAGCAACAGAATGTATTTTGGGGTGTAATTCCACATATGCCCATGGCATGTTTGAGCAATATATCATTTAGTGACAACTTTGTGCAAAAAAAATAAAAATAAAAAATAAATTGTATTTTTTCCGCAACTTGTGTCAACATATAAAATATTCAATGGACTCGACATGCCTCTCAGTATATAGCTTGGGGTGTCTACTTTCCAAAATGGGGTCATTTGGGGGGGTTTTGTGCCATCTGGGCATTCCATGGCCTCTGAAACTGTGATAGGCAGTGAGGAGTGAAATCAAAAATTTACACCCTTAGAAAGCCTGAAGGCGGTGCTTGGTTTTTGGGGTCCCCTACGTGGCTAGGCTTCCAAAATGTCTCACACATGTGGTATCCCCGTACTCAGGAGAAGCAACAGAATGTATTTTGGGGTGTAATTCCACATATGCCCATGGCATGTTTGAGCAATATATCATTTAGTGACAACTTTGTAAAATTTTTAAAAAAAAATTCTTTTTTCCGCAACTTGTGTCAACATATAAAATAATCCATGGACTCGACATGCCTCTCAGCAAATAGCTTGGGGTGTCTACTTTCCAAAATGGGGTCATTTGGGGGGGGGGTTTTGAACTGTCCTGGCATTTTATGCACAACATTAGGAAGCTTATGTCACACATCATCCACTCTTCTAACCACTTGAAGACAAAGCCCTTTCTGACACTTTTTGTTTACATGAAAACATATTTATTTTTTTGCAAGAAAATTACGTTGTACCCCCAAACATTATATATTTTTTTAAAGCAAAGGCCCTACAGATTAAAATGGTGGGTGTTGCATTTTTACCACACAGTATTTGCGCATCGATTTTTCAAACGCATTTTTTGGGGAAAAAATACACTTTTTTTAAATTTTAATGCACTAAAACACACTATATTGCCCAAATGTTTGATGAAATAAAAAAGATGATCTTAGGCCGAGTACGTGGATACCAAACACGACATGCTTTAAAATTTCGCACAAACGCGCAGTGGCGACAAACTACATGCATTTAAAAGCCTTTACAGGTTACCACATTAGATTTACAGAGGAGGTCTGCTAAAATTACTGCCCTCGATCTGACCTTCGTGGTGATACCTCACATGCATGGTGCAATTGCTGTTTACATATTACGCCAGACCGACGCTTGCGTTCGCCTTTGCGCAAGAGCAGGGTGGGACAGGGGTGCTTATTTATTTTGCTTTTTTATTTTATTTTTAAACTGTTCCTTCCATTTTTTTAATTTATTTTTTATCATTTTTATTATTATCTCAGGGAATGTTAATATCCCCAAAGATAGCAATAGGTAGTGACAGGTACTCTTTTTTTTTTTTTTTTTTTTTTTTTAAACTGAGGTCTATTAGACCCTAGATCTTTCCTCTGCCCTCAAAGCATCTGACCACACCAAGATCGGTGTGATAAAATGCTTTCCCAGTGGCGCTTTTTTATATCCGGGGGGGACATTCCCTCCCACTGCTTGTAAAAGCAGTCCAGAGGCTAATTAGCCGCTAGGATTGCTTTTACATGAAAGCCGGCCGCTGGCTGAAAAGAATGATACCAAGATGATACCTAAACCCGCAGGCATCATTCTGGTATAACCATTCAAAGTCCAGCAACATACCAGTACGTTGCTGGTCCTTGTTGGACATGTATTGTAATCTTTTATTCATGCAGCCTTTTGGCTGAACGAAAAAAAGAGATTGATCGGTGGGTATGCCCACCATTAGAATACCTCCCTTCATTCACCCACTTCTAATGATGGGCATACATGCACCATTTATATATGCCGAAGCATGGGAGCATCCTCCTGCAAAAGTTATGCTGCGTACACACGGTCAGAATTTTCCACGGGCAAGCCTCCGTCGGAATTTTGACCGTATGTACGCGGCATTAGGAGCAAAATCGCTCCTCCGCCCCTGCTGCCCCCATGCTTTGGCATATATGCTTATTTTTTAACTGTGGTGGTGAAATCACCTCCTACAGCACTGGAGTCGCAGGGATCAGGCCTGTCTCTGCTAACGCTGCAGTTATGTGCTTAGTGTTTTGTAAGTGACAGTGATCGATCGATACTGCACTTGGGTGGCCTGGGCTGGACGGAAGGGCAAAACGCAGGTGCTAGCAGGTATCTGGGCTGATCCCGCTAACACTGCGTTTTTGGGAACCCTAAACTGCTGGGGACACTAGTATAGATCTGATCAGATCAGATATTGATCTGTTCAGATCTTATACCACTAAGGGAGGTGTATGCTTCACGCGTGGGTTTTAGCGCTACTGGCACTAACCTGACGCTGTCTGAGGCGACGCAGACCCTCTCTGACGCTAAAACCGAATTGATATCACCCGTCGGGCGATCAGGGGTTAAACCTTTATTGGGTTATATATGGCGGGTGCCCTGATGCTATAAAAAGCAAACTAACTAACCAGCGTCACCCGTAACACCTATACGGTCATCACTGGTGAAAGGGTTAACTAGGGGCAATCAGGGGGTTAAAACCTTTATTAGGTAATATATGGGGGTACCTGACGCTATATAAAAACCTGACGAGGAACCTAAATAACTAACTGGCTCACCAGTGACACTTATACGGTGATCACTGGTGAAAGGGTTACCTGGGGGCAATCAGGGGGTTAAAACCTTTATTAGGTTGTACATGGGGGTACCTGATGCTATAAAAACCTGGCGGTGAACCTAAAAAAATAACTGGCTACCTAGTGGCACCAGCATAACTAATACAGCGATCAGAAAAACGATTGCTTAGTGACACTGGTGATAGGGGGTGAAAGGGTTACCTGGGGGGCAATCAAGGGGTTAACCCTTTATTAGGTAATATATGGGGGTACCTGACGCTATAAAAACTTGGTGGCAAACCTAAAAAAATAACTGGCTTCCTAGCGGCACCAGCATAACTAACACAGCGATCAGAAAAACAATCACTTAGTGACACTGGTGATAGGGGTGAAAGGGTTACCTGGGGGGCGATCAAGGGGTTAAACCTTTATTAGGGGGGGTTAGGGGGCTACCCTGGACCTAAACCTAACTGCCCTGACACTTTTTACAGTCACAAATGACACTGATTGCAATGATCAGTAAATGTTCACTGCAATCAGTGACACTGTGACTGGGGGTGCAGGGGGTGACTGGGGGGTGATTTGTGTACCTGGTGTCAGTGTTGTGTTTGTGCACTAAACTCATGTCGTCTCCCCTCGGGCTCCGGTGAATAGCACTGCCTCGAGGAGAGATGACATCACTTCCTCCTGCCTGTGTATACATTACACAGGCAGAGGAAGCATTTCATTCGCCGGGAGCGATCGCGAGGGGGTGGCCAGAAACTAATGGCCACCCCCTCATCCCGGATCGCTCCTGAAGCTTAACGACCTCCGCATGTACCGGGGGGGGTCCGATCGGACCCCCCACCTGCCCGAAGGCAGTCACGTACAGGTACGTGATTGTGCCTGTCCGTGCCATTCTGCCGACGTATATGTACATGGGACAGTTGTTAAGTGGTTAACTGACAATTGCGCGGTCGTGCGACGTGGCTCCCAAACAAAATTGAAGTCCTTTTTTTTCTCCACAAATAGAGCTTTCTTTTGGTGGTATTTGATCACCTCTGCAGTTTTTATTTTTTGCACTAGAAACCAAAAAACTGCGACAATTTTGAAAAAAAAAGAATTTTTCTCTTTCGTTCATTGACGGACACAGCACTTTCAATCTTGACCTTAGGGTTATATTGCCACCTTCAGGAGAGGACTAGGCAGAACATGTAAAAACAACAAAAACTGCACAGGGGGCGGTCTTACTGGCTATAGCCCATCACACTGCATCCAGCAGCTCAGTTTTTTTCTGCCTAGTATAGGAGAAGGACCTGGCTCCCGGTGGGGACCATTGGTCCTGGAGATTTTTTCGTTTTTTTTCTGCTTTTTGATTCCTGTGATCTACTTTCAACAGCCGGGCTGGGTGACAGGTGGGATAATATAGATCC
The DNA here is from genome assembly GCA_029206835.1 of Rana muscosa. Taxonomy (NCBI): domain Eukaryota; kingdom Metazoa; phylum Chordata; class Amphibia; order Anura; family Ranidae; genus Rana; species Rana muscosa. The sequence continues at coordinate 483,382,285 of CM055122.1, forward strand.
TGGTAGTCTCCCCAGCCTGGCCATCGAGCATGAGCAGGCCTTAGCTATGCGCTGGGTCGGCCACGACATGCCTTGTCTGATCCAGGGGTGGCCGGCGAGCTATATGCTCCGGGGCACACATATGACCGGGCTACTGCTGTCCGTGTCACAGTATGCCGTGGCCGACAGTCACCCCGTACCACTCGGGTGATGGGTCTGTCCGCGGAATGCGTCCAGCAGTCCCCACAGGAGAAGTAAGTATGGTTCCACCTGTCTCGGCAGGATGGAGTAGCTGGGCATTCCCTGGGAGGTCGATTTGGGGGTCTCTCATTCTCCTCTTCTCTTCCCGTCTTTTCCCTCCTCCCCATGCTTGGGCCGCTGCGCGACTGAACGGGGCTCCGTGTCCGGCGAGGGGTTGCGCTGGGTGTTGGGGGTCTGCTTGTTCTCTTCCCTATTTTTGGGCATAGTGGGGTGTTCTGGTGTGCACATTATGGGAGGCCACCGCGCGGAGGGTCAGCGTGGTCGCGCCATTTTCCTGTAGCTTTAGTCAGGAAGTTCGGCGGCCATTTTCCTGTAGCCTTAATCAGGAAGTCCGGTGGCCATTTTTCTGTAAACGTAGTCAGGAAGTCCGCCGGCCAAATTTCCGGAGCTCTCAGGTGTTTCTTGCTGAGGCGGCCAGCGGCCATTTCTCTTGTAGTCTGAGATTGTTTTTGCCTCTAGTGCTGGCTATCCTTCTGGAATGGCGCGAATTGCACAGAACACCTTGTGAGGGAGAGCGGACGGCAGCACAGCGCAGTACCTGGGTCAGGGTGGTGAGTCCTGCGGGGGGCCCCTCAGTCTGTGGCAGCTAGGAGGGTGGACTTTTGGTGTAACTGGCCTGCGGTCCCTAAGGGGTGTCAGGCGAGTGTGGGTCAGCATGGCGTCAGAAGCTGGCGCTTCTTCTCCAGACATCCCTGTGGTGGCAACCGGTTCCCATGCACCTGCGGTGCCTATGGACGCCTTTTCAGCAGTCCTGGAGTCCTTTGTTGCCAGGGAGGAAGCGGCGTGTGGGCGCAAGGGGGGTAAAAAACAACCCCTCTCCCCACCGTCTTCTGGGGAAAGCTCTGATTCAGACTCAGGCCTTGCTGTGGCAAACGGACCCTGTTCTGAAGTTTCAGAGGATGTGGACCAGGACCGTTCGGACAGTGAGGATGACTCCGTGTCTGGGTCAGCGCAGGAAAGGGCGCTTGTAGCAGGGCTTATCACAGCGCTGCGGGATACCTTAAAGATGGAGGATACGGCGGGTGTCGGTCCCTTTTGGGTCCCACAAGCCGGCCCGCACGGCTAAGGTGTTTCCCTACCTAACTTATTTTGATAAGTTTAGCTACAAAGAATGGGAACACCCGCAGCGGGCCTTTTCGGTTCCAAAACGCATGGCGGTACGTTACCTCTTTGAGGAGAGTTTCCTGAAGAAATGGACGTCTCCCCCGATTGTGGACCCCCTGGTATCCAGGTTAAATAAGGTAATCATGATTCCGGTGGAGGGGACTCCTGCTTTTAAGGACCATGCCAATAGGAGGGCCGAGGCGGTTGCCCGGTCCATGTTTACGGTGGTGGGGTCAGCTTTGTGGCCCGTGTTGGCCACGGCCCTGGTGTCCCAGACCCTTACTGAATGGGCAAATTTGTTGCACCGTGAGTTGGAAAAGCCACAGGCTTCCCCGGTCAGCGTGGAACTGGCAGACCAGCTGGTGCATGGCCTTAAGTATGTCTGCGATGCGGCCTTAGATTCGGCCCCCTTGCTTTCCAGAGCCTCAGTATCTGCTGTAGTGCTGATTTGGCTAAAATGCTGGTCTGCAGACCAGGCATCTAAGAAGGCTCTGGCGGATATGCCCTTCCAGGGAGAGAGGCTATTTGGAGCCTCGCTGGATGATATTATTAAAAATGTTACAGGGGGTAAGTGTACATTGCTCCCACAACCCAGAATGGGTAAGGAGCCACGCCGTAGGCCAGGGCCCTCCTTTTCTGCTCAGAAGCTTTTTTTCGTCCGCCCGGGTCGGCAGGTAAACGTTCCCAGACTGACAAGGTGTCCGCAGATGGACAAAAGCGTCCCTGGTTTCGCAAACAAATCAAGCCTGCGAACAAATCTGCGACAGCATGAAGGTTTGCCCCCACCCAACTCTCGGGTGGGGGGTCGCCTTCGGGAGTTTGCAACTCGGTGGACCTCCCTGCTTTCCGACCAGTGGATCTGCAAAGTGGTTTCATCAGGATACAAGATAGAGTTTCTTTCTTGTCCGCCAAACAGGTTTTTTCCCTCCAACCTTCATCTTCCTCCGGTTTGTCGGGAAGCCTTGTTCAGGGCAGTGCAGGACCTGCTGCTAAGCGGGGTGATAGTGCCTGTGCTGTCGCCGGAAAGGTTTCAGGGATTCTACTCCAATCTGTTTGTAGTCCCAAAGAAGGAGGGGGTCCGTCCGATCCTGGATCTCAAGGCCCTCAACAGCTTTGTAAGGATAAAAAGGTTCAGGATGTAATCAGTTCGCTCGGTGGTCGTTGCACTCCATCCAGGGGATTTTTTGGCATCCTTGGATATTAAGGACGCATACTTGCATGTCCCCATATGCGTCAGACATCAGAGATTTTTGCGGTTGGGGACGAACACTACCAATTTGTAGCTCTCCCGTTTGGCCTGGCGTCGGCACCAAGGGTTTTCACCAAGGTGCTCGCCCCGATTCTGGCCTTGCTGAGGCAGCTAGGGATTGCAATCATGGGATAGCTGGATGACCTCCTTCTGAGGGCGGCTTCCCCCTCAGAATTAAGGGAGGATGTGACGATCGCCAGCCAAGCTCTTCGAGAGTTTGGTTGGGTACTGAACCTTCAGAAGTCGGTGTTGGTGCCGACTCAACGCCTGGAATACCTGGGCTTGATTTTGGACTCCTCAGAGGTGAGAGTTTTTCTCCCTTCGGACAAGCTGCAGACTCTTCAGGCTGCGGTGAAGCTGTTGGTGTCCCGCAAGTGGTCGTCGCTGCGTTTTTGCATGCGAGTCCTGGGTCTCATGGTGGCCACTTTTCGAGGCGGTACCGTATGCTCAATTCCACACTTGAGTCCTGTAAAAGGAGATCCTGTCAAAATGGGACAAATCTCCGTTGTCTCTGGATTGTCAGATTCGGGTGAGCCACCTAGTCAGGGAATCCCTGGTCTGGTGGCGGAAGTCTCCGGCCCTTTGGGCCGGGAAGTTGTTCCTTCCCATTCATTGGACGGTAATCACGATGGACGCCAGTCTGACCGGTTGGGGGGGAGTTTGGGGCGTACAGTCGACACAGGGTCGCTGGACGCAGGAAGAATCTCGCCTGCTGATCAATGTGCTGGAACTTCGGGCGATCAGGCGGTGCCTCTCCTCATAGGTCACAGAGGCTGCAGGGCTGCCCAGTCAGGATCCAGTCGGACAACGCCACGGCGGTGGTGTATGTCAACCATCAAGGAGGAACAAGGAGTTTGGCTGCAGCATTGGAGGTCGCTCACATCCTACGGTGGGCAGAGTGGCGCGTGCCGGCTCTATCGGTCGTGTACATTCCGGGCGTAGACAACTGGCAAGCGGACTACCTAAGTCATCAGATGCTGGACCAAGGGGAATGGTCGCTACATCCGGATGTATTTCGACTCCTTTGCTTGAGATGGGGCACACCAGATTTGGATCTTCTGGCCTCACGACTCAATCGGAAGGTACCGAGGTTTGTGGCCAGGTCAAAAGATCCCTGGGCGGACGCGGCAGACTTGTTGGTGGCTCCATGGGGACAGTATCGGCTTATTTATGCCTTTCCCCCACTGAAACTTCTTCCTCGTCTGCTTCGCAGAATGGAGACCGAAGGATTCCGGTGATTCTAATTGCCCCAGATTGGCCTCGGCGTCCCTGGTACGCCGACATAGTACGAATGGTGGCAGATGTTCCTTGGCGACTGCCGATGCGAGAGGACCTTCTGTCACAAGGTCCTATACTTCACATTGCTTTATAGTCGCTGGCTTTAACGACATGGCTGTTGAAAGTCAGGTGCTAAGGGACTGAGGTCTGTCGGATTCGGTGATCTCCACTATGCTGAGGGCACGAAAGTCATCTCCTCGGAAGATTTATCATCGCACGTGGAAGGCCTACATCTCTTTGTGTGAAGAGTTGGGGTGGCGTCCGCGTACATATTCAGTTTCCAGAATCCTGCTGTTTTTGCAGCGAGGACTGGATCAGAAACTTGCTTTAAGCACCATTAAGGGGCAGATATCAGCTTTGGCTGCTTTTTTCAGCGTCCTTTGGTGACTCATTCATTGGTTGGTGAGTACGTTTGTGCAGGGGGTTCGACATGTGGCCCCTCCGGTTCGCCCACCGCTGCCTCCGTGGGATTTAAATCTGGTGCTCTCGGTACTTCAGAAACCGCCCTTTGAAAACATTCGGGAGATCCCTCTATTGACACTTTTGCAGAAAGTAGCCTTTATGGTGGCTATTACATCTGCCAGGAGGGTTTCTGAGTTGGCGGCCTTGTCTTGCAAGTCTCCCTACTTGATCCTCCACAAGGATAAGGCGGTGTTACGTCCGCAGCCTTCGTTTCTTCCTAAGGTTATTTCGGCCTTTCATCAAAATGAGGACGTTGTGCTTCCATCCTTGTGTCCTCGGCCGTCGCATCCCAAAGAGGTTGCTTTTGCATTCTTTGGATGTGGCCTGGGCCCTACGGGTGTATCTGTCTGCTAAGGCTCCGTTTCGGAGGTCGGATTCACTGTTCGTATCGGTATCTGGTCCGAAGAAGGGCCTGACGGTCTCGTCGTCCACCATTTCTCGGTGGATTAGACAGATCGTGATCCAGGCTTATGTCCTAAAGGGGTGGGCTCCTCCCTTCCCTGTCACGGCACATTCAACCAGGGCAATTGGTGCCTCCTGGGCTTTCCGACATCAAGCATCCGTTTTCCAGGTGTGTAAGGCGGCGACCTGGTCGTCCAGTCACACTTTTACAAAATTTTACAAGGTTGATGTGAGCGCATCTGCAGATGCTTGCTTCGGCTGCAAGGTTTTGCAGGTGGCTATTTAAGGTTGCAACTCCTCCGTTGAGGAGCTCTGGTTGTTATGGGTGGAGTTTGTTTGTTTGCTGTTCCCACACCTTGTTTTTTTTACACTGTGTCAGAAACCATGAATCAGACCGAGACAGAAGTACAGTTAAATCACACTTGTTTAATAATAAAAAATAAAAAGGTAAACAGAGTAAGCGTAGTCAAAACATAGCCAGAGCTCAGTAACTGGATCGGGTAGTCGGCCAAGCCAATGTCCAAGAGCCAGCGATAAAGGTAGTAGTACAGCAAGCAGGATCTGTACCCAGAGGGAACGTCAGTCAAGCAGGTCTTCAACAGGTGGATCAATGTGGAGAGATGGGAGCTGGCAATTAGCTGCCAGCACAGAGAAGGAAGGGCTGAGCCCAGCCCTGACACACTGCTTGGGGACGTCCCTAAGGTCAAGATTGAAAGTGCTGTGTCCGTCAATGAATAAAAGAGAAAATAGGATTTTTGTACTCACCGTAAAATCCTTTTCTCTGAAGTTCATTGACGGACACAGCACCCACCCCTCCTTTTTATGTTTGTACTGCTTTTTGACGAACTGAGCTGCTGGATGCAGTGTGAGGGGTTATAGTCAGTAGGACCGCCCCCCTGTTTTTGTTTTTTTTACATGTTCTGCCTAGTCCTCTCCTGAAGGTGACGATATAACCCTAAAGTCAAGATTGAAAGTGCTGTGTCCTTCAATGAACTTCAGAGAAAAGGATTTTATGGTGAGTACAAAAATCCTATTTTTTTTTACTTTTTGCTATAATAAATATCCCCCAAAAATATATCAAAAAACTATTTTTTTGCTCAGTTTAGGCCGATATGTCTTCTTCAACATATTTTTGGTAAAAAAAAAAATCGCAATAAGCGTATATTGATTGGTTTGCACAAAGTAATGGCGGCGATCTGCGATTTTTCTCGTGACTGCGACATTATGGCAAACACATCGGACACCTGACGCTATTTTGGGACCATTGTCATTTATACAGCGATCGGTGCTATAAAAATGCACTGATTACTGTGTAAATTACACTAACAGGGAAGGGGTTAAACACTAGGGGGCGATAAAGGGGTTAAGTGTGTCCTAGGGAGTGTTTCTAACTGTGTGGGGGCTGGGCTACCAGTGACACGACATTGATCACTGCTCCCGATGACAGGAAGCAGTAGATTAGTGTCCTGTCACAAGGCAAAACAGGGAAATGCCTTGTTTACAAAGGCATCTCCCCGTTCTGCAGCTCCGTGACACGGTTGCGGCTCACCGGCAGACATCAAGTCCACGGGTCCTGTGGGCGCGGTCACGGAGCTCGCGGCAGGGGACGTACAGGTACGTCCCTTTGCGTTGCCGTGCCATTCCGCCGACATAAATATTCTAGCGGCGGTCGGCAAGCGGTTAAATGGACTGTAGAGTGTTTCTGCACACTGCAAAACGCAGTAAAAAATGCATAGGTGTAAACCTAGGGTCAGGGCCAGTTCACACTGGAGCGATGCGGGAACCCTGCAAATCCAGTGTGGGTTCCCGCATCGCATACAACTTGCAGGCAGTTCACACTGCCATATGCGAACTGCTGGGACTCGGAGTATCAGTAGAAAGCTAATGACACCCCCAAATCAGTTTGCATATCGCAGAGCGAACTGCAAATTCAGACAACACCCATGCAATCCAATTCTGCTGTAGAACAAAAAAAAGGGTCCTGTGCGAGTTTGGTCTAAAATGCGATGCAAAATCAACCATACAATCTGTATGGCTGAGCTTGCATCACACAGACATCACATATGATTTGCAGTGCGGGGCAAATCACATCTGATGTCGGACAGCACAGCAGTGTGAACCGGCCCTAAGGCCCCTTTCACACTTGTGCGACTTTTCCTGTGACTCCTGCGTCCATAGACCTCATTATTACACTGGCATTGCTTCAAATCACATCAAATTTTCAGGAAAAAGCGCTGCTAAATCGCTGGTCTTTTAGATCGCACAAGTGTGAAAGGGGACTTATGGACCTCAAGTTGTATGAAAAGCCGGCCAAGTGTGAAAGGAACCTAATGAGATTCATTGATAACACCTTTGAATTAGGCTCCATTTGCACTTGTGCGACCAATGCCTGTGTAATCTTGCGGTATATGGACCTCAAGTCGCATCAAAGTCAAAACAAAGTAGTGCAGGGATGAATTTAACCCACTTGCAGGATGCACAAGTGACAATAGTACCTAATTCAAAGGTATTATAAATTAATCTCATTCACACTGCTGCAACCTGAAAGTAGGGTGACCACATTTCCAAACTACCATTCAGGGACACCCTCCCTTCCCAAAAATCAGCTTGTGCTGTAACGAATCACAGCACAGTGATTGGACACAAGAGGCGAGATTTATGACTTCTCCAATCACAAGCAGGGAGCGGGATTGTGCTCCTCCAGGCTTTCCCGCCCAGGACAAGTACTGTCAGTGAGTAAAGCGGTGACGTGGCAGCCTTTTTTGGGGGCATCAGATTGGCCTGGGGGGTGGCTGTGCCAGTTTCATTCCAGGACACTGTATTGTCCTGGAATGAATGTGCCCGGGACAGACCTGCAAAATGCGGGACTGTCCCGGGTAATCCGGGACACGTGGTCACCCTACCTGAAAGTCACATTATTTTGCTGCCACTTTGCTACTGCAACTTGGCCCCAACTTCTGGGAATGCCTGTGTAATATTGCGCCCTATGTACCTCAAGTCACACCAAAGTAGTACAGGGACTACTTTGAAGTTGTTGCAACTTGAAGTAGCACAGAGATGAATGGTTATCATTGAGAATCATGGGGTACAACTTGTCATGCAACTCGGAGGTCCACATTTGCTGGAAAAGTCGCCCAACTGTGAAACAAGTCATATATATTTTAATAGAAAGGAAAATGAGCAGCACCTCTTTGCTAAAGAGGGACCTCGCCATGTCCACCTAGATGGAGATCCTGACCAGCACAGGAACTTCCGAGTGATTACAATGACTAATTTCCGGGTCAGAAGGTGAAACCAGGCTCTTTTGATTGCAGCTGCAAATATTTGATCGCAACCACGATTAGAAGTTTATTATTTATATGCAAATCTGTATTTCTACATATGATATTTGAAGGTAAACCTAAGGGTGTTCGATAAGAAATGGTGTCCCAGGGATAGCAGCAGGTGAATGACAAAGACAAAAGGCCCAGTTTGAGCTGAACTCACACAATTTCATTCCCGCATGTCAGACCTGACTGCAGGGGGAATTTCAGAGACATCTGTGCAGGTTTCTGCACTGATATCAGTAGAAATCGCACCCCAAAGTCACACCAATTGCCACTGATTTGATATGTCAAATCGCACCAATGTGAACCAGAGCTGACACATACAACACTCCCTATCCTCCAGCTGAATACATTACCTGCAATTCTCAACAGCTGTTATATATAAAGACTCCACCTTTATCATTTACTTGCAGGTGTGCTGAAGCCTAGGTTTACATTGGAGCGATTTGTCATGCGATCTGAGAGATCAAATCGCATGACTATTGGCGGCAATGGCTCTGTTCCAATGTGACACAGATTTGCAAAAGTAGTTCCTGCACTACTTTTGCAGATTACAGGTGCGACTTCAATAGACATCTGTGTATGAAGCCACACAGATGTCCATCAAGTAGCACCTGAATTCGTGCCGACCTTGCTACTTTGAAATCGTGCTAGCTCAAGTGAAGTAGCATCAATGTGAACCAGGGCGAAGACATTCATTTTTTGGTTCACAAATACATATAGAAATAATAAAATATAAAAGATATTGCACTTTCCCAAAACCACCACCACCCACAAAAAAACAGAACACGCACGCGCGCGCACACAATAATGTACTTTTATTTTGCAAGCAGAAACAAAGTTATGTACATTCATTTACTAGCTTCCAAAAAATTTGGAAAGGATATATGGTGCTACATTTAGCAATTGGATTTTAAGGGCCCTGCTCATAGGAGCTTACAATCTAAAATTTTACAAAAACCTTAGAGTGGACACAGCTTTACTTTCAGTGTATAAACGGGCAACACATCACAGTTTTATCTGCAAGATTATAGAAACATACTTAACAGTCACTATTCTTACAAAGCATTCCAACATAATATTAAAAAAGACACTTATTCGGGGGGCGTGGCTGTCACCTGACCTGAATGGCAGCATAGCCTTGGAGCTCTCTCTCAGCCCGCAGCTATAGAGCCTAAAAAAGGTGCTTACACCTTGCTAAAATGGGTGGCTCCAGGACGACCTGCTCCACGAAGCACGGAGGTCATCACAACCCACCCCCCGGGCTCATCTACCGACCTCCGGGACTACTTTACACAGCCCGACATCCCGCCGGGCGGACCAGCCAAGATGGCGCCGGCCGGCACCATGGGACAGGCCGCAACACTCCATCCTACCTCCATCCCGGCTCCGGCACAGCATCGGGACCCCCCCGAGTCCCAGCACCTCTCATCAGCCAGCCGGGGAGATGTTCCAGGACCAGGGAGCGGTGAGTCCCCCTTTCGGGTCTGCAGTCCTCCCTGCAGCGATCCACCCCACGTCCCCGGCGGCCATCTTGGGTCTCCCCACAAGGCAGCAGCCATACACCCAGTGCTCTGAGGCTTTCCCGCAGCTCCTCCGCACCGCCTCAGACCCGGGCCTCACAGGGACGGCTACCAGCTCACCGCCCAGTACAGGAGGAGCGGAGGACGCTTCATCCCCACCGAGCCTGGCCCACCCGCTCCCGACATACGGGACATCGGGAACTTTTACCCCCCACGGGATCACCCTACTGGATCCCCCTTTACCCAGGGCGCAGAGGCTATCCAGATCAAGGGACCCTCACCCGCAAGGTCCCCAGGCCGCACCGGCACCCTCCTTTTTCCAGGCAGCCAGCACCTCAGCCCTTCCTCACTCCCCGAAGTCGCCTGACAGGGATCATCAGCCACCTCACAGCCCGGATTGGAGTGAGCCCTGGGAATACCAGGCCGCCCGACATCCCTTTCCAAATCCCCCCTGCGGAGCCAGCCTTTATCCCCATTATCCACAAGATACTCCTGACAACAACCTCAGGGCACTGGGACAGGAGCAATACCCCCCAATGCCCCCGCAGTGGCACGCCTATTTCCAAGCGATGCCGACAAAGGACGATTTCAGACAACTTGTCGAGGATGTGAAGTCCACCTGCAGAACAGAAATTCAAGCCCTACAATCGGGTCTCAAACACCTAGCAGACAGGGTAGAAATGGCAGAGGAGGAACTCCAAGAAACCAAAATTGCGGTACACAGAACCCAACTTCAAGGTTCAGAACACCGCGCCCTCCTCAGGGACATGCAGCGTCACATAGAAGACCTGGACAACAGGGGGCGCAGGAACAATATCCGAGTTCGGGGGGTCCCAGAAACAGAGGGTCCAGAAGATGTCCAGACCACACTACAATCTCTCTTTAATAACCTTATTGGTGCGGTCCCGGCCCATACTATTGAATTGGACAGAGCACATCGAGAGTTACAGCCCAAAGGCACCTCTGCCAGACCCCGTGATATTATTTGCAGGCTGACATCATACCCCTTGAAAGAGGATATCATGAAGCAAGCCCGCCTGGCCCGCAAGGTGACCCTTGGAGACCACCACATTCAGTTGTTCCCAGACCTGTCCTGGATCACTCTACAGAAGCGGAGACTACTCCAACCATTGCTGCGCATTATCCAAGAAGAGAATATAAAGTACTGATGGGGATTCCCCTTCAGCCTCACAGCCGAACATCAAGGCAAGACGGCGACCCTGAGGTACCCGGAGGACCTAGAGCTTTTCTGCAACACTCTAGAACTTAGAGCGCCCCAGCTTCCCGATTGGGACCTCATGGCAACTCCACCACCTCCACCCACAGTGTGGCAGAAGGTCCCCCCGCCCAAGCGCTCCCGAGGTCCGGAGAGGTCCCCAAGAGGTCAGGGCTCGCAGCAGAGGAGATCATGATCGAGTCCCCCACTGATCGAGTTCCCCCACTGAATGACTCACTACCGGAAGGACCACTCCTGTCCCTGTTTATGCTATACAGTTCCTTTATGTTTTTTTTTTTTTTTGCACCCCATGGTGGAGCCACCCTGGCAATCGGCCATACACTGACCCACCTTTGGCCCCTTTGCTACAGAACTGACCGACATTATGGGCGCAAACGAGAGGGGGAATCTATGCAGCAGCATAGGTGGGACTTTAAATGAGGCACATCTCTGTGCCTCCATCCCTGGTACAATAATGCAGGAAGGGAGTTTGGGATTTTAAATGAGGTTCAAAACAAGGTAGGCGTATGGTAAAGGAAACATGTTTATTAACATGAAGAAATGTGGTGTACTGTCTGAGTCAATGGGGCTGTACATAAGAACATAATTGCAATGGACATTGAGGGCACATATTAATATCGACTTGGAAACTCATGACACATGGCATTACATATGAAACATGGACATCAAGGATATACAATGATATCGATCAACAATACATAACAATATGGAAGGAATGAACCGCTCCCATAGATACAAAAATGCACACACATAAATCGCTAAAATGGCACAGTGCAAATATAGTAACATGCGATAAAAGTTGAAATTCATATGTGCTTGTCAATCATTGGATGGATTATTGGGGTGACGTAAAAATGCGTTGGCATCCTGAAATTACCCATGTGGGAAAACGTTTGCATCCTAAAATTGTCCAACGCGTTTCGTGTTTGCACACTCATCAGGGGCGGATGCACCCAAATCTAAAAAGATTGATATATATTAAAATCTAAAATGGCACTGAGCATAATATGAAGAGCATGTATATAAAATCCAGGGAGCAAAGGGAAGGCGATGCCGGCTGTGGAAAAGAGTGCTGCACACCCCTAATAGAACTTTGGAAAAAAGGAAGGTACCCCTGGGGGCTTTGTATTGCAGCATAGAGTAGAAATGATCGTGAAATGAGGTTCGTAAAAAAGTAGAAATTTTATTGTAATAATACAAAAAAGTATATATATCAAATGTAAGTGGCCATCTGATAGGAATCAGGACATGAGCTCAATAGGACATAAATAAAAGCAAAAACATATACATGAAAACAACCACTGAAAATGGTACAGCATTATATATAGTTGCTAAGGACGCAAAAACCCCAACGCGTTTTGACCTTTAGTAGTAGCGGTCTTCTTCAGGGGGAGAAAGAATTTGCGAGTATAGGTTCTATAATGAAAAATGTGCATATCAGTAAAAGCTGTTATTGAGAAACAATCGATCAAAAATGAAACATACTGTAACGTACCTTAGGTGTGAGCCTGACGTGCGGAGAGGGACCTCCCGTACAACCCCGGCTCGGAGACCACTGGAGTGGGGACAGTGGTGGTAAGAGCACGGTGAGGTAAGGGTGCCTGTCTGATCCTCACTACTTGGAGTGGTGGAGCCGAGTGGAGACTGGAACGGCTGGTTCCGGAAGCAGCGGATGCAGGTCAGCAGGTTCAGCTTGCAGAGCAGAGGATGCAGGTCAGCAGGTGCCGGTTTGCAGAGCAGGGATGCAGGTCAGCAGGTGCAGGTTTGCAGAGCAGGGATGCAGGTCAGCAGGTGCAGGTTTGCAGAGCAGGGATGCAGGTCAGCAGGTGCAGGTTTGCATAGCAGGGATGCAGGTCAGCAGGTGCAGGTTTGCATAGCAGGGATGCAGGTCAGCAGGTGCAGGTTTGCATAGCAGGGATGCAGGTCAGCAGAGCAGGGATGCAGAGCAGGGATGCAGGTCAGCAGGTGCAGGTTTGCATTGCAAAGGATGCAGGTCAGCGTGTGCAGCTTGCAGAGCAGAGGATGCAGGTAAGCTGGTGCAGGTTTGCAGAGTCAGACAAGCCGGGTCATACACATCAAGGTAAACATCACAAGTGGCAGGCAGAGAGTAGTCAAAGTCCAGGCCGAATCTTGGCAACAGGCAGACTGGCAGATAACTGAGCAGGGTCAAACGAGCCGAGGTCAGGACTGGAGACAGAAGCGTGGTCAGGAAGCCGGGTCAAACACAGGAACAGGATACAAGCACAGAATCAGGAAATCAGGGAACAGAAGCAGATCAAACCGCAAGGGGCAACATCTCTGGAATGTCTTTTATAGGAAGTACATGGGAGGAGCAAGGGGTTCAGAGTTCAACAGTAATCAGACACCAAGCAGAGTAGTCTAATGGATCAGATAGGTTATCCAGCAGATCAGGCAGGGAACTGTCCAGCATCTCAGATAGCTCCGCTGGAAGAGTCAATGCCAGACACAGATAGAGGTCCCAGGTTCAAGCCCAGCACGTCCCTGACAGTGCCCCCCCCCCTTAAGGGCAACCTCCGGGTGCCCAATAGAGCTCTTTTCTGGGGGTGACTGCGAAAAAAGGCCTGGATTAACTCTCGGGCGTGAATGTTCTGTTGGGGTTCCCAGGAGTTCTCCTCCAGACCGTACCCCTTCCACTTGATCAGGAATTGAAGCTGGTTCCCTCTTCTTCGGCAGTCCAAGACGGCCTCCACCTCGAACTCCTCATCACCGTCAATGATTACAGGCTTGGGTGGTCCCGATCCCCTGTCTGGGAACGGGTCGGGCACTGCGGGTTTCAGCAAGGAAACGTGAAAGACTGGGTGAATCTTCAACGACTCCGGTAAGGCAAGTTCATAGGAGACCTCGTTTCATTTCCGTTTTACTGGGAAAGGACCGATGAACTTGGGTGCCAGTTTCCTTGCGGGGCAAGCCATCTTAAGGTTGGTGGTCGATAACCATACTTGGTCACCCTGTTGCAGGCATAATTCCCCTCTCCTTTTCCTGTCAAAGATCCTTTTATTGGCTGCTTGTGCCTTAGTCATGGCTTCCTGCAATATCCTGCTGTTACGGGTCAGGAAATCAACAATACTCTGGACCGCTGGGACTGTTGAATCAGGGATGAGATCAGGTAAGAAGGTCGGGTGAAACCCGTAGTTGGCAAAAAATGGCGATTGACCTGTAGCCGAATGACTGGCGTTGTTAAAGGCAAACTCTGCCAAGGGTAGTAAAGCTACCCAGTCGTCTTGAACGAAGGTGGTGAAGCATCTGAGGTACTGTTCGAGCGTCTGATTCGTTCTTTCGGTTTGCCCGTTAGTTTGGGGGTGATAGGCTGAGGACATGGACAACTCAATCTTCAGGACCTTGCACAAAGCCTTCCAAAAGCGAGAGGTGAACTGCACCCCTCTATCCGAAACGATGTCCGCAGGGACCCCATGTAGCCTTACTACTTCCCTAATGAAGACCTGGGCAGTTTCCATGGCAAAGGGCGTGCCTTTGAGAGGCACGAAGTGGGCCATCTTGGATAGATGGTCAACCACTACAAAGATGACTGTGCAACCTTCAGACGGGGGGAGTTCCACTATGAAGTCCATGGCAATCATTTTCCAGGGACGGTCAGGGACTGGTAAGGGTCTGAGCAGACCCCAGGCCTTGCTTCTAGTGGTCTTGCTACGGATACAGGTGGCACATGAACCTACATATTCCCTGCAGTCTTTTTCAAGATCCGGCCACCAAAACGTGCGTTGAATCAGTTCAAGGGTTTTATGCATTCCGAAATGGCCTGCCAGGGGATGATCATGACACAAGTTTAACACTGTGACTCGAACTTCTTCTGGCACAAAGATTTTGTCATTCTTCCAAAGTAACCCGTCCTTGGGTACCAGAGTGATTTCAGAGGGACCAGACACACCTGTAGAAGCTTGCTTCAAGACAGACATCAGGCTAGTTTGTAAAAGTAAGAAGTTGCCTTCCGATAGAATGGTATCTGGAGCTGACACCTCTTTTGGATCATCAAACATGCGGGAAAGAGCGTCTGGTTTGGTGTTCTTGGAGCCTGGCCGGTAAGTTATGTGGAACGAGAACCTAGAGAAAAATAGTGCCCAACGTGCCTGGCGTGGTCTCAGACGTTTGGCAGCTCTCAGATACTCTAGGTTCTTGTGGTCTGTGTAAATGAGTATAGGATGCGCTGCTCCCTCCAACAAGTACCTCCACTCCTCAAGGGCAGATTTAATGGCCAGGAGCTCCCGGTCTCCAACATCATAATTCCTCTCGGATGGGGTAAGCTTACGGGAGAAGAAGGCTACCGGGTGTATCAAGTCCTTGAGACCTTGGCGCTGGGAGATAACAGCTCCAACCGCTGTCTCTGAGGCATCTACCTCAAGTAGATACGGTAGGGCAGGATCGGGATGACTTAGGATAAGAGCAGACGTAAAAAGTATTTTTAGGTTTGTGAAAGCAGCCTGTGCTTCAGATGTCCACTGGAATCGAGCATTTTGCTTCGTTAGCTGCGTAATCGGGGAAATAATAGCAGAGAATCCCTTGATAAACCTCCGATAAAAATTGGCAAAGCCAACGAAGCGCTGCACCCCCTTTTTATCTGAAGGTGCAGGCCAATCCAGAATGGCTGAAACCTTCTGTGGGTCCATCTTGAATCCCTCTGTAGAGATCACTAGGCCAAGGAACTGGATACTCTGTCGCTCAAATTCACACTTTTCTGGGTTTTGCGTACAGTCCATGCTGGCGGAGACGACAGAGTACACTCTTGACGTGTTTCCGGTGCTGCTCAAGAGAGGAGGAAAAAATCAAAATATCATCAAGATAGACAACTACATAAATGTCCAGACAGTCTCTGAAAACATCATTGACTAGATGCTGAAAGGTGGCAGGGGCGTTACATAGGCCGAAGGGCATTACTAGGTATTCGTAATGGCCGAACCTGGTACGAAAGGCAGTCTTCCATTCATCCCCTGCTCGGATGCGTACCAGGTTGTACGCCCCCCGCAGGTCTAATTTGGTAAACACAGAGGAAGTCCTGAGTCTTTGAAAAAGTTCAGGTACCAGAGGCAGAGGGTACCGGTTCTTGACCGTGATTTTATTTAATTCCCGGTAATCTACACAGGGCCGAAGAGAATGGTCTTTTTTCTCCACAAAGAAGATTCCTGCCCCTGCTGGAGAAGTGGAAGGACGGATGAAACCCATCTTAAGGTTCTCATCAACGTATTCTTTCAGTACCTCAAGCTCCCGTTCAGATAGGGGGAAGATCCGTCCGAAAGGAATCTCAGCACCGGGAAGAAGCTCGATTGGACAATCGTAAGGACGATGAGGCGGGAGGACTTCGGCCCCTCGTTTGCTGAAGACGTCCAGGAACTCATGATATTGTTTGGGTACAGAAGCTCGTATCTCATGATCTGAATCCAGGCAAAACAGAGGCCCCAAGGTGCTGGGACGTGGAAGCATGCAGTGGCGTTGACAGTATGGTGACTGGAACTTAATACTTCCGGTTCCCCAATCAATCTGTGGATTGTGTGCCTGAAGCCAGAGTAGACCCAGGATAACTGGAAACATGGGAGATGCAATAGCATCCAAAGTCAATAGTTCCTTATGGTCCATGGAGGTGATCATAGGCAAAGGAGGGGTCTCCTGGGTCACTACTCCGGACTTGATGCGAGACCCATCTGCCAGGAAAATGGAAAGTCCCTGAGTCTTAGGTTGGAGTGGGATGTGTTGTTGTGCTGCAAAGTCTAGATCGACAAAACAACTACATGCCCCTGAGTCGATTATTGCAGTTACTGGTATTGTCCTCCCTGGTAGTTGGAAAGAGATAGGAAGAGCCAGGTGAGTAGCATTGGTAGATGGAGGTGAGTAGTTGGGAGAAGAGGTAGCCAGGACCTTGCGCAGCTTAGCAGGACAAGAAGAGACATAATGACCGGGTTCACCGCAATACAGGCATAGATAATTCTGCAGCCGACGAAGTCGTTCCTTGGCCGATAGGGAATGTTTCATTAGTCCAAGCTGCCCTGGCTTGATGGTCTGGTTGAGGGATGAGGGTTCAGTTGGAACCATACTGGCACTGGCAGGGTACACAGGGGCTCGTATCCGGGGTAGCATCCAAGCTGGGCGGAGCTGTTGGGTAGACCTTTCTGCTCTGCGCTCCCGGAGTCATCGGTCTATCTGGATAGACAAATTAATTAAAGTCTCTAGAACATCAGGAACACCGACCCGTGCTAACTCATCCTTCAGGCTTTCAGAGAGACCAAGACGGAACTGATGCCGCAGAGCCGCCTCATTCCACTGGGTATCCGCGCTCCAGCGTCTGAAATCAGTCACATAGTCCTCGACCGCTCGGCGGCCTTGCTGGAGCGCATGGAGAGCAGCCTCGGCAGTAGAAGTCCGCTGTGGATCGTCATAAAGTCGGGCCATGGCATCAAGAAAAGAGGGCAGAGAGTCTAGAACTACATGGCGGACTTCAAGTAGGTGATGGGCCCAAGCTTGAGGTTCCCCCTGCAGCAAAGCGATAACGAAGCCCACCTTGGTGGCTTCAGATGAAAAAGTCAGAGGTAGCAACGAAAAGTAAAGTTCACATGCGTTGCGAAACGCACGGAATTTACTCCGATCCTCGAAAAACTTCTCAGGAACAGGGACCCTGGGCTCAGGAGATGGTAACATTCCAATAGAGGAAGTTGGGGTTGGAGGTGAATCTGCAGAGGTGGCTTGAGTTTGTGTCTGCTTATCCATTCGGACATGGCTGCCCTGCAGAGACTTCACGATCTGAGTGAGAGCTGTAAGGTGTTGATAGACATTGTCCATAGGAAAGGTATCTCCTGCAGGCTCAGGCGTTGCGGTTTGATACTGTAACGTACCTTAGGTGTGAGCCTGACGTGCGGAGAGGGACCTCCCGTACAACCCCAGCTCGGAGACCACTGGAGTGGGGACAGTGGTGGTAAGAGCTCGGTGAGGTAAGGGTGCCTGTCTGATCCTCACTGCTTGGAGTGGTGGAGCCGAGTGGAGACTGGAACGGCTGGTTCCGGAAGCAGCGGATGCAGGTCAGCAGGTTCAGCTTGCAGAGCAGAGGATGCAGGTCAGCAGGTGCAGGTTTGCAGAGCAGGGATGCAGGTCAGCAGGTGCAGGTTTGCATAGCAGGGATGCAGGTCAGCAGGTGCAGGTTTGCATAGCAGGGATGCAGGTCAGCAGGTGCAGGTTTGCAGAGCAGGGATGCAGGTCAGCAGGTGCAGGTTTGCAGAGCAGGGATGCAGGTCAGCAGGTGCAGGTTTGCAGAGCAGGGATGCAGGTCAGCAGGTGCAGGTTTGCATTGCAAAGGATGCAGGTCAGCGTGTGCAGCTTGCAGAGCAGAGGATGCAGGTAAGCTGGTGCAGGTTTGCAGAGTCAGACAAGCCGGGTCATACACATCAAGGTAAACATCACAAGTGGCAGGCAGAGAGTAGTCAAAGTCCAGGCCGAATCTTGGCAACAGGCAGACTGGCAGATAACTGAGCAGGGTCAAACGAGCCGAGGTCAGGACTGGAGACAGAAGCGTGGTCAGGAAGCCGGGTCAAACACAGGAACAGGATACAAGCACAGAATCAGGAAATCAGGGAACAGAAGCAGATCAAACCGCAAGGGGCAACATCTCTGGAATGTCTTTTATAGGAAGTACATGGGAGGAGCAAGGGGTTCAGAGTTCAACAGTAATCAGACACCAAGCAGAGTAGTCTAATGGATCAGATAGGTTATCCAGCAGATCAGGCAGGGAACTGTCCAGCATCTCAGATAGCTCCGCTGGAAGAGTCATTGCCAGACACAGACGAGGTCCCAGGTTCAAGCCCAGCACGTCCCTGACACATACAAATACACCTTATGTGCATGCTTGCATACACATGTGTATATGGTTCATACATGTAGAGGCAGTAAATATTAGTAAATAATTGTAAAATACATACCAAGGTGAATGCCGTAAGCTGGGAACCGCGGTCAGCCAACGGTCCCACCGCCAGAAGCAAATACTCCCAAACCCTCCATAATGGGGAGGGAGAGGGTCAGATGGTACCATGGGCCAAACTGCAGAGCAAGGAAAAGCCACCCTCAGGCCTACGGGAGGTCGCAACCTACGGCCCCGCATTGCAGAGGAAGTAGAGGCCGGTGCGGGGGAGGCCGTGAGAGCAGGAAAAGTGGAGGGAGGACGGACAGGCCGAAAGCGCACACCACCATGCAAAAATTTAATGTCCCTGTAAAAAAAATATATATAAATAAGGAATGATGGTCTGAAAAAATATATTACTAGATAATAATCTGAAAGGTGTGGTACCCCTCAAGAAGTGGGGAGGACATGAGGTGAGACGAAATAGTGGGAAGATCGAAAATGGGAAAGAGAACAAAAAATGTGTAAGTGGACATAATCGTCAGTGTACAAGAGGGAAGAACCTGTTATGAAATGAAAGAAATGAATAAATAAATAAGTGTGTGAGTGTGGTGCAACATAAATGTGAAAGCCTGAACAAAGGCGGTATGTATGTCCCCACATGGGGACTGGAAAAAAGTGATGAGTGAAAAACAATATTGCAGTGAAAACTAGTGTGGGTGAATGGGAGTGCGTGTGTGAGTATATTGGAATTAAACATGTTGTAGTGTGAAATGAAAAAATGAAGAAAAGAAAGAAGGAAAGAGGGGAGAGACTGAGATGATGTGTAAGTGAGAGTGAAAATAGATATTAAGGTGGAGGGATACTGGAAATGGATGGGTGTATAACAGTGGGTGGGGAAAAGGGGGGGAAGAAAAAATGTTGGAATGTGAAAAATATAAATATGTATAACCACTTAAGCCCCGGACCATTTCGGGCCATTAGGACCAGGCCTGTTTTTGGGATTCGGCACTGCGCTGCTTTAACTGTAAATTGTGCAGACATGCAATGTTGTACCCAAATGAAATTTGCGTCCTTTTCTTCCCACAAATAGAGCTTTCTTTTAATGGTATTTGATTGCCTCTGCGATTTTTATTTTTTGCGATATAAACAGAAAAAGACCGAAAATTTAGAAAAAAAATGATATTTTCTACTTTTTGTTATAAGAAAAATTGAATAAACTCAATTTTAGTCATACATTTAGGCCAAAATGTATTCAGCCACATGTCTTTAGTAAAAAAAATGTCAATAAGCGTATATTTATTGGTTTGCGCAAAAGTTATAGCGTTTACAAACTAGGGTACATTTTCTGAAATTTACACAGCTTTAAATTTATGACTGCCTATCTCATTTCTTGAGGTGCTAAAATGGCAGGGCAGTACAAAACCCCCCCAAATTACCCCATTTTGGAAAGTAGACACCCCAAGGAAATTGCTGAGAGGCATGTTGAGCCCATTGAATATTTTTTTTTTTGTCCCAAGTGATTGAATAATGACAAAAAAAAAAAAATTACAAAAAGTTGTCACTAAATGATATATTGCTCACACATGCCATGGTTATATGTGGAATTGCACCCCAAAATACATTCTGCTGCTTCTCCTGAGTACGGGGATACCACATGTGTGGGACTTTTTAGGAGCCTAGCCACGTACGGGACCCCGGAAACCAAGCACCGCCTTCAGGATTTCTAAGGGCGCAAATTTTTGATTTCACTCCTCACTACCTATCACAGTTTCGAAGGCCATAAAATGCCAAAATAGCACAAAACCCCCCCAAATGACCCCATTTTGGAAAGTAGACACCCCAAGCTATTTGCTGAGAGGCATGTTGAGTCCATGGAATATTTTATATTTTGCCACAGGTTGCGGGAATATGACAAACTTTTTTTTTTTGCACAAAGTTGTCACTAAATGATATATTGCTCACACATGCCATGGTTATATGTGAAATTACACCCCAAAATACATTCTGCTGCTTCTCCTGAGTACGGGGATACCACATGTGTGGGACTTTTTGGGAGCCTAGCCGCGTACGGGACCCCAAAAACCAAGCACCGCCTTCAAGGTTTCTAAGGGCATAAATTTTTGATTTCGCTCCTCACTACCTATCACAGTTTTGAAGGCCATAAAATGCCAAGATGGCACAAAACCCCCCCAAATGACCCCATTTTGGAAAGTAGACACCCCAAGCTATTTGCTGAGAGGCATGTTGAGCCCATTGAATATTTTTTTTTTGTCCCAAATGATTGAATAATGACAAAAAGAAAAAAAAAATGTACAAAAAGTTGTCACTAAATGATATATTGCTCACACATGCCATGGTTATATGTGAAATTACACCCCAAAATACATTCTGCTGCTTCTCCTGAGTACGGGGATACCACATGTGTGGGACTTTTTGGGAGCCTAGCCGCGTACGGGACCCCAAAAACCAAGCACCGCCTTCAAGGTTTCTAAGGGCATAAATTTTTGATTTCACTCCTCACTACCTATCACAGTTTTGAAGGCCATAAAATGTCAAAATAGCCCAAAACCCCCACAAATGACCCCATTTTGGAAAGTAGACACCCCAAGCTATTTGCTGAGAGGCATGGTGAGTATTTTACAGCTCTCATTTGTTTTTGAAAATTAAGAAAGACATTTTTTTTTCTTTTTTTTTTCTTTTTTTACATTTTCAAAACTTTGTGACAAAAAGCGAGATCTGCAAAATACTCAACATACCTCTCAGCAAATAGCTTGGGGTGTCTACTTTCCAAAATGGGGTCATTTGGGGGGGTTTTGTGCCATCTGGGCATTCCATGGCCTCCGAAACTGTGATAGGCAGTGAGGAGTGAAATCAAAAATTTATACCCATAGAAATCCTGAAGGCGGTGCTTGGTTTTTGGGGTCCCGTACGCGACTAGGCTCCCAAAAAGTCCCACACATGTGGTATCCCCGTACTCAGGAGAAGCAACAGAATGTATTTTGGGGTGTAATTCCACATATGCCCATGGCATGTTTGAGCAATATATAATTTAGTGACAACTTTTTGTACATTTTTTTTTTTTGGTCATTATTCAATCACTTGGGACAAAAAAAAAAAAATATTCAATGGGCTCAACATGCCTCTCAGCAAATAGCTTGAGGTGTCTACTTTACAAAATGGGGTCATTTGGGGGGGTTTTGAACTGTCCTGGCATTTTATGCACAACATTAGGAAGCTTATGTCACACATCATCCACTCTTCTAACCACTTGAAGACAAAGCCCTTTCTGACACTTTTTGTTTACATGAAAAAAAATTTTTTTTTGCAAGAAAATTATGTTGAACCCCCAAACATTATATATTTTTTTAAAGCAAAGGCCCTACAGATTAAAATAGTGGGTGTTGCATTTTTTTTTTCCACACAGTATTTGCGCAGCGATTTTTCAAACGCATTTTTTGGGGGAAAAACACACTTTTTTTATTTTTAATGCACTAAAAAACACTATATTGCCCAAATGTTTGATGAAATAAAAAAGATGATCATAGGCCGAGTACATGGATACCAAACACGACATGCTTTAAAATTGCGCACAAACGCGCAGCGGCGACAAACTACATTCATTTTTAAAAGCATTTAAAAGCCTTTACAGGTTACCACGTTAGATTTACAGAGGAGGTCTACTGCTAAAATGACTGCCCTCGATCTGACCTTCGCGGTGATACCTCACATGCATGATGCAATTGCTGTTTACATATGACGCTAGACCGACGCTTGCGTTCGCCTTTGCGCAAGAGCAGGGGGGGACAGCGGTGCTTTTTTTTTTTTTTTAATTATTTATTTGGCTTTTTTATTTTTTTTTTAAACTGTGCCTTCCATATTTTATTTTTTTACTATTTTTATCGTTATCTCAGGGAATGTAAATATCCCCTATGATAGCAATAAGTAGTAACAGGTACTCTTTTTTTGAAAAAAATTGGGGGTTAGACCCTAGATCTTTCCTCTGCCCTCAAAGCATCTGACCACACCAAGATCGGTGTGATAAAATGCTTTCCCAATTTCCCAATGGCGCTTTTTATATCCGGGGGGGGTCATTCCCTCCCACTGCTTGTAAAAGCAGTCTAGAGGCTAATTATCTGCTAGAATTGCTTTTACATGAAAGCCGGCTGCTGGCTGAAAAGAATGATACCAAGATGATACCTAAACCCGCAGGCATCATTCTGGTATAAACATTCAAAGACCAGCAACATACCAGTACGTTGCTGGTCCTTGTTGGACATGTATTGTAATCTTTTTTTTCATACAGCCTATTGGCTGAACGAAAAAAAGAGATTGATTGGTGGGTATGCCCACCATTAGAATACCTCCCTTCATCCACCCACTTCTAATGATGGGCATATATGCCGAAGCATGGGGGCATCCTCCCGCAAAAAAGTTATGCCGCGTACACACGGTCAAGCCTTCGTCGGAATTTCGACCGTATGTACGCGGCATAAAAGGTTATGCCGCGTACACACGGTAGGACTTTTCCACGGGCAAGCCTCCGTTGGAATTTCGACCGTATATACGCGGCATTAGGAGCAAAATCGCTCCTCCGCCCCTGCTGCCCCCATGCTTCGGCATATATGCTCTTTTTTTTAACTGTGGTGGTGAAATCACCTCCTACAGCGTTGGAGTCACGGCTTTATGTATCGTGGGAGCAAACGCTGTTGCTGTCAAGATAAATAGATCCGCGCTGCAACTGAATGGCGTACCTGCTAAGCAAATGGTGGTTAACATTAAAACAAAGTAACATTACAGTACAACAGTAAGACCTTACCATGCCATACCTGCAAAGCAAATACCAAAACAAAACCTAGTAAAAAATAAAAAAATGTTTTAACGCAACCTGTGCCTAAAATATATATATGCCGAAGCATGGGGGCATCCTCCCGCAAAAAAGTTATGCCGCGTACACACGGTCGGAATTTTCCACGGGCAGGCCTCCGTCGGAATTTCGACCGTATGTACGCGGCATTAGGAGCAAAATCGCTCCTCCGCCCCTGCTGCCCCCATGCTTCGGCATATATGCTCTTTTTTTTTAACTGTGGTGGTGAAATCACCTCCTACAGCACTGGAGTCACGGCTTTATGTATCGTGGGAGCAAACGCTGTTGCTGTCAAGATAAATAATTCCGCGCTGCAGTTGAATGGCGCACCTGAAAACAAAAAATTACATACCTGAAAAGCAAGCATGATAAAACATTGCAGAATAGAATACAGTAAAAAAGAGCAGAACAATAGAGAGAAAATAGAGAGAGAGAGAACAATAAAACGACAACTATTTTTGTTTTTTTTATTTTATATTTTTTTGTGTTTTGTTTTTCACGTTTTTTTTTTTCTTTTTTACACTTTTTTTTGTAACTTTACAACTGTAATGGTTCGGGTCTCTCAAAATGTAATGGCATCTTGGGAGACCCTGTGTAAGTGTGTCCTTGTCTGTGAAATGCTGTACCCTACGCTAAAACTTCACTTTTGAGTGGTAGCGTTCAAAACATTCACCTTGGCAAAGACCAGGCTTGTCAGGACAGAGTGGACAAAAACTACGGGTGTCACGCCTAAATCCGCGCTTGCTACAGACACGACATCTTTTTTGGGGGTGGCTTTGGGTAGGGGTACTCTGGAGGACATACGAATAATGCCTCTCATGCAGCCGGCTTACTGCATTTGGTAGGGGATGGTGAGGTGCAGAACCGCCTGGATACAGGAGTTCTGTGACTATCTCATTCTGGAATTTTAGAAGAGATAACGTCCCACCTGAAGCTCTGTATAGCACATGAGCGTTCAGCAAAGCCAATTGGAATAATGATAGAGACACTTTTTTGTACCAGCGTCTCGCCTTGCGGTCAATTAGATACGGTGCCATCAACTGGTCGTTGAGGTCCACCCCTCCCATATTTTGGTTATATTCGTGGACACAGAGGGGTTTCTCCACAACACCAGTCGCCGTACGAATTTGGACTGTCGTGTCTGCATGAAGGGAGGTAAGAAGGAAAACATTCTTATTGTCCCTCCACTTCATAGCGAGCAAGTTATTACACTTCAAGCAGGCTCTCTCCCCCAGCCTAAGACGGGCATCTACAAGCCGCTGGGGAAAGCCCCGGCGATTAGGTCGCACGGTGCCACATGCTCCAATCTGATGATCAAACAAGTGACTAAACAGTGGCACGCTCGTGTAATAATTGTCCACATACAAGTGGTACCCCTTTCCGAATAAGGGTGACACCAAGTTCCACACTATCTTGCCAGCGCTCCCTATGTAATCCGGGCAGTTGACCGACTCAATCTGACTATCTTTTCCCTCATAAACCGTAAAGTTCACTACATAGCCTGTTGCCCGGTCACAGAACTTGTAGAGCTTGACCCCGTATCTGGCACGCTTGCTGGGAAGGTACTGCTTGAAAGACAAGCGGCCAGAAAATTTAATCAGGGACTCATCAACGCAGACAACTTGATCGGGAGTAAACAAGGCTGCAAAACGTTCGTTGAAGTGGTTTATGAGGGGCCGAATTTTATAGAGCCGGTCGTATTCAGGGTCCCCACGTGGACGACAAAGTTCATTGTCGTTGAAGTGCATGAACCGCAAAATCTGCTCGTATCGTGCCCTGGACATGGAGGCAGAGAACACGGGCATGTGGTCAATTGGGTGCGTGGACCAATAAGCACGCAATGACGGAAATTTATGTGTGCCCATGTTGAGGGAAAGGCCCAGAAAGGTCTTAAATTCGAAAACCGTAATTGGTTTCCAATTTCTGGCAATTTTAGGCAACTGGGGGTTAGCGGCGATAAATTGACCAGCATATAAATTACTCTGGTCCACAATAGATCTATAGAGATCTTCCGTGAAAAACAGCGAATAAAAATCAATTGGAATAAAATCAGCTGTTTCCACCTGAATACCGGGTTGGGCAGTGAATGGGGGAAGTACGGGTTCTGCAGAAGTGGTGGGGACCCAATCAGGATAGGCGAATTCTGCAGGAAGGGCAGTATGGGCACGACGGGCCTGCCTTTGTCTTCTTGGTGGCAGCGGGACACTACTTGTGCTTGCCACCTCGCCAGCTTGAACTGCACTTATGGGACTCGCCACGTCACCAAGTGTTACTGCAGTGCTGGATGTACGTCCAGGCTGTACTAGGCCGCTGGTGCTTGCCAGTTCACCAGAAGGAATAGCGGCGCTAGTACTACTCTGCTCCATGATACGAGAGACCTGCGGTTCTTGCTCCTCAACAACCTCAGAAGATCGGGATCGGGTACACCTGACCTTAGCAGGGACCTCAACTTCGTCGTCAGAGCTATCTGACGTGGGGCCGCTGACGTCACTGTCTTCTACGGGAAGATATTCTGAGCCTGAATCTGACAGATACGTGACCTCCTCTTCACTATCTGTCATGCTCAGAATCTCGTAGGCCTCTTTACTAGTGTACCTTCGTCTTGCCATTTTGGGCTCTAAATTTAGGGGTACACTAGTAAGATTCACAGGAAAAAAAGCACCTGACTGTCGTCAGCAAATATATCAAACGCTACAAAAAAACTGTTAGCGATCGCAGGGATCAGGCCTGTCTCTGCGAACGCTGCAGTTATGTGTGTTGTGTTTGGTAAGTGACAGTGATCGATCGATACTGCACTTGGGTGGGCTGGGCTGGGCTGGGCTGGGCGGAGGGGCTAAACGCAGGCGCTAGCAGGTATCTGGGCTGATCCCGCTAACACTGTGTTTTTGGGAACCCTAAACCGCTGGGGATGCTAGTATAGATCTGATCAGATACTATACCACTAAGGGGGGTGTATGCTTTGCGCGTGGGTGTTAGCGTTACTGGCACTAACCTAACACTGCCTGGGGCGACGCAGACCCTCTCTGGCGCTAAAACCTAATTGATCTCACCCGCCGGGCGATCAGGGGGGTTAAACCTTTATTGGGTTATATACGGCGGGTGCCCTGATGCTATAAAAAGCAAACTAATCAACCAGCGTCACCCGTAACCTTTATATGGTGATCACTGGTGAAAGGGTTAACTAGGGGCAATCAGGGGGTTAAAACCTTTATTAGGTTAAATATGGGGGTACCTGACACTATATAAAAACCTGACGGGTAACCTAAATAACTAAATAACTTACTGGCTAACCAGTGACACCAGTGACGCTTATACGGCGATCACTGGTGAAAGGGTTAACTCTAGGGGCAATCAGGGGGTTAAAATAATATATGGGGGTACCTGACACTAATAAAAACCTGCGGCGAACCTAAAAAAAAATAACTGCCTATCTAAAACACCAGCGACACGAATACAGCGATCGGAAAAACAATCGCTTAGTGACGCTGAAGTTAGGGGGTGAAAGGGTTACCTGGGGGATGATCAAGGGGTTAAACCTTTATTAGGGGGGGGTTAGGGGGCTACCCTGGACCTAAAGGGGCCTAATCCTAACTGCCCTGCAACTTTTTACAATCACAGATGACACTAAATGCAGTGATCAGTAAAATAAATGATCACTGCAATCAGTGACACTGTGATTGGGGGCTTTGGGGTGACCTGGGGGGTGATCTGGGGGTGACTGGGGGGTGATTTGTGTGCCTATGTGTACCTACGTGTCAGTGGACTGTTGGTGCACTAACCTGCTTCTTCTCTCCTCGGCGCCGGGAACGAAAAGACCGCGGCGAGGGAGATGACATCACTTCCTCCAGCCTGTGTTTACATTTCAGGCAGGAGGAAGCAATTTCATTCGCCGGGAGCGATCGCGAGGGGGGGGCGGAATCGAGCGGCCGCCCCCTCATGCCTGATCGCTCCCGAACACTTAACGGCCGCTCACTGCAGTGAAGGGGGGTCCGGATGGACCCCCCAACTGCACAAAGGCGATCACGTAGATCTACGTGATTCTGCCTGTCGGTGCCATTCTGCCGACGTAAATCGGCGGTGGGCGGTCGTTAAGTGGATAAGAGGAACAAAGAAGAGTGGGATGAATAGGGAGATACCTGAACTTTCAGCGGCAATGTCATACAGTGCTCAATGAAGCAATTTTGAGGTATGGAGGAAATTCAAGAGAAATTCCTTTAAGATAAAAAAACACATTGGAGATGTCTGCATGGATGGGGATCTGCATGCAAAAAATAATAAAAAGTTTATGCATATTGGTTATTTGGACAGGGGTATAGATCATATTTAGAAAGCCATATAGAGGGTCAGGCTATTACTATGATTGGTCCGCTATACGTATATTCCTCCATCCTCTCAATCTTTTTAGATTTGGGTGCATCCGCCCCTGATGAGTGTGCAAACACGAAACGCGTCGGTCAAATTTTAGGATGCCAACGTTTTCCCACATGGGTAATTTCAGGATGCCAACGCATTTTTACGTCACCCCAATAATCCATCCACTGATTGACAAGCACATATGAATTTAAACTTTTATCGCATGTTACTATATTTGCACTGTGCCATTTTAGGGATTTCTGTGTGTGCATTTTTGTATCTATGGGAGCGGTTCATTCCTTCCATATTGTTATGTATTGTTGATCGATATCATTGTATATCCTTGATGTCCATGTTTCATATGTAATGCCATGTGTCATGAGTTTCCAAGTCGATATTAATATGTGCCCTCAATGTCCATTGCAATTATGTTCTTATGTACAGCAACATTGACTCAGACAGTACACCACATTTCTTCATGTTAATAAACATGTTTCCTTTACCATACGCCTACCTTGTTTTGAACCTCATTTAACCTCCCTAGCGGTAATCCCGAGCGTGACTCGGGGTTGTTTTTTTATGCTAGGATCGATAACCCCGAGTCACGCTCGGGGTAGACATTGCAGAGCTCGCAGCGGAGTTTCCTTACCTTCTCCTGGCGATCCAGCGATGATGTCCTCTGCTGTGATCGCCAGCGAGATCTCCGGCGAGTGTCGGCACTTTCGACCCCATCTGACTTCCTAGTTCCGTTCCCTGCGAGCCGCAGCGGCGCATGGGAGCGGAACTGGGCGGCAAATTCAAAAAGGTAAACACATAGTATACATACAGTATACTGTAATCTTACAGATTACAGTACTGTATGTAATAATTACACACCCCCTTGGTCCCTAGTGGTCTGCCCAGTGTCCTGCATGCAGTTTTATATAATAAAAATCGTTCTTTCTGCCTGTAAACTGGGGATTGTCCATAGCAACTAAAAAGTGTCCCTTTATGTCAAAAGACCAACTAGAAAGCAGCGATAATAAATTAGAATCACTCGCAGAATTGAGCGATAGCGATTTGTGGGGAAATTCGTCATCAAACACTAAATCTAATGACAGCGACAATTCTGCAACTGAGCAAATTTCAGTGTTTTTGATTTGATTACATTATTGAATAATTTTTATTATAATTCGATTACTATTTTTTATAATTATTTATAGTTATTTATTATATTATAATTTATAATTTTGTGTTTCATATTTATCATACCCGGGATGTTTACTAGACTCTGGTTTGCTTAGGTTTAAGTAAGTAATTACTAAGAATCGCAGGCCTATAATACATAACACCAAATTTTCATGCAAAATAATTGTACCGCTTTTGGTACATAATTCCAGAAAGAATCATACCGCCAGGGAGGTTAAAGTCCCAAACTCCCTTCCTGCGACATTATGGGCGAGTCTTGAAAAAGACTTTAGAGAGAGACTGCCCAGGCTGCCCCTGCCTCCCCCCCCTCTTAGATTACTAGACTCGTAGAGCAAGCGGGTTTACCACGTCTTGCATGTTTGACTTTGGATTCCCCTGGGTCTCCCTGGCTCGCCCTATTTGGGTGAGGGCGGGGAGGCCCACTGGAAGCCTTCTGGACCTAGGCCGGCTGGCCTCTTTAGGTCTGTTAATGATGTTCTTTATGTTTATGCATGGTTTTGCCACACTAACCACTTCTCTCTTTTTTCTAGCTAATCTTAACCCCCTTCCTTCCTTTGTCATCACCTGGCTCACCGAACGAGGTCACCAATTCTTCCGGATCTCCTCCCGTGCGGGGCCCATCTCTAACCGTGACCGTCCGGAACATCTTCACCTCCACCAGATAAGTATTTACGTCCCCCACCCGAGTCCCCATGGCTAAGATTTTATCTTTAAATGTTCACGGCCTGAACTCTAACCGTAAAAGGCATCTGGCATTGAGGGAGTTTAGGCAGTCAGGAGCGAGTGTTATAATGGTACAGGAAACTCACTTTGACAAAGAGGGCACCCTTGCGTTCGCCTCCAGGTATCTCTCATCAGGACCCCACAAGAGGGCGGGTGTGGCCATCCTAATTAAACAGGGGTCCCCTTTCACATACTCGTCCCACTACAATGACCCACAAGATCACTTCCTTATCCTCCGGGGCCGGTGGCTGGACAGGGAGATCACATTCTGTGTAGTCTATGTCCCAAATGTCAGGCAGACTGGATTCCTAAATAGGGCGCTAGCTTGCCTCTTCCACTCGGATCATGGGGTATTAGTGGTGGGGGGGGGACTTTAACCTAACCCAATCTGAGCTAGCGGACCGACAGGGGGTGGGCCCCAGGGCTCCCTCAGCTCGAGCACTTAGAGACTTGAAGCTCTTCCGCCAAATTACCAGAAGGTATGCCCTCTTTGACGCCTGGCGGGCTCTCCACCCTGGCGACCAACAGTACACCTTTTATTCAGCCCCCCATCGTACGCACTCCCGCATAGACTACATCTTTGTCAACAATGCCACCTTACGTATGACCCGAACTGCGCACATCCTGCCGATCTCGTGGTCAGATCACGCCCCGGTAGAGATAACCCTGGATTTGGGCGCCCCAACACGTAAACCCTGCAATTGGCGTCTAAATACGTTCCTATTGCAACACCTCCCCTCGAAAACAGAACTAACCACCACACTACAACACTATCTGGCGGACAATAACACGGGGGAGGTATCCGTATCCAGACTATGAGAAGCCCATAAGGCAGTGTTGAGGGGCAGATGCATGGCCCTCTCCTCAGCCATGAAAAAGGACGTGCAGGCCTTGCAGATGCACACAGAAAAGGAGCTTAGAACCCTTGAAAAGCAGCTTCAATCCAACCCCTCTCTGGCTCTCCTGAAAAAAATTGTGGCCCTCAGGACAACGTTGGGTGACCTGGCCCTGGGCCGGGTTGAGAAAGCCTTACTCAAACTGAAACAGATGTTTTATGATAACGGTAATAAAGCCCACTCATTTCTGGCCCGGAAGCTCCGGGACAACACTCAAATGTCGACCCCACACCAGATCCAGAACGGCTCGGGCTGCCTGGTCTCCCACCCTAATGACATAGCCCATTCCTTTGCGGTATTCTACAAGGCCCTGTATAATAAGCCCGATATCCCCGAAAACCCCCCCTCGCCCGACCTGACTACACGAATCCAGCAATACCTAGACCTTAGTGGCGTGTCGCAGCACCAATCAACAGATCTTGACTCCTTGAATGCCCCGATCACACAAGAGGAAATAGAGCAGACCGTCAAATCCCTGCCCAATCACAAAGCCCCAGGCCCGGATGGCTTTCCTTATGAGTATTACAAGGAATTTCTCCCACTCCTGCTCCCCCACATGTGCAAGCTCTTCAATGCCTTCCTACAAGACACCCCAATTCCGAGGGATATGCAGAGTTCCTTTATCACAGTGATCCCCAAACCCGGGAAGGACCCCTCCCTTTGTAGTATTTATTAGCCAATTGCCCTGCTGAATTCGGACCTTAAAATATTTACTAAACTCCTGTCTATACGCTTGAACACGGTCTTACCCTCCCTGATCCATAAAGATCAGGTGGGATTCGTCCCTTTCCGCCAAGTGGGAGACAACACCAGGAAGATAATAGACCTGGTCGAGGTGGCGATCAGGGAGGGCGCACAAGCCCTGCTACTGAGCTTAGACGCGGAAAAAACGTTTGATCGCCTGGGGTGGCCCTTCCTGTTCACCACGCTCTGCCATGTAGGATTTAGGGGACCCTTTTATAGAGCCATACAACATCTATACTCGAACCCTTCTTCCCAGGTCAGGACCCCCTTCGCCCTGTCCGCTCCGCTACCGGTGCAGAATGGCACCAGACAGGGGTGTCCGCTCTCGCCCCTGCTCTTTGCACTTTGCATGTGTTGAACCCCTAGCAGCAACAATTCGTAATAACCCGGACATTAAGGGCATAATGGTACGGGACAGGGAGTTTAAAATCTCCCTGTTCGCAGATGACATCATTCTTTCATTAATCCAACCCAGAACCTCCCTTCCAATTCTTCACGCGGAACTAGATCGCTATGGGGCTCTATCGGGATATAAAATGAATTCCTCTAAGTCGGAGGCTCTCCCAATCAACACACCAGAGGGGGAGGTAACACATCTGAAAGCCAATTTCCCCTATAGCTGGAAATCTACCGCCCTAAAGTACCTAGGAATTAATATCACCCCGCAATACTCTACCCTCTACCAGGAAAACTTTCCCCTCTTTTTCACAATATCAGGTCCCTTCTCCAACAATGGAAAAAACACCAAATCTCATTACTTGGAAGGATCGCATCTGTGAAGATGACGATCCTCTCGAAACTATTGTATCTTTTTCAGACCCTACACATCCCCGTCCCCTATGGCCAACTGAAACACTTACAAGCTGACCTACTACAATTCACCTGGAACTACGGGAGGCATAGAATCCCACGTTCTGTACTGCAAGCGGCTAGGTCGGACGGTGGCCTGGCCTTCCCTAACCTTATTAAGTACTACCAGGCGGCACAACTGAGGGCGATAACTTCTTGGTACACACTCCGCTCTTATAATAAATGGACCGAGATAGAGAAGTTATAGTTAGCCCCGATACACCCAAACAACCTTCTATGGAGTGCGAACGCAGAGGTAGAACCTGCAAGATTGCTGGGCCCGATGGCGCAGCTCAGGAGGCTATGGCGCAAACTGACACGACAACATAGACTGTCCTCAGACAGCTCGCTCCTGACCTCATTTGCTTGTAACCCCGAACTGCCAGATAGCTTAACCCACCAAATGTCCTCCCCTTGGACTACGAGAAATCTTTTTCATTATGGAAATCTGATAGACCCTTGCACCCGTAAACTACGTTCCTTTGCAGATCTGCAATCCCAATATGGCCTTCCTAAGCAGGTTTTCTACAAGTATCTCCAGATCCGTCACTATGACTTAACTTTTGCTCCAACCTTGCAATTCTCCCCACCTACCCCTTTTGAAAACCTCATTCTGGCAGGCTCTGCTCAGAGAGGTCTGATCTCAGATATTTACAAAATATTGAACGAGAGGCCCTTTGACTCAATGGGCAAACACAAGTACATGATCAAGTGGGAGAAGGCTCTGGGAGAGGAGATACCCATGGAACAATGGAGGGTCATATGGACCCAGGCGTCCAAAACGTCGCTATGCATGCTTTACAAAGAAAATATATACAAGATACTATACTTCTGGTACATGACTCCTGATGTTCTCCATGACATCTACCCGGCCAGCTCAAAACGCTGCTGGCGATTGGGGCAAAGGGAACACTGTATCATATTTATTGGGACTGCCCGCTGATAACCCCCTACTGGACCTCTGTTCACCAACTACTGATTCGTCTCCTCAAGACGGAAGTTCCCTTTGCCCCTAAATTTTTCCTGCTGGGACTGATGTCTCTGAAGGCTCCACGCCCATATAAGAAGCTAGCCAGACATGTCCTCACGGCAGCTCGCTGCTTAGTGGCACTGAACTGGAAGCGCAGCTCCCCTCCCCAGGAAGGAGTGCTGTACGCCAGAATTAGAGATGTAGAATTAATGGAGAGGATGACGGCGAGGATTCAGGATCGTCTGGATGCGCATAACATGGTCTGGGAGTTGTGGCACCGCCGGGAGGAACACAGTGATCTGGAGCCAGGTACACCTTGATGATGTTGGTACACATCAAATTTTTGGGGCTCAAATTATGATTATTTAGAAATAATAAAAAGCACAAAAAATTGTGACTCATTTTAAATTTGCATCAGCAGTGGTATTGTTTGTGCTTTGTAAAGACACCTGTGTGAGTTTGGGTAAAGATTGTTGTGAGATGGAGAGTAAGTGCCGGTTCACACAGGGGCAACATGACTTCCAGCGCGACTTTGCGACGACTTCAGCGCGACTTGGAGTGACTTACAATGCGACTTCAAGTTGCCTCCGGGACAGGCGACTTTGCCAGTGGCCAATCTCAGAATCATCAGATCTGTGGGAGGGGGGGTTTGCCAGAGAAAACTATTTTCTCTTCCTGTAAAGTTGCTTCAGTTAAGACAGGGATCTGACTTCTGAGGCGACTTCCATTGAAATCCATGGGTACAAGTCGCCTAGAAGTCGCCTTGAAGTAGTACAGGAACCTTTTCTGAAGTCGGAGCAACTTCAGTAGTGTACATTAAGACAGCTCTCATTCACTTCAATGTAATTTCTCATGTCGCGCAACTTGGGGCGACACAAGTCGGGTCCCAAGTTGCAGTAGTGTGAACGGGCACTAACAAGTGAACGTGACAGATAAAAATATATTTTACAAAAACATTCCACATTCTAGCATTCTTAACAAACAAAATATTTTATGTAGTAGCAACAATGTTGCAAAGGAAAATTTATTTCAGAGAAAGATACATTTCATCTCAACATTAAAAGGATTTATTTGTGAAAGTTACAATTGTACCATTAGAATCAATGGCTAAAACTTGCATTGGACTATAATAGCTCAGATTTTCACTTCCAAAAAATGCTCTCTAATTAGCTCTCATTTTGGTATTTACTATAACTCTCTAAAAAAGACACTTGAGTTAAAAGGATTGGTGATAAAGCATCAGTGGAGACACCTTTTTCCCCATATTAACTCTTACAGGAGAGAATTTCCCTTCCCAGGGGTAGATTTCCTCTCACTTCCTGTTGTCTCCCTCCGTTTGTAAGTAGGAGTCGTTTGTAAGTCAGATGTTTGAAAGTAGGGGGCCGCCTGTATATACTATACGGCCTGCCCTATATACTCTGCAGAAAATTGGGCCTTAGGTGTTGATGGTACCAGAACACTGTAAGCCCTCACAGTTACTCTTGGGCGCTGGAACAGTCCCTGCTGTGAACTATTATATCAGGAATTGTAATTACATGCCCCTGTTGAACAGGGGCAGAAAAATTGGGCCTTTGGTGGTGGTTCTACAACACTGTAAGCCCTCACAGTTACTCTTGGTGGGCACAGGAACGGGCCCTGCTGTGAAATATTAGATCAAAAATAGTAATTACATGCCCCTGTTAAACAGTGGCAGAAAAATTGGGCTTTAGACACTGGTGCTGGTGCCACAACACTGCAACCTGTCGTGGAAATTTTATGAAGATGGATTTAATATGTATTGTCATAGTGTTAGTTCTCCTGCAACCCGCTCTAAAGAGCTGACTGGGGCAGACTGACGTTGGTTGAGACCCGTCTAGTAGTGGAAAAATGTCTTAAGGTTGGAGATGATGTTTGCAGGGCGGGGATATGTCCTCCGATGAAGGGCCCTCTGTGCATTAGCACAGAACGATCGTTGGGGGGGATATGTTCGCTCCGCAAGGACATTATTGGTTATAGGCAGATGTGAGCTCTTGTCTCTGCTGTGCCTGATCAGCATGGTCGAGATTCGTAGCGCACGCCTGCAGATAGCCTCCCTTCCACAAGCAATAATAGTATAATCCGAATATGGGCTGTTCTCTGGAATAGCGCAAAATAAGGATTCCTATCAGTGGTAATATGAGAGCTTATGAGCGTTTCAGAGTCAGGGAGAGCGTCCATGTTTTAAAGCAATACGGCTTTGTTTGTTAAAAGCATACACGCTTTCCCTGCCCGGACACGCCCATAAGACTTTAGCCATCATTGTATTGTATTGTGTTTTATTCATGTATTGTATTGTATTAGCTGTATTTAACACATCCTGTTAGAAGGATGCCCTTGTATGGACATTTCCTGTGTGTCCCTTCCCATGGAGTAGGTGATTGGCTGCTGTTTGTGAGATCTTTTGATATAATAAAAGAGGCAGTGAACGGCTCGGCAGGCAGTCATGCTGGGGAGCTGAGAACTTACAGGATGGTGATTTCTCTTGACTTGAATGAATGGGAAATCGAATGAATGGTGAGTGAATTTTTAGCTAAGACGCATTATATCATTGAGACGAAGTGTGTGCTTATTAGCACAAGGAGAAATGGCTGTGTGCTCTGCATACAACCTATTTGTCCATGTCAAACCCCTCACAGATACTCTAGTTGAGCGCAGGAACGAGCCCTGCTGCAAAATATTACAGCAAAAATTTTAATTACACGCCCCTGTTAACCACTTCAATACAGGGCTTTTTGTACCACTTCAATACCGGGCCTATTCTAGCACTTCTCTCCTACATGTACAAATCATCATTCTTTTACTAGAAAATTACTCAGAACCCCCAAACATTATATATGTTTTTTTAGCAGACACCCTAGGGAATAAAATGACGGTCATTGCAACTTTTTTCTTGCACGATATTGGCGCAATAATTTTTCAAACACCTTTTTTAAAAAAAAAAAATGGTTTCATGAATTAAA
This sequence comes from Rana muscosa, assembly GCA_029206835.1. Lineage (NCBI taxonomy): Eukaryota > Metazoa > Chordata > Amphibia > Anura > Ranidae > Rana > Rana muscosa. Next base: position 483,418,526 of record CM055122.1, read on the forward strand.
AAATTAAAAAACAGTAAAGTTAGCCCAATTTTTGGGGAAAATATGAAAGATGATGTTACGCCAAGTAAATAGATACCTAACATGTCACGCTTTGAAATTGCGCACACTCATGGAATGGCGCCAAACTTCGGTACTTAAAAATCTCCATAGGCAACACTTAAATTTTTTTTACAGGTTACCAGGTTAGAATTACAGAGGAGGTCTAGTGCTAGAATTGTTGCACGCGCTCTAACGCACGCGGCGATACCTCACATGTGTGGTTTGAACGGCGTTTACATATGTGGACGACTTACGTGTGCATTCGCTTCTGATCGCGAGCTACCGGGGACAGGGGCGTTTTAATTTTTTTTTTTTTTTTTTTTACTTATTTATTTATTTTTTTACAATTATTTAACTTTTTTTTTTGATCACTTTTATTCCTATTACAAGGAATGTAAACATCCCTTGTAATAGGAATGTGTGTGACAGGTCCTCTTTATTGAGAGATGCGGGGTCAATAAGACCCCACATCTCTCCTCCAGGCTGGAAAGCATGAGATCAGTGAAAACATTTTCACTGATCTCATACTTACAGCCGCAATGGCGGCTTTGTTTACATTTGAGGACCCGGGCGTGACGTCATCACATCGCGCCCGGGCCTCCGACGATCATAGAGATGACTGGTGACCATCTGGTCACCAGTCATCTCTATGCTCATCACGTGACCCACCAACGGCGCCGGAAGATTCGCTGCGGGTCCCCGATCGCACGGGAGAGCCCCGGGGAAGCACCGGATGGCGGCGGGAGGGGGGAGATGTCCCCTCCCGCCGCCTATAAGAACGATCAAGCGGTGGAACAGCCGCTATGATCATTCTTATGGTACACAGAATCGCCGGCACTTTAAAAGGATATCTGAATGATGCCTCTAGCTGCAGGCATCATTCAGATATCCCCCTACAAAGCCGAGGACCTCATATGACGTCCACCCAGGATGGGAGATCCCATCTGTGGACATCATTTGACTATGGCTGGGTAGGGAAGTGGTTAAACAGGGGCAGAGAAATTGGGCTTTAGGCACTGGTGCCACAACACTGCAACCCCTCACAGATACTCTATTTGTGTTTCAATCTTTTTATTCAAGTTTTGTCATACAAAATGTATAAAAGTCGCCACATAACATTGTACAGTCACAATCAACATTTGGGGTAACACAATGAAGATCACCAAGTGTAGGGGTCCTTGGAGTAGTCCGAAGCTCCGTAGAGCCGTTAACCCCTATTAGCATCGCAGATCATATCTGAACCGTCCACCCAGATGAGCCGCCCCCCCATCCATCTATCGGGGGGGGGCGCAACTCAGCCGGCCATGTGGGCAGCCCAGAGGTCCGATCAGACTGACAATGGTCCCGTAGGAGCTGAGAAAACAGGGAGCAGCACAAACCTCTAAGGTCTGGATCTGACTCCAAAAATAAACAATAAACAAATTTCAAAAGAGAGGAAAGAGGACAGTGACAAAGAATAGAAGGAAGGAGACAGAGTAAGGAAAGGACAGTTGAGGAGGGGGGAATGGGGGGAGGGAGGGGGGGAGGAGCCCCGATTCAGCATCCAGACATCTCAACCTAATCCCCTAGGCTATGCTGTAAACATCCCCGGGTCATTAGTTAGGTAACGAAGCCATGGGTCCCAAACTCCATGAAACAGTTTAATTTTATCTTGGGCCAGAGCGGTCAAGCGTTCGTTTAGCATCAACCAAGACAATTTGCCTTTAAGCTGATCGAATGGTAGAGCTGCCGATTTCCAGTTCCTAGCAATAGTGATTTTAGCTGAAATAAAAATAAATGTCAAGAGCCTCTTGCAGGACTTGGAGGCTTCCACATCTCCTCCCCCCAGTAGTGCTTGCTTAGCTGATTTAGTTAGGTTTAGTTGGGTAAGGGAGTAAACTAAATTATACACCCTGATCCAAAACCTCCGGACCTTTGGGCATGTCCACCAAATATGATAGGTGGTGCCCATCTGGCCACATCCTCTAAAGCACAACGGGGTAGCTCCTGAGACAAAAGTTGCTAGTCTGACCGGCACCATATACCACCTCAGTAGAACCTTATAATTGGCCTCAATTATTGAAGTATTGACGAGCGAACGAGATGCTGTCTCGGCTATCCTATGCCATTCGTCCAGATCCAGGGTTTCCTGCAAGTCGGTCTCCCATTGGACCATATAAGTCAGCTTTGTCGATACACTCAGCAATATCGAATATATAGCAGATAAATGTCCTTTAATTTTATCATAATTTTTGCATAGATGTTCCATGGGAGTTTGGGTTGCTAGGTTGCTCTTGCGAGCCAGGGTTTGTACATAATGTGAGATTTGGGCGAACCTATAACCCTCCGCTGGAGGCATTTGATGTCTGTCAGCCATAGTCCGTTCGGTCAGCATACCTCTATGATCGCACAAGTCAGCAATACACTTAAAACCCTTATTAGTCCACCATTCGAACGCTAGTGGAGTGAGACCCGGGGTGAATGCTTTATTTTGAAGCAGAGGTGTCAGTGGAGAATGAGGAGATTTGAATTTGTGAGATCTGGAGAGTCTGTCCCATAGTTCCAGTGACATGGATAAAGTAGGGCAAAGTATAGGAGGTCGCTCCTTGATAGGGAGCCATAAAATATAAGAAATAGGTTTGGGACGGCAGGAATAAGATTCCATAGCCATCCAAATGGCCTGTGCCTGTTGGGAGTGAAACCTTGTAAGTTGTGCTATCTGGGCAGCATAAAAATATTTTAATAAGTCTGGAAGACCAAGTCCTCCTCTCCGCTTCAACGTGTATAGAGTGCTCCTATTCACCCTGGGTCTCTTATCACCCCAAATAAACTGTAGTACTTTATTCTGGAATCGTTTAAGGTCATCACGGGCCAATGAAACTGGCAAGGTACGGAAGAAATACAATAATCGAGGTAGAACATTCATTTTAATTGAGTGAAGTCTGCCAAACCACGATGGCGGGTGAACCTGCCACTTAGCCATGTCAGCTGTTAGCCGTTTGAAAAGGGCTGGATAATTCTCTTTGTACAACTCACCAATAGATGAGGTCAGCTGTATGCCTAAATAAGGGAGAGCTGTGGATTCCCATCGGAATTGAAATGATTTTTCAAGCGTAGCCTGAGTGGAGCTTAGCAAAGATAAGTTCAGTGCTCTTGACTTACTATGATTAATTGCCAATCCGGAAATGTTGGAGAAAGGCTGCAAAATAGCATACAAGTTAGGTAGGGATGTGATCGGTGAGGTCAAGGTCAGCAACAAGTCGTCCGCAAAGAGTAAACATTTGTGTTCATAGTCTCCGCAATAAATGCCCTGTATATCTCTGCAGGCGCGAATTTTGAGCGCTAGTGGTTCAATCGCCAGGGCGAATAATAGTGGCGACAACGGGCAGCCCTGTCTAGTTCCTCTCCTGATAGGAAATGTTTGGGATGTATATCCTCTGAGCATTAGCGAGGCACTGGGGGAATCATATAATATGTGAAGGAGATCCAGAAAGCGTCTCCCAAATCCAAAGCGTGTGAGAACATCAAAAAGATAGTCCCAGGAGATAGAATCGAACGCCTTCTGGATATCCAATGAAAGTAACATTCCCCTCCTAGTCCCCTTTCCATCCCAATCAGACCGAACTGCCGAGATAAGGTTAATTATCCGGCGGGTTTGGTCCGATGCCTGTCTTGTCGGGACAAAACCTGCTTGGTCAGGATGGATATAACACTGAAGAAAAGTATTAAGTCTCTGGGCCAGTATTTTGGTTAGAATCTTAAGATCAGTATTGATCAGAGAAATTGGGCGATAATTGGAACAGTCTGTATGGTCCTTTCCTGGTTTCGGGATAACACTTATATAGGCTACATTTTCATGGCTGGGGAGCTTGCTGCCGCTTCTCAGGTCATTAAAGTAAGTACAGAGATGTGGGGCCAGAAGATCGTGATATTTCCTATAGTAGTGACCCGGGAATCCATCTGGCCCAGGGGCCTTGGTAGGGTGTAGGGTTTTGATTGCAGCCCTGACTTCAGGCTCTGTAAGAGCACCGTCCATCAGTTCCGCATGGGCTTGTGTCAATTTAGGCAGCTGTAAGTCGCGAAAGAATGTGCTCGCTTCAGATGAATCGAACTTGTCCTGCACTCCATACAGCTTAGCATAAAATTTGTGAAATTCTCCAATTATCCGTTCGGGGTTCTGGGAGGTTAGGCCCGTGGATAGTCGTAGTTTAGGCAAAGTCGGTGTGTACGGTCGAGGAACCAGTTTTCTAGCTAACATTGTGGTAGGTTTATCACCCATCGTATAGAACCTGTGCTTAGACCAACTAATATGTTTCTCCGCTTGAGTAGTCAAGCTAAGATTTAGTGCTAGTCGAGCCTCGTCAATTTTATGCCTTATATCTACCAGGGGATTTCTGTGCTGTTCACTAAGTAAGTTATCTAAGTTAGTTTCCAGAATCTTATTTGCCTGTTCCCTATTGCGTTTAATCCTGGCTGCCACTTGTAACAATATGCCCCTAATCGCTGCTTTATGAGCTACCCAGTTAATTGCGGGGGATGTGTCCGATGCCTTATTAAGTCTAAAGTATTCCTGTATTTCCTTTTGAATCTCTAAAAAGATTGTAGGGTCATTCAGCAAGCTCACATTAAGTCTCCACGGGGAGGGTCTAGATTTAGTCCATAGCCCTGAAGTAGAGAGTTTTATCGGGGAATGATCAGACCAAGGGGTAGATAAAATCTTAACCGACTTAATAAATGGTAGCAAAGGCGTACGTACTAGAACGTGGTCTATCCTCGAGTAAGTATGATGGGCTTGTGAAAAGTGTGTAAAGTCTCTGACCGTAGGGTTATTTTCTCGCCAGGCGTCGATGAGGTCATAGAAATGAAACAGACGTGCAACCTTGCTGCTTCCAGTCGGTGGGCGTTTCAATGTTGGTCTAGAGGAGTCCGATTTATCCATAATTCTGTCCAAGGGAATATTACTATCGCCTCCCATAATGACCTGACCCTGGACTTTGGGCATAAGAATCTTCAGCATTTTGCTAAAGAATTCCGGCTGTCCAGTATTCGGGGCATAGTATGATATAAAGGACACCTCCTGGTCATGGAGCCGCCCCACTGCCATAATATATCTACCCCTCTTGTCCTTAACGATAGCGATGGGGGTAAAGGGGGTCCGTTTCGAAAAGCAGATGGCTACACCGCCCTTCTTTTCCCGACCCCCTGCCAAGTAAAACTGTGGATACTTCCCATTGAGGTAACGGGGCGCTGAGACATTGGAGAAATGAGTTTCCTGCAATAGCAGGACTTCAGCCTTCTGTTTATGATAAAACTGGAAAGCCTTAGTTCTTTTAGTAGGGGAGTTAAATCCATGTACATTGTGGCTAACTATCGAATAGTCTGTGTTATATGTGGTGGCCATCGTGGTAGGGCAGAGCACTCTTACCTTGCATAATGAATGAAGCGAGAAGGGTCCCGATGATGATGACTGTTTGGCTATGTGACCTCTCAGACCATGACATAAGGGAAGGGCGCTGAACCGAGGCTCCGAAGAAAGAGGGGGAAGGGAGAGAAGGAAAAGGCATTAGAGAAGAAGAGAAACAAAAATAAAAGCAAAAAAACATATACATAGGCCTTAGGCCCAAACAACCAATATAACTCAATCCTAGCTGATGAATGAAGGAATGGGGAATAACCCCTGCCGGAGACAACATCCGGCAAATTAGGTGCAAGGGTACCATCCTTGTCGTAGGATAGGTAGTCTTGCAGTTGGGTGGCAAGCATGACCACCCCGACCCAAATATGATTACACTCTGTACGAGCAGGCTATTCGAGGTCATATCGGAAATGACAAAATCAATCAATACAGTTTTAACATAACAGGCTGTCTATAGGAACATGCATTCCCAAGGCCAGTGGCGCCGGGGCCGGAAGGGTCCCCATCGGTCGTTCCGGCCCCCGAGCCACAGCCCAACAGGGGAACACATTGCGGTCCGACTAAGGCCCCCAGACTGCTAAAAAGCAAAAAGCAAAATTTCTTCGACCAGGTTGGGCCCGTCGGGGTTGTAAAATATTCGGCTGGCAGCCAGTCCGAAGAACCAGGAACTCCAGTAACTTTGTAACCCGTGACTTTGTAACCTGTGAACTGTGAACGGTAACGATGGCCCCATCAGGCCCATAGTCCACCATGGGCCCAGGCCATATCCGTGCAATCAAGCACTAACAGTTCCCAAAAGGGGGCAAAAAAGCAAAAAGAGAGAAGAGCAATAATACTCAGGTATTCCGGCGAGCATTTCTGGCCTGTGAGCGTGTGCGATCCTGCCATATCGGGGAGAGGGGACGATGATCCAGACGAGGGGGAGATGAAATCGGAGTCGGAGAGTCCCGTGCAATGATGCCGAGACTAAGCAGTAGGTCTTCGCCTGCTTGGAACGTGGAAAAGGAGTGGGACTTTCCGTTGTAAGTGAATGATAACTTAAAAGGGAACGACCATCGATACTTAATCTGTTTGGCCATAAGTTGCTGGAGTAATGGCCGTAGGTTTCTGCGTTTCTGGACCGTTGATGGCGCCAAATCTGTAAAGAGCTGTATTGGTGTTCCAAATAGCGACAGGTCCGGCCTGTTGCGAGCCGCAAGCATCATCTTATCCTTAATGCGGTAGTGATGTGGCTTAACAATAATGTCTCGTGGTAGGCCGTCGGCCCTTGGGGCTGTCAGTGCTCGGTGAACGCGATCAACTTCCATGTGGTGGTTGGCTATATCAGGGATAAGGGTTTTCATCAGGTCTTTTACAGCCCCCTCTAGATCTGTGTGAGTTTCAGGGAGGCCACGCACGCGGACATTGTACCTACGAGAACGATTCTCCAAATCTTCAATTTTTGTGAATGCCTCTTCTAATCTATCCTGGAGGTCTGTCACCATGGCTGAGTTCTGGTTGACCCTTTTGATGGCTCCATCCACTTTGGTTTCAATTAGCTCAAAACGCTCTCCCAAGCTATGGATGTCTTTTTTCAGGTCAGTGGTGATTAATGTGCAGGCCTTAGAGAGCTCCTGCTGCAGCATGGTGGAGAATCTGCCCAACAGTACAGCATCAGGGGAATAGTGTGAGAGCTGGGGAATTGGCATATCCTGGCTGGATTGGCTGGATTGGCTAATGAGGACTTCTGCTAAGTCTGCCATGTTCCTATCCATGGAGGAGGCAGGGGAGGCAGGGGAGTTTGGAGAGTCATGTCTATCAGCGTATATGGCTGGGGATGGGGGATGTGATAGTGACTCACCCCGCTGTCCGGTCTCCACCTCTCCCGAGGATTGTGAGGAGAATGGATCCCTAGTTGGCTCCAGATTTAGCTGCCTGTCTCCTCTCTGTGTAGCGCCGTCGGATCTGGCTGCTGCCGTGCTGCCTCGTGTGTCTGGCTTACCCGGCGCCATCTTGGATCGCGGCTGTGCTGTAGGGGAAGGCCCTGCTCTCTTCTGGGCTGTAGTTTGCGTATCGTGTCCTTTCCGCGGCTGCCCCTGTGCCCTACGGTTCATCGCCACTTCGGGGCTGGTGTGGGATCGGTCCTGGCTCACGGACCTCAGTGCCTGCGCTATCGTTAGCTCTGGTGGGTCGGGGTGCCGGGAGCTCGGTCAGCACACGTCCTTCTCCGAGTCCCCGCGCATGCGCACTCCAGATACTCTATTTGAGCGCAGGAACAAGCCCTGCTGCAAAATATTAAAGCAAAAATTGTAATTGCATGCCCCTGTTAAACAGGGGCAGAAAAATTGGGCTTTAGGCACTGGTGCCACAACACTGCAACCCCTCACAGATACTCTAGTTGAGCGCAGGAACGAGCCCTGATGCAAAATATTACAGCAAAAATTGTAATTACACGCCCCGGTTAAACAGAGGCAGAAAAATTGGGCTTTAGGCACTGGTGCTGGTGCCCAGAACCAAAAAATATTCTTGGAAGCTATCAACATGAACATTGAGGAGGAATAGGATAGTCACTCAGCATCAGCATAGGCAGTCTTCAAGGGATCTCATTCATAAAAAAATTAATCGGTTACATCAGCATCAGGTGCTTGGTAGCTGGTGATCCAAGACTGAAGGTAAGCCGATCAACCGAGTCGGTGGACAGGCGCACTCTGTGATCGGCTACAAAGCCTCCAGCAGCACTGAATGTGCGTTCCGAAAGAACGCTGGATGCAGGACAGGCCAGTAGCTCAATTGCATACTGTGCAAGCTCTGGCCAGTGATCCATCCTCAAGACCCAGTACCCCAGTGGATTTTCGGTTGGAAAGGTCTCCAGGTCTGATCTTGCCCCTAGGTATTCCTGCACCATGTAAATCAGACGCTGGCGATGGTTGCTGGAACCGATCAGACCTTGGGGCTGCGGACTAAAAAATTGTCTGAACGCATCGGTCAGATGGCCACCTTCTCCACCGCTCTCTCTGTGACTAACCGAAGCCTCAGCAACACGTTGTCCAGGAGGACCAGGAAATTGTAACCTCCCAGGCTCTGGAAACGCATTACACAAACCTTTCTGTAAGGCCTCCCTAGGATTTTTCATCCTCTGCGAAGGCTGGATAAGTTCCGCAACCTTACCTTTGTAACGTGGATCAAGAAGGGTTGCCAGCCAGTAGTGATCCCTCTCCTTGAGCACACAAATCAGAGGGTCCTTTCGCAGGCTTTGCAGGATCAGGGAGGCCACACAGCGTAGGTTTGCTGAGGCATTCGAGCCGCAGTCCTCTGGGTCACTAAGGGTGACATGATCCGCAGCCACCTCCTCCCAGCCACGTACAAGTCCATGGGTTTCTGGGGACTGTAAACGATCCCTTGAAGGCTGATGCTGAGTGCTAGGCTCCACCTCCATGCTGACACAATCCTCCTTCTCTTCCTTTGTGAGCGGTGGGCCCGAAGGAATACTGTCTGGATAAAGGGGGCTTTGAGAGGTAAGGAAGTCCTCCTCTTCCTCCCTCTTTTCTGCCTCAAGTGCCCTGTCCATTATTCCACGCAACATGTGCTCCAACAGGAAGACAAGAGGGACAGTATCACTGATGCATGCATTGTCACTGCTCACCATCCTTGTGGCCTCCTCAAATGGTGACAGGACTGTGCATGCATCCTTGATCATTACCCACTGGCGTGGCGAAAAAAAGACAAGCTCCGCTGACCCTGTCCTGGTGCTATAGTCGCACAGGTACTGATTGATTGCCCTCTGCTGCGTGTGCAGCCACTGCAGCATTGCCAACGTTGAGTTCCACCTGGTGGGCATGTCACAGAGGAGGCGGTTCTTGGGCAGGTTGCATTCCTTTTGAAGGTCAGCACTGGCATTATATGACCACCGGAAATGCCCACAGACTTTCCTGGCCTACCTCAGGAGATCCTGTAAGCCCGGGTACCTGCACAAGAACCACTGCACCACCAAATTAAGGACGTGAGCCAAACAGGGCACATGGGTCAAGTGTCCCTGTCGGAGGGCGGAGAGGAGGTTGGTGCCATTGTCGCAAACCACCATTCCTGGCTGAACCTGGTGTGGCATCAACCACCTCTGAGCCTGCCCCTGCAGAGCTGACAGAATCTCTGCCCCAGTGTGGCTCCTGTCCCCTAAGCAGACCAACTCAAGCACCGCATGGCATCTTTTTGCTTGAGTGCTTGCGTAGCCCCTAGAATGCCTAAGGAGCACCGCTGGTTCCGAGAACAAATCTACACAGGAAAGACATAGAGGAAGAAGAAGAGGAGGGGTGGAGGAGAGAGGTGTGGCAGAATCACCACTACCAGCATTTTGGAGGCGTGGTGGTGGAACAAGCTCCAACAATACTGCACTCTGTCCTGCATCCTTCCCAGCTGCCAGCAGGGTTACCCAGTGCGCCGTGAAAGAAAGGTAACGTCCCTGTCCATGCCTGCTGGACCATGAGTCAGCGGCAATATGCACCTTACCGCTAACCGGCCTGTCCAACGAGGCCAAGACATTGCCTTCCACATGCCGGTAGACAGCTGGAATGGCCTTCCGAGAAAAAAAATTGGCGTTTGGGAACCTGCCACTGAGTTACCGCACATTCCACAAATTCTCGAAAGGGGGCAGAGTCTACCAGCTGAAAAGGCAGCAGTTGGAGTGCCAGCAATTTAGCCAAACTAGCATTCAGCCGCTGAGCATGTGGATGCTGGGACCGAATTTCTTTCGCCGGTTTAGCAACTGGAGTAGGGAAATTTGCCTGCTACAATCGGATGTTGGTGTACCGCTAGCAGATTGCCCGGAAGTGCTTGGCACACCTAATTCTACACCTTGATTCCTCTCAGTGCAGGTCTCTGAGAGGACTGAAGGTATAGTGGGGTTGGAGATCCCAGGTGATGAGGAGCAAGGAGAGGTCCGCCTTGTTCTTTGGTGTGGGTCTTTTAAGTACTGTTGCCAACGGACTCCATGGCAGGTCGATATATGTCTGGTCAAGCATGTGGTGCCCAAGTGGCTGCTGTTTTGGCCACGCTTGATACGCTTCAGACATATGTTGCAAACAGCAACGGTGCGATCTGCTACACACGTCTCAAAAAAGGCCCACACCAAAGAACTTTTGAAAAAACGCGCAGCACATGCGGAGCTCTGCGGTGTGATGCAGTCGGTTGGCTGGCCCCTGGAGGGCATCCTGCCTCGCTGGAGATGTGCCTCCTGCTCCTCCTCCTCTCTTCTATCAGGCACCCACGTAGAGTCAGTGACCACATCATCCCCTCCCTCCTCGCCACTAGAGCAAACCTGGCAGTATGCTGCAGCTGGGAGAACATGACTGCCAGTTTCTTGTCCTTCTTGGGCACCCCCTCTCTACTGCCTTCATGCTCAACCTCATCCTCATCCTCAATCCTCAAACTACGGATGTAGTATATCTCATTATTTGCAGTTGTAATTGCTTTTATGTGGGAAAAACCATACAAAAACTATGGCAGAGAGTCTACCGACATTTGAAAGGGATGAGGGATAAAGATCCTGATCTCCCACTCGGCAGACATGCTGCCCAAGTTCATGGGGATAGTGTACCAAGTTTTGAGGTGCTAGTTTTGGACAGGGTCCACCGCAGCCCCCGTTGTGGTGACTTTAATAAGCACCTACTTCAAAGGGAGCTGAGGTGGATCTCGACCCTCAACGCCACCTCACCGCCTGGCTTGAACCAGGCTATAAACTTTAAACCCTTTTTACCTGGATTCACGTCTGGAAGGTTTGACAGGGATCTGTTAAACTGAGTCAAACAAGCTGGGTATACCCATCTATATGTTTCTTTCTTTTTTTTTTTCTCAATATCTATGTACTATGCCAGCTGTATAAAATATGTATTAATATTTTTGATGCATGCCCGTCATGCAGTGATGTTAAAAATTAAAAAATTAAAATAAATCTTTACACACTGTATACAGATAGAGCAACTTAATCGATGGAATTTGCCCGATGATTCGCCCACTGGAGATCAGTGTTTATTCATTATATTGTTTATTCCTTATTATCTAGAAATCAATTTAACAACACTGGCACCCTGTACTCCGATACATCAGAGTCTGTGGCAATATTTGGGGCCGCTCATCTGGCCCACTGACGCTCCCCAGCACAAAAACAGCCCTCAGTTATTTTGATTATTGGGGGCTGCCTTGCTCGCGTTCGAGCAAATGGACGGTTATGTGCATATTCTCCCTCTCCCTGTCCTAATAATTATGGACTTATGGGACGGAGGGCATTGTTGTTACATCGTTACTACTTATGGGGTTTTTTGACCAATTAATTGTGTTTCCTGCCCTCCTGGTGGCGCCATTTGGCGTGGTGCATATGTTGTTGCCTCCGCGCTGGCCTCTTTTTTTGGCCTGATGCGGACACCGTAGTAATCTATTCTGAGTCACTTCCGCCCTTCCTATTGTGCTGGCGGTCGGGTCGACGTCTGGCGTCACCGCGCCGACGTTCTGACGTGTTCTGTACGCCGACGTGGGTGCGTGGTGACGCCGGACGCCGCCTAGACCGAGGGCGGCCCTTGCGCGCGGCGTCTCGTCAGGTAAGAGCTTCTCTGCAATACATGATTAATTTGTTTCTTTTAGTTGGACGTACTTTCCAGCCCTGTTGTGGCCTCCCACCCTCTATCTCATTGGCTGAGCTCCTTCTGTTCCTCCTGTTGGCGCCACTTGAGCTGATTGGCTGTAACACAAGCCACAGCCCTATATAAAATCCCACCGGGCTTTGTTAGTTTCTGCACAGCCAGAGTGTGGATGCTCTCGCGTCACTCTTACAGGTATGAAGTTCGCTCAGATACTAGATTATAGTTGTGGGATAACTGTCTACAGGGTTAGTATGGGATCCTCAAATTATAACTGACATATGTATGTCTTTGCAGAGAGACCTGTGGCGAGTCCCCGCTACAATTTGGGGCTTCCTTGTGAGCTTTGAGGGGCTTTTTTGGGCTGGCCCTGCTATATATCCCTGGCTCTGTTATCACGGTTGCTGTGTTATTATGGTGGCTGCATTTCTTCTATGCGACCATTAAATTTGCACCATATCCATTTGGGCTCTACATCATCGGGACAATCCCTCCAAGCGGCTGATGTTTGTGTTACCACTTGAGATGTATGTATGCAATACTATGGATAAATTTGATATAAATGTAATGTATCCTATAAATATATAATTATGTACTTTATATGTGCATTTATGCATCTCCAATGAACACTCATATATATTTTTTTCTTATTTTTTCCTTTGTTTTCCCCTCCCCCCTTTTTTTTTTTTTTTTGCAGCACTATTTATCCTTTAGCTGCCCACATATGGGAGAATTTCAAAATATTGGAACTATGTTAATGCTCGATATTGTACTATATAACCATTATACATGATGTTGTTTTTCTCTCTTCTATAGAGACCAATCTGCTTTTTAATCATTGTATGAACCTTGAAGAAGGAAATAATGGAAGCTATCACAGATATAGCTCTAGTATCCGAAACATGTCGGTTTTGTCACCACTAGTTATATGACTTGTAGGTGCCCTCATGCAAATTGGTTTCAATGATTGTGTATGTCTTTTCTCTCGTTGTTTTTAAACAATTTTGATCCATATGTCAAATATGTACAAATAAAATTCTTTATATTTTTCTATATATACTTGGTGTCAGTGTCTTTTACTGTGCGAATCCTTGTTTCTAGGGACAGGGAAGGACAGTGAGGGAATTCTCCTTGTGCTATAGTGTGCTTTAAAAAAACATTTTTTCTAGGGACAGAAAACTATAGGTAGTGTGACAGCAGGAAGGTAAAGTCACCTGGTTGCATCCAGGGGGGTAGATATATTTCGCCCAGATTCAGGCTTTACGCCGACTTATACAACTAGGTGGAGAGTTGTATAAGGCTAGTGGGCTCATGGATGACTCATACCTCTAGGGAGAGTGTGGGGCGTCGTGCCGACAGAGATGAGGAGACCAGCTGAACCTTGTCAGCTCATTTAGGCCTCTATAAGAACTCCCAGCTTCATTAGATGTTAGCTCATGCCTGGAACCAGACCTGTGTGGACTGTCTAGGGAGAGTGAACCCCTGTGCGGTGAGACAAAGCCTGTGTGGCTATTTGCTTGGACATTTAAAACCAGGGACTTAGGGACTAGGACAGCACTAGGCTGATCCCAGTTGTTAGTTAGGAAACCTGTATGTTTAGTCAGAGGTCAAGTTGACCAGGATTTATTTTGTTTATGTTTCTTTTGCTTTGCTGTGTTTTGTCACTGTAAATAGAAAATAAACCGCACCTTTTTGATTTTGAAAACCACAACCTCCGTTTGCTGGGCCTGTTTTTGTGTGGGGAGCCCATCTCGGGGGTCACACACACCCGCTGCCGAGCTAACCCCCTCACAGTTGGTGGAGAACCAGTGGCAGTTTTTTTTTTTAAGCCAGCATGGAGGAGATACTGAAGCAGCTGGCTCTAGCAAATGCCAATCAACAGCAGACAAATGCAGGTTTGCAAAAGAACTTCGCAGCCCAGCAGCAAGCTCATCAACAGAGCCTTGCAGCCCAGCAGCAGACAAACGCAACTTTGCAACAGAGTCTGGAGGCTCAGCAACAAGCCCAGCAGCAATCTGAGGCCCGCTTCATAGACCTGTTGCAGAAGCAAGAGCAGAGACTACAACAACAGATGGAAGCAGTAATGCAGCAACGTCCGCAGACCAGTGAGGAAAGCCGTCCCACTAATACCGCGTCCTTTGGGGTGAGTCGTTTATTGACAAAAATGACTGGAGAGGATGATCCAGAGGTATTTTTGACCACATTTGAAAGGACCGCTGAAAGAGAAAAGTGGCCTGAGGAGCAGTGGGCTGGACTGGTGGCTCCTCTGTTAACTGGTGAATCGCAGAAAGCTTACTATGACCTAGAGCCTAACCAAGCAAAAGACTATGTGATGCTAAAAGCTGAAATATTGGCAAGGCTGGGTGTCACCCAGGCTGTCCGGGCTCAGCGTGTGCATAACTGGACTTTCCAGCTTGGAAAACCCCCCAGGTCTCAAATGTATGATCTCATTCACCTGAGCAGAAAGTGGCTACAGCCAGAGACTTTGTCCGCACCAAAGATTGTGGAACGTGTTGTAATGGATCGGTTTTTGAGAGCTCTTCCTACTGCCATCCAAAAGTGGGTAAGCCATGGAGACCCAGAGACGGCCGATGGTCTTGTGGATCGTGTGGAGAAATACTTGGCTACAGAGAACCTGACGGCCTCTTCCAGAGACACTCGGACTTTCCACCCTAAGACCAGACCATCCCCAGGGGCGGATAAGAGGATTCCAAGGGGTGAGGGTGGAGAGAGTGAGAGGGTGGGAGCTCTACCCCAAGTTTGGCGAGAACAGCCTGGGAAATCAGCGGCTCAAGAGGCCGCAAGAAGGATCGTTTGCTACCGCTGCCGGCAAGCGGGACATATTGCAGCCAATTGCCCGGTTGTGGAGGAACCCATGCAGTGTGACTTTCTGACGGGCAGACGTCAGTCGCTGTGTGCGACAGTCGCATGCACTGCCATTCGAGGAACTGAGAAACATTTATGCAAAATGTGTGTTAATGGTAGAAATGTTGTGGTATTGTTGGATTCAGGTAGCCTTGTGACCCTGATAAAGGCTGAGTTAGTTAAAACAGAGGTCTCTGGGAATAGCAAGGTAGCTGTTATTTGTGTGCATGGGGACACCCGAGAGTATCCAGTGACTACAGTGTGTTTCGAGACCCCCAAAGGTACCCTCTCTCATCCAGTGGGCTTAGTATCTCAGTTACCGCATGACGCCATTGTGGGAAGGGATTTTCCGAAGTTCTGGGAACTGTGGGATGATCCTGAGCCCCCCACTGGTGCCCCTATGTACCAGGAATGTGATAGCCAGAACTCCCCTGAGAGTGGTGAGGACTCTCCGGAATTTCCCTTATCAGTATTGGCAGGGGAGACTCAAGAAACTGGAGAGGAGCCCACCTCCTCAGACGAAAACCTACCGTCTGTGGAGTTTTCTGATCTTGAGGTTCACAGGGAAAACTTTGCCACAGAACAGTTGAAAGACCCCGCCCTAATAAAGGCACGGGAAAACGTAGTAAAAATAGATGGCGAGTTAGTGAACCCAGATAATACCTGCACTTACCCATACTTCAGCGTAGAGAAGGACCTACTGTATCGGGTGGCAAAAAGGGCAGAAGAAACCGTTGAGCAGCTTGTGGTGCCCAAACCTTACAGGAAGTTGGTGTTGGAGTTGGCCCATGGGCACATTCTTGGAGGTCATCTGGGGACAGAGAAAACCCGAGAGAGGGTATTACAGAGATTCTATTGGCCGGGGGTGATGAAGGACATAGAAAATTATTGTTCCTCCTGCCCTGTGTGTCAGAGGTCGGCCCCGATGCCACATTTCCGTAGCCCGCTGGTCCCTCTACCCATCATTGAGGTCCCGTTTGAGAGGATCGCCATGGATTTGGTAGGTCCTATAATCAAGTCCGCTAGGGGGCACCAGTACATATTAGTTATAATGGACTATGCCACCCGTTATCCAGAAGCGATCCCTCTCCGAAATACCTCGGCCAAAACCATAGCCAAAGAGCTATCTCTTGTGTTTAGCCGGGTGGGTATTTGTAAAGAACTGCTTACGGACCAAGGTACACCCTTTATGTCCCGGGTTATGAAGGAGCTGTGTAAATTGTTCAAAGTGACGCAATTACGTACATCTGTGTATCACCCCCAAACCGATGGGCTGGTTGAAAGGTTCAACAAAACCCTAAAACAAATGTTGAAGAAAGTGGTGGATAGAGATGGAAAGGATTGGGACTGTCTACTTCCTTATCTGATGTTTGCTATTAGGGAGGTGCCCCAATCCTCTACGGGATTCTCCCCCTTTGAGTTACTGTATGGGAGACACCCAAGAGGGCTGTTGGATATTGCCAAGGAAACTTGGGAAAGTGAGAGTTCTCCCCACAGGAGTGTGATTGAGCATGTCGCCCTGATGCAAGACCGAATTGCACAGGTAATGCCCATCGTGAAGGAACATTTGGCCCAAGCGCAGTTAGCACAGCAGAGAGTGTACAACCGTGGAGCCAAGACCCGTACCTTTTCCCCGGGGGATAGGATACTGGTACTTGTCCCTACGGTTGAAAGTAAATTCCTTGCCAAATGGCAAGGCCCCTACGAGATAATGGAAAAAGTGAGCGAAGTGAATTACAAGGTCAGACAACCAGGAAGGCGAAAGCCCGAACAGATCTATCACGTTAATCTGTTGAAAGCCTGGAGGGATAGAGAGTCCCTAGTCGCAGACACTTGGTCACCAGCTCAAACTGGTTGCGTGATTCCTGAGGTTGGAATAGCAGCCACCTTGTCACAACCCCAACAACAGGAGGTTAAGGAGTTTGTGCTTCGCAACAAGGAGGTATTCTCTGAGCTGCCGGGACAAACATCTGGGGTAGAGCATGACATCATTGCCCCGCCCGGTGAAAGGGTGAAGTTAAAACCCTATCGGATCCCAGAGGCCCGACGGGAGGCAATACGGGAGGAAGTACAGAAAATGCTGAACTTAGGGGTGATAGAGGAGTCCCAAAGTGATTGGTCTAGTCCCATTGTGTTGGTGCCTAAACCGGATGGGAGCTGGCGATTTTGTAACGATTTTCGTCAGTTGAACAAAGTTACAAAATTTGACACCTACCCCATGCCACGTATAGATGAGTTGATCGACCGGCTGGGAACAGCCCGATACATGACGACTCTTGACCTCACAAAAGGGTATTGGCAAATCCCCCTGGCCAAGTCGGCCAAAGAGAAAACCGCATTTGTAACCCCAGACGGGGCGTTCCAATATAAAAGAATGCCGTTCGGGTTACAGAATGCGCCAGCCACATTCCAGCGGAAAATGGACCAGATGCTGAGGCCCCATCGGAAGTATGCTGCGGCTTACCTGGATGACATAATTGTCCATAGCACAGATTGGGCCTCACATCTGCCAAAAGTGCAAGCAGTCCTGGACTCTGTTCGGGAAGCGGGGTTTACGGCTAACCCCAAGAAGTGTACCATTGGGCAGGAGGAGGCCAAATATCTTGGGTACACCATTGGGAGGGGAGTAATAAAACCCCAACTCAACAAAGTCGAGGCCATCCAGAGTTGGCCACGTCCCAACAGCAAGAAGCAGGTACGAGCCTTTCTGGGAATCGCTGGGTATTATCGGCGATTCATTCCCCACTTTGCTTCTAAGGCTGTGCCCCTAACCAACCTGACGAAGGGGAAAGGGTCGGTCATGATTAAATGGACCCCCGAGGCTGAGGCAGCATTCCAATTCTTGAAACAAGCCTTATGTAGCCAGCCAGTGTTGTACTCACCCGACTTCTCTAAAGACTTTGTCGTACAAAGTGATGCGTCAGATGTGGGGTTAGGAGCAGTATTGTCCCAGGTCTGGAACGGGGAAGAGCACCCAGTCATTTACCTCAGCAGGAAGTTGAAGTCCCATGAGGTAAATTACGCCACCGTTGAAAAGGAGTGTTTAGCGGTGAAGTGGGCTCTAGATTCCCTTCGGTACTACCTGCTAGGTAGGCACTTTGACATGGTTACGGATCACGCTCCGTTAAAGTGGATGGCTCAAAACAAGGAAACAAATAGAAGAGTGAATAGGTGGTTCCTGGCCCTCCAGGAATTCAACTTCACAGTAAAGCATCGCCCTGGCGTTCAAATGGGGAATGTGGATGCTTTGTCTCGAGTACATGAATGCCTGATTGCTGGTGTTCCAACCCCGAGGTTAAAACAAGAGGGGGGGGTATGTGACAGCAGGAAGGTAAAGTCACCTGGTTGCATCCAGGGGGGTAGATATATTTCGCCCAGATTCAGGCTTTACGCCGACTTATACAACTAGGTGGAGAGTTGTATAAGGCTAGTGGGCTCATGGATGACTCATACCTCTAGGGAGAGTGTGGGGCGTCGTGCCGACAGAGATGAGGAGACCAGCTGAACCTTGTCAGCTCATTTAGGCCTCTATAAGAACTCCCAGCTTCATTAGATGTTAGCTCATGCCTGGAACCAGACCTGTGTGGACTGTCTAGGGAGAGTGAACCCCTGTGCGGTGAGACAAAGCCTGTGTGGCTATTTGCTTGGACATTTAAAACCAGGGACTTAGGGACTAGGACAGCACTAGGCTGATCCCAGTTGTTAGTTAGGAAACCTGTATGTTTAGTCAGAGGTCAAGTTGACCAGGATTTATTTTGTTTATGTTTCTTTTGCTTTGCTGTGTTTTGTCACTGTAAATAGAAAATAAACCGCACCTTTTTGATTTTGAAAACCACAACCTCCGTTTGCTGGGCCTGTTTTTGTG
The DNA here is from genome assembly GCA_029206835.1 of Rana muscosa. NCBI lineage: Eukaryota > Metazoa > Chordata > Amphibia > Anura > Ranidae > Rana > Rana muscosa. The sequence goes on from CM055122.1 coordinate 483,437,295, forward strand.
TGGGGAGCCCATCTCGGGGGTCACACACACCCGCTGCCGAGCTAACCCCCTCACAGTAGGGAGAGTGTCAGTGTCTTTTACTGTGTGAATCCTTGTTTCTAGGGACAGGGAAGGACAGTGAGGGAATTCTCCTTGTGCTATAGTGTGCTTTAAAAAAACATTTTTTCTAGGGACAGAAAACTATAGGAAGGAAGAGTGTCAGTTTCTTTCACTGTGATAAACCTTGTTTCTAGGGACAAAGAAGGAAAGTGAGTGAAATTCTCCTTGTGCTATAGTGTGCTTTAAAAAAACATTTTTTCTAGGGACAGAAAACTATAGGTAGGGAGAGTGTCAGTGTCTTTTACTGTGCGAATCATTGTTTCTAGGGACAGGGAAGGACAGTGAGGGAATTCTCCTTGTGCTATAGTGTGCTTTAAAAAAACATTTTTTCTAGGGACAGAAAACTATAGGTAGGGAGAGTGTCAGTGTGTTTTACTGTGCGAATCCTTGTTTCTAGGGACAGGGAAGGACAGTGAGGGAATTCTCCTTGTGCTATAGTGTGCTTTAAAAAAACATTTTTTTCTAGGGACAGAAAACTATAGGAAGGAAGAGTGTCAGTTTCTTTCACTGTGATAAACCTTGTTTCTAGGGACAAAGAAGGAAAGTGAGTGAAATTCTCCTTGTGCTATAGTGTGCTTTAAAAAAACATTTTTTCTAGGGACAGAAAACTATAGGTAGGGAGAGTGTCAGTGTCTTTTACTGTGCGAATCCTTGTTTCTAGGGACAGGGAAGGACAGTGAGGGAATTCTCCTTGTGCTATAGTGTGCTTTAAAAAAACATTTTTTCTAGGGACAGAAAACTATAGGTAGGGAGAGTGTCAGTTTCTTTCACTGTGATAATCCTTGTTTCTAGGGACAAAGAAGGAAAGTGAGTGAAATTCTCCTTGTGCTATAGTGTGCTTTAAAAAAACATTTTTTCTAGGGACAGAAAACTATAGGTAGGGAGAGTGTCAGTGTCTTTTACTGTGCGAATCCTTGTTTCTAGGGACAGGGAAGGACAGTGAGGGAATTCTCCTTGTGCTATAGTGTGCTTTAAAAAAACATTTTTTCTAGGGACAGAAAACTATAGGTAGGGAGAGTGTCAGTGTCTTTTACTGTGCGAATCATTGTTTCTAGGGACAGGGAAGGACAGTGAGGGAATTCTCCTTGTGCTATAGTGTGCTTTAAAAAAACATTTTTTCTAGGGACAGAAAACTATAGGTAGGGAGAGTGTCAGTGTCTTTTACTGTGCGAATCCTTGTTTCTAGGGACAGGGAAGGACAGTGAGGGAATTCTCCTTGTGCTATAGTGTGCTTTAAAAAAACATTTTTTTCTAGGGACAGAAAACTATAGGAAGGAAGAGTGTCAGTTTCTTTCACTGTGATAAACCTTGTTTCTAGGGACCAAGAAGGAAAGTGAGTGAAATTCTCCTTGTGCTATAGTGTGCTTTAAAAAAACATTTTTTCTAGGGACAGAAAACTATAGGTAGGGAGAGTGTCAGTGTGTTTTACTGTGCGAATCCTTGTTTCTAGGGACAGGGAAGGACAGTGAGGGAATTCTCCTTGTGCTATAGTGTGTGTGAGGGGGTTAACTCGGTAGCGGGTGTGTGTGACCCCCTGGTTGGGCTCCCCACACAAAAACAGGGCCAGCAGACGGAGGTTGTGGTTTTCAAAATCAAAAGGTGCGGTTTATTTCTCTATGTACAGTGACAAAAACACAGCAAAGCCAAAAAGAAACAAACAAAATAAATCCTGGTCAGTTTGACCTCTGACTAAACATGCAGGTTTCCTAAACTAACAACTGGGATCAGCCTGGTGCTGTCCTAGTCCCTAAGTCCCTGGTTTAGTAAAAGTCCAAACAAATAGCCACACAGGCTTTGCCTCACCGCACAGGGGTTCACTCTCCCTAGACAGTCCACACAGGTCTGGTTCCAGGCATGAGCAAACACCTAATGAATCTGGGAGTTTTTATAGAGGCCTTAAACGAACTGACAGGCTTCAGCTGGTCTCATCAACTCCCTGCCTCACGACGCCCAGCACTCTCCCTAGAGGTATGAGTCATTCATGAGCCCACTAGCCTCAGCTGGGCTTCATCAACTCCCTAGTTGTATAAGTCGGCATAAAGCCTGAATCTGGGAGAAATATATCTACCCCCCTGGATGCAACCAGGTGACTTTACCTTCCTGCTGTCACATGTGCTTTAAAAAAACATTTTTTTCTAGGGACAGAAAACTATAGGAAGGAAGAGTGTCAGTTTCTTTCACTGTGATAAACCTTGTTTCTAGGGACAAAGAAGGAAAGTGAGTGAAATTCTCCTTGTGCTATAGTGTGCTTTAAAAAAACATTTTTTCTAGGGACAGAAAACTATAGGTAGGGAGAGTGTCAGTGTCTTTTACTGTGCGAATCCTTGTTTCTAGGGACAGGGAAGGACAGTGAGGGAATTCTCCTTGTGCTATAGTGTGCTTTAAAAAAACATTTTTTTCTAGGGACAGAAAACTATAGGAAGGAAGAGTGTCAGTTTCTTTCACTGTGATAAACCTTGTTTCTAGGGACCAAGAAGGAAAGTGAGTGAAATTCTCCTTGTGCTATAGTGTGCTTTAAAAAAACATTTTTTCTAGGGACAGAAAACTATAGGTAGGGAGAGTGTCAGTGTGTTTTACTGTGCGAATCCTTGTTTCTAGGGACAGGGAAGGACAGTGAGGGAATTCTCCTTGTGCTATAGTGTGCTTTAAAAAAACATTTTTTTCTAGGGACAGAAAACTATAGGAAGGAAGAGTGTCAGTTTCTTTCACTGTGATAAACCTTGTTTCTAGGGACAAAGAAGGAAAGTGAGTGAAATTCTCCTTGTGCTATAGTGTGCTTTAAAAAAACATTTTTTCTAGGGACAGAAAACTATAGGTAGGGAGAGTGTCAGTGTCTTTTACTGTGCGAATCCTTGTTTCTAGGGACAGGGAAGGACAGTGAGGGAATTCTCCTTGTGCTATAGTGTGCTAAAGCATTCCTCATCAACCATCTTTGAAATCCTTGTTTTTTTTGCACAGTCAGGGAAATTGTCGTTGTGCTATTCTGTGCAAAAGCAATCATCCTCAACCATATTTAGAAATCCTTAAGTAAAGGGACAGAGAAGGACACCTGAAGGTAGCCCTTATTGCTTTTTTTCCCATCTCCCTGCAGGCCATCTATTAGAATGTCTGGAAGGCAAACAAGGAGAGGCAGACAGTCAGGAGGCAATAAAAGAGGGCAAGCAGGCTCTGTGTCTGGGGGCAACAGTGCTGGTCGTGGACGCGGTGCATTGTCATCAGCACATGGCCATGGGACACGCTTGTCCTTCTTTTCGGCAGCTGGACATGTTGAGCCACATCATGCCGAAGACTTGGTAGAGTGGATGACCAAGCCCTCCTCCTCCTCCTCATCCTCTCTCACCCAGGCTCAGGGTACTGGAAAAGCAGCTGCCAAAGCGTCCTCTTCCCTGGTATCAATGTCAGACTCATCATCAGTCACTCCTTCCCTAGACCCACCATGTCCTCCTCCTGAGGAGTCCCCCGAACTGTTTGAGCACAGTGTTGGGTACATGCTCCAGGAGGATGCCCAGCGTTTCGAAGGGTCTGATGATGAAACCCAGCTAGAGGAAGGCAGTAGCGTGAGAGCAGACAGAGGGGATGCTCAAGAAGGACACCAATCTGGCAGTCATGTTCCAGCAGCTGCAGCATACTGCCAGATTGGCTCCAGTGATGAGGAGGGAGGGGATGATGAGGTCACTGACTCCACGTGGGTGCCTAATAGGAGAGAGGAGGAGGAGGAGGATGAGGAGGAGGCACATCTCCAACGAGGCAGGATGCCCTTTGGTGGCCAGCGTAAGGGCAGTACACCGACGGAATCACACCGCAGAGCTCTGCCTGTGCAGGGCGCTGCCTCTGCCCGTCATTCAAAAAGTTCTTTGGTGTGGGCCTTTTTTGAGGCTAGTGCATCAGATCGCACAGCTGCTGTTTGCAACATATGTCTCAAGCGTATATCGCGTGGCCAAAACATCAGCCGCTTGGGTACCACATGCCTGACCAGACATATGTTGACCTGCCATGCAGCTCGTTGGCAAGCCTACATCAAAGAACAAAGCGGACCTCTCCTTGCACCGCATCAGCTGGGATCTCCAACCCCACTATAACTTCAGTCCTCTCTGAAACATGCACTGAGAGGAATGAAGGTGTAGAATTAGGTGTGTCACAGCCAAGTACTTGCGGCCACTCTGCTAGCAGTACACCGACGTCCGATTCTAGCAGGCAAATTTCCCTGCCCCAGCTGCTGGACCGTCGAAAGAAGTTCACTCCCAGCCATCCACATGCCCAGCGGTTGAATGCTAGCTTGGCTAAATTGCTAGCGCTTCAACTGCTGCCTTTTCAGTTGGTAGACTCGGCCCCCTTCCGTGAGTTTGTGCAATGTGCGGTTCCTCAGTGGCAGGTTCCCAAACGCCACTTTTTCTCACGGAAGGCTATTCCGGCTCTCTACCGGCATGTGGAAGGCAATGTCTTGGCCTCGCTGGACAGGGCGGTCAGCGGTAAGGTGCATATTACCGCTGACTCATGGTCCAGCAGGCATGGACAGGGACGTTACCTTTCTTTCACGGCCCATTGGGTCACTCTTTTGGCAGCTGGGAAGGATGCAGGACAAGGTGCAGTAGTGTTGGAGGTTGTTCCACTGCCACGCCTCCAAAATGCTACTACTGGTTGTGACACACCTCTCTCCTCCACCCCCTCCTCTTCTTCTTCCTCCATGGCCTCTTCCTGTGGTTTGTCCTCGGAACCAGCGGTGCTCCGTAGGCGTTCAAGGGGCTACGCAAGTACGCAGGCAAAAAGATGCCATGCCGTGCTTGCGCTGGTGTGTTTGGGGGACAGAAGCCACACTGGGGCAGAGGTCCTTTCTGCTCTGCAGGGCCAGGCCGAGAGGTGGTTGACGCCACGCCAGCTTAAGCCAGGAATGGTGGTTTGCGACAATGGCACCAACCTCCTCTTCGCCCTCCGACAGGGACAACTGACCCATGTGCCCTGTGTGGCTCACGTCCTTAACCTGGTGGTGCAGCGGTTCTTGGGCAGGTACCCGGGCTTACAGGATGTCCTGAGGCAGGCCAGGAAAGTCTGTGTGCATTTCCGCAGATCTTATAATGCCAGTGCTCGCCTGGCTGAGCTGCAAAAGGAGTTGAACCTGCCCAAGAACCGCCTTATATGTGACATGCCCACCAGGTGGAACTCAACGTTGGCCATGCTGCAGCGGCTGCACACGCAGCAGAGGGCCATCAATGAGTACCTGTGCGACTACGGCACCAGGACAGGGTCAGGGGAGCTTGGTTTTTTTCTCCACGCCAGTGGGGCATGATCAGGGATGCATGCACTGTCCTGGCACCATTTGAGGAGGCCACGAGGATGGTGAGCAGTGACAGTGCATGCATCAGTGACACTGTACCTCTTGTCCACCTGTTGGAGCACACGCTGCGTGGAATAATGGACAGGGCACTTGAGGCAGAACAGAGGCAGGAAGAGGAGGACTTCCTTGCCTCTCAAGGCCCCCTTTACCCAGACAGTGTTCCTTCTGTCCCACCCATCGCACAGGAAGAGGACGAGGAGGAGGAGGAGGAGGAGGAGGAGGAGGATTGTGTCAGCATGGAGGTGGAGGCTGGCACTCAGCATCATCAGCAGCAGTCTTTTAGGGATGATTTACAGTCCCAAGAAACCAGTGGACTTGTACGTGGCTGGGAGGAGGTGGCTGCGGATCATGTCGTCCTTAGTGACCCAGAGGACTCCGGAGCGAATGCCTCAGCAAACCTACGCTGCATGGCCTCCCTGATCCTGCAAAGTCTGCGGAAGGATCCTCGTATTCTTCGGATCAAGGAGAGGGACCATTACTGGCTGGCCACTCTCCTTGATCCACGGTACAAGGGTAAGGTTGCGGACCTTATGTTACCGTCGCAGAGGGAGCAGAGGATGAGACAACTCCGGGAGGCCTTGCAGAAAGGTCTGTGCAACGCGTTCCCAGAGACTGGGAGGTTACAAACTCCTGGTCCTGGACAACGAGTTGCTGAGGCTTCGGCCAGTCAAAGAAGGAGCGGTGGGGAAGGTGGCCGTCTGACCGATGCGTTCAGACAATTCTTTAGTCCGCAGCCCCAAAGTATGATCGGTTCCAGCAACCATCGCCAGCGTCTGATAAACATGGTGCAGGAATATCTAGGGGCAAGGTCAGACTTGGACACCTTCCCCACCGAAAATCCTCTGGCTTACTGGGTCTTGAGGATGGATCACTGGCCAGAGCTTGCACAGTATGCAATTGAGCTACTGGCCTGTCCTGCATCCAGCTTTCTTTCGGAACGCACATTCAGTGCTGCTGGAGGATTTGTCACGGATCACAGGGTGCGCCTGTCCACCGACTCGGTTGATCGACTGACTTTCATCAAGATGAACCAGTCTTGGATCACCACCAGCTACCACACACCTGATGCTGATATAACAGACTAATTGATTTTAACATGTCACATCCCTTCAAGACTGATGCTGATGCTGAGTGCCTGTGCTGTTATGTTGACTGGCTATCCTCCTCCTCCGAGTCCTCAATGATACGATTGATGATGATAGCTTGGAAGATCATTTTTGTTTATGGGTGCCGCCACCAGTGGCTAAGGCCCAATTTTTCAGCCCCTGTTTTACAGGGGCGTGTAATTACAATTTTTTTAGCAATAATTTGCCATAGGGCTCATTGCTGTGCTCCAAGTACAGTATCTGTGAGGGGTTGGAGTGTTGTGGCACCAGTGCCTAAGGCCCAATTTTTCAGCCCCTGTTTAACAGGGGCGTGTCATTACAATTTTTGAAGCAATACTTTGCAACAGGGCTCATTGCTGTGCTCCAAGTACAGTATCTGTGAGGGGTTGTAGTGTTGTGTCACCAGTGCCTAAGGCCCAATTTTTCAGCCCCTGTTCAACAGGGGCATGCAATTACAATTCTTGATCTAATAATTCACAGCAGGGCCCATTGCTGCACCCACCAAGAGTAACTCTGAGGGCTTACAGTGTTGTGGCAACGCCACCACCACCACCACCACGAAAGGCCCAATTTTTCAGCCCCTGTTCAAAAGGGGCATGTAATTACAATTCTTGATCTAATAATTCACAGCAGGGCCCATTGCTGCACCCACCAAGAGTAACTCTGAGGGCTTACAGTGTTGTGGCAACACCACCACCACCACCACCACCACGAAAGGCCCAATTTTTCAGCCCCTGTTCAACAGGGGCATGCAATTACAATTCTTGATCTAATAATTCACAGCAGGGCCCATTGCTGCACCCACCAAGAGTAAATCTGAGGGCTTACAGTGTTGTGGCAACGCCACCACCACCACCACCACGAAAGGCCCAATTTTTCAGCCCCTGTTCAAAAGGGGCATGTAATTACAATTCTTGATCTAATAATTCACAGCAGGGCCCATTGCTGCACCCACCAAGAGTAACTCTGAGGGCTTACAGTGTTGTGGCAACACCACCACCACCACCACCACCACGAAAGGCCCAATTTTTCAGCCCATGTTCAACAGGGGCATGCAATTACAATTCTTGATCTAATAATTCACAGCAGGGCCCATTGCTGCACCCACCAAGAGTAACTCTGAGGGCTTACAGTGTTGTGGCAACACCACCACCACCACCACCACCACGAAAGGCCCAATTTTTCAGCCCCTGTTCAACAGGGGCATGCAATTACAATTCTTGATCTAATAATTCACAGCAGGGCACATTGCTGCACCCACCAAGAGTAACTCTGAGGGCTTACAGTGTTGTGGCAACACCACCACCACCACCACCACCACGAAAGGCCCAATTTTTCAGCCCCTGTTCAACAGGGGCATGCAATTACAATTCTTGATCTAATAATTCACAGCAGGGCCCATTGCTGCACCCACCAAGAGTAACTCTGAGGGCTTACAGTGTTGTGGCAACACCACCACCACCACCACCACCACCACGAAAGGCCCAATTTTTCAGCCCCTGTTCAACAGGGGCATGCAATTACAATTCTTGATCTAATAATTCACAGCAGGGCCCATTGCTGCACCCACCAAGAGTAACTCTGAGGGCTTACAGTGTTGTGGCAACACCACCACCACCACCACCACCACGAAAGGCCCAATTTTTCAGCCCCTGTTCAACAGGGGCATGCAATTACAATTCTTGATCTAATAATTCACAGCAGGGCCCATTGCTGCACCCACCAAGAGTAACTCTGAGGGCTTACAGTGTTGTGGCAACGCCACCACCACCACCACCACGAAAGGCCCAATTTTTCAGCCCCTGTTCAAAAGGGGCATGTAATTACAATTCTTGATCTAATAATTCACAGCAGGGCCCATTGCTGCACCCACCAAGAGTAACTGCCAGGGCTTACAGTGTTGTGGCACCAGCACCACCATCAAAGGCCCAATTTTTACTACCACTGTTCAACAATTATATGTAATTAAAATTCCTGATATAATAGTTGACAGCAGGGCGTTCCAGCACCAACCAAGAGTAACTGTGAGTGCTTACAGTGTTGTGCCAACACCAACAACTAAGGGGCCTATTTCTGCAGAGTATATACGGCAGGTCCCTACTTTCAAACATCCAACTTACAAACGACTCCTACTTGCAAACGCAAGAAGACAACAGGAAGTGAGAGGAAATCTACCACTAGGAAGGAAAATTCTCTCCTGTAAGAATAAATATGGGAGAAAGGTGTCTCCTCTGTACTGATGCTTTATCAGCAATCCTTGTTTCAAGAAAAACACCACATTTCAAAAACAGTTGTCATTGGGACGGAAAGTGAGGTGAAATGTTCTGAACAGGGGCACAGACAGCAAAACAAATGTTACAGGGGTGATAACCCTTACCTATGTTTTCCAAAAAGTTTAAAAATAGATTTTTGGGCTGGAGCTACACTTCAACAATGTACCTGTTCAAAATTACAAACAGATTCTACATAAGAACAAACCTACAGTCCCTGTCTTGTATGCACCGCCTGTATACGGCTGTTCAGAGTATATAGGGCCTTTTTTATTTTATGTGCGGGGTTCCCCTTAATATCCATACAAGACCCAAAGGGGCTGGTAATGGGCTGGGGTAGGGGGGGGGGGGTCATGGGGTAGCTATGCCATTTTTCTTAAAGATTTTCATCCATATTACCGGGACCAGACATTACATTAAAGCCGCAAGCAGTTTTAAATGGCTTTTTTTCCTTTAGAAATGTAATTTTGTGCAGGGACAGTTCTAAACACGGGAAACACGTGGCACTTCACAGGCATACTTTAGACACCCCCCAGGTACGATATTTAAAGGAATATTTGACTTTTTTTTTTTCACTTTATGCATCATTAAAATGACTGCTCCCGAAAAACGACCGTTTTTAAAACTTCTTTTTGCATTGATACATGTCCCCTGGTGCACAACCCGGGTTCCCAAACCCTTTTTAGGACAATAACATGCATAATAGTTGTTATAATTAGCACTTTAGAATTCGAACGTTCGCATCCATTGTATTTAATAGGGTTCTAATGTTCGTACGACCTTTCGGTCCGTTCGCGGGTTCTGGTGCGAACCGAACCCGGGGGTGTTCGGCTCATCACTAGTGGCAATCCATAATTTATTCCAATCCACACTATCCCAGGGGCATCCCTTGTTCAATTTTCCAAATTTACCGGGATGTGATTGGAAAGTATGGTAACTTGCCCTATGTTTGCTGGTCAATAGCTTCATCTTTCCAAATGAATTCATCCTCAACCTGGGTACCATCATCAGAGCCTTCAAAATGCTGCGCATCCTCCTGCAGCATGTACCCTACACTAAGGTCAAACAGTTTGGGGGACTCCTCAGGGCATGATGGTGGGGCTAGGGAAGGAGTGACTGATGACATTGAGCCGATGGAAGAGGCCGCTTTGGCAGCTGCATTAGCAGACAAAGTACCCTGAGCCTGGGTGACAGAGGATGAGGACAGCTTGGTCATCCACTTTACAAACTCTTCTGCATGTTGTGGATCAACACGGCCAGCTGCTGAAAAAAAGGCCAAGCGTGCCCCACGGCCACGTGCTGAGAATGCACCGTGTCCACGACCAGCACTGTTGGCTGTAGACACAGAGCCTGCTTGCCCTCTTTTAGTGGCCTGTGAGTGTCTGCCTCTCCTTGGTGGCCTTCCAGACATACTGTACAATTAGATTAGCAAAACAACGCCTGAAGTTTACTAAAAACAGTACACCAAGAATGGCCTACAGTCAGGTATAGGCTTGGCTGGACTACATTGCAGTGGATATATATTTTATGAACTGCAGCTCACTGAGTCGCCTGCCTGAAAGTGTCTTTGAACACATACATCAGGAATGGCCTACAGTCAGGTATAGGCTTGGCTGGACTACAATGCAGTGGATATATATTTTATGCACTGCAGCTCACTGAGTCACCTGCCGGCCTGAAAGTGTCTTTGAACACGTACACCAGGAATGGCCTACAGTCAGGTATAGGCTTGGCTAGACTACAATGCAGTGGATATATATTTTATGAACTGCAGCTCACTGAGTGAACTGCCTGCCTGAAAGTGTCTTTGGACACGTACACCAGGAATGTCCTACAGTCAGGTATAGGCTTGGCAGGACTACAATGCAGTGAATATATATTTTATGCACTGCAACTCACTGAGTCACCTGCCTGCCTGAAAGTGTCTTTGAACACGTACACCAGGAATGTCCTACAGTCAGGTATAGGCTTGGCTGGACTACAATGCAGTGGATATATATTTAATGAACTGCAGCTCAATGAGTCACCTGCCTGCCTGAAAGTGTCTTTGAACACGTACACCAGGAATGGCCTACAGTCAGGTATAGGCTTGGCTAGACTACAGTGCAGTGGATATTAGGCTTGTGCAATTCATTTCGTAACGAATCGAAATTCGTCCGAATTTAGCAACTTTCGGACATTCGGAAGCATTCGAATTTCCGAACAAAGCAATTACGAATAAAACCGAATCCAAAATAAATTATATTGCAAATAGCGAATGCCCGAATGTCTTCGGCATAATTCTTTATGAAAAAAGTTACGAATGTACGAATCCATTCGAAGCACAATAACACTCTGCTCTGCTCTCTGCTTCTCCCTCACCATGCTGAACTCCCTCTCAAAATGGTGTACAGGGGCGGAGGCTATAGCCGCATGTAAAAAACGAAAGTAAAATACGAGATTTCGAACCGTTACAAATAACCGCTATGTATTTAGAAAAGTACAAATCCATTCGAAGCACATTAGGCATAATAGGCAGCGTCGTTGTGAGAGAGACACGGAAAATTCCGAATCAAGGAACCCAAAAAAAGTTACGAAAGTAGGAGTTGTGTCCAGAATCAACGGAAAACAATGTACTCTACCGAAAGTAGGAATTATAAATCAACGAAAAATAAGGCTTACATTAATACGAATCATTCCGATTCAACGAAAAATGTCGCTTGCGAAAATACGAATTAGTCCGAACACGAAAAATCCTGTCTAGCAAATTACAAACGATTACGAATCAACAGGACCGAAAAGAAACGAACCGAAACTAAACAAATTTTTCTGTTGTGCACAAGTCTAGTGGATATATATTTTATGAACTGCAGCTCACTGAGTCACCTGCCTGCCTGAAAGTGTCTTTGAACACGTACACCAGGAATGGCCTACAGTCAGATATAGGCTTGGCTGGACTACAATGCAGTGGATATATATATTTTATGAAGTGCAGCTCACTGAGTGACCTGCCTGCCTGAAAGTGTCTTTGAACACGTACACCAGGAATGGCCTACAGTCAGGCATAGGCTTGGCTAGACTATATATAAACAAGCCTGTATATATATATTAAATGCACTGCAGCTAGCTGAATCAACTACCTGCCTGAAGTATTTTAGAAACAGTACACCAGGAACGGTCTGCAGTGAGATCTAGCTAAACAGGATACCGTGTATATATATATATACATACAAAACCGGGATGCATATATAGCGCACCCACCAATCCCCCTCCTGCATGAAACTCGGCTCCTCGCAGGGGGAGACAGGCACACCGCACCACAAGCCCGTACCCTCCTGTGTTAAGAGGTTGAGCAGTGTTAATTTTGGGCCCTGTCTGCAGCCAGAGTCTAAAGTCCTCCTGAGTATGATTCTCACCTCTACAGTGGGTAGATGCAAGTCCTTAACTTCCCCAGGAACGTAAATGTCCACACAAGCTGAAAGTCCAACTCAATATTTATTTTCACTTGAATAGAAAATAATCTCTTGGATAGAAGAAAGGTTGGAGCAAAGACACAGGACAGCTTAACCACTTGCCGACCGCGCCATGTACAAAAGACGTCCACAGCGCGGTCGAGTTATTCTGAGTGGACGTCCCAGGGACGTCCTCACAGAATCTTGCTCCCGCGCGCCCCCTGGGGCGCGCTCCAGGATATGTCCGTGACCGCCGGGTCCGGAAGACCCGGCGCATCACGGATCACGGTAGATGGCCGCTAATCGCGGCCGTTTACCACGTGATCGCTCCGTCAAATGACGGAGCGATCACTTGTAAACAGACCGGCGTCATGTGATGACGCCGGTTCCTCCCTCCCCTCTCTGTACCGATCGGTACAGTGTGAGAGGAGAGGGGAGGGAGCAGATCAAGGCAGCAGCGCTGTGGGCTGGATCTGTGACAATTGCAGTCACAGATCCAGCCAGACATCCATCCCTGCTCAGCCATCCCTGTGCAATACCCTGCCAATACTCTGCAATACACCCTGCCAATACTCTGCAATACACCCTGTGCAATACTCTGCAATACACCCTGTGCAATACTCTGCAATACCCTGTGCAATACTCTGCAATACCCTGTGCAATACTCTGCAATACCCTGTGCAATACCCTATGCAATACTCTGCAATACCCTGTGCAATACTCTGTGCAATACTCTGCAATACCCTGTGCAATACCCTGTGCAATACTCTGCAATACCCTGTGCAATACTCTGCAATACCCTGCCAATACTCTGCAATACCCTGCCAATACTCTGCAATACCCTGCCCATACTGTGCAATACCCTGCAATACCCTGCCATACTGTGCAATACTCTGCCATATTCCGCAATACCCTGCCATACTCCGCAATACTCCTCAATACCCTGCAATACTCCTCAATACCCTGCAATACCCCTCAATACCCGGCAATACTCCACAATACCCGGCAATACTCCGCAATACCCGGCAATACTCCGCAATACCCGGCAATACTCTGCAATACCCTGCAATACCCGGCAATACCTGGCAATACTCCGCAATACCCGGCAATACTCCGCAATACTCCGCAATACTCCGCAATACCCTGCAATACTCCTCAATACCCTGCAATACTCCTCAATACCCAGCAATACTCCTCAATACCCGGCAATACTCCGCAATAACCACTTCCCGCCCGCCGGCCGTCATATGACGTCCTTGACTTTGTGCGGGGATATCTGAATGATGGGAGTAGCTACAGGTATCATTTAGATATTCGCTTTTTCAGCTGGCGATTCCCTGCACCAGAAGAATGATCATAGCGGCTGTTCCACCGCTTGATCGCTCTTACGGAAGGTGAGAGGGGATGCCCCCCCTCCCGCTGCCCTCCGGTGCTTCTACCGACTCACCGCTACGATCAAAGCCAAGATTGTTTTTTTTTTTGTTTTGTTTTTCAGGCTTCCCAGCCTAGAGGTGAGATGTGGGGTCTTATTGACCCCATATCTCACTGTAAAGAGGACCTGTCATGCCATATTCCTATTACAAGGGATGTTTACATTCCTTGTAATAGGAATAAAAGTGATAAAAAAAAAATTTGGGGTGGAAAAACATGTCAAACTAAAATAAATAAAGTAAAATGAACAATAAAATATATATATATTTTTTAAAGCGCCCCTGCCCCCGCGAGCTCGCATGCAGAAGTGAACGCATACGTAAGCCCCGCCCACATATGAAAACGGTGTTCAAACCACACATGTGAGGTATCGTTGCGAACGTTAGAGTGAAAGCAATAATTTTGGCCCTAGACCTCCTCTGTAACTCAAAACATGTAACCAGTAAAAATATTTAAAGCGTTGCCTATGGGCATTTTTAAGTAGCGAAGTTTGGCGCCATTCCACGAGCGTGTGCAATTTTGAAGGGTGACATGTTGGGTATCTATTTACTCGGCGTAACTTCATCTTTCACATTATGCAAAAACATTGGGCTAACTTTACTGTTTTTTTTTCTTTTAAGCACAAAACATTTTTTTTCCGTAAAAAACGCGTTAGAAAAATTTCTGCGCAAATACCGTGCAAGATAAAAAGTTGCAATGACCACCATTATATTCTTTAAGGCCTTTGCTAAAAAAACATATATAATATTTTGGGGTTCTATGTAATTTTCTAGCAAACAAATGATGATTTTTACATGTAGGAGAGAAATGTCAGAATTGGCCTGGGTCCTCCAGAACGCCTGATGGTGCTCCCTGCATGTTGGGCCTCTGTGTGTGGCCACGCTGTGTAAAAGTCTCACACATGTGGTATCGCCATACTCGTGAGGAATAGCAGAATGTGTTTTGGGGTGTAATTTGTGGTATGCATATGCTGTGTGTGAGAAATAACCTGCTAATATGACAATTTTGTTAAAAAAAAAAAAAAGAAAAAAAAATCTTGATTTTTGCAAAGAATTGTGGGAAAAAACTTCAAAAAACTCACAATGACTCTTTATAAATACCTTGGAATGTCTTCTTTCCAAAAAGGGGTCATTTGGGGGGTATTTGTACTTTTCTGGCATGTTAGGGTCTCAAGAAATGAGATAGGCCGTCAGTACTTCAGGTGTGATCAATTTTCAGATATTGGCACCATAGCTTGTGGACTCTATAACTTTCACAAAGACCAAATAATATACACCAATTGTACTTATTTTTACCAAAGATATGTAGCAGTATAAATTTTGGCCAAAATTTATGAACAAAAAATACAAATTTGCAAAATTTTATAACGGAAACAAAGAAAAATCCATTTTTTTACAAAATTTTCAGTCTTTTTTCTCTTATAGCGCAAAAAATAAAAAACCCAACAGTGATTAAATACCACCAAAAGAAAGCTCTATTTGTGTGAAAAAAAGGACAAAAATTTCATATGGGTACAGTGTTGTATGACTGAGTAATTGTCATTCAAAATGTGAGAGCACCGAAAACTGAAAATTCGTCTGGTTAGGAAGGGGGTTTAAGTGCCCAGTTGTCAAGTGGTTAAGGTGTGGAGGAGGCCCAGGCACAAACGTAGCTCAAACTCTTCTGACTGTTCAAATTGCTCAAACAGTTTTGGCGCATGGTCTCTGCCACAGACCATGAGGTTGGTCTCTGCCACAGACCTTGTGAATAAGGTCACTGCCACTGACCTGGTGAACTAGGTCACTGCCACTGACCTGATGAACCTTGGTTTCTTCCTAGGACGTGGCCCTTTTTAGGGAGAAGACGTCCCCCCAGAGAGTCAACAGACCCTTCCTTCACCGTGACCACAGCATCGGTCCCCCGGAACAGATCATCCCTTCTCTTAGGGTGCGGGTCCCCTCGCAAGGCGGCACCCTGGACTCCTCGATCCCTACTGGACCCCAGCCGAAGGTTGCTGGGCCCTGGGCCGTTGCTGCAGCTCCTGGGCCTCCATACCCAGGCAGTCAGAAACGGTGAGGTAGTACCTCACCCCAGGCTAAAGGTGCCTGAGGTGGAACCGGAACACGGCCTCCGGGCCTAGGGCACCCGGAGATGACCCACACACGCCCAGGCTGAAGGTGCCTGGGCGTCGACCGACCTCCTCCAGAAGATGTCTGCCCCTTTTATATCCCCTCCCGGCATGCACAGCAGGTTCCCCGCCCCCCTTGTGTACAGTTGCCAAGAGGGGTCACAAAAGGCACAGCACTGCGCTCGCGGTTCAACCCTGGTCCAGAATGGCAGCGCCACCCACAGGCCACAGGGAACACATCACCAGCATTATCCCCTGAGAGCAAAAATGGTCCATAACTCCTAACAATTTAAGGTGTCTGAGCCTGGTTACCGCTCAGACACTCCCCCTAAATTGAACACCCTGCTACACATTCCCCCTACTAATGGACACTGGTCACGAGTGTCTGGAGCAAACCCATGCCTCCTGACCCCGAGTTAGCATAGGCCTTGTCCAGAGACAAGGGAAAAAAATCAAAAACAAATTTAAAACTGCTTGTTTGTGCCGGAACCTAACATGGGGAAAAGGGAATTAAAAGTAGAAATGAAAGAAGATCAGTAAAACACAAATGTGCACATCACAGTCTCAAATGTCACATAAACATATTTCCAATCATTACATTCCCTCCCAATCTGCACTAGTCAAAACCACCCCGCTCTCAGTGTTTTGCTTGGTATCCACCTGCAGAGGGAGAAAGCACATACATATTCAAACACATTCACAGCAGAAGTGAAAAGATTCTCCCCGGAGGAACAATCCTTCCCTTCTGAAAGTAAAACACACATTTTATTTTTTTTTACTTAAAACCAGAGTCTCTTCCTTTTGTTTTTAGACAATGCAACACCGCCACCTAGTGGGAGTGCCACCGTCAGAACACTCGTCCTGAAAGAAGACTTTACCTTTTTTTTTCAAAAACTTCCTCTTCTTCTTTGGCCCTGCTCTGAACTATTCTACCCCAAAGTTCTTGTGTCTTTGTAGTGTGGAGAGAGGGAAAAAAAACCAATAACCGTTCCCACTCTTCCAATAAGTAGAATACCCTTCTGTGTGGGCAAACAGTTCTGGGGCTCCAGAGAGTGCACTCCGGAAACAAAAGGCAAACACCAAGAGTCTAGTCTCTTCACAGATAATATTGTGGATGCGGCAACACCAACGGCTTCCAATGTTTTTCAAAGGTGTCAATATGGTATTCGACATTATCTTTGTCCTTTCGGCAAATAACCACCTTGTAAGCATGTATGTGCCGAACGAGCATCCAGGCTTTCCTACAGTCCTTGTACCGCTTGGTAGCTATAGCAGAACATGAATAGAACCTACGGGCCTGGGGTACTTTGATATGTGTCCAAACAAAGTCCGCATACCACTGGTGTCTATAGGCCTCTACCTCAAACAAAAGCTCCTTTGGCAGGTACGGGTACTCCCACCCGTATTCACTAGCAACCTTCTGGTTAAATAACCTCTGCAAACGGGACAAAGGTGGCATGGTCAGACGATCTCCCATACCGGTCATGACTATGGCATCCGGGTGTCGAGGTACTTTCACTATTTCAGGACCAGACACAGGGGCCCGAAATGACACCCGCTCCATCCCAACAACGGATTCAGGCATCTCCAGCGGTGGAAGGGCAGACAACAGGACAGATCCCTCCTCAGGCTCCGAGGCCTCCACACGGGGTGTGCTCTCCCCAGTGGACATGAGTGGGTCCCTATTTCTACGGGACAAGGACAGGGGCATCTTATCCCAACCCTTTCGCTCAAACACTTCATCAATGGCGGCGTTGTCTCCCGGATCAGAGACCGAGTCCAGGTCAGAGGTGTCACATTCCTCTGCAGGCAAGTAACTCCAGGTAGAATACGAGTCACCGCCTCTAACCAGTTCAAGGGCCCTGGGATCCCTGACCCAAGCATCCCCCACACTTTGGACTTCTGACAGAGTCTCTTTCCCCAGCTTACCTTGGCTTGTAGCTGAGCCAGGACGTCCTGAACTTTTCCCTTCGGATGCGTCCGTTCCGAGTAAGCGCTGGGGCGTAACTCCACCACGGCCGCAGGAAGCCTTCACAAAGCCAATCTTCCTCTTGGGCGGTGGGAGCAAGGACTCTGTGGTGACCGAGGCAACATCCTCCAGTCTCTCCGATTCCGGTTCCTCAATCTCCGGAACATCTGTGCTCGCGACTTCCTCCAAAATCTCAACAGTGCGCATAGGGGTGGCTGCAAAAGCTCTGGCTCCTTCCTCCGAAGTAGTGACGCCTCTCAGGCAGTTGAGGCGGAAAGCCCGAGGCTTCTCTGTAGGTTGCTCCACCTCAAATAAGAACTCCCTACATTGCTCGCATCTGCCGAAGGGCTTGAGATGTACCACCAGTCCCGAGCAGCCGGGACAAACCACTCCGAGGGCCTCCACATCTCTGCAAACAAAGAGGGCAAAACGTCCCCGGGGCTTCAGCCGAATCCCTGTATCTGTCACGGAAGCAGCAAACGAGGTCATATTCATGGTGGTTGTGGCCGGAATCCATGAGGCATGGGACGCCATGTTGCTCGCTTGCTGTTCCATTGCGCACTGTCCTTTTGGTGCCAAAGTCCCCACGTGCAACTCTTCACATGGCCAGACTCCTCCCATCTTCTGGACTGTTCGCGGGCTTTCTGTATAGGCACGCCCACGAACTACGCAGTCAGGGTTCTCCTCGTGGCGCAGTTCTCAATATGGCCGACCTCCACAGAACTTCACTGGGGAATAAAGTTCCAACTCTGGGGGGGTCTTCACATTTTCCAACCGCAGACAAATCCCGGACTCGAGCCCCCTTGTGTAGCGCACCCACCTATTACCCTCCTGCATTAAACTCGGCTCTTCGCAGGGGGAGACAGGCACACCGCACCACAAGCCCGTACCCTCCTGTGTTAAGAGGTTGAGCGGTGTTAATTTTGGGCCTTGTCTGCAGCCAGAGTCTAAAGTCCTCCTGAGTATGATTCTCACCTCTACAGTGGGTAGATGCAAGTCCTTGACTTCCCCAGGAACGTAAATGTCCACACCAGCTGAAAGTCCAACTCAATATTTATTTTCACTTGAATAGAAAATAATCTCTTGGATAGAAGAAAGGTTGGAGCAAAGACACAGGACAGCTTAAGGTGTGGAGGAGGCCCAGGCACAAACGTAGCTCAAACTCTTCTGACTGTTCAGATTTCTCAAACAGTTTTGGTGCATGGTCTCTGCCACAGACCATGAGGTTGGTCTCTGCCACAGACCTTGTGAATAAGGTCACTGCAACTGACCTGGTGAACTAGGTCACTGCCACTGACCTGATGAACCTTGGTTTCTTCCTAGGACATGGCCCTTTTTAGGGAGAAGACTTCCCCCAGAGAGTCAACAGACCCTTCCTTCACCGTGACCACAGCATCGATCCCTCGGAACAGATCCTCCCTTCTCTTAGGGCAAGGCGGCACCCTGGACTCTTCGATCCCTAGTGGACCCCAGCCGAAGGTTGCTGGGCCCCGGGTCGTTGCTGCAGCTCCTGGGCCTCCATACCCAGGCAGTCAGAAACGGTGAGGTAGTACCTCACCCCAGGCTAAAGGTGCCTGAGGTGGAACCGGAACACGGCCTCCGGGCCTAGGGCACCCGGAGATGACCCACACACGCCCAGGCTGAAGGTGCCTTGGCGTCGACCGACCTCCTCCAGAACATGTCTGCCCCTTTTATATCCCCTCCCGGCATGCACCGCAGGTTCCCCGCCCCACTGTACAGCTGCCAAGAGGGGTCACAAAAAGCACAGCGCTGCGCTCGCGGTTCAACCCTGGCCCAGAATGGCAGCGCCACCCACAGGCCACAGGGAACACATCACCAGCATTATCCCCTGAGAGCAAAAATGGTCCATAACTCCTAACAATTGAAGGTGTCTGAGCCTGGTTACCACTCAGACACTCCCCCTAAATTGAACACCCCGCTACACATATATATACTAAATACACTGCAGCTAACTGAATCGCCTGCCTGCTCAAAGTAAATTAAATTAAATGACACTCTCTCTCTCAACAACGCCACCAACACACTACACACGGCCGACGTGCAAGCGGCCTTATATAGTGTGGGGCGTGGACTTAATCCCCTGAGCCATAATTGGCCAATTATGTCTCTCTTCGCTGATGGTGCTGTGATTGGCCAAAGCATGCGGGTCATAGTGCATGCTTGGCCAATCATCAGCCAACAATGCACTGAGATGACACACTGCATTATGGGCCGTGACGCGCCGCTCGAATTTGGCGCGAACGGCCCATAATGTTCGATCTTCGTCAAACGATTGAACAGCCGATGTTCGAGTCGAACTCATGTTCGACTCGAACAGATAGCCCATCCCTACTGCTGACATTGCAGATGGGTAACCAAGGGCTTTTTGAGATCAAGCACGTTTGTGCGACCCCACATCTTTATGCAATCAAGCATCTTTATGCGACTATGTAAAAAACATGTGAATTCATACAAACAGAAACATGTATCTTTATGCGATCAACACTAAACACATTCTGTTACTTGTTTTTACCCCACATGCATCTTGCACATTCCAAACTCATGTATTTTATGCAAAAATGTGGACTGGTCAACTGTGCATCTCAGCAGCTTGTGCGTTTGTGGAAACAGGCCTCTTCGACAGACTTAAGCACTTTAATGTGACCAAGCATCCTCATGTGATTATGTAAAGACATGTCAATCTATCAACCGCAAACATGTATCTTATGCCAACACGTGGGCTGGTAAAAGAGGAAGTTATCCTCTGCAAACGTGCGTTTCCGCAAACATGCGATTTAGCTCAATAATGTGCACCAGCAACTGTGCGCCCCAGCAGTTTGCTGGGGAGGTTTTCTAGCAACCTATACTCCTCGGGTAAAGTTTTTAGGAGGAGAAAAAAACAGCTTATGCGGGTGTCCAACCAGCAGAAATAAACTGTTGCAGTAATGGATGGAGTGGGAAGGTACAAGCAAACTATGGGGATTTTTTTTTTTTTAAAACCCCAAGGAGGAGACAGAGGTTTCGGCTATTTAGGCTGAGGGTAAGTTATATGCAGCATGAATCTCTGAAAAAAAAAATGCAGCTGCAACTTTAGAGCTTGTGAGGCTTCTGATACCTCCGCCTCGTCAGCTGCACCTGTTCCCTGTCCTCTGACGGTGAACTTTCATCCTCAGGACTTTAATTCTCTTGTTTGAGGACTTAGAGCAGGGGAAGGGGCACATCCCGCTTTCTGCTCTTTGTGAGAAGGCTGCGATTTATAGCAGTTAACCTCTCTATAGACCAATAAATGCAAAAAAACTTCCAAAATGACATATGAGTGGCTGCAAGGTTAGGGAGGCTGCAATGCCTGACAGTGCCGATGGCTTAACCTGTGTGGCTGCCTCAAGCCTCTCAGAGGAGGATGGTATCATGCAGGCATGATCCTGCCCCTGAACCTTTTTTACAGGGAGACATTGTCCTCAGCGAAAAGCAGAGGAACTTAACACAGGTGCATCAACAGCTGAACTTAGTCTAGAAATTAACAGTGCCTGCTAATCTGCCCAGCCTGATGCTGAGTAGGCATCTTAGGTAAGTCTGTATCCAATACACAGGAGGTGCTTACATGCCCAAAGCTGCTGAGTCCCTCTGGCTTTACAGAGCTCTGGCGTCTTGGGTTTCTTTGAAGGGCCCGTCCTGTGCCTGCACTGTAAGCCGGCGTGCACGCGCACGCCAGCGACAGCCACATACCCCCGCTTACCCGCCGTTATGGTGTCAAAAGCGCACCCCCCTCGCACGTTGGGAAATGGTGGAGACGGGAGCGAGAGGGGGAGAGAGAGAGAGATCTCCCAAGGAGCGGCATGGACCCGGACTACAAGGGACCCCCCCACACAACTGTGGCAGAGCCTGAAGCGGAGGAAGTGAGCCGCTCAATAGACCGGCTGACACTGAGCTTTCATTCCTGGAGAGCATGGTAAGTAAAACACCAGGTATGTCTTTTTACTCTCTCTAGTGGCAGAAAACAGATAAGACATGCAGCTACTCATTGAAGATAATCCATAAGGTATTAACCTAGAATTGTCTTTACTTACCTTATCCCCGCCGCAGGATACTGCTGAGCCAGACAAATCCAGCCTTCACACCTCACGGCGGGTATGTTGTGCCAACCTTCAGGGATCTGGGTTCCTACTTAAAGGAGGCCTCTTCCCTGGACCTTGTAAAAGACTCTGCTAGAAACTTTTGCGCATTTTTATATATAGCGAAAGTACTGGATCCCAGAGCCCAGTCCTCAAAAGAGAGACATTACAGGCAAAAACCTTGGTCTTCTGCGAGGCCCGGGTACCATCCATTTTTAGCGTATTAATTAGGCTTTTTGGATGGATCCAATTGTGTAGCTCTTTGACCCCCAGACGGATTTTTAGTAGAGCTTCTTCTTAGCACATCCTTAGTCGTAACCAACACCTTAGACACTGGCGAAAAAACTGAGGAGCTCCCAGTATGGGAGGGGTTATATAGGGAGGAAACTTCCTGTCTAATTGATTACACCAGTGTCCAGCACCTGAAGGTGAGATATAACCCATTATGTAATCATTAAGCCTCTGTGTCCCGTGATGTACAAAAAAGAAATGAAGTTTACTACTGCCTGATCAGTTAGTAAACGGTTAAATAGAAGGAGATGATACATGGATTGCAGAGGGATCTGGCAGTGTAGGGGAGAAGAAGAAAAGTTGCATAGGTCAGGAAGCAGTCTGGGGGAGAGGCGTGGGAAGCTCAGCTACATAAAGCACACAAAACTGTACTGGGACATGATAAAAGGCAGCTATGGAACCAGTGTAGCAGTAAATTCTTTACCCCATGGGAATGCAGCTGATCGTCTGTGACTGTGTCAGGGAGACAGAGCAACGGGGGAGAGAGAGACGAAAAAACATATACAGGCTGGGCAGTTGGAGCTCCGAGATCATAAATACATGTAGCAGGGTCTCCTTTAAGGCCCCGGGACTACGTTACCCAGAACCCCGTTCGGCACCCAGAGTGCAGTTGGCCACCGCAGAGACTCATGGGAGGGGTTATTTAAGAGGGAGGCGAGGCGGAGCTCGGCCTCTTTGGACATCGCGCTGCAAGCAACAGCTTCTTCCTGTGTGGATCTGCTGCAGCACAAGGCCTGAAGCCTGGGGCCTTGTGTAACTTCCGAAGAGCCTTCCACCCCGTTGCGGAGCCTGGGTGGCCCCAGACTGGTCGGGTGAGGACATCAGTTGGATCGGGGACCTGATCGTTGCAGACGCTGTGTGTGGAGACACAGCAGGTGGAAGTCCCGGACTGGGATCGTGTCCGGAGTGGTGAGCGAGCACTTGCTCCATCAAATAGACTTTACCGTTTTTTTAGGCCTATAGACTGCCTTGGCCCACCGATCGTTAGATTGTTGTACCACTAGGAGACCAGTAGCAGGACAGCGTTAAAGGGTCTCCAGTATAGTGTTCCTTGGGACTCCCTACTTTTGGATTACAAATACTGTTTTATCAAGTGCACCACCGAAAGTTTGCATGCGAAGAAATAGCAAGTGAAAAGACTGAGATTTCTTCTATGTCAGGCCTGACCAGGGAGGGGTGGTAAAATATTGTTTAGTGCGCCATAGGGCGCGTACACCATAATAGCTGCGCACGGTGGGTTACCACGCTGGGCCATTGTTGTGTGCTATACTTATTGCTGCAGGGCTCTGTGAGCAAGTTGCATGTGTTCTGTTCTGCCTATGCCTAATTACTGAAAGTAAAACCGTTATATCTAAGATCTCGCCTCAGTGTGCTGTCTTACTGCAAAAAGGTTACCCCTTGCCATACTGTTGCTTATGATATGAGTTTAACCCTAGACTAACTGTGCCAGAGTGGGTCGAGTAAGATTTCTGGGGGTTGGCTGTGCTGTATACAGGGCCCGAAATCAAACCAGCGGCTCTCTTAACTGGGGGTAGCGCTACACGTGGGGGCTCGTCCGGGATCCTGTTGCAGCAAGTAACGCGCCAAAAAGTACCAGCATGGACCCACTAGAAGTAGAACAGTGGTGCAAGGCGGTCGGCACAGATCCAGGCGGGGTAGTAGTCATAGAACTTCCAGGGATCTGGCAAGAAGAAGCGGTGAAGCAGCTAGTGATGTCACTGTCCCCGCACCAGAAGGTATGGGTGGTGGATGTCAGGTCGAATTCTTCACTGACCCACGCACTAATAGAGTGGAAGAATGGAGTCCCAGAGAACTTCAAGAATTCGAGTGTAGAAGCAATAGATGATCAGACTTATAGCCTAATACACGCGCTGCCGCTCAAGCCAGGAGGACGGTTTCAAACACCGAAACTATCTCCATCACCCACCCCAAAAGCAGAAAAACAGCAGAAAAGGGAGAGTCCCGGGTCGCCATCTGCCACCCTCAGCGCAGAGTTGTGCACGGTCCTAGGGGAGATTGTAGCCCAGTGTAAGAAAGATCCTACAGATTACCAAATGTCAGGATACAGAAAACTCAGAATATTCTCAGGAAGGAAACCTGTACCTTCGGGTGAAGAGGGGTTTGAGGAGTGGTTAGACGGTGCCACTCAGGCCCTAGAAGAATGGGAAGTCCCAGATCATAGGAAAAAACAGGGAATTGCTGAAAGCTTGAAGGGGCCTGCTCTGGAGGCCATACGCAACCTCAAGATGAGCAAGACAGACTGTGATGCGCAGGATTATCTGGACATCCTGCAGAATGTGTTCGGTGGAACAGAGAAAATCACTAAGCTCACTTACTAGCTGGAGCACTGCTACCAAAAGACAGGAAAGAAACTGTCAGAGTTCATGAGGCACCTGGATAAGATCCTGCATAAGATGATCCTTAAGAAGGGGATTGACCCACGGAAGGTGGATGAGGCCCGTGTTCAGCAGGTGATGAGAGGATCTCAGCCCCTGGAACCCATCGCACTGGCGCTACGCACCAGACAGGACGGGAAGAGCCTGGAGTACCCTGATTTGATCCGAGTAGTCAGAGAGGAATAAGCTATGCCGGAGGAGAAGAAGAGGAACCAACCAGTTGAGTCGGTAAACCCTCCTCCGGTGATGGTCAGGACGGCCATGACCCTGGAAAGAGAATCAGAGGTGGATACCTTAAAGTCGCAGATGTCCCAAGTATTGGGGATGCTGACCTCCCTGATGGAAAAGAAGTTAAGGGAACCAGAGAGGGAAAATCCGAGGAAGGAGCTGTTTCCAAATACCTCAGCGCCCGCATCCCTGGAAGATTGGGGGGATGTGATTTGTTTCAATTGTGGAGGAGCTGGCCATCTCGCCAAAGTGTGTGCCAGTCCAAAGAAAAAAAAGATGAATAACCGCAAGCCGCCGGAAAACTTCAGCGGGCCCCGGTGAAGGAGTCAGCCGGGTGCCCATCATCTCCAGTGAGCTCCAAACTGAATGAGAAGCACATGAAAAGAGTGGACAAGACCCCTCAGAAGAAACATAAGGTTCCTCAGAGGGAACGCACCTCAAAGAAAGAGAGTAATGTCCCTCAGTGGGTAGTTACACCCACCAAAGGGGGGGAGATCAATGCATACCAGGCCCAAGAGAAACTTAAGTCCAAAGAGAATTGGAAGAAAGAAAGTCCAAAAGGAAAATGCAAAGATCAAAGGAAAGAGACCCCTTCGAAGCGGTATCCAGAGAAGCTGGTGGGTCCCTCCCCGATAGTACCTGTTCAAGTGGAGGGAGTCTACACAAGAGCCATATTGGATACTGGGGCGCAAGTGACCCTGTTGTACCGGGACTTTTATGACAAGCATCTAAGTCACCTACCCATTCAGGAGATTGAAGAGTTGGATATATGGGGAATTGGGACAGAGTTTCCCCTATGATGGCTATCTGCCTATAAAACTGACTTTCGACCCGTCCATAGCCGGAAAGGCTGAAGTGTTTGACACCTTAGCTGTGGTGTGCCCCCGACCGCCTGGAGCTAACAAGAGTTCCCTAATAATAGGGACCAACACGGATCTGGTCCGAAGACTTCTGGCCCCTCTGACAAGAAGGAAAGACCCCACAGTCACTGAGATCCACCCAATGTTGAAGACAGCCTACCAATGGCTGATCTTGGAACAGAAGGCCCCGGAAGAGGGGGTAGGGAAGGTCTGGAGGCTGGGAAGAAGGGGAATAGTGCTGCAGCCCGGTGAAGTAGCCTGCTTGAAAGCCACAGTGAAACTCACTTGGGAGCAGCCTGGCCCTTTTGTCATGTTGGAACCCGACCCAAGGGAAGAACATTCAGGCTTAGAAGTAGTCCCAGAAGTGGTCCCGGTGAGGGCCCTGAAGAAAGCTCACTGTAAAGTGCCTGTGAGCATCAGAAATACCACGGATGGTCCCAAGGAAATCCCAGCCAGGCTGTTGCTGGGCCGGGTGAGCCCAGCTACCCCAGTTGCTTCATCAGATGTGGAGAAGACAGATGGAGAAAGTACTGTGTGGGAGAAACTTTCCATGGAGAATCCAAACCTGCCCAGGGCTTGGAAAGAGAGAGCCAAGGCCTAGTTGACCAGGTGGGAAAGGATCTTTTCCCAAGATAAATTCGATGTGGGGTGTGCTAGGAGTGCCACCCATCGAATCCGCCTCCAGGAAGACAAGCCCTTCAGGGAGAGGGTTAGGCGGGTTCCGTTGGCAGACCTCGAAGACTTGAGGGAGCAACTTGCCGAGCTCAAGCGAACAGGGGTGATTCGAGAATCTAGAAGTCCCTATGCATCCCATATAGTGGTGGTCCGGAAGAAGAATGGGTCATTGAGGCTGTGCATAGACTATAGGATCCTCAACAGGAGAACCATACCGGACCAGTATACCACTCCGAGGATAGAGGATGCCCTACAGAGCTTGTCTGGAGCCAAGTGGTTCAGTGTTATGGACCTCAAGAGCGGGTACTATCAGATCCCGATGCATCCAGAAGACAAAGAGAAGACGGTTTTCATAACCCCGGTAGGGTTCTTCGAATTCGACCGGATGCCTCAAGGTCTGTCTGGAGCTCCAGCCACCTTCCAACGTCTCATGGAGAAGACTGTGGGAGATATGAACCTCATCAAAGTCCTCGTATACTTGGATGACATCATTGTCTTCGGAAGAACCTTGGAAGAACATGAAGAGAGGCTGGAGAAAGTTTTGAAGAGACTGAGTGAGGAAGGACTCAAGCTCTCACCTGAAAAATGCCAATTCTATCAGTCATCAGTCAACTATCTGGGACACATAGTGTCTGAAGATGGGGTGGCCACAGACCCCGAAAAGTTGGAGGCAGTCACCTCCTGGCCGAGGTCCACTACTGTGACAGAACTCAGGTCCTTCCTGGGATTCTGTTCCTATTATAGGAGGTTCGTGGAGGGGTTTGCTCGGATAGCCAGGCCTCTGAATGAGCTGCTCAAGACGGAGGGGGAAGAGGATGACTCGGGCCCTGGGAAGCCAGGGGAGTCAGTCAAGGACCAGTGGAATGAGAAGTGTGAAGATGCCTTCCAGATGTTGAAAAAGAACTTAACCACTGCCCCTGTCCTGGCCTATGCAGACCCAAAGAAGCCTTATGAACTCCATGTAGATGCCAGTCATGATGGTCTGGGAGGAGTGCTCTACCAGGAGCATGAAGGGCAACTGAGACCCGTTGCGTATGTGAGCAGAAGCCTGACCCCCTCCGAAAAGAATTATACTACTCATAAGTTGGAGTTCCTGGCCCTCAAGTGGGCCGTAGTTGACAAACTCCGAGATTATCTGTATGGGGCAGACTTCACTGTGAAAACGGACAACAACCCCCTCACCTATCTTTTCACCACAGCTAAGCTGGATGCCACAGGACATAGATGGCTGGCGGCACTGTCTGCCTTCAATTTCAGCCTGAAATACAGGCCTGGGGTGGGAAATCGAGATGCGGACGCCTTATCCAGAAGATCTCATGTCCCCACCTGCAGTACAGAAGATTGGACCCAAGTGGCACCTGACGGGGTGCGGGCCCTCTGTCAAGGGGCTGAACTCCAAGCCAGTGGAGGCTCAAGGGCAGAAGAGATAGGGGTTACCCTAGTAGGAGTTCCCAAGCAGTACTGTGGGGTAACCCAACTGGGGGAAGATAACTTGCCAAAACTGTCCAAAAAGGAGTTGAGATCCGACCAATTGGAAGACCCCATGGGGAGATTGGTCCTAGAGGCCCTGGAGAATCAGGATCCGAACAGACTCCTAAGTCACCCCTCGAAGGAAGCTCGCCTGTTGAAGAAGGAGTGGGACAGGTTGCAGGTGCGTCAGGGAGTGGTCTACCGAAGGGGCCCCTCTGATGACCTGGAAGACAAATGGCAGTTGTTCCTACCCGAGAAACACTGAGAGACTGTCATGGTTGCTCTGCATGACAACCATGGCCACCTAGGGGCGGAATGGACCTTCCAACTCGTTAGGGACCGTTTCTATTGGCCCTGCATGAGGGCTGAATTTGAAGAATACTGCCACTCATGTGCACGATGCATCCAGAGGAAGACTTTACCCCATCAAGCTGCCCCAATGGGCCATCTGCAAAGTCAGGGCCCGCTTGATCTGGTATGCATTGATTTTCTTTGCCTCGAATCCGACCTGAGTGGACTAGGAAATGTTTTGGTAGTAACCGACCATTTCACCCGGTATGCCCAGGCCTTCCCAACCAAAGATCAGAAGGCCTCGACTGTGGCCAAAGTGCTTATGGAGAAGTACTTCGTACACTATGGGCTACCACAACGGCTCCATTCAGACCAGGGAAGGGATTTTGAAAGTCGTTTGATCCGGAAGCTCCTGGATTCCTTGGGGATTAAGAAGACAAGGACTACCCCCCTACCATCCACAAGGTGATGCTCAGCCGGAGAGGTTCAACCGAACCCAGTTCAACATGCTGGGGACTTTAAGCAGTGAGAAGAAGCAGCATTGGAGCAACCACATAGCGGCAGTTGTGCATGCATACAACAGCACCACCAGCGACGCTACAGGGTACTCACCCTATCGACTTATGTTCGGAAGAGAAGCAAGGCTACCAGTAGATCTGGCCTTTGGCACTTCCATAGACCATTGTTCTGCCGCTTCCCACAAGGGATATGTTGATAGACTCAGACGCAATTTGAGAGTGGCCTATGAACAGGCCCAGGCGGCCTCGGAGCAAAGGGGGGCACGCAACAAGAAAAATTTTGATTTGAAAGTTAGGATCCAAGATCTACAACCTGGAGACAGAGTGTTGCTACGGAACTTGGGGGTCCCTGGAAAACACAAGCTTGCAGACAGATGGAGACCTGAACCTTATGTTGTTTGCAAAAGACCACCGGGCCTACCCGTTTACAGACTTAAACCAGAAGGGAAGGTGGGACCCTTGAAGACCTGGCATCGGAACCACCTACTCCCACTAGCTGAGGCAGTTCGGATACCCCTGTGATGGATTCCCCTGAGCCAACTTCCATTCTGGATACTCCCAGACCAAACACTCGGTCCCAGACCCCTCGAGTCAGGGATACAGAGGCCTCGGAGATAAGTGAGGATGAGGGAGAAGAACTTGATTGGCTTTGGCCTTCCCAGGCCCCAGAAACTTCTGCTATTGATCTTCCACTTGAAGAAGACACCAAAGACCGAACACTGAATGCAGAAGCCACTGAGTTCATCCCGTCCAGTCCTTGGTCAGATGCTTGGGAGGGTGCCTGTGACTTACTCCCAGAAGATCCAAGGGAATCCATGTATCTCCCCGCTCCAGAGTCCAGTGTTCCCGAGTCAGAGGAAATTCCTGAGTCGATTGCAGAAGAGGAGCCTGTTTCAACAGAAAGTCCAAAAGGACAGAGGAAGCGAAGGGCCATAAAGCCTCCCAGAAGATTAACTTACCCACAGATGGGGAGGAGTGTGGAAGACACTGTGGTTACTGCTAGAAGGAGTATGGAAGACCCTGATCCTCCCACTGTTCATTTGGTGGGAGGCAACCCCAACTCACTCTCTGGCACAGTTAGGCAGGACACTAATGATAGTGTGTCCTGTAGGCAGGGAAGTTCACTACCTCGTTTTTGGTGGGAATTTCCTCTGCCAACATCATATGAAACTTTGATTGAGGTTGTACGTTCTGTAGTTTAATGTTATGTTATCTTTGGGGACCAAAGAGTTTAAGTGGGGGGAGTGTGTAGCGGGGTCTCCTTTAAGGCCCCGGGACTACGTTACCCAGAACCCCGTTCGGCACCCAGAGTGCAGTTGGCCACTGCAGAGACTCATGGGAGGGGTTATTTAAGAGGGAGGCGAGGCGGAGCTCGGCCTCTTTGGACACTGCGCTGCAAGCAACAGCTTCTTCCTGTGTGGATCTGCTGCAGCACAAGGCCTGAAGCCTGGGGCCTTGTGTAACTTCCGAAGAGCCTTCCACCCCGTTGCGGAGCCTGGGTGGCCCCAGACTGGTCGGGTGAGGACATCAGTTGGATCGGGGACCTGATCGTTGCAGACGCTGTGTGTGGAGACACAGCAGGTGGAAGTCCCGGACTGGGATCGCGTCCGGAGTGGTGAGCGAGCACTTGCTCCATCAAATAGACTTTACCGTTTTTTTAGACCTATAGACTGCCTTGGCCCACCGATCATTAGATTGTTGTACCACTAGGAGACAAGTAGCAGGACAGCATTAAAGGGTATCCAGTATAGTGTTCCTTGGGACTCCCTACTTTTGGATTACAAATACTGTTTTATCAAGTGCACCACCGAAA
This sequence comes from Rana muscosa, assembly GCA_029206835.1. Taxonomy (NCBI): domain Eukaryota; kingdom Metazoa; phylum Chordata; class Amphibia; order Anura; family Ranidae; genus Rana; species Rana muscosa. The sequence goes on from CM055122.1 coordinate 483,467,694, forward strand.
GTTTGCATGCGAAGAAATAGCAAATTAAAAGACTGAGATTTCTTCTATGTCAGGCCTGACCAGGGAGGGGTGGTAAAATATTGTTTAGTGCGCCATAGGGCGCGTACACCATAATAGCTGCGCGCGGTGGGTTACCGCACTGGGCCATTGTTGTGTGCTATACTTATTGCTGCAGGGCTCTGTGAGCAAGTTGTATGTGTTCTGTTCTGCCTATGCCTAATTACTGAAAGTAAAACTGTTATATCTAAGATCTCGCCTCAGTGTGCTGTCTTACTGCAAAAAGGTTACCCGTTGCCATACTGTTGCTTATGATATGAGTTTAACCCTAGACTAACTGTGCCAGAGTGGGTCGAGTAAGATTGCCGGGGGTTGCCGGTGCTGTATACAGGGCCCGAAATCAAACCAGCGGATCTCTTAACTGGGGGTAGCGCTACATACAGATAAAATTAGATAGGACAAGGAGTAGAGGGAGAACTGCAGGGAGAGAAACAAAGTTACAGAGGTAACAAACTCACAGAGCAGAGCTAACATTAGCGCTAGCGCTGCGAGGGGGGGGGGCCTGCACAGTGATGGGAATTAGTGAGGGACAACAATTACAGAACTGTGTCTCAGCAGCTAAATTCTGGCAGCAGGGAGAGGGGGAGAGACCAGCTTTCAGCTGCTGGAGGAAGAGTTCTGTAATTGTCATCCCTCAGTAATCCCCCTCCCTTTTTAGGGCCCCCTACAATAGGACCAGTGACCCCCCCTATCAGTGGCCCTGAGTACAGTAAGAAGAAACTTACTCATGTCAGCACACTGGTGATAGTCACAAACTTTTCAATGACCTTTCTCTGTTATACCATTCACAACCTTGTGTATTAGTCAGCCTTATAAATATTGACAAAAAAGGCCATCAACTGCCATGTTCATTAGTACATAACAGAAAACATAGTGGTAAAATTTGCTGAAATGCATAATATAAAAATTGTTGTAGTAGATATCTTTATAAAATGAATACTCTTTATATACACTACACAATTTTGCTAAATGCTACAGTGTATATACTGCGAGGCACTTTATACATTGCATGCCCCGAGGATTTATTCTTGCTTCATAAAGTAACATAGTATCATAAAATCATAATGGTTTAATAATTGTAGCTAATACCATTGTGCGTTGATATATAACAGGGATATGCAATTAGCGGATCTCCAGCTGTTGCAAAACTACAAGTCCCATCATGCTTTTGCCTCTGGGTGTCATGCTTGTGGTTGTCAGAGTCTTGCTATGCCTCATGGGGAACAGCTGGAGGTCCGCTAATTGCATATCCCTGATATATAAAATGGGTATCAGCAAATATTTTTATTATTGTAACTGTACTGTCTGCCCTCATGTTGTAAATCACTGCGCAGACTGTTGGTGCTATATACAGTGGGTACGGAAAGTATTCAGACCCCCTTAAATTTTTCACTTTTTGTTATATTGCAGCCATTTGCTAAAATCATTTAAGTTCATTTTTTTCCTCATTAATGTACACACAGCACCCCATGTTGACAGAAAAACACAGAATTGTTGACATTTTTGCAGATTTATTAAAAAAGAAAAACTGAAATATCACATGGTCTTAAGTATTCAGACCCTTTGCTGTGACACTGATATATTTAACTCAGGTGCTGTCCATTTCTTCTGATCGTCCTTGAGATGGTTCTACACCTTCATTTGAGTCTAGCTGTGTTTAAAATACTGATTATACTGATTGGACTTTATTGGGAAAACCACACACCTGTCTATATAAGACCTTACAGCTCACAGTGCATGTCAGAGCAAATGAGAATCATGAGGTCAAAGGAACTGCCTGAAGAGCTCGGAGACAGAATTGTGGCAAGGCACAGATCTGGCCAAGGTTACAAAACAAAATTCTGCTGCACTTAAGGTTCCTAAGAGCACGGCGGCCTCCATAATCCTTAAATGGAAGACGTTTGGGACGACCAGAACCCTTCCTAGAGCTGGCCATCCAGCCAAATTGAGCTATCGGGGGAGAAGAGCCTTGGTGAGAGAGGTAAAGAAGAACCCAAAGATCACTGTGGCTGAGCTCCAGAGATGCAGTCGGGAGATGGGAGAAAGTTGTAGAAAGTCAACCATCACTGCAGCCCCACCAGTCGGGGCTTTATGGCACATGAAAGCCCGCATGGAGTTTGCTAAAAAAACACCTGAAGTACTCCAAGATGGTGAGAAATAAGATTCTCTGGTCTGATGAGACCAAGATAGAACTTTTTGGCCTTAATTCTAAGCGGTATGTGTGGAGAAAACCAGGCACTGCTTATCACCTGTCCAATACAGTCCCAACAGTGAAGCATGATGGTGGCAGCATCATGCTGTGGGGGTGTTTTTCAGCTGCAGGGACAGGACGACTGCTTGCAATCGAGGGAAAGATGAATGCGGCCAAGTACAGGGATATCCTGGACGAAAACCTTCTCCAGAGTGCTCAGGACCTCAGACTGGGCCAAAGGTTTACCTTCCAACAAGACCATGACCCTAAGCACACAGCTAAAATAACGAAGGAGTGGCTTCACAACAACTCCTGTCATAGAAATACAGGTTCTATGCAGAGCACACAGCCCATATTTCCTGTGTTCTATAAGCACACACTTTAGATTTATCTTTTTGCAATAATGCTATCTTTAGCTAAGTTTGCTAAGATCCACTCACCATTCCTCCCATCATTCATCCCTCAAAAAGGCAGCATCACACAGCTTATGTTCTCATCTCTCAGCAGACCAGCATGACTGCCAAGCTGACGCCTAATCATAGGCTTTTATTAAACTCAAAAGATCTCAGACAGGAGGTGATTGGCTGCAGCAACCAGTCCCCTCCCCCCATGGGAGGGGACATCACAGGATGTCCCTTCAACACAGTAAAATGGCAATACAAGGACATTCCTTCCAACAGGAGATGCCATACATGATTCCCACTCAAATATAGCTTAAAGGATTCAATACAATAATACATACAATGAATACAATAACGTATGATGGCTAAAGTTACCGTTGATAGGAATTCTTATTCTGCGCTATTCCATAGAATAACGCATATTAAGATTATACTATTATTGAATGGGGGAGGGAGGCTATCTGCAGACGCGCACTACGAATCCCAACCAATGTTGATCAGACACAGCAGAGACAAGAGCACGCATTTGCTCATAACCAATGATGTTGTTGCAGAGCGAGGACATCCCCTCCTCAACGATCGTCCGTGCTAATGCACAGAGGGCCCCCGGTCGGTGGACATATCCGCACCCTGCAAACATCACACTCCAACCTCAAGACGTTTTCCCCTATCAGACGGGATTCAACCAGCCTCAGACTACCCCAATCAGCTCTTTTAGAGCGGGTTGCGGAAGTACTAACACTGGGTGACACTATGACAATACATATTAAATACATCTCCATAAAAATCTCCACAACAGTCCTCCTTTTTTGTCATATGCACCCCATGTGTCCCTCGATGAAAGTTGATCTGCTTCTTACACCTGGAAATGAATCAGTCCTTAGTCCATAAAAAGGAAAACACGGCTTGACATGTAGACTCTACTCTTCAGGGGCATGACTTATAAAGGAGGACACGACATGGTGAGCTGTAGTAATCGCCGATCGGTCTGTGATCCTCTGTGTCTTGTATGTGGGTCCGGCTTCGGGGCGTCTCATCAAGGAAACTCTGGTCACGCGTCAAATCAGGCAACAGGAGCACCTCGTCATGACATAGAAAGAATAGAAATAAAAACGTCATGAGTATATATATTCCCACTTCCTTTAACCACGATCCACTGTAAAATAAAAATTAGATCCCCAAAGATTCCCAGACCCTTAAAATAGACTCCCAACCTTCACTTAGCTACAGCTCTGGCTTCAACAATTACATGAAGAACCCTATCCTTAATGGATGAGAATTGTTCAATCGTATCCCAAGCCCGAGCCCCCCCCCCCTCATGCAGGACACCATGCCCAGACCTGGCCGGGGTTGGTGAACAAATCCCTTCTAGCTGTCCCTGCCATTCTTAATTTCCTGCTCCATCAGATCCTCGCGATCGGCCGCGACATAAGATGCTGGGACAGCTTCACCATCACGCATGAACCTCTTGCTTTGGGGGAATTACCTTTATAAGCTGCAGATCCGCATAAACACCAAACTAAAGTTCAAACACACTTGTGGGCTACCTAGATACCCAAACCGACAAGAGGCAGAGCTATTAAAACTAAAACCAATTTTACCCTCTAAAAATGCATCGTTAGATTCCATTGACAAGTGTCTGTTTGGAGTCTTCACTAGTTTGTCAAAACTCCTCATACCCATAATAACATCATAAATGGCATGTACCGCTGTCATCGCTGGGGACTAAAACTCGGTGAAGACTCAGAACAGACCATCGGTCCTGTTCGCTTTCTGAGCTAGTCAGGAAATACACTTTACATAATAACTTGGGATGCTTTTCACCGTTACCCTTGATAAAATTTACTAAACAACAAAAATATAAATAAACAAAGATACTCCTCATTCTTTGGTGTGGTTGAGCCGCTTCTTGCAGTGGCTGGCGTGGTCTCATCCCTCAAACTTCTTTACAACAACCCAGTCACCTGGAACCATTGACAAAAGGTTCTTAGCCTCTGGGATGGGAACCTACTTCACCAGACTGCTGCTTGCCGATTCAAATTCTATCAAAGAAAGACAGTCTTGGCACAAACTTGGTTAGAATTACAGAGGTTAACATTATTCGTTTGACAAAAAAAAAAAACTGTCACTCTTACATTTATCACTTCTCCTCCCTTTTCTTCCTCATTACAGACTGAAGGAAGAAATGTGTGGTGCAGGAAAAAAGAAACAATGAAATAGCCTATGATACTTTTACCTCCCTTAGACTCATATTTATCCATATGTACAGCTGTCTACATACACCTGTTCTCTATGTACAAACTCCTTGGACCTGAAAAATACTTATAAGCAAAATCATTACTCTATCCTTCATATTTAACCTGCAAAGAATGGTAAATTGTCAATGACATTCTTTCAAAACCGATTCAAACAAAACCCTCTGTAACCCTTACTTTTCCCGTTCCTACAAACATACAACAGCCGCAACGCATCGAAGGATCGCCGCGGTAAGTTCGAACATATTCACGTTACTACATACAAACATTCCGATACAAACGTGGGGGAAATACTTCCCAGTTTCCAAAACCACAAATGAAAAAAACAAAAACAGCCAGAATTCTCCCTTTGCTCTTTCAGCAATAGAAAAAAAATACAATGGGACAAACATGAGAGCAGCTCGAGAACCTTCATGGACCAGCCATACAAAGTTCAAACAAACGGGCATGAGCCACCGTTCCTCATCATTACAGATTTCTGAAGCCGCAGCTCAACTACATCCATTCCAGAGGGATACCCAAAATAGTATCCTTGGACCACCTATGTTAATCTTTTTGGGGTTCAAAGGCCTTTGCCCCAAAACTAGGCTTCGTGCACTGTGTGACCGTCTGACTGTGGGAAGCCTCCATTCCTTCCCTTTGCACAGACCTCCTTGTGTCCATGGCGATTCGAATCGGCTTATCGTCTTAAACCTGCGTCCAGGTTAAACCGTTGCACCCATTTTCGGAGATCACCGCCCGGTGTCTTCTTATACGGTGAATTGAAGAACTACAACCACTATATGGTCAAATCCTCCAACTAGAAACCCTAACCGAGGCGTCAACTCTATGGCTTGTTGTCCCAACACTTTTGGAACTACAGCAACAACCACAGATCAACCCCCGAATTAGGCCTCTACCCCTCACAGTGCATGCATACACAAGCGTTTTCCGCTATACACCCATACACTGCATTGTCAGACTAAACCTTGCAGAACACTTACGCCAGTTTACCACCTGCAGAACAATGTGGCTTCTCTCTGTATCTAGATGATGAAACAATGGTGATGCCCCCCCTGTTTTGCTTTCTACCCAAAACTGTATTACAGTACAAAACTTCACAAAACTGGAACAAAATATAAAACACTTTTAAATGCAAAAATGTTTTTCTATTTTCCTTCCAAACACAAATCTCATTGCTCACCTTTAAAAACCCCAATCTCCTCCCACCAACTTTCTGCTGATATATAAATGCTGAAAATAAACTTCTGGTTATGCTCAGCTACTTAAAAAAAAAATGGTTTATTTACATATCAATTGTTCAGGAAGAGGGAGGGGGAGGGGAGGCCTTATTACCTTATTACTAATTACTCAGAACCCCCAAACATTATATATGTTTTTTTAGCAGACACCCTAGGGAATAAAATGACGGTCATTGCAACTTTTTATCTTGCACAGTATTTGCGCAAAAATTTTTCAATTGCCTTTTTTTTGGCAAAAAAATGGTTTTAGTAATTAAAAAAAATATATTTTTTGTAAAATATGAAAGATTATGTTACGCCGAGTAAATAGATACCTAACATGTCACGCTTTAAAATTGCGCACACTCATGGAATGGCGCCAAACTTCGGTTCCTCAAAATCTCCATAGGCGACGCTTTGAAAATTTTTTCAGGTTACCAGGTTAGAGTTACAGAGGAGGTCTAGTGCTAGTATTGTTGCATGCGCTCTAACATGTGTGGTTTGAACGGCGTTTACATATGTGGGCAGGACTTACGTGTGCGTTCGCTTCTGAGCGCGAGCTAACGGGGACAGTGGCGTTTTAATTATTTTTTTATTATAATTTTTTTTTATTTTACATAATTTTTTTATTTTTACACTTTTTTTTATTTTTATTTTTTTTGATCACTTTTATTCCTATTACAAGGAATGTAAACATCCCTTGTAATAGGAATGGTGTGTGACAGGTCCTCTTTATGGAGAGATGTGGGGTCAATAAGACCCCACATCTCTCCTCCAGGCTGGAAAGCATGAGATCGGGAAAAATAAATCACCGATCTCATGCTTTCATCGGCTTTGTTTACTTTTGGGAAACGGGCCTCCGACGGTCACCAGTCATCTCTATGCTTGTCATGTGACAAGACAGCAGCGCCAGACGATTCTTTCTCAGGGCCCCTGATGGCACGGGAGAGCCTGGAGTAGCACCGGATGGCGGCGGGAGGAGGGGAGGTCCCCTCCCGCCGCCTATAAGGACGATCAAGCGACGGAACCCCTGCTATGATCATTCTTATCGTGCGCAGAATCGCCGGCTGAAGAGAAGGATATCTGAATGATGCCTCTAGCTGCAGGCATCATTCAGATATCCCCCCACAAAGCCGAGGACGTCATATGACGTCCACCCAGGATGGGAGATCCCATCTGCGGACGTCATATTACTATGGGCGGGTAAGGAAGTGGTTAAATTGAGTTAACTCACTGACAATGTCAATTTTAATAGACGTGCTGTACACTATACCTTTCTAGACTGTCCCATATTATTCCCAGGCCCCTGTAAACACTGTACAACACACACTAGTTACACTGAAATATACAGTATACACTCCCTCCTGTTCCCCTAAACTTTATATTTCTTCTACGGTATATTGCCACTTGCCACCTTTTATACCCAGCCCCCCCAACCCCACCACCTAAGCTCTAACAGAATGCTGGGTCAAAAAAAAATATTTGAAGATTTGAAGGAAGGCTGGGAGCAAGATTTAATATACATACTTGAATAAAGTATATTTTTTAGAACCATAGTTTAGTGTCACTTTAATAGAGTACAGTAGTTAGCTACAAGTTTTATTTTCCTAAATATCCCAATAACAAATCCATCTATTAAATATGTTGACAGACAATTATAAATTCCTTTTGGATATCACAAACAGTTCATCATACCAACTTACCACTTTTGTGCACCACCCACAATTTGGTCCCGCTTGTATACATTCTCCACAAGATCTGGCCTTTGCTTGTAGACACTCATTTCCACCTACAAAAAATATTATATTTGTTACCCTGACATTAATAGTCCAAGCTAAAGCAGTCTTATGATAGTTTAAGGTAAGAGCTTTCCAAAAGCCTTTTTTTTTTTTAACCAGTTACACTCTACAGCAATTATTTACACTCAATTTACTTAAAACCCCCAGAAGCCTTGTAGAATAAAGATATAATAGATATGTTTTTTTATGTAGCTCAGTATTTGCACAACTTTTTATTAACTAACGACATTTTTTAAACATTTTTAACGCTTGTTAAAATGTACATTTTTGACTATAAAATTACTTAAAGTGATTGTAAAGTCTCGTTTTTTTTTTGAATAAAAATAATAAACATGTTATACTTACATGCTCTGTGCAGTGGTTTTTCACAGAGCAGACCAGATCCTCTTCTTCTCGGGTCCCTCTTCAGTGCTCCTGGCCCCTCCCTCCTGTCGAGTGCCCCCTCAGCAAGCAGCATGCTATGGGGGCACCCGAGCCAAGCTTGCACTCCGTGTGCCCATTCAGACGCGGAGCCCCGACCTGGCCCCGCCCCCTCTCTCTCCTGATTAGTTAACTGACTTTAATTGACAGCAACGGCAGCCAATGGCACAGCTGCTGTGTCTCAGCCAATCAGGAGAGAGAGTCAAGGATGGCTGAGGCACTCGTGGACATTGCTGGATAGAGATAGGGCTCAGGTAAGTATTAAGGGGTGCAGGGGTGGCTGTTGCACACAGAAGGTATTTTGTCTTAATGCATAGAATGCATTAAGATAAAAAAAAAATTCTGTCTTTACAACCACTTTAAATCACCCAGAGGCCTTGCATAATAAAAGTATAGTATTTTTTTTTTAATGGCTATGACACACAATAATTATGTAAATTTACTTTATTTTCAGGAATGAGTACACTAAAATACATTTTATTGCACACAAGCAAATTAAAGGGACAATTTTTTGTACAAAATAAAGGATGAGGTAGTGTAGCGTAAATAGATACCAAATGTGTGAAGCCTCAAAACTGCGTGCGTTCAAAAAATGATGATGAAAATTGATGGTACCCAAGAATTATCAATAGGCAATGTTTTAAATGCCTTTACAGCTAATCATTTTAAAGTAAACCATAAAAGATTATTATTACTCTCACTCAGATGTTCATGGTGATATATAGCATGTGTGGTGCAATCGCTGTTTACATACAGGTGGCAACCGGTTTTGCCAACCTACCAAATTGAAATTTACTGACACAACACCCAAAATTTACTGCCACAGCCAAGTTTTTACTGCCATTTTGAAAAGTAAAAAAATTACAGTTTTTAGGGTACAAACGTATAGTATGAAATTAGCAATGTGATTTAAAGCGGAGTTCCACCCAAAAATTGAACTTCTGCTTTTCTAAACCCCCCCTCCGGTGTCACATTTGGCACCTTTCTGGGGGGAGGGAGGTGCAGATACCTGTATAATACAGGTATTTGCACCCACTTTCGGGGAGAGACTCCAACGGAAGTTTTTACAGCTGCTTTTACTAGCGTCAGATGTTTTTTTTTTAAGCTTAAAAACGCCTGTTATTCTATGGCCTCATGCACACACAGGCTTTTAGGAGCTGTTAGTGGCATAGGTTTTTTCAAGCTGCAAAAAAAAACAGGGCCAGCACGTTCCGAGGACCGACGTTACAGCTGTAAAAACATCTGATGCCGCTAAAGGCTGCTAAATGCGGTTTAACGCTGGATACAGCACTAACCTGCGGCAAGCATTTTTTGTTTGACATGTCAAAATCAATGGTTCCTTATGAGAGCCATTTGATTTGAATAGACATCGCATCCAAGTCTGATCATGATGATCCGACTTGTGGTGCCATACAGTTGTTTTTATCAATGCATTTACATTGCGTTATCTTTATTGACAAAATGGTAGTTTTCAACAATCAAGGTCACTGACGGAAAAGATTGAAAAGTTTGAACTGGTGCGTAAAAAGAGGGGGAAAAAAACACATAATTTAGGCTGATTTTTAATTCTTGATTATGTAATAAAACTCCATTAAAGGAGATTCGGAGAAGCTGAGAAACAAGCTGCTTAAGTATATAAATCTAGAAAGTGTAACAAAAGAAGCTGAGACTTGAGCCTCTGTTTTTTTTTACAGCCAACCACTTAGTTTATAAATAAAATAATTTCACTATCATTGCAATTATCTGGAGGATTGGACATTAGTGCTATTCTCGAGCCATTGACAAAGATCTGCAATCATCTTTTTTTTATTTTTATATAATCTTTATTTTAGTAACATTTTGTCATTACAGCAAGGGGGTGCACACAAAGAAAGAGGGGGTGAGGGAGAGGGATAAGGGAGGGGGACAAGGGATACATCTGTCATGGCTCCAATGAAAACAGCAATAGCATGGAGATGTATCAATGTGTTGTCCTTACAAGAGTACCCTCCTTGTCCCGCATATTCGGTCCATGTGGACAAATCTCACTCCCGTGTGGGGAGAGACTAGAGCGATCCCAATCATAAGAACAAACGGTAGTACATATATGACTCACAATGCATTAAAATCTTATGGAAACTTAAGGTACCATGAATGGTCAGGTATTTGGTAACTGTTTAGGTAGTATGAATGAGAACGAAAAATAAGAATGTACCGAAGAAAAGACAATAAAAAAAAAATCTCACCAGGTTCATAGGCTGATTGGGCACATCCTATGTTGAGCCGCTAGTCGTTGGGAGTTCGTTCGCTTGGACAAGTCTCCTAAAGGAGGGATCTGCTAAGGCCAGTAAAGCAATGTCTAGGCTAGATGAGACAGTGGTCGTGTCATGTACGTGTTTTTTCCAGGCTGCCCATGTAAGTTCAAATAGTTCTCGGGTGCCTTTACAAGTAGCAAGCCAGTCCTCTGCCTCCATAATCTCCCCCACCTTCCCAACCCAGTCAAGCTTGCTTGGGATGTGCAGGCTTTTCCAATGTATTGGTATGAGGCATTTAGCTGCATTGAGGAGAGGAGGAAGAGCACTATGTTTGTAACGAGATATAGGCATGGAGGGGATGTGGAGCAAAAAAATGTTTTGGTGAGGCTTGGAGGTCTACACCCAGACCATCTGATATGTACCTGCCAACCATAGACCAAAAAAGTGTTAGCACTGGGCACCCCCACCATATATGGAGAAGTGTTCCCTTCATTCCACATCCCCTCCAGCACCGGTCGGAGGCAAAGGGAAAAATTCTAGCCAGAGATGAGGGCACCCTGTACCACCTTGATAGAAGCTTGTAATTATTCTCTTGAGTTCTGGAATCTACAGAACTCAAGTGGGTCAGACGATACAGGTGATGCGGCTGCTCATCTGTGAATTCACACTGGAGGTCCCACTCCCATTCTTTTAAGAAAAGGGGCTTGGAACTAGGTGATGCTGTCTCCAGCATCTTGTAGAGGACTGAAATCATATGGGGTAGAGGGTCACCAGCCACCCGTATGCGTTCAAATTTATTCCTATTACAAGGAATGTAAACATCCCTTGTAATAGGAATGGTGTGTGACAGGTCCTCTTTATGGAGAGATGTGGGGTCAATAAGACCCCACATCTCTCCTCCAGGCTGGAAAGCATGAGATCGGGAAAAAGAAATCACTGATCTTATGCTTTCATCGGCTTTGTTTACTTTTGGGAACCGGGCCTCCGACGGTCACCAGTCATCTCTATGCTTGTCATGTGACAAGACAGCGGTGCCGGACGATTCTTTCTCAGGGCCCCTGATGGCACGGGAGAGCCTGGAGAAGCACCGGATGGCGGCGGGAGGAGGGGATGTCCCCTCCCGCCGCCTATAAGGACGATCAAGCAAAGGAATCCCTGCTATGATCGTTCTTATCTTGCGCAGAATCGCCGGCTGAAGAGAAGGATATCTGAATGATGCCTCTAGCTGCAGGCATCATTCAGATATCCCCCCACAAAGCCCAGGACGTCATATGACGTCTACCCAGGATGGGAGATCCCATCTGTGGACGTCATATTACTATGGGCGGGTAAGGAAGTGGTTAAATTAAGTTAACTCACTGACAATGTAAATTTTAATAGACGTGCTGTACACTATACCCATCTAGATTGTCCCATATTATTCCCAGGCCCCTGTAAACACTGTACAACACACACAAGCTACACTGTATATGGAGAAGTGTTCCCTTCATTCCACATCCCCTCCAGCACCGGTCGGAGGCAAAGGGAAAAATTCTAGCCAGAGATGAGGGCACCCTGTACCACCTTGATAGAAGCTTGTAATTATTCTCTTGAGTTCTGGAATCTACAGAACTCAAGTGGGTCAGACGATACAGGTGATGCGGCTGCTCATCTGTGAATTCCCACTGGAGGCCCCACTCCCATTCTTTTAAGAAAAGGGGCTTGGAGCTAGGTGTTGCTGTCTCTAGCATCTTGTAGAGGACTGAAATCATATGGGGTAGAGGGTCACCAGCCACCCGTATGCGTTTAAATTCTGTAAGGTTAGTCCTAATCTGTTAGATTTTTTTGCACTTGGCTACGAAATCCACTAATTTATGGTATCTCCAAAAATCAAAGGGGAAGCCACAATATTGTTCCCTAAGGGTGGCAAGTGGTACCAGTGAATGACCATCCACAAATCGTGCCAGGCTAACAACCCCATCGCTTGCCCAGGTTCCTGCAATCATCTTTTGTACTTTATTAATCCTTAAACACCAAACAATGATGTTCATGGAAGATATACCATGAGCTGTTAACTGATGTCTCTTTAAAATAATTATGCCCATCTTTGTTAAAGATCACTTATGTTCCATCGCACGAATGAAACATTGATCTATGAATGATTAAGGGAAAATATAGGGTAAGTGGTAATTTGTGTAGCGGGGTCTCCGTTGAGGCCCCATGGACTATGTTACCCAGAACCCCGTTTGGCACCCAGGGTGCATTAGGCTGCCGCAGAGACTCATGGGTGGTGTATAAAAGGGGAGGGCGAGGCTAAGCCCGCTCTCTTTGGACACCGCACGGCTGACAAGAGGACTTCCTGTGCGGACCTGCTGCGAGTGCAAGGCCCGAGGCCTGGGCCTTGCGCACTTCCAGAGAGCCTTCCACCTCGCTGTGGAGCCTGTGCGGCATCTGACATCTACCTGCTTTGCGGACGTCAGTTGGACCAGAGATCCGGCTGTGGCAGATCCTGTGTGTGGAGACACAGCGGTGGGAGTCCCGGACTAGGATCGAGTCCGGAGGGGTGAGAGAGCACCCGCTCACAGCTATAACCGAGTACTTTGTTAGGCCTATTGACTGCCTTGGCCCATTGTGTTGTACTTGCTTTCCTGACAGGAGACTAGTTGCAGAACTGAGTTATATAGTCTCCGGGGAGTTGCTTCTATTGCCATAGACCACTATTGGATTACAAATTATTGTTCCTGTATGTGCACCACCGATCATCTTGCATGCGAAGATTCCTTACTTAAAGACTGAGCTTTAACTGATTCAGGCCTGACTGGGAGTTTATAGCATTGCTGAGCGCCATATTGCTCACAGGGAGAATAGCTATATGTCAGTGTGTGATAGAACTATATGTGCACTATAGTTGACTAGTGTTATTATTACTGCAGGGCTCTGCATGTATGTGTTATATGGTATTGATCGTTAACCTATATTTCACAACTGTTTGGATTATTGTGGGATTGTTCATGAACTGGTATAGAGCCATTCATATATACCACCCCTAGACTAGCTATGCCAGAGAAGGGTCGAGTAGATTGCCGGGGGTTGGCTGTGCTGTGTACAGGGCCCGAAACAAAACCAGCGGCTCTCTTAGTTTGGGGGTATCACTACACGTGGGGGCTCGGGGTCCGGGATCCTGTATATGGCAAGCAAACACGCCAAAAGTACCGGCATGGACCCGCTAGAAGTGAAAGCATGGTGCGAAGCAGCCATAACAAATCCAGACATGTCAGTGGTCATCAGTCTCCCAGGAGAAGAATGGTCAATAGGTGCGGCGGGGCGACTCGTAGTGTCGTTATCCCCAAATAATACACCATGGGTGATGGACATGAAATCAGACCCAGACACCTCATTTCAGTATGCACTGATAGAGTGGTGGGATGGAGTTCCGGGGAACTTTAAAGGCCGAAGCGTGCAGACGCCAGATAACAAAACGTATGGTTTGGTGCAAGCAATGACCGTGAAGACGGAGTCACTTCCGCCATCCCCAACGGGATCACCGTCAGGGATACCCCATGCAACAGAGAAGCAGAAAGGGACGACACCTCCAGTGACATCCATTACTGTCATAGGGCCAGAGCTTTTAACTGCCTTGGGGAATCTGCTCACAAAGTGTCAGAAAACGAACACGGTACACATAGAGGCTAGCTACCGGAAGCTAAGAACATTTTCGGGGAGGCTGCCTGTCCCTGTGGGGGAGGAAGACTTCGATACCTGGATCGAACAGGCCTTGTTAGCAGTAGAGGCATGGGAGGTGCCTGAAGCGCAGAAGAAGCAGCGCGTGATGGAAAGTCTGAAAGGCGCGGCTGCGGAAGCTGTAAAAAGTCTCCGGTTTGGAAATGCTGCCTGCACGGCTTATGACTGTTTAGCCATGCTACAAGAAGAGTTCGGTCAGTTAGAGAAAGTAACGGAACTGGTGTATCAGTTCGAACACACCTTTCAGCAGCCAGGAGAAAAGCTGTCGGAGTATGTCAGAAGACTGAACAAGATGATTTGCCAATTCGTGCTAAAAAAAGGGATGGTGCCCCAAGCCATAGATGCAGCAAGAATGAAGCAGATCTTAAAAGGAGCGCTACGCTCGGATCCAGTCTGGCTCCACCTGAAAACCTCTGGAGGAGGTATGTCGCTGAATTATCCTGATCTGGTAAAGATCATTAGAGAGGAAGAGGCTCTACAGAAGGATCAGCAAGCGATCAAGACGCATACCTCTTCTACGCCAGTAATGGTCAGATCAGCCATGACCCCTGAAAGAGACTCAGAAGTAGATACCCTGAAGTCACAGATGTCTCAGGTGTTGGAGATGCTGACCTCTTTGATGGCAAAGGATCCAAGGTTCGTAGAAAATGAGGGTCCGAAGAAGGAATTGTTCCCGGGTACCCCAGCGCCCACTCCCCTACAAGAGTGGGGGGATGCGATTTGTTTTAACTGCGGAGGAATTGGCCATATTGTGAAAGTATGTTCCAGCCCCAAGAAAAAGAAGATAAATAATCGCAAGCCGGCGGAAAACTCCAGAGGGCCCCGGTGAAGGAGTCAACCGGGTGCCCATCATCTCCAGTGAGCTCCATTGGATCCAAACTGAATGAGAAGCCCAGAAGGAAAGGGGGCAAACCCCCTCGGAAGAAGGACAGTGTTCCTCAGCGGGAATATACACCTAAAAAGAGAAATAATGTCCCTCAGCGGGAACATACACTTAAAAAGAGGGGGGAGATCAATGCATACCGAGCCCAAGAGGGACTAAAGTCAACAGCCAAACACAAGAAGGAAAATTCCAAGGGAAAGTGTGGGGATCAACAGAGAGAGACCCCTCTGAAGTCATATCCAGAAAAATTGGTAGGCCCCTCCCCCGTAGTGCCTATTCAGGTGGAGGTAGTCTACACAAGAGCCATCTTGGATACTGGGGCGCAAGTGACCTTGTTGTTCCGGGACTTCTATGATAAACATCTGAGTCATCTACCCATCCAGAGAATTGAAGATTTAGAGATGTGGGGAATCGGAACACAGAGTTTCCCTTACGATGGTTACTTGCCCATAAAACTGACCTTTGACCCCTCAGTAGCCGGGAAGGCTGAAGTGTTCGATACCCTGGCAGTGGTGTGCCCTCGACCGCCTGGAGCCAACAAGAGCTGCCTAATAATAGGGACCAACACAGACCTGGTGAGAAGGCTCTTGGCCCCTCTAGCGCGAGGAAAGAATTCCGCTGTCACCAGAATCCACCCAATGTTGAAGACAGCCTACCAGCGACTAGTCTTAGAACAGCAGGCCCCAGAAGAGGGGGTGGGAAAAGTCTGGAGACTGGCGAAGAAAGAAATAGTACTGCAGCCCGGTGAAGTAACCTGTCTCAGGGCCACTGTGAAGCTTACTTGGGAGTAACCTGGCCCCTTTGTCATGTTGGAACCAGACCCCCGGGAAGAATACTCAGGCTTAGAAGTGATCCCAGAAATGGTTCCAGTAAGAGCTTTGAAGAAGGCACACTGTAAGGTGCCGGTGAGCGTCAGGAATACCACGGGTACCCCCATGGAGATCCCCGCCAGGATGTTGTTGGGCCAGGTGAGCCCTGCTGCCCCAATTGTCTTATCAGATGTGGAGAAGACAGAGGGAGAAAGGACTATCTGGGAGAAGCTCTGCATGGAGAATCCGAACCTGCCAAGGGCCTGGAAAGAGAGAGCAAAGGCCCAGTTGACCAGATGGAGCTAGAATTTTTCCAAAGATGAGTTCGATGTAGGGTGTGTGAAGAGTGCCACCCATCGAATCCGCCTCCAGGAAGACAAGCCTTTCAGGGAGAGAGTCAGGCGAGTTCCTCTAGCCGACCTTAAAGACCTGAGAGAACAGCTCGCCGAGCTCAAGCGAACCAGTGTTATCCGGGAATCTAGAAGCCCCTATGCCTCCCCAATAGTGGTGGTCAGGAAGAAGAAAGGGTCGTTGAGGTTGTGTATAGACTACAGGACTCTCAACAGGAGAATGATCCCCGACCAGTATATCACCCCGAGGATAGAGGATGCCCTACAGAGTTTGTCTGGAGCCAGGTGGTTCAGTGTCATGGACCTAAAGAGTGGATACTACCTGTTATGCCCCTCACTACACGTGGCTGAGGTGTATTTGGGCACACTGATAACGCCTCTCATACCAATGCATTCCGGTAGGCGTAGAATCCTTTTGAACTTTTATTAATACAAGATAGAGTAAAACTGTAACAGATACAGACAAATACAATTAGTAAAAGAGAGTACAATTAGTGCCTCCCTATCTATCTACCTAGCTGAGTACATAAATAGTAGACATACCGGAGATGTTTCTGAAGGCTGACATATGTCTTAGCAGTCCATGTGCATGCTTCCAGGGTAAAAACGAAATGGCTGAAGAAGGTGACGCAAGGCCTGATGGGATTGAAAGTACGGAGGCTTGCAAGTCCCAAACTAGCTAACTCTTCTAATATTGCTTATGAAAATAGATGCAGTTATACAAAACGGCCACTAGATGGCAACATAGATTAAATATTATTAAAACAGAAAAAATTGGAAAAATTCAAGCCTTGTTAATGAAGGCATGACACTACCAGATCCCTATGCATCCGGAAGATAAGGAGAAGACAGCCTTCATAACCCCTGTGTGATTCTTTGAATTTGATCGGATGCCCCAAGGCCTGTCTGGAGCCCCTGCCACCTTTCAACGCCTCATGGAGAAAACCGTAGGAGGCATGAACCTCATCGAACGTCTCGTGTACTTAGATGACATCATCGTCTTTGGGAAGACTCTAGAGGAACATGAGGAGAGACTGGAAAAAGTCTTGAGAAGGCTCAGCAAAGAGGAAATCAAGCTTTCGCCAGAGAAATGCCAGTTCTACCAGTCATCAGTCAACTATCTGGGGCACATAGTGTCCGAAGAAGGGGTAGCCACAGACCCCGGGAAGTTGGAGGCAGTTACCTCCTGGCCACGGCCCACCACTGTGACAGAACTCAGGTCTTTTTTGGGGTTCTGCTCCTACTATAGGAGGTTCGTAGAGGGGTTCGCACGGATTGCCAGACCCCTGAATGAACTGTTAAAGACAGAAGGAGAAGAGGATGACTCGGGTCCCAGGAAGTCGGGAGAGTCAGTCAAAGACCAGTGGAATGGGAAGTGCGAAGAGGCCTTCCAAATGCTGAAGAAGAGCTTAACCACTGCCCCTGTCTTGGCCTATGCAGACCCAAAGAAACCCTATGAACTCCATGTAGATGCCAGTTATGACGGTCTGGGAAGAGTACTCTACCAGGAGCATGAAGGGCAACTGCGACCCGTCGCATATGTGAGCAGAAGTTTGACCCCCTCTGAAAAAAACGACCCCACTCATAAGTTGGAGTTCCTGGCCCTCAAGTGGGCTGTAGTTGATAAACTTAAAGACTGTCTGTATGGGGCAGAATTCACAGTGAAAACTGACAACAACCCCCTTACTTATCTTTTCACCACAGCAAAGCTGGATGCCACAGGCCATCGATGGCTGGCTGCACTGTCTGGATTCAACTTCAGTCTGAAATACAGACCTGGGGCTGGTAATCGAGATGCGGATGTCCTGTCCAGAAGGTCTCATGCTCCCACTAGCAGCACAGAAGACTGCACCCAAGTGGCACCGGACTTGGTGCGGGCCCGCTGTCAAGGGGCTGAACTCCAAGCCAGTGGGGCGTCCAGAGCAGAAGAGATAGGGGTCACAGTAGTGGGGGTCCCCAAGAAACACTGTGGAGTAACTCAGATAGAGGAAGATGACTTACCAAAGCTGTCCAAAAAGGAATTGAGATGTGACCAATTGGAAGACCCTTTGAGGAAATTGGTCCTAGAGGCCCTGGAAAATCAGGATCCAGATAGACTCTTGCATCACCCTTCAAAGGAAGCTTGCCTTTTGCGGAAGGAGTTGGACAGGCTGCAGGTACATCAAGGGGTGGTCTACCGAAGGGGCCCCTCTGATGACCTGGAAGACAAATGGCAACTGTTTCTGCCCGAGAAACACCGAGAGACTGTCTTGGTCGCCTTACACGACCACCATGGTCATTTAGGATCTGAAAGGACCTTTCAACTTGTCAGAAGTCAGTTCTATTGGCCCTGCATGAGGGCTGAAGTAGAGGAATACTGCCATTCATGCGAACGCTGCATTCAGCAGAAAACTCTACCCCATCAAGCTGCCCCAATGGGCCACCTGCAAAGTCAAGGCCCATTGGATTTGGTATGCATTGATTTCGCTGCCTCGAGCCCGACTTGAGTGGACTAGGAAATGTTCTGGTGATAACCGACCATTTCACCCGGTATGCCCAGGCCTTCCCAACCAAAGACCAGAAGGCTTCCACAGTGGCCAAAGTACTCATGGAAAAATACTTTGTGCACTATGGGCTACCACAGTGTCTCCACTCGGATCAAGGGAGGGACTTTGAAAGTCGGCTGATCTGGAAACTCTTGGACTCCTTAGCGATCAAGAAGACCCGAACCACTCCCTACCACCCACAAGGGGATGCCCAGCCGGAGAAGTTCAACCGAACCCTACTCAACATGCTGGGAACTTTAGATAGTGAAAAGAAGCAGCACTGGAGCAGGCACATAGCAGCAATTGTGCATGCTTACAACAGTACAACAAGTGATGCTACAGGGTACTCTCCCTACCGACTCATGTTTGGGAGAGAAGCAAGACTACCAGTAGACCTGGCCTTTGGCACCTCCATAGACCATTCCTCAGACACTTCCCACAAAGGATATGTGGACAGGCTGAGGCACAGTTTAAAGTTGGTCTATGAGCAGGCCCAAGCAGCTTCAGATCAGAGAGGAGCCCGCAACAAGAGAAACTTTGACCTGAAGGTCCGGATTCAGGATCTGCAGCCTGGGGACAGAGTGCTGCTACGGAACTTAGGAGTCCCTGGGAAGCACAAACTTGCAGACAGATGGAGACCTGAGCCGTATGTTATTTGCAGGAAGCTGCCCGGCCTGCCAGTCTACCAACTGAAGCCGGAGGGAAAAGTGGGGCCATTGAAGACTTGGCACCAGAATAACATACTCCCACTTGCCGAAGCAGTTTGGATACCCCCTGCAAAGGATTTCCTTGAGCCAACTTCCATCCTGGATACTCCTAGGCCAAATACCCTGTCCCAGGCATCTCGGTCTGAAGAAACAGATGTCTCTGAACCTAGTGAGGATGAAAGGGAAGAGCTAGAATGGCTATGGCCTTCCCAGGCCCCAGTGACTTCTGCTATAGATCTCCCACCTTTGGAAGACACCATAGACAGTACACTGAATGCAGAAGCTACTGAATTCATCCCGTCCAGCCCTCTATCAGACTCATGGGAAGATGCCCTCGACTCACTCCCAGAGGAGGATCCAAGATGTTCCGTGTATCTTCCTGCTCCTGAGTTAAATGTTTCAGAAACAGTGAAAGCTGCCATGTCTGTTCCAGAAGAGGAACCTACAGTGTCCAAGCCAGAAATCCCAAGAGAGCAGAGGGTGAAAAGGGCCATAAGGCCTCCCTGAAAGTTGACTTACCCACAAATGGGGAAGAGCTCAGAGGACACTGTGGTAACTGTCAGGAGGAGTGCAGAAAGCCCTGATCCCTCCACTGTTCGTTTGTTGGAGGGCAACCCCAACTCACCCCCTGGCACAGTTAGACAGGCCACTTATGACAGTGTGACCTGTGGGCAAGGAAGTTCACCCTCTCATTTTTGGTGGGAACTTCCTCTGCCGACATCATACGCAACTTTGTCTAATGTTGTGCGTAGTGTATGTTGACAATTATCTTTGGGGACCAAAGAGTTTAAGTGGGGGGAGTGTGTAGCGGGGTCTCCGTTGAGGCCCCATGGACTACGTTACCCAGAACCCCGTTTGGCACCCAGGGTGCATTGGGCTGCCGCAGAGACTCATGGGTGGGGTATAAAAGGGGACGGCGCGGCTAAGCCCGCTCTCTTTGGACACCGCGCGGCTGACAAGAGGACTTCCTGTGCGGACCTGCTGTGAGTGCAAGGCCCGAGGCCTGGGCCTTGCGCACTTCCAGAGAGCCTTCCACCTCGCTGCGGAGCCTATGCGGCATCTGACATCTACCTGCTTCGCGGACGTCAGTTGGACCAGAGATCCAGCTGTGGCAGATCCTGTGTGTGGAGGCACAGCGGTGGGAGTCCCGGACTAGGATCGAGTCCGGAGGGGTGAGAGAGCACCTGCTCACAGCTATAACCGAGTACTTTGTTAGGCCTATTGACTGCCTTGGCCCATCGTGTTATACTTGCTTTCCTGACAGGAGACTAGTTGCAGAACTGAGTTATATAGTCTCCGGGGAGTTGCTTCTATTGCCATAGACCACTGTTGGATTACAAATTATTGTTCCTGTATGTGCACCACCGATCATCTTGCATGCGAAGATTCCTCACTTAAAGACTGAGCTTTAACTGAGTCAGGCCTGACTGGGAGTTTATAGCATTGCTGAGCGCCATATTGCTCACAGGGAGAATAGCTATATGTCAGTGTGTGATAGAACTATATGTGTACTATAGTTGACTAGTGTTATTATTACTGCAGGGCTCTGCGTGTATGTGTTATATGGTATTGATCGTTAACCTTTATATACAAGTAAATCTATTACAGTTAATCAATCTGGTATTGGCGTCCATTACTATTTTTCACAACTGTTTGGATTATTGTGGGATTGTTCATGAACTGGTATAGAGCCATTCATATATACCACCCCTAGACTAGCTGTGCCAGAGAAGGGTCGAGTAGATTGCCGGGGGTTGGCTGTGCTGTGTACAGGGCCCGAAACAAAACCAGCGGCTCTCTTAGTTTGGGGGTATCGCTACATGTGTATAGCTTTATATGTAGAGAAAACGTTAAAAGAAAAAAAAAATCAAAACTGTTTCAACTCTGAAATATGCCGGAGGGGTATAATTAAATTTAAACTTTTATCAGAAAGTTCTAAAGCGGAATTGTAGGATGTCTGCATTGTATAAACAATTCAGCAGCTTGAATATTCAACTTGACAGTGTTTCAAAAAAAGTGGATCAAACAGAAAATGTTAAGTACTGTACTGTAGAATAGCCAAGCTAGAGCCTGACCTAAGTTTAATTTAAATGCTGTGGTGTAGCCTAGAGGCTATTAAGGCTACAGAGTAAAGTAGCTGTGCACTCAGGGATTGCCACTGATGTTGATGTTGATGTTTTAAAGGGGTAGAGACCATACACTTTGCAAAGTGTTCACAGCTTAGTAGCATGTGCAAGCCAAGGTACTTTTTTACATTTCATTTTGCACATCATTTGGTATTCAAAGTGAATATTTACCTTGCTAATTAAACAGCCTTCACAACTTTAGTTAAACGTATGCATTTTGTTGGAATGTCATAATTTTTATTAATTTTTTTGGAGGAGGGGCGGGGTATTCACTTCCCAGTATAGTAACAAAGTACTATATCTGGTGCAGCTGTGCATGGTAGCCAATCGACTTCCAACTGCAGCTTGTTCAATTAAGCTTTGGTAATAAAACCTGGATGCTGATTGGTTTCTTTGCGGAGCTGCACCATATTTTGCATAAATATAGCTGTCCCAGTGTACACATCTAATGCACACAAAAAACTTTTTTTTTTTCATTTTTTTTTTAACGTTTCATCTTTTTTTTATATTTAATGTGGTTTGATCTCTTTTACTTGAGTGTACTAAAATTGAGATTAAAAATAATACACATCCCTTTTGCCTCCACTTTATCCCATGTTCTATATCCTAAAACAGTTTTTCCTGACAGACTCCATGGCAGCCTACGTGTGGGTTAATCCCGCCTCTCATACCTCATAGGACCCTACTCCCATAAATCTTTGCTTCTAGCCAGAGACCGTGTTCCTTTTTTGTCCTCCTCCTAGGACCAAGGTGTGCTTTCTTACCTTAAAGAAGTTTTCATAGAAGATTCAGTCCTGGTTGCACGAGTTTATGGCGGTTCTGTTTGGAGGTCCAACAAGCCCAGCTATTAGCAGGGTGGATGCGGGCGACAGTTTTTTGCGGTGCCATGAAGAGCTTACTAACCCGGCCACTGGCGGGCAAGCGGCAACTTGGCCAAACGTCCTAGCTATTAGCAGGAGGCCCATTAAGAAAAACGCCCAGGTCGTGCAGTGGACAGATGGCTCCTCTGTTCCAGGCTGGATCAGGATCGTACTGAGTGGTATCGTATGCATCACTTATTAATTAATATGGCAGCAGTATTTGTGTGTTGTTGTTGTCCGGTCTCCCTCGGCTCTATGGCGGCTGGAGCGCATCTGCGTTTCATTTAGCCTCCTCTTCCGGGTTGTATGCATCGCAGTGTTCCTCGTCCGAGATCGAGGCTTGGTTCGCGCATGCGCAATTCGGATCGCGGCGGCGTTCGCGCATGCGCACGAGCTCCGCCGTTTCACGCTGGGGGCGCGGTGACGTCATCGTCGGCGCCAAGTTTAAATAGCTGTCAGATACAGCTATAACTTGGGATGTCCTGCAGGCTCAGACAGCTACTTCCCGGTGCTTCGTTTCCACGTGGTGAAGGTAGGAAAACCTGTCTTATTACAGGGATGGCTGATATCAGACTTTCCTTCCCTATATTTATTGTATGGTTACATTTTTGCAGTTTTCCAAGCTTGAGCTATGGACGTCTCACCGCCCCCCAGTGGCCAACCCTTGCGCTGCAGGTAGAAATTGTTTTTTTCTTTCTTCTACTTAGCAGTTTTTGGGTTCTTTACATGAGCCAATGTATTTCTTTCTTCCTGTCTTTTCTTTATCAGCCCCTCTAGGTCTGAAAATAGACACTCAGCACGCGAAGATAATGCTAAATCTAAAACACATCAACATTCTTCTAGTGCTAGACATCATAGATCGTCCTCCAGACATCATAGTAAGGAGCCCAGGTCTAGGTCTAGACACCACTCTCACCGCCATTCTAGCCGTTCTGAGAAGAGAGTCTGCTGGGGTTGTAGGGCTCAAGTCCCAGAAGGTAAATCCCTCTGTGAGCCATGTTATTCCCGAGCAGTAGGAGAGAGAGAAGGTGGAGACCACCAAGTGGAGGCACTAGTCAGAAGAGTGGTCCAGGAATCCCTGAACAAGACTGACTCCAGCCGTACCACCATTCCTCCTGTTGACCCAGCACCAGTTCTGGTGCAGGATGACCACGAAATCCCGGGTCCTTCTCGGCATGATTGCTCCTCAAGCGAATCTTCACATTGTGATGTTGAAGAGGTCAGCAATACCACAGGATTTGATTTCTCTTCAGTCCCAGACTTGATCAAAGCAGTCAAAGACGCTTTAAAATGGGATGAACCAATAGAAGCTCCTTCTAAACAAAGGAAGTACTTCAAACAACTTAAGAAGGAGCGCCCAAATTTCCCCTTTTTGGGTGAACTTGGGGATATTATTACAGATGAATGGACTGGCGTAGAAAGAAAAAATTCATTACTTTCCAAAATCGCAAAGATGTACCCATTCAAAAATGAAGATGTGAAACATCTAGAATCAGCTCCCCTGATTGATGCAGCCTTGATGAGGTTGGTGAGACATGTTACCCTTCCACTAGAGGACTCTGTTTCCTTCAGGGACGGCTTGGAAAGAAAAATAGATACGGACCTTAAACGTATATATATCACTGCGGGTATGGCCTGTAAGCCAGCATTAGCCCTTGCAACCCTGTCCAAAGCAATGGAGGCCTGGACAGATGAAGTGGATTCTTCCTTAACAAATGTCTCTGTGGAGTTAGCCAGAAGCATGCCGATCCATGAACTAAGAATGGTGTCGATGTTTTTGGGTGAGGCTTCCCTTGATATTATTCGCCTGGTGGCACGTGTCATGCTCTCCTCCGTTACCGCTAAACGTGCCTTGTGGCTACGTCCTTGGGTAGCTGATCCTGCCTCCAAACAGGCTTGGTGCAGGATCCCCTTTCAAGGATCTTCCCTTTTTGGGAATAAGCTTGACAGCGCTATCACCCGTGCCACAGGGGGTAAGTCAGGGTTCCTTCCTCAGGATCGTAGTTTTTTCAGTCAAAAAAGACCTCAACAGAGACAAGACCAGGATCGTGCAAGAGATGCTCGCCGTTATAGGCCAGGTTGAGAATTCAGAAAGAACTGGAGAAGAAATCAGCCTTCTGGTCAAAGATCCACAAAAGTAGCCTCTTCAGGCGGACGGGAGGCCCCTAAGTCCTTTTGATATTGGGTCGGCCCAGACGGAACAAGTGGGTGCTCGGCTACTTCAGTTCAGACACGTCTGGGCAGCCTCGATAAAAGATTTCTGGACTGTCAAAACAGTCTCTTCAGGTCACTCCTGGGTGTTTGTCAGTCCACCCACACTTCAGTTCGTACCCACAGTACTACCCTGCTCGGAAGAAAAGAGACAAATATTTCTCTCTTACACAGACACTCTTGTGGCCCAAGGTGCCGCCATACATGTACCAACAGACGAAAGATTCCAAGGGATGTACTCACCCCTATTCATGGTTCAAAAAAAGACCGGCTCTTGGAGGCCAGTGATAGATCTGACTCATCTAAATGCCTTCATCAAAAAGGAGAAATTCAGAATGGAGTCATTACTCACCATACGTCAGACAGTTCAGCCAGGCGACTGGCTTGTATCCATCGATCTGAAGGACGCTTACTTTCACGTCCTGATAGCTGTGGAATTTCAAAAATACCTACGGTTTGCAGTAGGCCATACTCACCTCCAGTTCGTATGTCTCCCGTTCGGGCTTACAACATCGCCGCGAGTGTTTTCGAAGCTCTTATTGGCTGTAGTAGCTCTAATCAGGACCAGAGGAATCCGGCTACATCACTACCTGGACGATCTGCTATTACTTTCCCAAAACAGGGAGCAACTTCTAGTACATCAGTCTCAGGTCATCTCCACGCTGACAGAATTCGGTTGGCTGTTGAACAAAGAGAAAAGTCAGTTGGTACCTACGCAATCTCTGGTTTTTCTCGGCGCTCAATTCAATACGATACAAAGTACCATCTCCTTACCCCTGGAGAAGATCCCAGTGGTTCGAGACAGGATTCGTCAGGCAATGGCCTCTCCTCTCCTCAAAGCTTCACAGTGCCTCAGGATAATAGGTACCATGGTATCCACAGCCCCAATAGTGAAATGGGCTCAATGGAAGATGCGCCCTTTTCAGAAGGGTTTTCTCCAGCAGTGGGAGCCAGGATTTCGCGACCATTGGATACGGATAACTCCGTCCATGCGGGAAAGCCTTCCCTGGTGGCTACTACGGAAGAATCTTCTCAACTGTCATTCCATAGCCCCCATCTCCTGGGTCACAATCACGATGGATGCCAGCAACAGAGGCTGGGGAGCTCTCTGCATGCAGGAAGTAGCTCAGGGGAAATGGGACTTCTCATCCAGAAGGATAGTGTCCAACGTACTGGAGATCCGAGCAGCCTTCTGTGCTCTACAAACCTTTCTTCACCTGATAAAGGGTACCTCGGTTCTCCTAAGGATGGACAACACGTCAGCAGTCTCCTATATCAAGAGACAGGGAGGCACTCGCAGTCTCTCTCTACTGAGGGAGGTAGAACCAATTATGACATGGGCCCAGAAAAATCTAACGAACCTGACGGCTGTCTATCTTCCCGGATCTCAGAACCTACAGGCGGATTTTCTCTCAAGAACAACCCTCGACAACAACGAGTGGTCTCTTCACACAGAAGTTTTCAATTGGGTCCTATCCCTAGGAATTGTACCAGAAGTAGATCTATTTGCCTCCCCGTGCAATTTCAAACTAACGAAATATTACACGAGAGGTCGTTGTCCCCAGGCCTTCGGGGTGGATGCTCTGACGGATCAGTGGAGATTCAACAAAGCGTATGCCTTTCCCCCGGTACCCGTCATTCTACGGTTCCTATCGAGACTCAGGGGGGAGAAGGCCGAAATTGTGGTAATAGCTCCATACTGGCCCAACAGGCCATGGTTTCCTCTCCTGTTACAGCTGAGCTTCCAGAGTCCAGTTCCCCTCCCAGCCAGATCAGATCTCCTGGCCCAGGGAATAGCTCTTCATCCATGCCCATCCCATCTCCGTCTGATGGCTTGGTTTTTGAGAGGGGAAGGCTAGAGGCATTAGGTTGCCCAAGCAGAGCAATTTCTACATTGTTGAACGCCAGAAGGCCTAATACCAATAAAGTATATCAAAGGATCTGGAAAAGATTCACAGACTATATTTCTATGGTTGAGGGTTCTCCTGACAAACCCAGGATACAAGACGTTCTAGGTTTTCTCCAAACAGGCCTGGATCTGGCCCTGTCAGTTAGTTCCCTAAGAGTGCAGATTTCGGCTATCTCGGCCTTTACTGGAATATCCTGGGCTAGACACACTCTTGTCAGACAATTCTTCAGAGGAGCTATAAGGCTCAGACCTCAGAGGAAACCAAGATTTTCCAAATGGGACCTTCCTCTGGTCTTGGATTTCTTCTTAGATAGAGAAGGACATCACACTGGTCAACTATCTATCAAGGAGCTCACCCTCAAATTGGTCTTCCTTGTAGCAATAACATCGGCTAAAAGAGTTTCTGAAATTGGTTTCCTAGGTTCCAAAGAACCATTCCTGACCTTCTTTCCGGATCGTGTAGTTATGATTCCCATGCTTGGGTCAAATCCTAAGGTAACATCGTTTTTTCATGAGAATCAAGAAATCGTTCTTCCTACCTTCCGGTCACCTGAGAACTCTAATGTCCATCCTTTAGATGTGGGAGAAGTCTTGAAACAATACCTGGAAGCCACAAAATCGTTTCGCCAATCGGATCATCTGTTCATTTTCTTTCAAGGGAAAAACAAAGGTGTGCGTGCTTCTTCCAGAACCATCGCAGCCTGGATCGTTCAGGCCATCCAAGGGGCGTATAAAGCGAAGGGTCTGGCTCCACCAGAGGCAGTGACCGCTCATTCCACCAGGAGCGTCTCCACATCATGGGCGGCCGCCCGTCATGTCTCCCCAGAAGTGATCTGCAAAGCGGCCTCATGGTCGTCGATAAACACATTTATGACGCACTATTGTGTAGAACCGGCGTCTTTGTCTTCAGTTAATTTTGGTTTACATGTCTTATCTATTGACGGTGTCAATTAAACCATTTTTTTTCTTTAACCAGCATTTGCCCACCCGGGTGTGTTTGGCTAGTCATTTCCCACACGTAGGCTGCCATGGAGTCTGTCAGGAAAACGGAAAATTTATTTCATATACTTACCGTAATTTTCCTTTCCTGATGGACTCCATGGCAGCAGGAGTTCCCTCCCATTGCTGGAGTAGGCTATATTACGGAACACGGTCTCTGGCTAGAAGCAAAGATTTATGGGAGTAGGGTCCTATGAGGTATGAGAGGCGGGATTAACCCACACGTAGGCTGCCATGGAGTCCATCAGGAAAGGAAAATTACGGAAAGTATATGAAATAAATTTTCCGTTTTGTTTAGTTTCTAAATTTTCTTGGTAGTTGGTGTCACAAACATTGAGTCTAACTACAAGCATTTGCAGAATCCACACACTATAGTTTAAAGAAAAATGTTTTACAGAAGGCTCTACACATAGGCGCAGTTTACCATAATGACCACAAGGTGGCATGCATCAGACTCCTGCAGCACACACAATCCCGCAAGGACTAAGAAATTAGTGCTATCCGACATGATACCACAATTTAGTACAGACGTCATCTATTGTAGTCAGACAGTGCATAAAATATTATAAAACTAGTGTGTTTTTATGTTTTGCTTCAAGGGCTTTTTGAGCCTTTATATTTATTTTCTGTATTTGTTTACTGAAACTGATTTGAAACCAGGTGGCTATCTAATGTAAAAGGTTGAACAATTGTTAAAGCGGAAGTAAACCCATCAATTTAACAGTTTCAAAAACCAGTTACATTCCCGGCATGCCGGGAATGCCAACTGTCACATTGGTTGTGCTCTCAACCAAACTGTCAAACCATCCAATGGCTGGTGTCATAACTGAACACATGTGCAGCATCATGGCAGTTGAAGATTAAACAGAGGCCAAGATGGCAGCTTCCTTGCCTGAAAATGATAGGAGGGTTCACTTCCACTTTAATTATTTCAAATCTGATTTGAGTTTAGCCTCCAAGATGTATTTATATGCCCTGAATAACACACTCTTCCTCACTGTGCAAACTCCTGCTCACTCTCGCCATGGGCAGCTGTCTTCTTTTAATGTCCCAGTCACACACTTTATTGATTACTGTACCAGTTGTAGTTATAATTTATTTCTACCTCTTTTATACTATCTTACATTTCTGCAGTCCTTTATTCTCTAGAATATCACTTGTTCTGGAATCTAATCAACACTTCAACTGCAGTAACGAGCTACGGGGCACAACAAAAGTTTTGCTTGTTTTACTAGTTTTAGTATATATTTATATTGCCCCTTCTAACCTCTATTAACTCACAGTGAATCCTTTTATTGGCCTAATTAGCCCCCTTTCCTTTCCTTTTTTTTTTGTCTGTTACCATTACCACCTCCACCATGCTTCACTGTTGCCTACAGATTTTCATTATTGTACTGTTCTTTAGTCCTTCATGAACACACTGCCTTCGGCTGGAGCCAAATATTTCACATTTTGACTCATCAGTCCAGAGCATCTGCTGCCATTTTGCTGCCCCCCAGTTCCTAGGTTTTCATGCATAGGACATGGAAACATGGCTAAGCGACTATTCAACTATGCATGAAATTCTAGGAACTGGGGTGCAGAAAAATGGCAGCAGGTGATCTGGACTGAAATTTGAAATATTTGCCTGCAGTGGTGGCCCATTCATACGGGGCGCAGGGGTGCCGCCCCCCTAATCCATGCGCCCGGCCCCTAATTTACATGCAGGGAGCAGGACGCATGGATTCCAATGATTTTTTTTTGTAGCACAAGATTAGAGCCTGAGGCTCTAATTGGCTTAAAAAAAAATGGTGAGCTTGGGGCGCAGTGACCCCACCCATTTGTGTAACAATAGCAAATTTATATTCACTATTGTCTTCCTGATTCTCCTCCTGGCCAATCAGGAAGCATGTACTGAGGCCCGATTGTATCTCCGGACACACTGGCCAATCATGTCTCAGGACATACTTCCTGTTCAGCCTGGAGGAGAAGCAATGGCCCGGCTCTTCATTGTCCCTACCTCTTATGTTAAGATTGGTCTCCCGCGGGGAGGGGGGTTGCTCATGGCGATCGCCGCCTTTCCTTGTATCTCCCCGGGGAAGTGGATGGCATTGAGTAAGTGAGTGAGTGAACAACTTGTATAGCGCTACAAATGCGAACTAAATCGCCTCAAGGCGCTTTGCATCCAGTGACGTCCTGATTCTTCAGAAGAGGTGGGTCTTGAGTTTTTTCCTGAAGGCCCGATGGTTTTCTTCCATACGGATGTATTGGTTCATATTTGAGCCTATTCTGTAAAAGGTAAACAATCACTGGCAATGAAGTTGTTAAAGCTTAGACCAACTAATACATTTATATTGTTGAGGTTGGATTGATTCAACTACCTTTTGGCTCTTTTGTGTCAAGTAGCTTCCATTGGTGATATCTGTATACAGATATCCCAAAGATCAACCCTCTTCCAGCCATTGTAAGGTCATAATTATCTATCATGTAGGTTCTCAATTTGTGTATTTTGTGCCCCCTTTAAATTATGATAAAATACTCTCCTTCTCTTTCTTCTCTTCTAGTCCCCACCCCTTTCCCATATTTCTCTTAAGACAGGTTTACTTTCATCCTTAGTGAATGTACAGTATGTAAAGCTCTGTGTAAATTGTTGGCACTATACAGCATAAAAGCATAAAAGCTGTAATAAATACATACAGTGGAATAATAATAATTTGCTCCCTAGGATCTCAGGCACTCCATGTACTTCTCTAAATACTATATTTTTTAGTAGTAGTTGTTTAAATTTTGTGTTTTTATAAATGCATCCAGCTCTTTTCTTGAAGCATTCTGCTAGAACCAGTTAATCACCTCTTTTTAGTGGTCAATACATTCAGTTTAGTTATTCTGACTTTCTCCATTCCTGTTAATATAGATAAGCTAGATCAAAATGAAACTTGTGAATGCTCAGAGAAATTCAATGTATTGGTCAAATGCAATAGGGTGCATTTACACCTGCAAATGCACCGAACACTGATTATTACATGTGGGAACCCCAGCAGGGTTTACCGGCAAATATCTGCAGGAGGCATCCCCATTGAAAGCAATGGGAATCTGTTGGACTTCAGCAGCTAATTACGGCCACATGCATGTAATCGCTCATGCAGCGATCGCATGCAAGTGATTGGCAAGTAGCCAGCAGTGGCCCTCATCATATGTTCGGTGACTTTGTGGAGTGCGGGTTCGAGTTCCACTTACAGCTGCCACATACATGAAACATCATTGTACTGCGATTTTCTCTGCTACATTTGTGAGTAGTATTGATGTTTTCTTTTTTAATTAAAATCTATCCTAATGATAATACACTAAGCTGGTGCGCCCTTGTTTTTCTTCTTTTATTTGCTATTAGGACACCCCTGTCCATGAAGGGCTGCAAAGCCAGTGCTACCATCGTGTGAGGTTGACTGTCTGATGATCCACTTGTGCGCAGGAGTGTTTGTGTTCTGTTATCAAAGATGCAGGCAGTTTGCATGAGAGATTACATGTGAGTGGCCCTGATTAGCTGCAAGAGCCGACAGCCTCCAGTTGCTTTTAATGGGGCTGCCTCCCACAGCTAATTGCCTGGGAACCCCCACTGGGGTTCTGGTATGTAATCGGGGACAGGGGCATTTCGGGGTATGAATGCACCCTTAGGGTCAATGAAGAAGGCAAAATGTGTGCAAATTTTTGTATTCTTTTAAGAGTTGCCTTTAAATGACAACTGAGGATTAGAAAAGCTCTTTTTAACTATCCTGGACCTATTCTTGTGCCAAAACACACTAACCATACTGTAACCGTTTATTTATAAGTGAAGTCATGTGATCACATGGCTTTAGTGATCAACAAAGCCATTTATATCATGGTAATGCCAGCCCTTACAAGGAGATCACTTGGCTTTGTTGATAAACAAATTCATATAATTCAGTTCTCCTTTCCTGTACCATTTCCTTCTTCAAGGCATCTTCCTTTTGAACAAGCAAAAACAATCTATTTGCATATTCAAGATGAGGATGCACTAATGCTTTATATAAATGTGGGATTATGTAGTTGATTTACTAAATTAAGGCATTTATTATGCAAAGTGAATGTTAACATTTAAAGGGGTTGTAAAGGTTTGTTTTTTATTTTCTAAAAAGGGGTTGTAAAGGTTCCTTTTTATTTTCTAAGCTAGTGCATTGTTGGTTCACTTACCTTTTCCTTTGATTTACCTTCTAAATGTTTTTTTTCTTTGTCTGAATTTCTCACTTCCTGTTTCTCCTCAGTAAACTTCACACCATCATCTGAGTGGTGTGGAGTCAGCCAGAACAGCTTACTGAACAGCTTACTGAGGAGGAACAGGAAGTGAGAAATTCAGACAAAGAAACAAAACATTTAGAAGGTAAATCAAAGGAAAAGGTAAGTGAACCAACAATGCACGAGCTTAAAGGAACCTATTTAGAAAATAAAAAACGAACCTTTACAACCCCTTTAAGTTGAAGCTGTGTTCACTTCTAGCAACCTTTTATCTGCTAGTAAAAATGCTGTTTTTTTATTTTACTTCCCTTGCACATGATTAGAAATTCAAAGTAAACACACAATGTTTATTGCTACATATTAATTGCATAACATGTAAGAAAGATCATTCATAGGTTTGTGTCCATAGTGACAACATGTAACAAACATAGTATGTAGAAAATTGGCAACAACAATAAATGATACATTGTATAATAAATATGACCGCTGAATCAAGATAGTACATTGTAGGGTAAATATATAACAGCCATCCTAGATGACACAGACCACCTCAAAGACAGTCTAAAGATAAAATCTGTATATATAAAACTGGTCTAAACCATCCAATGAACATGAGATGCATCCAATAATACCTACGTATTTTGTGGATTTATTCAACTCTTCAGGGGCAAATGCATTAAATATCTGTGAAAAAACACAAATATAAAAAGGTAGAAAGTAATATTGTATAAAGCAATCTAGCCAGGGAACCTGACAAAAATGAATACTAAGCAAAGGGGAAGAGAATGCTTCTCCCCCTAGGGTACTTACATATGAGCTAAATATGAAGTGGTGAGGTTGTCGCACATACCTCATATAAAGTCCCACCTTAGTTCTCCTTTGTTTCTACTGAATAAGGGATGGAGAGGTATTCACATACGTTTCATATAAAGTCCCACCAAACTCCCTTCTCCCCTTTTTCCCCCCTTTTTTCAAAGTAAACACAACTTCACCTTATTTACTTCCTCCACAGCCTCCTCTCGTAAGGCAAGTAACTGCCACAGTCACTCTTTCTTGAATCTCTACCTCTTTAAAATAAGAACCTTTTTTTATAGTTTTAGAAGCTGCAGATTGGCATTGCTTGTTAAGTCTATGATTTGCTCCATCATAATTTAATCCTCAGCATTGTATGCTGCATACATGTTTTGACCCTATATATTTGTCCATAGGCACATTTTACATGGCCATGGTCATGTTCACACAATCTCACAAACATCATACATGAAGGATGTAGGTTACCGACATAAATGAATCTTAGACGTCTGTTATATGCAAGATCAATTAATAACTTCCTATTGGGTTCAGACTGTTTTATGGCAGAGCCAGGCTTTTAGAGTGAAGTGATGAGATAAGCGGAGGTCTGAGTGCCTTTTATTTCCTGTTAGAGTAAAATTAATAATGTATACTGTCTGCATCATTTCTCCAGGGCCTCTATTGTTACTTGGATCACTAACCAAAATCATTCCATTCAATCCACAACTTTACAACTTTACAAGTATATGAAGTACATAAATGCTGGGGGTTTGGAGCATGTTAGACTTCAGAAATGTCATGATGCAACAGAGAAGAAAGAATGTCTTCATGTGACAAATTTATTGTAGCCTTTTTATGCCAGAATCAAAGTACCACTGGCAATAAAGGTTATTAAAATCCAGGCAC
Source organism: Rana muscosa (assembly GCA_029206835.1). Lineage (NCBI taxonomy): Eukaryota > Metazoa > Chordata > Amphibia > Anura > Ranidae > Rana > Rana muscosa. The sequence continues at coordinate 483,501,298 of CM055122.1, forward strand.
ACCAAAAAATAATTCCAATAGTTGATCTTTTGTTATGCAATCATGAGAAGTATGAAGACAATATTTTTACATTTTAGAAATTTAAGGTAAATTTCAGTATCTATTGTGAGGGGTCCAACTGCAGACAGAGTAAATAGCGGGCAAGTGTACCTTCATATTTAACAGCCCCCCTCTGTTAAGGCTAGTAGGCTTAGCGGTTCTAGATTGACCCCACAGCGTAATACACAAAGCTACTGTAGAAGTTTGCTATTGGACCCCAGGTGGATAAAAAGAAAGAAGTATCAAGCAGCATTGGGGGCACAAGATGGAAGACACCTTAGGCCAGGACCTGTGGAAGACAACAGGCATAGTTTGTGTTTGCAGCAAAATCGGGGCAGGTGGCAAGCAGAAAGTGTAACCTTGAATGAAGGCCAGCGCAGCAGATAAAAATGTTTGCAGTACTATAGGGGTATAAACCGTGTCACATGCATAGGATTTGGTTTTGTGAAGGTCATTGGTCACTTTCTAAGTAAATGTTCTCTTGAAAGCACAAGGAAGAAGGTAGACTAAAGAGGGTGAAGAAGTAAATTTGATTTCCCAAGGAGGATTAGACAGGTGAAGCAGTTTGGAAGGATAGGTAAGAAGAAAAAGTAGCAATAACTAGAGAGTTAAGAGCGGTCAAGAGAAGGTTTTAGAATTTTGAAAGGTTTGCAAAGCCTGGACTTACACAGAAAAAACATGACCTTTTATTAAGCCTTTTTAGGGAAAGATCAGTAAGCTCATTACGTAATAGTCTCCTTTAAAAAAAGTTGGCATAAAAAAGATTGTAAAGTAAAAGTGACACTAAATGCGGGTTTAAAATCTTTTGTTTGCTGTGAGTTGAAAACTCCTAAACAGGGGTACAGACAATAATAGTAGCTGGACAGATGTTCTAATCCCTCTCCATTCTATCCAAAACTAGGATAAACATATGTGCTAGAATCAGGCTTTAAATAGATCTTCATATAGGAAATGCACATTTTCTCTTGAGGCAGACAAAAATTGTACTCAAAATATATAAATAAACTTTGTAATGATTGTGCATTATTTAATAAACTTAGAAATAGCTTTCTGTATATTTTGTTACCAATATTAGTCTTTGTTTAAAGTCTCTCCAATGTAAAGCTGGATGTAGGCCTCCAACAGTGATAAAAGCCACCCCATACAATAAGCACATTTTGGTGCCTCTGGCAGTGCCGATGTCTTATGTACAACAATAAAAAAGAAAAAAGAGGGCACTGCCAATAGATTTATGCTGACAACTAAACAAATGGCAAAATGCACGCAAATCAGATTATTTTTGCACTTATACAATACTTTTCCTTAGACCTGCATCATGGTGCTTTTATGATTTTTTTTTCCAAAATGAAGAGGTTTCAGCCAGTATCAGAAAAATAAACTGGCACATTTTAACCCGTTTTAATTGTATTCAATATTTTATATGATCATTTGTTTCCTATAAATTACAGTCCTCTTTTTTTGTTTTCATTGATGTATTTTTTTTTACTTTACATTGTAAAAAATTTAAAGGCGTTTGCTGTAAACCCAAAATTATGTATATAGTTCTTTGGAAGGTTTTACTACTTCAAGCCCAACTTGACCTTTTGGATTTAGGGCAATTCATTACTCAACTTTTTTGATTTATTATCTGTTATTTTACCTTATGCTTGTACATTCTCTTGACATTACAATTTTAGAGAAATGTTGAAATTTTTCTGTGAAAGCATTGTACCCTTTCACATGTTTCTGTTGTTTTTACTAGTTCAGGGATCTGCTGCCCTTTACTCTTTGTATTTGTAATAGCCATGCTGCTTTTCACAGAATTATGCATGGCACTTCCTGTCTGTGGATTGTTGGGATGGAAACCCCAGAAGGAAAAACTAAAGAGAGAGTCCACAAGCCCTGTTCATGGAAAAGCTGCTGCTGAATCCAGACCAGAAGCAGGGATTATTAGGAAAGTAGTCCTATGTTTAATAGTTTATTATTGTTACCCATTGGCCCTATTCACATATAGTGCGGTGACCTGCGTTTTAACACACTGGATGAATGCAGGTCACTATGTGTTCTGTTCACACTGGAATACAACCTGGAGGTGCAGTGCAGTGAGCTGCAATAAAATTCAGACATGCTACATTTTATTGCAGCGCACAACAAGGGATTGCATGTCACTGTACAGCAGCAAAGTTTGTACAAAAAAAAAGGGAGCTGTGTGATGCAGTAAAACGTTATTTATCATATTGTTGTGGTTTAGAGAAGATGACATTAGAAATTATCCTGGTCCCTTACTTCCAATGACAAGACAAAAAAATGTAGAAATAAAAGAAAAAATAATGGAATCTTTTCCCTACAGATATCTTGGGTCTGCTGAATCATCTTTGGACTTGACTCTTGGTGAAAAGTCCTGCCAATAGTGGGGAAGAATACACTCACTGGCCACTTTATTAGGTACACCTGTTCAATTGCTTGGTATTAAAACAAATTGCTAATCAGCCAATCACATGGCAGCAACTTAATGCATTTAGGCATAGGCATCTAGACCTGGTGAAGGCGAGTTGCTGATGTTAAAACTGAGCATCACAATAGGGAAAAAAGGGGTTTTAAGTGACTTTGAACGTGGTATGGTTGTTGGTGCCAGACGGGCTGGTCTGAGTATTTCAAACTGCTGATCTACTGGGATTTTCACGCATGACCATCTCTAGGGTTTACAGAGAATGGTGTGAAAAAGAGAAAATATCTAGTGAGCGGCAGTTGTGTGGATGAAAATGCCTTGTTGATGTCGGAGAATGGGCAGACTGGTATTAGATAAAGGGATTTTTATAACAGCTTACCTGTAAAATCCTTTTCTTGGAGTACATCACGGGACACAGAGCGACTTAGTCATTACTAATGGGTTATATAGTTTACCTTCAGGTGCTGGCACTGGCAACTTCCAAACCGGAAGTACCCTCCCCTATATAAGCCCCTCCCATCCGGGAGCACCTCAGTTTTGTAGCAAAGCAATAAGTGTCCCAAAAAGAGGGGTGGGAGCTCTGTGTCCCGTGATGTACTCCAAGAAAAGGATTTTACAGGTAAGCTGTTATAAAAATCCCTTTTTCTTTTTCGTACATCACGGGACACAGAGCGACTTAGTCATTACTAATGGGACGTCCCAAAGCAATGCCAAATGAGGGGAGGGATACACTATACATAAGCTGGGCGCCATCAGGCATGAGGCTCTTTTGCGGCCTGCAACACACTGCGCCCAAAGGCGACATCCTCCTGACTTCTAACGTCTACCTGGTAGAATCTAGTTAACGTGTGTACTAAGGACCATGTTGTGGCCTTACAGACTTGAGCCAGGGAGGCTTGGTGATGCACTGCCCATGAAGTTCCAACTGCTCTTGTGGAGTGCGCCCTAACTTTGAACGGAGGCGGTCTCCTTTTCAAGCCATAGGCTTGTATTATGACCTGTCGAATCCACTTGGCTAAAGTAGATTTTTGATGCTGCCTGACCCTTTCTGGGGCCTTCCGGCAGAACAAACAAAGTATCCGTTCTGCGAATCTGAGCAGTGGCTTTTAGATAAGCTTTAACTGCTCTTACTACATCCAAAGAATGCAATAACTTTTTCTCTACCGAGCTAGGTTTGGGGAAAAAGGAAGGAAGAACCACATCTTGGTTCAAATGGAACCTCCATACCACCTTAAGAAGAAAGGCTGGATGAGGACGTAATACTACTCTGTCCTTATGGACAACCAGATATGGCTCCTTACAGGACAAGGCGGCTAATTCCGATACTCTTTTAGCCGAACAAATGGCTACTAAGAAAATCAATTTCCTGGTGAGAAGAACCAAGGAAATGTGCCGCAATGGTTCAAATGGTTGTTTCTGTAGAACCGACAGAACCAGGTTTAAGTCCCATGGACATATGGGAATACTAACCGGAGGGCTAATACGCATCACTCCTTGTATGAAAGCTTTGACTAATGAATGCAAAGCCAAGGGCCTTTGTAAAAATATTGACAAGGCCGTCTGACCCTTGATAGTACTCAAGGCAAGCTTCCTATGTACAGCCCACTGTAGGAAGTCCAGAATCCTACCTATTACGTACTTACGTGGATGCCATTTCTTGGCCTCACACCACGTGATGTACGCCTTCTAGATCCTATAATAGATCTGCCTGGATACCGGCTTCCTGGCATTGATCATGGTAGATACCACAGGATTAGAGAGCCCTCTCCTTTTTAGAATGTGGGCTTCAATAGCCAGGCCGTCAAACCTAGGGCTGGTAAGGAAGGGTAGTATATCGGTGCTTGCGAAAGCAGGTCCGGACGATGTGGGAGGGTCCCAGGACTTCCCACTGACATTTTTACAATCTCCGCGTACCATACCCTTCGGGGCCACGCTGGAGCCACCAGAATCACTGGTTTCTTTTCTACCCTGATTCTGCGGATTAATCGCGGTGGGAATGCATATATCAGCTTGAACTGATCCCAAGGGAACACTAGGGCATCCGAACCGCAAGCTAGGGGATCCCTTGTGCAAGACACAAATCTGTCCACCTTTGCGTTGAATCTGGATGCTAGCAGATCTACATCCGGTGTTCCCCACCGCTGGCATATTGCCTGGAAAACCTCGGGGTGAAGAGACCATTCCCCCGGGCATAATTGCTGGCGACTTAAAAAGTCCGCTCTCCAATTTTCCACTCCTGGGATGAAAACCGCGGATATGGCTGGGACATATCTTTCTGCCCATTCCAGGATGCAATTCGCTTCCCTCTGGGCTGCACGTCTCCTGGTGCCACCCTGGTGATTGATATATGCCACTGCTGTGGCATTGTCTGATTGAATTCTGACAGGGGACCCTTGGAGTTTGGATGTCCATGCTACTAGGGCATACCGGGCTGCTCGTATCTCTAAGAGATTGATGGGCAGGGCCTTCTCTGCTTCTGACCACTTGCCCTGGAGAGACCATTGCTCCAGTACTGCCCCCCAGCCTATGAGGCTGGCATCTGTAGTGACCACCTTCCAAGAAACCGGACTGAAGGGTTTCCCTTTTTCCAGATTCTGGGGCACCAACCACCAATGGAGGCTCTTGCGAACGGAAGGGGACAGGGACATTGGTAAGTCTTAAGCCTGAACTTTTTTGTTCCAGGCTGACAGTATGGCCCTCTGCAAGTTCCTTGAATGGAATTGACCGTAGGGTACTGCTTCGAATGAAGCCACCATTTTTCCCAGCAGCCTCATACACAGGCGTATGGATGGTTTTCTTTTTTGTACCCACTAAGTGGGTCAAATCTTTCAAAGACGACACCTTCTCTGGAGGTAAGAAAATCTTTCTCTGATTTGAATCCAGTCTTAGCCCCCAAGTATTCCAGACTTTTGACTGGTTTTAGGGCTGACTTGTCTCGGTTGATAATGCAACCGTGAGATTCCAGATACTTGATTGTCTTGTGAACGACCACTTCTAGTTTTTTTCACTGAGTGGTCTATCAGCAACAAGTCGTCTAGATATGCCATTATCGTTACACCTTGTGTTCCTAGTTTGGCCAATCGTAGGGCCAGAATTTTTGTGAACACTCGTGGTGCTGTGGCCAGACCGAAAGGTAAGGCTCTGAACTGAAAATGGCGCCCTTCTACTGCAAAGCGTAGAAATTTCTGGTGGGCCGGACAGATGGGAATATGCAAATAAGTATCCCTTATGTCGATCGAGGCTAACCATTCCTGCCCTTGTAGGGCGGTGTCTACCGATCGGATCGACTCCATCCGAAAAAGTCCTGATATGTAGGAACTTGTTTAGCCCTTTTATATTTAATATGGGCCTCACGTCCCCATTTGGTTTGGGGACTGTGACAAGGTTCGAGTAAAACCCAAACCCGCTTTCTTCCAAGGGAACCCTCATGATTACCCTTGGAGCAATAGTTGTTCTAGTGCCAGAAGGAGGGATCCTCTCTTCTGGGGATCGCTTGGCACGTTTGACCTCATAAAATGGGCAGGAGGAATGTCTTTTAACTCCAGCCTGTATCCCAGACTTACTGCGGAGATCACCCATCTGTCTCTGATGGTGTTTCGCCAGGTCTCTGTGAACAACTGAAGTCTTCCCCTCACTCGATTGAGTGGGGGCAACCCTTCATGACTTGGGGGGAGGTTTTGTACCTCTCTTGACCCAGGGTTTCTTGTTACCCTGTGATTGTCCCTGATTTCTGCCCCCTGGAATTGACCGCGGAGGCCGTCGGAACTGTTTCACAGCCGATGTGCCAGGGACTGGAGAAGTAGGCCTCTTAAAAGAAGGACTTCTACCCTTGTTCTTTCTTACAGGGAGCTTCAGCAGACCAGTTTTTGAGCCATAGAAGTCTACGCATATGTCTACAGACAGCGTAAAGCGGGAGGCCTGTTGGATTGTATCCTTTATGGCATCCACCGCAACACAAGGCTCTAGGTAGGTCAGCTAGGGCAAGAGCCTGCTGATCTGGTAAGTCCTTTAAGACTTGTTTCAACTGATCTTTCATTGCTTGGCAGACTCCAATCGCTGCTACTGCAGGTTGTGTCACCATGCTTGCTGTAGAGAAAGCAGATTTTAGTAAAGACTCCAATTTTTTATCTATTGGGTCTTTGAACATTGGAACATTATCTACTGGACCTGTCAGTGATTTATTTACACAAGAGATGGCTGTGTCCACTGTAGTAACCCTCCATTTTTTTATGAACTTATCCTCCATGGGATAGATCACTGGAAATCTCTTGGGGGGAGTAAATATTTTGTCAGGATGCTCCCAATCCTGGTAAATAAGCCCTTCCAATAAAGGGTGGATTGGGAAGGAACAGACAGTCTGGGGAGCTTTCAGCGACCCCAGGCGAGGAAACAGTAGTGGTTGATGGTTCCGCCAGAGGCATTTAAAATGCTGCTCGGACCATGTTAGTCAGAGACTGAACCCATAATCTTTCAGCCTGAGATGCTGAGAAAGGTTCTTCCACTGTTGATACCTCTATAACTGAATCAACCTCACCTGATCCCCTTCAGGTAGGTCGATCTCTGGGACTGTTCCTCCACTAACAGGCACTCTGCAGGAGGAGATGGAGGTCGGACGCGCTTTTCCTGTGAAAAGCAGCGATCAATGCTGTTAATCTCTCTTCCAATCCTCCCAGAGTTGAGGATAAAACCTCCTCTGTTATATATACAGGAGCAGGTGGACTGGGGACAGCCGCAGTACCAGGTACTCCTGCGGGGTTTCCTATGGCTACTGACCTCTGAAATTTCAGGGGAGATTCGCGCAGTACAGCATGCCCAAAATCCTCAGAGCCCGATGGAGACCCCTTTCGCTTCTTGGAAGATTTATTTCCAGAGCGTCTGGACGACATATCTATAAGCACAAAGCTGAGGTATTCCCGTCGTCATACACCAATTTTGCTGGTAATAGTCTAACACAGTTGCTGCAATATACCAGCTGGTGTCCACTAAAGTGTCTTTCTATTGGGATGCCTGCATCAACCGCCTCTGTGTGCCACCGTTTTGTTGTTAGCTCTGCTTGCATCCAGCTGACACTTGTACTGTGTCTTTTACACATGCTGGGACGCCTGCACATGCGCAGAAGCGCCGCGGCGCGCATCGAGCGTCATCCACCCGCCCCGCCCCTTTTTTTTCACCCTTTTTGCCGGAGGGCCTGTGCGGTGGATGAGCGCAGCAACAGGGCAGAGGAAGTGGATTCCCACAGAGAACTTACCAACTGCCTGGATCTTTTGACTTGAGAAAACCAAAGATCCACATGACAAGAAAAAATGGACCACAGCGGCCTCTAGTGGTTTAACACAGGTACCGCGGTAATCTTTTTTTTTTTTTTTTTTTGACTACTATTAAAATTTTACATTTTCCAGTAGTTACAGGCATACACAGATATTAGCGGGAATACCGTTAGGTAACAGACAGAAAGACAAATTAGGCTTGGGGGTCCCCCAATAGAACCAAGTTCCTGGGGGCCCCCACTTACCTGTTCCCCGCCGCAGGACTCTGTTTGGTCCACAGAAGCCCAAACTTCACCTATCACGGCAGGCATTGTAATTAAACCTTCAGGGACCGGGTTCCCAAGGATTCCACTCCCCTGGACCTGTATAGCACCCTGCACAGAAAACATCTTGGTCGTGGGTATGACCAGAGCTCTGGATCCCAGGGTCCAGCCCTCCTAAGAGAGGCATTACAGGCAAAACCTTGCTCTTCTGCTGCAAGGCCCGGGTACCGACCGTTTAGCTATGAAGCTTTTTTGGTGGGATCCGGAACAGCTTACTAAGGCCCGTAAAAGAACCTGTACGCAAGCCCAGTGAAAACACATGTTACTCTTTGGCCAACACCTTAGACACTGGCAAAAAAACTGAGGCGCTCCCGGATGGGAGGGGCTTATATAGGGGAGGGTACTTCCGGTTTGGAAGTTGCCAGTGCCAGCACCTGAAGGTAAACTATATAACCCATTAGTAATGACTAAGTCGCTCTGTGTCCCGTGATGTACGAAAAAGAAAATCGAAAAGCAACAGTAACTCCCAAGGTATGCAGAATACTATTTCTGAATGTACAACACATTGAACCTTAAAGCTGATGGGCTACAGCAGCAGAAGACCACACGGGTGCCACTCCTGTCAGCTAAGAACAGGAAACGGAGGCTACAATTCGCACAGGCTCACCAAAATTGGGCAATAGAAGGTTGGAAAACAGTTGCCTGGTCTGATGAGTCTCGGTTTCAGCTGGGACATTCAGGTGGTACGGTCAGAATTATGACTACAGTGTACCCATCTTCTGATGGCTACTTCCAGCAGGATAATGTACCATGTCACAAAGCTCAAATCACCTCAAACTGGTTTCTTGAACATGACAATGAGTTCACTGTACTCCAATGGCCAGGCCTCCACAGTCACCAGATCTCAATCCAATAGAGCACCTTTGGGATGTGGTGGAACATAGATTCACATCATGGATGTGTAGCCAACAAATCAGCAGCAACTGCGTGATGCTATCGTGCCAATATGGAGCAAAATCTCTGAGCAATGTTTCCAACACCTTGTTGACTTTATACCATGAAGAATTAAGGCAGTTCTGAGGACAAAAGGGGGTCCAACCCCAGACTAGTAAGGTGTATCTAATAATGTGGCTGGTGAGTGTATAATACATATGTAAGTATATATTCAGTAGTTCACGTTATCTGTTTTTATATTTTTCCTAACAGCCTTTTGTGACCAAAAAACGAAAATAACTTTTTAAGCTACCATTTATGAAAGAGAAATATGCTCATATTTACTGAACCTGGAAAGCAAAGACCATATTACTGACCTACTTTCTGCATTCAACACAGTTCTTTCTACGAAAAAGTTTTGCAGTAACAACATGTACCTAGCAGAGCAATGCTATATATGACTGCTCTTCTACAAATAAAGCATGGAACTAGATGTCCCTGACTGTCATCATTAGTGTTTTGTTCTGATTCTCTTTCAGCACAGGATTGGAGCCAGCAGGCATTTCAACAGCTGTGCCCCTTTTCTCTGTCATTTTCCACCTGGGTGCCACTTCCATCTCTGGAGCTTAGCACGAGATATATCTGCCAACTCTGCATAAAGTGAGATCCACATTTCTCTAACCTTTTCCTCTTCAGATACTGTGAATGCATCCATGTATAATATTACGGTACATGAAGAACGGTGAGGATAATTTATGAAAACTGAAGTGACACATGTTGAAGAGATGTCTACTACAGTGACCATGTTTAAAGCTGAAGTTTGGTTAAATAATTTTTTTTAAAATCAGCACCAGGGACAGAATTTACACTGACTGAAAAGTATACCTTGTCCTGGTGGCTGCTATGTTCAATTAAAGACTTATTCCTGTGCCCCACCTACCCCCCACAGTTATGATTGGCCACCAGGGCTGGACTGGGACAAAAATTTGGCCCTGGACTTCATCCAGACTGGCCCACTTTAATTCAATAAAATGCTGCCCCCACCCCCCCAAAAAATCACACCCACCAAAAGGCCCCTACATCCATTATTGTATATCATGAGAGGGTGAGAGAGAGGGGAATGAGAGAGAGAGAGGGAGGGTTGAAGGAAAGGGGGTGAGAGGGGGTGGGTGAGAGAGCGGGGTGAGTGTAAGAGAGAGGGAGTGAGTGTAAAAGAGAGGGGGTGAGTGTAGGACCCCTTTCACACTGAGGCGGTTTTCATGCGCTTTTGGGTTAAAAATAGCGCATGTAAAGCACCTGAAAAACGCCTCTGCTGCAGTCCCAGTGTGAAAGCCTGAGTGCTTTCACACTGGGGCGCTGCCAGGGTGTTAAAGAAAGTCCTCCAAGCACCATCTTTGGGGCGGTGGAGGAGCGGTGTACCACTCCTGCCCATTGAAATGAATGGCCACCGCTGCTGAAGCGCCTGCAAAGCACTTCGGCAGCAGCGCTACACGGGCGCATTTAACCTTTAATTCGGCTGCTAGCAGGGGTTAAAAGCGCCTGCTAGAAGCCGAATAGCGCAGCTAAAACGACAGTAAAGTGCTGCTAAAACTAGCAGCGTTTTACCGTCAATGCCCACCCCAGTGTGAAAGCAGCCTAAAAGTCAGGGAGTGAATGAGACAGAGGAGGGGGCAGAGAGAAAGAGGGGGGGGAGCTGAGAGACAGAGGGGGGCTGAGATACAGAGGGGGGAGCTGAGAGACAGAGGGGGGAGCTGAAAGACAGAGGGGGGAGCTGAGAGACAGAGGGGGGCTGAGAGATAGGGGGTTGAGAGACAGGGGGGAGCTTAGAGACAGTAGGAGGGAGCTGAGAGACAGAGGGGGAGCTGAGAGACAGAGGGGGGAGCTGAGAGATAGAGAAATAGAGCTGAGAGATAGAGGAGGGGACTGAGAGACAGTGGGGTCTGAGAGACAGAGGAGGGGTCTGAGAGACAGAGGGGGGGCTGAGAGACAGATGGGGGCTGAGAGACAGAGGGCGGATGAGAGACAAAGGGGGGCTGAGAGAAAGAGGGGAGAGCTGAGAGACAGAGGGGGCAGCTGAGAGACAGAGGAGGAGAGCTGAGAGACAGAGGAGAGGTCTGAGAGACAGAGGAGGGGTCTGAAAGACAGATGGGGGGTCTGAAAGACAGATGGGGGGTCTGAAAGACAGAGGGGGGGTCTGAGAGACAGAGGGGGGTCTGAGAGATAGAGGGGAGCTGAGAGACAGAGAAGGGGCTAAAAGAGGGGGGACTGAGAGACACGGGAACTGAGAGACAGATGGGGGGACTGAGAGACAGAGGGGGGTCTGAGAGACAGAGGGGGGTCTGAGAGACAGAGGGGGAGCTGAGAGACAGAGGGGGGCTAAGAGACAGAGGGGGGCTGAGAGACAGGGGGAGTTGAGAGACAGAGGGAGGGAGCTGAGAGACAGAAGGGGGAGCTGAGAGATAGAGGGGGAGAGCTGAGAGATAGAGGAGGGGGCTGAGAGACAGTGGGGGGCTGAGAGACAGTGGAGGGGTCAGAGAGACAGAGGGGGGTCTGAGAGACAGAGGGGGGTCTGAGATACAGAGGAGGTCTGAGAGACAGAGGAGGGGTCTGAGAGACAGAGGGGGGTCTGAGAGACAGTGGGGGGGCTGAAAGAGGGGGGACTGAGAGACACTGGGACTGAGAGACAGAGGGGGGGACTAAGAGACAGAGGGGGGACTGAGAGACAGAGGGGCAGAGAGACAGAGGGGAGGGCTGAGACAGACCACATAGCACTGTCCCTTTCTGCAGTCCCTCCTCTGCCTCTGCTCACCCCCCCGCTGTCTCAGTGTTTTGGCACGTTTGTGTAGGATGCCGGGTACCTGATGGCCAGCAGCGGCAGCGCCGAGTCTCCCTCTTGATCCGGGGGGTGCTCTGGCTGCTCTGCTCCTTACAGCGGCTCATGTTATCTTCCTCCGGGCTCCTAGTCAGCCTGCACTCTGGTTCAGGCCGCATGGTTCCTGGAGCAGAGAGGAGGTTGAGGAATCAAGGTTCTGGGAGCGCCGGGGTGGCCGCGCTCGCTCCTGTTCGCCTCTTCGGTGGCCAGGGAGGTGGTGGAGCTCTTCTCCCTCCTCGGCTTTTACATCCAACTGCCCTCCTCGCTGGCCACCTTCCCCGAATCCCTGCCGCTGTTTGCTGCCACGCTCCCGCTGCCGCCGAACTCTGCATAAAAAAAAGCCCACTAAAAAAAGAAAATGTTTTATTTTTTTTGTAGGCCGTTTTTTGTGGCCCGTTTTTTCCCCGAATCCCGTCGCTGTTTGCTGCCACGCTCCCGCTGCCGCCGAACTCTGCATTTTTTTTTTAAACTGCCCACTGAGCCATCGGCCCACCGGGAAACTCCCGGTAGTCCCGATGGCCAGTCCATCCCTGTTGGCCACCCTGTAATGCCAAAACACGTTATGTGTATTCACTGTACTTTTAACAGTTGTAGAAAAATAAAGATATGGATTTTGGAACCTACCAAGTATCCAGCTTGTACTCAACATAGATTTATTTAGATTTTACCCCTCTACACTACATTTATAGGATTTATTTCACAAAGGCAAATAGACTGTTTATTTTGAAAGATAATTCCCGTACGCGGCTAGGCTTCTAAAAAGTCCCACACATGTGGTATTCCCGTACTCAGGAGAAGCAGCAAAATGTATTTTGGGGTGCAATTCCACATATAACCATGGCATGTGTGAGCAATATATCATTTAGTGACTACTTTTTGTAATTTTTTTTTCTTTTTTTGTCATTATTCAATCACTTGGGACAAAAAAAAAATATTCAATGGGCTCAACATGCCTCTCAGCAATTTCCTTGGGGTGTCTACTTTCTAAAATGGGGTCATTTGGGGGGGTTTTGTGCTATTTTGGCATTTTATGGCCTTCGAAACTGTGATAGGTAGTGAGGAGTGAAATCAAAAATTTGCGCCCTTAGAAATCCTGAAGGCGGTGCTTGGTTTTCGGGGGCCCGTACGCGGCTAGGCTCCTCAAAAGTCCCACACATGTGGTATCCACGTACTCAGGAGAAGCAGCAAAATGTATTTTCTTTTTTTGTCATTATTCAATCACTTGGGACAAAAAAAAATAGTCAATGGGCTCAACATGCCTCTCAGCAATTTCCTTGGGGTGTCTACTTTCCAAAATGGGGTCATTTGGGGGGGTTTTGTACTGCCCTGCCATTTTAGCACCTCAAGAAATGAGATAGGCGGTCATAAATTAAAAGCTGTGTAAATTCCAGAAAATGTACCCTAGTTTGTAGACGCTATAACTTTTGCGCAAAACAATAAATATACGCTTATTGACATTTTTTTTACTAAAGACATGTGGCTGAATACATTTTGGCCTAAATGTATGACTAAAATTGAGTTTATTCGATTTTTCTTATAACAAAAAGTAGAAAATATCATTTTTTTTCAAAATTTTCAGTCTTTTTCCGTTTATATCGCAAAAAAAAAAAATCGCAGAGGCAATCAAATACCATTAAAAGAAAGCTCTATTTGTGGGAAGAAAAGGATGCAAATTTTGTTTGTGTACTGTTGCATGTCTGCACAATTTACAGTTAAAGCAGCGCAGTGCCAAATTGTGAAAACACCTCTGGTCATTAAGCTGTGTATTGGTCCGGTCGTTAAGTGGTTAAAGGGAGTGCTCCTAATCTCAGCTTATTACCTGTATAAAAGACACCTGTCCACAGAAGCAGTCAATCAGATTCCAATCTCTCCACCATGGCCAAGACCAAAGAGCTGTCCAAGGATGTCAGAGACAACATTTCAGACCTACACAGGGCTGGAATGGGCTACAAAACCATCGTCAAGCAGCTTGTTGACAGTTAGTGTGATTATTCACAGATGGAAGAAACACAAAATAACTGTCAATCTCCCCCAGGCTGGGGCTCCATGCAAGATCTCACCTCGTGGAGTTTCAATGATCATGAGAGTAGTGAGGAATCAGCCCAGAACTACACAGGAGACTCTTGTCAATGATCTCCAGGCAGCTGGGACCATAGTCACCAAGAAAGCAATTGGTAACACACTACGTTGTGAAGGACTGAAATCCTGCAGTGCCAGCAAGGTCCCCCTGCTCAAGAAAGCACATGTACAGGCTCATCTGAAGTTTGCTAATGAACATCTGAATGATTCAGGGGAGAACTGGGTGAAAGTGTTTGTTTCCCTTGCGTCTATCTAGCAAGGTTACTCTGTGGTATAACAAGGAAGCTGAGACTTCTGCAGTGTGTAAATGTGCTTTTACTATACAAAGATGCTGTACATACAAACTATAACAATATTAGGAATACACTACAAGACTGACAGATATCTATAACAAGCAAAATGCCTAGAAAATAGAACAGCCTATGGTCTATAACTACAAATACATTTAAAGGTTACTTATCTTCTGTTACTCGTGATCTCCATTGGCAATGATTCTTCTTGGAGACCAGGTTCTGTTCTTCTATCATGAGTGGCTTCTTCTGATGTTACAGCAACATGATGTGTGTCTGTCCTAGCTTATGCCTGCTTTTATGTGTCAGGCTGAGCAACAGAAAACATACCTGTTTACTGTAGCTGTACAATAGCATTGATTACAACAATGCTATCTACCTATTGTCTACTCAAAACAAACCTGTCAGTAATCTAAACAGTCATTCTTTCAGTTTGAGAGCTGAAAGAAATCTCAACCAAGTAATGTCTTACTTGTTTACTGTGGCTATAGAGACATTAGCCTATTGAATACAACGATGGTATCTAACCCCATTGTATGAAAAAAGCATTTGTTTGAGAAATCTACTCAAACCAAAAGACTGACCAACTCACTATTGTAAAATTGTCCCATGTATCCTATGTCTGATTAATATAATAAAAAATCATATTTTTAACAAACGCAACACATTCCGCCCTATGATTTTTTTTTCTCTCAGACTACACACAGAAAATCTCTTCATTACTAAAAACTCAATATACACATGAATTTTTCATTAAATGCAACCCCTCCCATATTTCTGTCACTGGGAAGGTGTTTCAGTCTTTGGATAAAAGTTCATTAGAAAGTCCATTCTAAAGTTCTTTAGAAACAAGTCCAGGCTTGAAATACATCAAAGGCCTTGTTCTCCACAGCTCTTGTGATCTTCCTTCATTCTTTCCATCATGTAACCACTTTTCTCTGGTCTTCCTATGGATCAAATCGGAGACAGCCTGTGGAGTGGAAAAGAAAGCAGATTATCTGTTCCTTCTAACAATACATAAACAGTAGATCCTGGCCCTTCAGCTACAATCTCTCCTCTAAATGGCTTCTTGCCTGGATATCTGACCAATACTTTGCCACCTGCCTGTATGCACCCCTGACCCTCCCAAAGAACATCAATTGGGAGGAGAGGAAATATACTGATATTTCCCAGAAGATCACTGCTGTTTATTTTGGAAGGTTTGATGTTATTTAGCCTCACTTTCCACTCTTGCTGAGAAGTATCCACTAACCAGTCAGAGTCCCAGCCACTGTCTTGAAGCTCATCTGCCAATGCAAATATAACTTCAAACCTTCCTGCCAGATTCCCTCTCATTCCTAGATAGGCTTCAGCTTCAGATACGTCACTCTTGGTTTCTATGTCATGGGAAGCAGTAACATGGTATCTGGTAAACCCTGTTCTTTCAGGAACCTTACATAAATACTGAACTCTGCACTCCAGCTGTGGAATCTGTGCCTCAGCCCCTACCATCCTCTCATATGGTGTGCTTTTGGCTATTGGCCTAGAATTTAACAACATGACTGCCTGTGTGAGGACCCGATCCCACCCCCTTAGTGTATGTGTGGGTGTAATTTTGCATATCTGGTCCTTCAATAGCCCGTTGTATCTTTCAATCAAACCAGCTGCCTGTGGATGGTATGGGATGTGGCACAACCAGTACACTCCAGAATATTTGGCCCACTGCTGTACTGTTAATCCGGTGAAGTGTGAGCCATTATCACTTTGGACTTGTTTGGGACAACCATAAGCAACGACAAGTTTCTGAAGCAGTTGAAGCGTTGCGGCTTGATCTGCACGTTTGCAAGGATGGACAAGCATAAGTCCTGAATATGTGTCCACTGCAGTGCAACAATATCTCAGTCCGTTGTTTCCCCGGGACAGGGGACCAATGAAGTCCATCTGCCAGATCTCTGCAGGCCTCTCACCCCTCTTAATCGACCCGCTGGAGTGCTTTTGCAATGGCCATTGTCGCACTTCTCCACACACTGTACAGTTCCCTATTACAGTCTTTATCATGTCCATGGATATAGGCAATCCTCTCTGCTGTGCCCATTTATATGTTGCTTTCTGCCCCAAATGTCCAGATTGCTTGTGGGCCCAGTTGGCCAAGTTCATCAAAACAGGATCAATTGGCACAACTGCCTTCACTTTGGCGATTTCATCTGCAACTCTGTTATAGTTCTCAAAGTCTGGTACTAGGGGCACATGTGCATCAACATGCCCCACTTTTATGGTGCGGGAGTGAGCTTCCTTCCAGATGTAGTCCCAGACTTCCTTGCCTCCCCACACCACCTTTCCATGAATCATCCATTCATTGGACTTCCACGTGGGCATCCAAGTTGTCAGTCCTTTAAAAACCGCCCAGCTGGCAGTGTAGATAGTGACATGGGAAGAAGGATCCTCCTGAAGAGTCATCACTACAGCTTTCAACTCTGCATACTGACTGGACCCTCCGATTCCGGACTCCTGCAGGACTGTGTCTGTACTTGGGTTGTAGGCTGCTGCTGTCCATTTACGCCCAGACGAGGTGATTATGGCTGAACCATCAGTGAACCACGCTGACTCCATGTCTTCTGACAGAGACTCAAAGGGTGGAGCCTCTTGAATGGGGGATGACTGCAGCACAGGAATTTCTTCTTCTGGCCGGGTGCTGGTAAAAGTAACAAGCCCTGCCAGCTGTTTTGAAATGTCTCTAACATCCCCAGCTGCAATACCCCCTCTTTCTTGAAGGTACCACTTCCATTTCATTAGTGTCTGGTTCTGGGCTACAGCTGCCCTAGTGGTCAGTCCATTATCTCTCACCCATCCTGCTATTGGCAATGCAGTATGGATGGTGACTGTGTCCTTTCCTGTAATGGTCTCTACATGTTGAAGTGCTGTGTAGGCCCCAAACAGGTACTTCTCTAGGGGCGTGTATCTCGTCTGTGCCCCTGTCAGTTGTTTGGACCAAAATCCAATAGGTATTGCTCTCAGTCCTTTCTTTTCATTTGGCTGCCACAGACTCCAAGATATGGTACCATTCTGCTCCACTACATCCAGCTGAAATGGTACTCCTTGTCTCACGGGTCCCAATCCCTGATGCTGCAAAATAGCTTCTTTAGCAGCCAGGAATGCAGTCCGCTGCTCTGAACCCCATGAGAACTCAGTCTTTTTTCTGTTAACATTGTATATAGGCCTCAGAATCAGTCCAAGATGTGGGATGAACGATCTCCAGAATCCCACAACTTCAATGAACTTCTGTGCCTCCTTTTTGGTAGTAGGGGGCAACAGTGCCTGGATAGTTTGCACAACTGTCTCTGGAATCTTCCTCTGTGGCCCAGTCCACATCATTCCTGTGGCAGGTCCTTGGACTTTGTCTCTGTTGATAGCCCACCCTCTGTTCTCCAAGTGCTGTATCAGCAGGTGCAGTGCTTCAGTTACATCTTCTTTTGTCCCAGAGATCATGATGTCATCAATGTAGTGAAACACAGCGACTTTCAAATTCAGGGTACTTAAATCTCGGGCAATCAGTCCATGACAAATCGTTGGAGAATGAAGATAGCCTTGCGGAAGGATAGTGAAAGTGTGCTGGCGGCCGTCCCACACCATAGCAAACTGGTCTTGACACTCTGGGTCTATCAAAATTGAAAAGAACTTCCGGTTCCGGCGCCGCATGGAGTGACTGCTCCTCTCCTCGGCTCCCGCATCACGGCAATAAAACTGCCTATAAAGCCAGCCTGAGATGCCCTACGATCCCCCCTACACCTACGGGCACTCCCCGCCCTCCATATGGACCGATTTGTAGAAAAATCCGGCGCTCGCACGCAAACGGCCCTGACGGCGCCGCCGGCCCAGCCGCAAATCGAGGCCCCGGTCTCAGCCTACACGGCTTCTTCTCCACCACCACCGCCGACGGGGATGGAGGTAAGCAGCTGCTCAAGTCTCCCTACCTCCCCACATGCCTCAGCATCCCAGCTACCCAGTGACAACACTACAGAACGCATAGCACAGGCTGTGGCTGCTCTCCTGTCCCCCATGATAGCCGCATCTGTGGAGAAGGCAGTAAATGCAAGGATGGCCCAAATCAAGTCCCAGATAGGGGAACACAACACCAGACTCAATGAGCTGGAGCACCGCCTATCCAGTGTGGAAGAGGAGCTATACCAGGCACAGGCCACAGAGCAAGCCCAGGATAAGACTAATCAATATATCATCCAAAAGTTGGACGATTTAGAGAACAGGGCCAGGAGGAGTAACCTGCGATTCGTAGGTATCCCGGAATCGCTGCAGACCTCTGCAATTTCAGAATTCTGTGCTGTGCGCATTCCGGAAGCCCTAGGCCTCTCGGGCCCCTGCACAGTGGAAAGGGCCCATCGCATGGGAGCTTTAAATTCTGACCGCAAAACCCCTCGGCCAATAATTGCCAAATACCTCAACTACTACAAGGCCCTTATTCTACAAAAATTCAGACAAACCCTCTCACTTCAAATTGATGGAATAAGAGTCCTTATATTTGCTGATTACTCCATAGAGGTCTCTAAAAAAAGGAAAGCTTTTCAGCAGGTCTGCACGGAACTCTACAAACAGCAAATCAAATTCACTCTGGCTTTTCCAGCCGTTCTCCGCCTCAAAGCATCTACCGGCGAACAACTGTCTTTTCATGACCCCTCCGAGGCGGAAGCCTTCCTGCGGTCCTCCCAGCACGGCTCGCACCCTCACACCCCATCAAAAACCGCACCACTCAACCGTCCTCTGGACCAAAGAAGCCCACGAAAGGACTCCCCCAAACGATTCAGAGCTTCTCCCCCAGTCCAATTCAGGCTAACCCAGCGCTGAAATGGTCTATGTGACTCTTGCACTTATTTCTCAACTCCTCGATGCTGCTTACAATGCAGTACATTAGGTTTGTCTTTTCTGTTGTTTATACGCCTATTACTTCACCTCTTATCCACATGGGACTCCCCCCTGGGTCCACTTAGTTTTTAGGTAGCAGTTATACTCAGCTATACAGTTATATACATCTGTACCCTACAGATGACTGCTCAGCTAGTTATGTTTTCTTTGATAACCTTGCCCAGCTAGAAACAGCTTTCTTTTGGTTGCACTCCAAACTGTGTTCATTATTTTATGTGTACCCTTCCCGGCCTCACTGTGTATAGCCGCAACATCCCCCCCCCCCCCCGTTTGCATCCCTCGCCGACCGCATAAAAACCCCTCTCCTAACGCGGTCTCTCGGCTGTCCTGACATCAGAGCCGTGCATTGGGAACCGACTTACACAGTGACTCCATGCGGAAAGAAGTGAAGTTCTTGTGATTGCTTATGTTGTTTATGTTGTTTTTGCTTTTGTTTCAGGTCCCACCTTTTATCCCCCCCATCCCCCCTTTAGCCTAGGAAAATTAGTGGCAACAGTCCTCCTGACACCTGTCCCCCAAGACAGGTATAGCACCTTTCCTCTTCCTCTGGTACTCACCTTAAAATTCCACCTACACGGTAGATTAGTTGTAAATTCTTCACAAACCCCTCACCCAATATCCCTAACATGAAAATAGTTTCTTGGAACGTGAAAGGGCTTAGGTCCCCCAATAAGAGAATGAAGATCCTCCGTCATCTAAAACGACTTAACACTGACATCGCCCTACTCCAGGAAACTCACTTACCAGCCCCTGATTTTCATTGCATGAAAAAACTCTGGGTAGGCACGGTCCTAGGCTCTGGGGCCAGTGGCCGTAAAGCAGGAGTCCTTCTCCTGATCCATAAGAACCTTCCCTGCACGGTCCTATCGGTAAATTCAGATGATCATGGACGGCTTATCTCAGCACATGTCCAACTAGGATCCAAGGAATTAGTAATATCTAACATATACACCCCTAACAGCCCCGGCACAACCTTTTATAGCGAACTTTCAGCATGGTTGCTTCAAAACACCCAGCTCCCCCATTTAATAGGAGGTGATTTCAATGACGTTATGCACCAAACTGATGACAGATCGTCCCCTAAACGCCCCACACCAGGCCTCGACCCTATTTCCCCTACACTCTTTGCATCCACCATGGACTCCCTTCACCTCCAGGACCTCTGGTGTTTAAAACATCCAGCGGATAGGGAATTCACCTTCTACTCCAACCCACATAACGTATTCACCAGAATAGATTATTTTTTTGGCTCTGACAACCTAATCCCCATGTTAACTGATGTAGACATCCTTGACATTGCCATATCTGACCACGCACCAATTTCGGCCCAATTTGACAACCTCGACCTACCTCCCCATCCCAAGATCTGGCGCTTCCCCTCCTACCTCTACAACAACTCTGATTTCCAGCAATTCATGGAAAGGTCATGGACAGAATATTCCACGGCCAATGCTCCATACTCTGATGACCCAAACCTCTTCTGGGACGCCGGTAAAGCGTTCCTCAGGGGTCGGATCATCTCCTATGCGACCTCTTTCAAGAGGAATACCCTATCAAAATACAAACTGGCTAGTTCCCGACTCCACCAGGCGCAAAGATCCTTATACACCATGGACTCCACTGATAATAGAAACGAATGGCATGCAGCCAAGAGGTCTTTTGATACTTGGGCAGACATACTTGAACTAACTAAGAAAGCACACTCAGATGCCACCTTTCATAAATTCGGAAATAAATCAGGCAAATTACTAGCCAGGCTATGCAAGGGACCCTCTCGCCCAACTCACATTACATCTCTAAAAGATACTGAAGGCAACGTGAACACCACACCGCAAACGATAAATAAAGCAATGCTTCAATACTACTCTGCGCTGTATGCCCCTGACCCTATTGACAAACAGGCAGCCGTCTCTTTCCTAGAGAACTTAGCCATTCCCAAAGTCACTCCCTCACAACTTGAGATCCTTAATGTTCCCATCTCCCTTTCCGAAGTCTCAGACACCATACGAAATTTGACCCCCTCTAAGGCCCCGGGCCCCGACGGATTCACTAGTGAATTCTACAAGACCCTCCAAAACATAACAGAACCCACCCTTCACAAGGTCTATAACGGCATATGGACTGGCGGCCCCTACCTACACTCGGGAAACCAGGCCATTATTAAACTACTCGCAAAAAAAGGTAAAGACCCCCAGGAACCAGGATCTTATAGGCCCATCTCCCTTTTAAACCTGGATGTCAAAATCCTATACAAGATCGTCGCCACTAGGCTTGCTGCCATCATCCCATCCCTGATACATCCAGCTCAATCTGGTTTTGTGAAAGGCAGAACGGCCACCCTAAACATTCGTAAGGTCATGTTGGCCTTGGAACATGCCAAACAAAATCCCGGCGGCGATTTTGCCATCATTACATTAGATGCGGAGAAAGCCTTCGATAATGTCAGCTTCGATTGGCTCTCCATGACCATGACAATGATGGGCTTTACAGGCCCCTTCTGCCATTTTATTAATGCCATGTACACAACCCCTACAGCTAAGCTGGTGGCAGCAGGCCTACTCTCGGATGACTTTCGCCTCCACAAAGGTACACGACAAGGCTGCCCCCTATCCCCCCTCCTCTTCAACATTGCTTTAGAACCCCTATCCAGACATCTTACCCAAAAAGCCCACTTACATGGCATAAAAATAGGAAATCACGATCTCCGCACATCCCTCTTTGCTGATGATGTACTAATTTTTTCAGCGAATCCCTCCTCAGACATGTCCACCATCAAAGAGGTATTTGATGATTTTAGATCCTGTTCTGGCCTCCGCATAAATTACGGCAAAAGTGAAATTCTCCCCATAGGAACTCTATCCAACCCTCCCTGGGTCCAACATTCCATGTTTTCTGTAGCTAGATCCCACATCACCTATCTTGGCATCAAAATAGGCAAACTGCCTTCCTCCCTGTATCACCTCAATTATCCTCCTTTGATCTCTAGGCTCTCTCAGGAAATGGTTAACTGGATGGATCTGCCCCTCTCGCTCCTGGGAAGATGCCACTTGGTAAAAATGGTAAGTTTTGCCAGACTACTGTATCCTCTACAAACTATCCCCTTGCTCCTTCACCACAAAGATGTTAAACTCATTAATACGGCTATCTCAAAATTTATATGGCAAGGCAAAAGACCACGTATGGCTTTAAAGAAACTATATCTTCCCAGACGCGAAGGGGGTATTAGTCTCCCGAATGTCAGAACCTATAACCTAGCATGTTTATTAAGAATTAGTCTAGACTGGATTTCACAGTCCTCGAGGTATTCAAATTACTCCATGGAGTCCTCAATGGCACATCCCTTCTCTTTAGTGGCTCTTCTTCACTGCAAGTGGAAATCGGTCCCACCTTTGTATCAACACAACTTACTACTGAGAGATACGGCCATCGCCTGGAGAGAAACCAGAAAGAGCCTCAAGCTCTCCCCATTCATGTCAAGCCATCTGCCAATACAAGGAAACCCAAACTTTCCACCTGGCCTGGAACATAAACCTTTAAAGATGTGGCAAGAAAACGATCTCACCAAATTTGCATCTTTATGCGACACTAAAACGGGTCGTCCTTTATCCTTCTCAACCGTTGCTGACATCTATTCACTCCCACGATCCCATGCGTTTCACTTTTGGCAATGCACCAGCTACTTGAAAACTGCATGCAAAGAGGACTATAAACGATTCACACCAAATTTTACAGACCTGCTACTCCTGGAAAGATCCTATACAATATCGGACATATACAAACCATTACTTCAAAAGACCACCCCTCCGCTAGCATCCTCATCTGCAGCCAATTGGGGAAAAGACTTCCCGGATGATGACCTGATAGACAAAATTCTACTTGGATACAACAAAGTGCAACGACTAACCCCCAATGAAATTTGGAGAGAATCTCAACTGAAAATAGTCCACCGTGCTCATATACCCTTCATTTACTCCGATACGGATCAAAACTGTGCTAAATGCCCCCTCTGCCACCATGTGAGACCTTCCCTAACCCACCGCTTTTGGGCGTGCTCATTCATCTCTTCTTTTTGGGATCAGGTTCTAGCCTACATTTTCGAAATAACACTACTAAAGCTTTCGAAGGATCCGCTCCTCCTTTTCTTTGGTTACTGGGACCCCCAACTACTGCCTTGGTCCCACGTGACAAATTCAACTAACACTGGTCACCCAAACCTTGGTCACACTCACAAAGATTGGTCTTTGATCTGTCTCCTGGTCGCACGGAGAACCATACTAAAGCAATGGATTTCATCCCACTGCCCTGCTACCACTCAAATCAAACGGGACCTCCTTCTTCTCCTATTTAAAGAAAGAGCTAATGCAGACTTCACACGTGCAGCCTCTAAAAACCGCTTCTACTCCGTTTGGGAACCCTTCATGCGCTCAGCATTATCTCCGGAGGATATAGCCAGCTTTGATCAGTACTCTTTCTCTTACCTCAAAGCTACCCCCCCTTCTTCAAGCCCAGGAGAAGAAATCTCCCCTGAAGGACAATCCGGCACCAACGATCTCTAATTGTTACCCAAACTAAGCTTAATCATATTTACTTCTCTCTGGACTTGGCTATTACCCCCCCTCCCTCCCTACACCCCTGTGTTGTTCTCAGCCATTTTTGGTTGGTTATTCTGCTTGTAATACTTGTAACTCTAGGTAGATACTCTTCTATATGATCCATCCAGGTACCCTCTAGTTGACAACAGATAAAGTTCGTAGGTCTTTTGATCTCTGTTTTTCTATATGTTTTTCACTGATATACCACGCTGATTTTATCCTATAAGATTCCTAGATTACAATGCTTAAACTTTTCCGTTTATTCTTACCTTCCTTTGTTTTTTCTCTAATTGAAAATTGAAAATTACTTTATAACATGTCTTGCAACTGCTGTTATTTTCATACATCCTAATAAAAAAAATTTGAAAAAAAAAAAAAATTGAAAAGAAAGCATTAGCCAGGTCTATCACAGCATGATATTCTCCTGCATCTTTAGCATTTTTCTCAACAATTGAGATCATATCTGGTACAGCTGACTTCAATGGAGGTGCCACTTTGTTTAGACTTCTGTAATCCACAGTCATTCTATATGTCCCATCAGGTTTCTTTACTGGGAACACCGGAGATGAGAAAGGACTTACAGCAGGTCTAAGGATCCCTACTCTCAACAGTTCTTGAATAGTCTCCCCAATTTCTTTGTGGCCTCCAGGAAGTCTGTACTGCTTGAGACAGACTGGCTTCTCTGGTGGAGGAATGTAGACAGGGGTCCATTTCGCATGATCTCTGACCACAGCCTTCACCGCCCTTACCAGATACGCTTTATCAGGATACCCGAATGTGAATGTACCTCTTTCAGTCTGAATTGACTGACCTTGAAGTACATCCATCCCAAGAATATTTTCAGGTAACTCTGATATTAAAACATTTGTCATAAATCCTGATCCCTTGCCAATAGCCAATTTCACCCGTATCCTAACTGCTGGTGTAGTTTGCCCTCCCAAGCCTTCTATATAAATCAATTCTCCTTTGTGATGAGAAGGATTTCCTTGCAAAAGTGTAACTTCAGCTCCGCTATCAATTAAAGATATTATATGTGTAGGAGAAGATGACTTCCCCCACCATACAGTGACAGGTGCATATGGGCGTCGGTCTCCTGCTGTCACTGCCCTTGCTGCTATTACAGGAGACTCACCTTCCCTTCATAAAGGATAAGGAACCTCCCAATCCCCTTTTCTGATTCTCTCTAACTCCTCCCCAGGATAAAGGGATTTGAGTTTGGGTTCATGTTCAGTTTTGGGAATTGGTTTAGGGCTAACAGGAGGGGTCTGTTCTGTTTCCTCTAAGTCTAGGCTGATGTTATCTTCACTAGGAGTAGTGTTTCTAACCCTGACAGTTTTCCCTACTAAATGTTTCCACCTCTTCAGCATTTCTGCAGTAGAAATGCCATCTATCTCATCTTTAGGTACTCCTGTCTTTAATAGGTCCACCCACATTACTTTCCTAGAAATAACTAGCCTGGTTTTCTCTTCACCTTCTGTCTTCTCTACCCCATTCCATTTCTTCTCTGTTCTTTTCTTCTTGTATTCTTCCTGTCTGGCCTTGACCTTATCTACTGCCCTGACAGGTTTTGTTTTAGTCTCCTCTATCTCCCCCAACTGGCTTAAAAGGGTTGTGGCCTCATGAATCTTGCTATTAAATCCCAGGCCTCCCAACAAGGACAATAATGGAGCCCTGAGATTAAATGGCACAGACTTCATCAGCTTAGAGCGCAGAGCAGACGTAAAGGGTTCCATATCTGGACCTATCCATTCTGGAAATGTATTTAATCCGGTTATTATTTGCAGTTGTAATTGCAGTTGTAATTGCTTTTATGTGGGAAAAACCATACAAAAACTATGGCAGAGAATCTACCGACATCTGAAAGGGATGAGGGATAAAGATCCTGATCTCCCTCTCGGCAGACACGCTGCCCAAGTTCATGGAGATAGTGTACCAAGTTTTGAGATGTTAGTTTTGGACAGGGTCCACCGCAGCCCCCGTGGGGGCGACTTTAATAAGCACCTACTTCAAAGGGAGCTGAGGTGGATCTCGACCCTCAACGCCACTTCACCGCCTGGCTTGAACCAGGCTATAAACTTTAAACCCTTTTACCTGTATTTACGTCTGGAAGGTTTGACAGGGATCTGTTAAACTGAGTCAAACAAGCTGGGTATACCCACCTATATGTTTTTTTCTTTCTTTTTCTTCAATATATTTTATTTTATTTTATTTTATTTATTTATTTATTTATTTATTTTTTGAGGTAAAATATGTATGTACTATGCCAGCTGTACAAAATATGTATTAATATTTTTGATGCATGCCCGTCATGCAGTGATGTTAAAAATTAAAAATTTAAATAAATCTTTACACACTGTATACAGATAGAGCAAATTTGATTTAATCGATGGAATTTGCCCGATGATACGCCCACTGGAGATCAGTGTTTATTCATTATATTGTTTATTCCTTATTATCTAGAAATCAATTAAATAACACTGGCACCTTGTACTCCGACACATCAGAGTCTGTGGCAATATTTGGGGCCGCTCATCTGGCCCACTGACGCTCCCCAGCACAAAAACAGCCCTCAGTTATTTTGATTATTGGGGGCTGCCTTGCTCGCGTTTGAGCAAATGGACGGTTATGTGCATATTTTCCCTCTCCCTGTCCTAACAATTATGGACTTATGGGATGGAGGGCATTGTTGTTACATTGTTACTACGTATGGGGCTTTTGACCAATCAACTGTGTTTCCTGTCCTCCCGGTGGCGCCATTTGGCGTGGCGCATATGTTGTTGCCTCCGCGCTGGCCTCCTTTTTGGCCTAAAGCGGACACCGCAGTAATCTATTCTGAGTCACTTCCGCCCTTCCTATTGTGCTGGCGGTCGGGTCGACGTCTGACGTCACCGCGCCGACGTTCTGACGTTTTCTTACGCTGACGTGGGTGCGTGGTGACGCTGGACGCCGCCTGGACCGAGGGCGGCCCTTGCGCGCGGCGTCTCGTTATGTAAGAGCTTCTCTGCAATACATGATTAATTTGTTTCTTTTAGTTGGACGTACTTTTTAGCCCTGTTGTGGCCTCCCACCCTCTATCTCATTGGCTGAGCTCCTTCCGTCCCTCCTGTTGGCGCCACTTGAGCTGATTGGCTGTAACACAAGCCACAGCCCTATATAAAATCCCACCGGGCTTTGTTAGTTTCTGCACAGCCAGAGTGTGGATGCTCTCGCGTCACTCTTACAGGTATGAAGTTCGCTTAGATACTAGATTATAGTTGTGGGATAACTGTCTACAGGGTTAGTATGGGATCCTCAAATTATAACTCACATATGTATGTCTTTGCAGAGAGACCTGTGGCGAGTCCCCGCTACAATTTGGGGCTTCCTTGTGAGCTTTGAGGGGCTTTTTTGGGCTGGCCCTGCTATATATCCCTGGCTCTGTTACCACGGTTGCTGTGTTATTATGGTCGCTGCATTTCTTCTATGCGACCACTAAACTTGCACTATATCCACTTGGGCTCTACATCATCGGGACAATCCCTCCAAGCGGCTGATGTTTGCGTTACCACTTGAGATGTATGCATGCAGTACTATGGATAAATTTGATATAAATGTAATGTATCCTATAAATATATAATTACACACTTTATATGCGCATCTATGCATCTCCAATGAACCCTCATATACATTTTTTTCTTATCTTTTTTTTGTTCTCTCTGCAGCACTATTTATCCCTTAGCTGCCCACATATGGGAGAAATTCAAAATATTGGAACTATGTTAATGTTCGATATTGTACTATATAACCATTATACATGATGTTGTTTTTCTCTCTTCTATAGAGACCAATCTGCTTTTTAACCATTGTATGAACCTTGAAGAAGGAAATAATGGAAGCTATCACAGATATAGCTCTAGTATCCGAAACATGTCGGTTTTGTCACCACTAGTTATATGACTTGTAGGTGCCCTCATGCAAATTGGTTTCAATGATTGTGTATGTCTTTTCTCTCGTTGTTTTTAAACAATTTTGATTCATATGTCAAATATGTACAAATAAAATTCTTTATATTTTTCTATATATACTTGGTGGCAATCCATAATTTATTCCAATCCACACTATCCCAGGGGCATCCCTCGCTCAATTTTTCTTAATCCGGTTATACAACCCATCTCACATAACCTGGAAATACCCTCTCCTATTGATCTCCAGGAGTAGGTATTTTCCATGTCAGTAGGACTAGCGTATACTCGGACTATTCCATCTCTCACAAGGTCTAACAATGAAAAATTCACGCTAAACTCTCTGGCTTTTCGCATTGCCTGACGCAATTGTGGATCATGGGTTAACACTCCCATAGCCACTGCTTCCTTACCTGACAAAACAACACTGTCCGCCCCTTCATCCCATAAGCGTAGGAGCCAACTCAATAGGGGCTCCCCAGACCTTTGTTTGTATTGTTTTGCCAGCTCATGGAGTTCAGTTTGTGAAAACTCCCGTACTTCTTCAAATTCAACATCTCTGTGGTTGCGATAATGCACCTCCCCATATGCCATATCCTCTCTATCATGTTGCCGTTTCCTATGCTTAGTAATGAGAGGTCTGGCATACTTTTTCTTTCCCACTAGCAGATCATCCTCTGAAATATCAAACTCTATCTCCTCATCCTCACTATCATTTGAGGAGAGCACATCCTCACAATCCCAATTTTGGGATGTGACAATGGCATGTACCCTGGCTTTACTAACAGGTTTACGCCCCTTCCTTTTCCTTAAGGCATTAATTGATTTGGTCATGAGGGCTGCACACCGCTCTTGCAAATCATCAGCCCGACTAGCGGTTGAACGTACACACTCTGAAGCAACTGCTAGCTGGTCTTTTAATACCTTAACTTCTGCCTCTGCCTTCTCCCTACTATGTGATTCAGTATAGAGAGCATGGAGGAAGTACCAACCCACTGTGGACACTGTCCTCTTCTGTTTCTTACTTAAATCCAATCCCTTAAGGCTAAAATCTACAAAATGATCTGAGACTTTATCACCCCTAGTCAGCTTCAAGGGAGAAGCATACTTCACAAATGCATTAGCAAGAGGCTCCCACTCATTATTTCTGGCCCAGATAGGTAAGCTGCACACTTTCTTCTGGTTACCAGAACCCTCTGCAGCCTTGCTTTTCCTAAACAGCTTATGCAGCATTTTACCTAGCACAAGCTACACAACACACTACAGAAAACAAGTCTGCTTCAATTGAATTATAGCACAGATCCTGGACGAGCCCCCAAATGTTTCGCTTGCGTCTATCTAGCAAGGTTACTATGTGGTATAACAAGGAAGTTGAGACTTCTGCAGTGTGTAAATGTGCTTTTACTATACAAAGATGCTGTACATACAAACTATAACAATATTAGGAATACACTACAAGACTGACAGATATCTATAACAAGCAAAATGCCTAGAAAATAGAACAGCCTATGGTCTATAACTACAAATACATTTAAAGGTTACTTATCTTCTGTTACTCGTGATCTCCATTGGCAATGATTCTTCTTGGAGACCAGGTTCTTCTATCATGAGTGGCTTCTTCTGATGTTACAGCAACATGATGTGTGTCTGTCCTAGCTTATGCCTGCTTTTATGTGTCAGGCTGAGCAACAGAAAACATACCTGTTTACTGTAGCTGTACAATAGCATTGAATACAACAATGCTATCTACCTATTGTCTATTCAAAACAAACCTGTCAGTAATCTAAACAGTCATTCTTTCAGTTTGAGAGCTGAAAGAAATCTTAACCAAGTAATGTCTTACTTGTTTACTGTTGCTATAGAGACATTAGCCTATTGAATACAACAATGGTATCTAACCCCTTTTATCTAATCCAATGTAATCCAATGTAGTGAAGTCATATAGTCCACAGTTGACCCAATACTTAGGTTATTATGATGATGTATATAAGTTATGTTTCCCGCAGCATCACACCCAAGTTCTCCAGAGAATGCACTTTATTGACTTCCAATACAGAACAAAGTCCAATACTTGCACAGATGACAAGGAACCCAACAGAGTATATATATATATGATTCAAAGTCCCATTTCTCCTAGATCATATTCTAGACATGTGCTTTCCTATCCATGCAGAGTCTCCATGCAGAAATATATATCCTGTGCCTTCATATTCCTACAGAATATCTCCTATGCCTTCATATTCATACAGAATATCTCCTATGCCTTCATATTCCTACAGAATATCTCCTATGCCTTCATATTCCTACAGAATATATCAAGACTAGACTGACTATCAGTTTATATGGCTTACCTATTGAATGACTGAGCAATTTGATTGGCTGTCTTTGATCTACACTCTGTCATTCAGGATGACAGAGAATGACCTCCAACCTAGCCGGAGACGACCACAGCCATCATTTGCATTCTTGCATAATAACATCAACATGCTTTCTTTTAATCTAATGGATATTTATCTAATGGTATCTAATCTACTCAAACCAAAAGACTGACCAACTCACTATTGTAAAATTGTCCCATGTATCCTATGTCTGATTAATATAATAAAAAATCATATTTTTAACAAACGCAACACAGTGTTGTGGTCAGATGAGACCAAAATCGAGCTCTTTGGCATCAACTCAACTCGCCGTGTTTGGAGGAGGAGGAATGCTGCCTATAAGCCCAAGAACACCATCCACGCCGTCAAATATGGAGGTGGAAACATTATGCTTTGGGGGTGTTTTTCTGCTAAGGGGGCAGGACAACTTCACCGCATCAAAGGGATGATGGGCGGTGCCATGTACCGTCAAATCTTGGGTGAGAACCTCCTTCCCTCAGACAGGGCATTGAAAATGGGTCATGGATGGGCATTCCAGCATGACAATGACCCAAAACACACAGCCAAGGCAACCAAAGAGTGGCTCAAGAAGAAGCACATTAAGGTCCTGGAGTGGCCTAGTCAGTCTCCAGACCTTAATCCCATAGAAAATATGTAGAGGTAGCTGAAGGTTTGAGTTACCAAACATCAGCCTCAAAACCTTAATGGCTTGGAGAGGATCTGCAAAGAGGAGTGGGACAAAATCCCTCCTGAGATGTGTGCAAACCTGGTGGCCAACTACTAGAAGCAAGGGTTTTGCCACCAGGTACTAAGTCATGTTTTGCGAAAGTGTCAAAAACTTACTGTATTTCACACTAAAATCCAAATCACATTATAACTTTTTTGAAATGCGTTTTTCTGGATTTTTTTGTTGTTATTCTGTCTCTCACTGTTAAAATAAACCTACCATTAAAATTATAGCCTGATTGGTTCTTTGTCAGTGGGCAAACATACAAAAATCAGCAGGGGGTCAAGTACTTTTTTCCCTCACTGTAAGAGAAGCATCTGATTAATAGGAGTAAGCGAGGAAGCTATAGTAGGGGGAGTTGCGGATTTCTAGTGCATCATAACCGATTTTTTGGCATAAAATAAAGTCAAATGTAGAAAAGTTTGGGAAGTCTTAGATAGAGATTCATCATCAATATATCCAAGCAAACACCTCAAGGGTTTAAAGATATTAGGTATTTGAGTGATCGAATTGATAAAAGCCATGACTTTCGGACCAGAACGCTCTAACCGGTAGGCATTACCACACCATGTGGTAGAATGTGCCATCCACCAAAGAGCATTTGGAACAGATGGCAGAGGGCACCCTCTTCAAACAATAAAAGAGACTGGGAGTATAATAAGACCTATCAAGAAACTTGGTCTGGATAACTTTATCCCTCGAGGAGATGACCGGGGGACCTGTAAAGGAAGGATTTCCTACCAAACTTCCTCCGCAAGTTCTGAAATATCTGTGCTCCACCTAGATTCTGTAAGATTACGTTTTAGAGTGAAGCAGTTGGAGTGAAACTTTGATGTAACTTTGGATGGATTCAACTTAGATATGACTTTGGCTTTGACCAGTGATAATGGACAACTGTTTTAGGCTAACATTGAAGTCTACGGCCCTCAAATTACATGAAAGTCAGACTAAAGTGAATGGAGCCTCACACATCAAAAGAAGGTAAGTCATGACCACATCAAATATATAACCTTCATCTGTACCAGTATGTCCTTTATGTTTATAACTGTCAGTTCATGCTTGCCTGTGGTGAAATACCCCAGACCATGAGCTGTGCTCCATTATTTTCAAAAACTGTACTGTAGGAAACAATTGGGGGTAAAGAAAGGGCAAGGATGAACTAATTAATCAAGCCTATAGTATCCAGGAAGCTTTGAGGCAAGTTGAGAACTACCATAAAATAAATAAATAAATAAAAATCAGGTTATTAAAAAACGTAAATAGTCCAACTTAACCAGAAGTGGTTTATTATATTGTTTAATAATGAACTTTTTTGATATTTGAGTGCGCAAATGTTCTCCTTGATTTATCTTTTATGGCTTTTGAGGTACATTATTTAGGGGACCACCCCCCCCCCCCTCACGCACACACACACACTAATATTGGTAGTTATTTTGTTCAAAAATAGGAGATGTGGTAAATGCAGTTTTATTTATTGTTTTGGAAAATGACTGAGAACCACATTGAATGCCATTCAAGACAATACTCTGACCTTGGCAGGAAGAACCCTGCTGCAGAGGAACCCAGACTGCAATATATGTATTTTAATAAAGTCAATGAGTAATAGCTATGTACATAATTACAAGCAATTGATAGACGACCACCCTTGGATGTAATTAGACTAGCAAAAAGATCACCTGTACCCAAAGGTGTCAAAATGAGGTGCTCATCTATATTCTTCCCAGGTGCTGCAATAAACCAGCTCCAGGTACACAACATACAATGCTTGGAAATGCAATCACTGTTCACTGTTGCAAATATACTGAAGGTTCCCTTTTACTTTAATTAGTCCCTTTTGCTTTGCCCAGTACATCCCAATGCCAGGAAAGAATCTGATAGTGGGCTATGATTCAGGTTAGAAGCTGAAGCCAAATGGATTGGGAACAGAGGTGTTTATTAACCATCTCTCTATCTTGTTTGAGCAACAGCCAGGGGACAGAGTCACAATGCAGAAGAAGACTGCGTGGAGAACAATAGGGCTTTATGCATCCTCCCTGCGGCGAGGCTTCATGAAGGTCCAAAAATCTCCAGATCGCATATATTGCCGCACTTTATGGTTTTCGGACTCTATTACAAAGCCAGCAGCAGCCTGGAGACTATGGTTAAAATGTGACAGAGCAGCAATGGGTTAAAATCACATTGTACGCCATTGAGCCTATCAAAATGTTGGCTCTCTGCTCCACATAATGTGGAAGTTCATAGCCTGGACAGTATATGGTCAATAAAAAGAGGATGTGCCTTTGTTATTGGCTAGTCATTTCACCTTGCATGAATGGTTAAAGTCTAGACAAGACCCCAACAATTGTGGTGCCTGTTTATGGTCTAGATTAGAACAACATTCCAAAGAACACCGATA
Organism: Rana muscosa; assembly: GCA_029206835.1. Taxonomy (NCBI): domain Eukaryota; kingdom Metazoa; phylum Chordata; class Amphibia; order Anura; family Ranidae; genus Rana; species Rana muscosa. The sequence continues at coordinate 483,534,416 of CM055122.1, forward strand.
TAACACATAATATCAGAGTTTTAAATAATAGCATACATCCCAATGTATGAAAATCACTAAATATCTTCTGAAATGACCCAGTTGGCAAAGAACGCCTGGAGACCTCATGCTAATTCATAGCACATTTCCTGAATCATTCCACGAGCGGCTTAGAGCTGGTCGTAAGCAAAATGTAAAAATCAGTTACGCAAGACAACAGGGAATTTTTAGCTAACATCATCTACAAAGGAAGGGATTAGGATGTACCCTAAAGGTTTAACACTTTATAGGCTAAAATAGAGACTTAGACCCCATACACACTATTAGATTTTCTGTAGATGTTTGTCTTCAGATTTACTACAACCATATATTATGAGGACAAACCTTAAGAGTTTCAATTTGTATGCAATCAGGCAGGCCCTTGCACTACATGGTTTTGGTAAATCTGACAACAAAAATCTGCAGAAAATCGAATAGTGTGTATGGGGCTTAACTTTTGCATGCAGGCTGCCTTAGGTATTAGCCACGTGCGATGCTAGTTAGCATGATTAGCGTAACTGAAGTACAGTGAGTGAAAGGGGTAGATCAGGGACAGTCAGGCTGTGGAGGAAAAGACTAAATGATGCTGCATTGTCCTTCAGTCGGGAAATGAACAGGGCTTCATCTTACGTGCTCCAGCTTCAAATGCACGTTGTGAGAAGCTCACAGTGTGCAGTGAATTCTGGATAAGCTATTTCAGTACAGGAACCTGTGCAAGACTGAAGAGGAGGCTGTAGTTTAGCTTTAAATTTCATAGAGATTTTATAATATACTACAGATCGCTGGCCTACTTTTGAAAATGCTTATCCTGGCTGTGTCGAACTTCTGTACTTTATAGTCAAAGATCCCAAACTATTGTGCTGTAAATGGGTGTCAGAAAATAATTCTTTACTTCCAGATCAGTTGTTTACAGCATGACAGACAGGGAACTAGGCTCAAAATTTCAAGTCCTGAGCTACTAGCCAGGCTTTAAGAGTTATTTCCCACCAGTTGCCCCACCCAATCCCCTACCCTGCCCTGCCCCTAATTCCACCCCTAAGCACGCCTTTATAAATTGTCTCATGAAATGACGCTGTTAAAATGTTTTATGCAGAATTAAAGTGATAATAGTCTCATTTTTTTTTCTTTAAAAATAATAAACATGTTATACTTCCCTCCTCTGTGAAATGGTTTTGCACAGAGCAGCCCATATCCTCCTCTTCTTGGGTCCCTCTTCTATGCTCCTGGCCCCTCCCTCCTGTCGAGTGCCCCTACAGCAAGCATCTTGCTATGGGGGCACCCGAGCCAAGCTCTGTGTGTCCATTTAGACACTGAGCTGCAGTTCGGCACTGCCCCCTCTCTCTCCTGATTGGCTATAGGGCTTTGATTGACAGCAGCGGGAGCCAATGGCTCAGCCAATCATGAGGGAAAGTCCCGGATGGCCGAGGGACTCATGTTCATCGCTGGATAGAGATGGGGCTCAGGTAAGTATTAGGGGGGCTGAGGGGTGCTGCTACACACAGAAGGTTTTTTGCATAGAATGCCAAAATAAACTTTTCGTATTAACAAGCTGGTGATTGGTTGCTAGGCGACTGGTGAAGTTTTAGGATGGGGGGGCGCAAGACCCCGCCCCTCCACGGTTGGCCCATCCCACTTCTCATAAGCCACACCCCTTATAGAATCCACCCACTCCGTCCCCTGTATTCCACTTGCTTCCACTCATAGTGTCAGCATTATACACCAGGCTCTGCACATCATATACCAGGCTGCGCATTATACACAGGGCTCTGCACATCATATACCAGGCTGCACATTATACACAGGGCTCTGCACATAATATACCAGGCTGCACATTATACACAGGGCTCTACACATCATATACCAGGCTGCACGTTATACACAGGGCTCTGCACATCATATACCAAGCTGTACATTATACACAGGGCTCTACACATCATATACCAGGCTGCACATTATACACAGGGCTCTGCACATCATATACCAGGCTGTACATTATACACAGGGCTCTGCACATCATATACCAGGCTGCATATTATACACAGGGCTCTGCACATTATACACAGGGCTCTGCACATTATACACAGGGCTCTGCACATCATATACCAGGCTGTACATTATACACCGGGATCTGCACATCATATACCAGGCTGCACATTATACACAGGGCTCTGCACATCATATACCAGGCTGCACATTATACACAGGGCTCTGCACATCATATACCAGGCTGCACATTATACACAGGGCTCTGCACATTATACAAAGGGCTCTGCACATCATATACCAGGCTGTACATTATACACCGGGCTCTGTACATCATATACCAGGCTGCACATTATACACAGGGCTCTGCACATCATTAAGGATGAGCTCTGGCGTGTTTGCATACTCCACGTGCAGAGCCCGCCAGGAAGTCGGCACGGCGCTGCGCTAATCATAGGCTGGGAGACATTTCCCGATCTCTGCAGCCGAGCATAGGGAAAATGTCTCCCTGCCTGTGAATAGCGGAGCGCCGTGCCGACTTCCTGGTGGGCTCTGCACGTAGAGTATGCGAACACGCCAGAGCTCATCCCTACACATCATATACCAGGCTGCACATTATACACAGGGCTCTGCACATCATATACCAGGCTGCACATTATACATCGACGAAGCTTCAATTTGTTTTAAAACCCAGACGGTATCTGGAGATCACAGACTAGGAAATGGTTTAAACTTGCATTTTAAGTTCTGACTTTATTAACCCATTGCAAAGCCTCTCTACAACATTAAACGTTAGACGACAGGGGTTGCATTTAAAAGGTAATTTCGCTTTTGATAAGAAATTTTTTTAAGTACTACACTACATTTTGTATTTTTACAATTACAATTACCTATGTAGTTTCATCTTCTGCCCGCTATGACTCATAAAACTGGCAAATGTTTAAACATGGTGTACATGTAGGGTGGTGTTTTGTACACAGTCAATGTACAGAACACCAACTGTGTTATGTAAGTTTCAATATAAGCAATAACAAGTAGAGATCTGCAATGACATTTGGCAACTTACAACCTGGAAATATACTTCGTTTTAGGTCCAAATGCATAGTTGCCAATAGTCCCGGATTTCCCGGGACATTCACGGATTTGTGTGCCTTGTCCCGTACATATTGTTTCCCGTTTTTTTCCCCGAATTTTTAGGTTAGTCCGGCCATCTGAAATTTGTCCCGGCCATCTAAAATACAATGTCCCGCCCATCGCTAAGCGCTGCGGTTAGTCATTCCCCTATCCTCTCAGAATATCCTCCCCCGCCTCATTTTTGTCCTCCTGTTGTCTTCTATTGGACAAGGAGGACACATGCTCTCGCTCTGTATTCTTATTTGCATAGTACTATTGCAAGGGGGCGTGGCTAGTTACCTTACCACGCAGCCCGTGCAAATCAGAGCCCAGTCCGTTGGATAGAGAGAGAGGAGGAGGACGTGTGTTCAGGACGTGCGTACTGCAGCTGCGTAGGAGGACTTTTAGGAGGAGAACTTTTAGGAGGAGGACTGGAGGACTGTTCCGGACTGCCTAGGAGGAACCGAGCCTCGGAAGCCAAGTAAGTACTCGGAACTGAGTCCCCCTTTTTTTTTTCTTTTTTTTTCTGGGGGGGGGGGGGTTATCCTAGGGTGTGTTTTTTTTTTGGGGGGCAGTTCGAGATTGGAAGTGGGTGACGACCCCCTGGGGACAAATTAGGCCGCGGACACTCTGCAGCCGAGCCGGCGCCACGTGGAGGGTTGACTGGACTGAGTCACTGACTAGTAGGCCGCAAATAGTAAAGTGCTCCTTTTTCATTTTTTGCTGTGGGGGGGGGGGGGTTCTGTTTTTTTTGGGTGGGGCGGTTATTTTTATCGTGTGTGTGTGTGTGCATGGGTTTTTTATTTTTTTTTATTTTTTTCGTTTATTTTTCGTTTAATTTTTTTTTTTTGGGGGGGGGGTTGGGGTTGGAGATGGCCATAGGAAGTGGCAGTGGGTGACCCCCTTATGGTGACAAATAGCTTATGGTGGCCCTGTTATTTTTTTTTTAAATGCACAAAAATCTAACGGGGGGCCACCATCAGCTATTTGTCTCCATAAGGGGGTCACCCACTGCCACTTTTTATCCCTCCCCCCCAAAAAAAGGGGGAAAAAACCCCATCAAGGCCGTGTTCACTGTTGCTTCCTATTACTGCCCCCACCCCTAATTTTTATTTTTTAAATGCTCACTTTCACTTCCTATCACACCCCCCAAAATGGGGAAAGAGGGGGTCCACCTTCAGGCATCCGTCCCCATAAAGGTCACCCACTTCCGCTTACTATTATTACCGCCCCCACCCTCTTATTTTATTTATTTTTTTACAATGGGACACACTACCCTATATGCTACGGGCCTCGTGTACACTGCCCTACAGCTTAGACTTGCTGTACATACTTGCCAACTGTCCTGAATTTACCAGGGATTTAGACCTTTGTACCGATTATATTGTTTCCTGGGAAATTCGGTTTTATGATTTTTGTCCGCCATTTTCAAGAAGACCAGAAGAAATAGGGTGGCTACAATAGATATTGAGCTGCGGCGCCACCCATCCTCCGCCCCGCTGCCAGTCTCTGTGACCTGTTATAGAAAAGGGCGGGGGATGGGTGGCACCTCAGCTCAATATCTATTGTAACCACATGGCCGGTGTTCTGCCGAGCTGGTTCCTCATATCGATATGGTTCCGAGCTCGACTGCGCAGGCGCAATCCAAGGCGACGGAAATCTCCGAGCTTTAACAGCTGTTTGGCAGCGCCTGCGCAGTCAAGGGGGGGAACCATATCGATAGGACACGCTCGCTCCCGTTGCTTAGATACACACGCCGCTTTCTTCTTCTGTATACAGCAAGGGGCGGATAAAATGTGATATTGAGCAGTGCGATTTGCTTGTTTATACACGGTGCTCTATCCAGCAACGGACTGTATAGAGCGTCGTGTATAAAACAAATTGCACTGCTCAATATCACATCTGAGCCACCCCTTGCTGTATGAAGAGGAAAGCGGCGTGTGTAATGAAGCATTGGGGGTGAGCGCGTCCATAACTGCCGAGCCTATGGTTCCTCCTATCAATCTGGTTCCCTCTTGACTGCGCAGGCGCAAGCCAAGCCAACGGAAATCTCAGAGCTTCAACAGCTGTTCAGCAGCGCCTGCGCAGTCTAGCTCGGAACCATATCGATAGGGGAACCAGCTCGACAAGACACCGGCTCTATTTTGTTCCCCCTCGGCTTCTCTTCTGTAATGGCGGCGGAGACACTGCTAGAATTCATGACAGATGTAAGGAGGGACTACGCTGGGGGCACTGATGTAAGGACGGATTGCGCTGGGGACACCTGATTGCATCTGGTGGCAGGTGACACACTCAGGGCTTCCACTGATTCTGCATTATGGTGAGTTGAATAATTTCATTCTATATTACAATGTAATAGAAATAATGCGCTTCAATCATCCTGACACCATAAAGATAGTGCCAGGATGATTGAAGCGCTAACACCAGGTGTTTGGAGTATCTTTATCTGCTGATTTTGTTAAACTTTCTGGAATACACAGATTCTATTGTGGTGTAGGATCCTCTCTCTCTCTCTCTCTCTGTGTCTGGGTCTCTCTCTCTGTGTCTGGGTGTCTGTCTGTGTCTCTCTCTCTCTCTCTCTGGGTCTCTCTGGGTCTCTCTCTCTCTCTCTGGGTCTCTCTCTCTCTGGGTCTCTCTCTCTCTGGGTCTCTCTCGCTGGGTCTCTCTCTCTCTCGCTGGGTCTCTCTCTCTCTTGCTGGGTCTCTCTCTCTCTCTCGCGGTCTCTCTCTCTCTCTCTCGCTGGGTCTCTCTCTCTCGCTGGGTCTCTCTCTCTCACTGGGTCTCTCTCTCTCTCGCTGGGTCTCTCTCTCTCTCGCTGGGTCTCTCTCTCTCTCTCGCTGGGTCTCTCTCTCTCTCTCGCTGGGTCTCTCTCGCTCTCTCTCGCTGGGTCTCTCTCGCTCTCTCTCGCTGGGTCTCTCTCGCTCGCTGGGTCTCTCTCTCTCTCTCGGTCTCTCTCTCGCGCTGGGTCTCTCTCTCTCGCGCGCGCTGGGTCTCTCTCTCTCTCTCGCGCTGGGTCTCTCTCGCTGGGTCTCTCTGTGTGTGTGTGTCCTTAACCACGCCCCCTCTTAACCACGCCCATTTAAGCCACGCCCACGATTCACCGTAAACCACGCCCATTTTTCGGCGCAGCGCGCCGCGTTTTTCCCCCAGCCTCTCATCCACAAATGCATGCCCCGCCCCCTAATTAAATCAAGGCTCCGCCTGCTTGCAGAAAAGTGTCCCCGATTTCTTTTTTCCAATGTTGGCAACTATGCAAATGCAGGCAAAAATTCGGGCCCAATTCATCCCTGAAATGGAGAACAGAGACGCACCGGACCCCTGCTTTGAGCCTCTCTGCACAACAGTGTGAATATAGCCTGAACGGGGCCTTAAACTTACTCTGAAGCATGAATCGGACTGCTGGTATATCAAGCACAGAAAAAGACTTGTGATGATCTCTTAGGAATATGGCTATATGAGATTACAAAGGGCTCCGATTAAAGCTTAAAAAATACTGGCATTTGACATTGTTTTTCTCAGCCTGTAAAAGCACCTGTTTGTTAGCTTATGTGTCCATGTGCACACAGGCGTTTACAGACATATTAGAAGCAGAGCAATTACAGTCTGAAAAAAACCCCATGGAAAGCACGTTTAGGAGAGGAGGTGAAGCGCAGAAAAAAGCTAAACACACTGAAACGCTAGACGCGATTAGGCGCATTTGAGAGGTAATGCATTTAAATGGCCAGAACAAATAAATATTTTGGCCAATAGGATACATTTACGATAAAACGCATGACGCGCCTACAGTGGGCTTTTCTCCTGCCAAGAGTTCTGACGTTTAGAGAAGCAAAGCAAACACCCTGTGTGCATGAGGTCTATTGGGTAGATTATAAAAATTTATGGACATTAGACTATTATTAAAGAAGTAGAGAATCCGCGCTCAGGAAAACACCAGACAGAGGTTGCAGCCCCCTAAAAACTCCCTAGGGAGAATAGGATATAATATAAAAGAATGGGGTGTTGGCGCTACCTCCCACTATAGATACCCACCGGGTCTAAGTGATCTCAAGTAAATGTATAAGGACAGGCTGTACTGAGTTCCAGGGTCTGTACACCTACTGTGTCCATTATGCGGGGTTCCCACCATCCCTGTGCAGAGTTCCTGGGTCTGTACACCTGAGGTGCCCATTATGAGGAGTTCCCACCATCCCTGTACTGAGTTCCCAGGTCTGTACACCCACTGTGCCCATTATGAGGGTTCCTCCCACCATCCCTGTACACCTACTATGCCCATTATGAGGGGTTCCCACCATCCCTGTAACGAGTTCCTGGGTCTGTACACCTGCTGTGCCCATTATGAGGGGTTCCCACCATCCCTGTAACGAGTTCCTGGGTCTGTACACCTGCTGTGCCCATTATATGGGGTTCCCATCATCCCTGTGCTGAGTTCCTGGGTCTGTGCACCTAATACACCTACTGTGCCCATTATGAGGGATTCCCAGCATCCCTGTGGCAAGTTCCCGGGTCTGTAACCTGATGTGCCCATTATGGGGGTTCCCACCATCCCTGTAACGAGTTCCCAGGTCTGTAAGCTGATGTGCCTATTATGAGGCAAGTTCCTGGGTCTGTAACCTGATGTGTCCATTATGGGGGTTCCCACCATCCCTGTAATGAGTTCCCGGGTCTGTAAGCTGATGTGCCTATTATGAAGGGTTCCAACCATCCCTATGCTGAGTTCTCCTTTACAAGTGTGGTCTCAGATCTGGGCATTCCTCTTTAGGGGTCCAATCACTGATGGTGACGGACACCCTCTCCATTCCACATTACCTTTTATCTCTTCCAAACTGTTGAGCAGATCAGTACATTCTGCACTCATAGAATAGAGGATTCCTTTTTAATGTCATTCCTACAGCCACCTTAAATGATTGCACTGCAGAGAATGTTCTGATCTGCTAAACAGTTTGGAAGAGATCAAAAGTAATCTGGAATGGAAAGGGTGTGAGGCAGTGATTGGAATGGTCAGATCTGAGACTGGGAGGCTGCAGAATGTGAGCAGTGAATATCTACCATATTTTTCGCTCCATAAGATGCACCTGACCATAAGACGCACCTAGGTTTTATAGGAGGAAAATCTGAAAAAAAAAATCTGAACCAAATGGTGGACTAAAACATTTAATATAACATAACCAACTAATATTTCTACACTGACAACCAATGTAAGGGGGCACCCTTAACTGATCCCCAATGTAACTGGGACATTTACACTGACCCCAACACAACAGGAGTATTTTCATCAACCACCAATGTAATTTAGACATTTACAGTGACTAGCCATATAACAGGTGTATTTACAGTACCCCCCCCCCCCATCTGTCTACTTATCTCTGCATTCTTATCTCCCATCAGTAAAACTCTGCCCCTAACTCATCCTCTGCTAACCTCTGTCCCCCAAACCCCTACTTTGCTAACACCTGCAATCCAACCCTTCCTTCCCATTCAACTCTGCACCTCTGTACACCACCTCTGACTGCACACCTCCTCTGCTCACCTCTGCACCTCAAGCCCCCCTTTTTGATTACCTCTATGTAGCACACAGATCTCTGGCCTTACCTCCTCAAGGCAGGACACATCGTACCACAATGCCCACAATGCCCAGGTTCCTTCTTGAATAAGAGGGTGAGTGGTGTTCAGAAATTGTTGGGTCCCGCAGCGAGTTACCTTCCCTCGGTTGGATCTCACCCGTAGAGTGTAGGGAAGAGTCTGTTGTAGGTGCACCAATAAGGCCAATATCCAGACAAGGTTAAACCTTAATGAAGGAAGGTTTATTTTCTCTATGCTGACAACTGGATAGGAAAGTTGGAGTTGAAGAAAATAAGAAACAGGGAGACAGGTTCAGGCACTCGGTATCACCACTCAATCCCGAGTGGACTCTGCTCACCCGGATAGTCCCCCCTCACGGTACTAGCAGCCGGAGTGATGCACAAACGTTACTTCTCTTAATTTTCCCTTGGAGATACGATCGGGAGATTCTCTGCCACAGAATCTCTGAGCCCCGAACCTCTCAGCGCTTGTAATTAAAGAACAGGTGCAAGTTGCTGCACATTACAAGGCCTCAGATGATTAGTGAAACCCCCTCAAAGTTTTCCGGGCCTCTCTTTCTCCGTGAAACTCTCACCGGTCCCTCAGAAAGGTCCTCCCCCAGTCTCCTCTTCTTAGAGCGGGTCCCCTCTCAGGGGCACCCTGGGATTCCTCCTCTTAGAGCTGAGCCCCAGCTAAAGGTGCTGGGCCCAATGGCGAAATTGCAGCCCCAGGCTAAAGGTGCCTGGGACCGATGCATACGCGCACCCCTGGCCTGGAGGGCAAGGTCACGCGACCCGAAATCCGGAGCCCCGGAACTCTGGAACCACCTCCAGGCGGCGTCTGTCCCTTATGTATCCCCTCCCGACATGCACAGCAGGTTGAATACGCCCACTGTACTGCTGCCGAGATAGGACACCCTAAGGCACAGCACTGTTACCAGTGGTTCAACCCTGACCTGTCATGGCAGTGCCACCTACAGGCCACAGGGAACTGCACACCAGTACAACACCTGAGGAACAAAACAACCGTACCTATCAATAAAAGCGGACTGAGCCTGGCTACTATCTCAGACCAACCCCTAAATTTAGGCACACAGCAAATTAGAGGGGCGCTACATCTACATGCCCCCTATGCTCACCTGTATGCTGTCTAGGTGGGCGGCATGCAGAGGATGGGGCGTGATTTGCATATGAATCGCGGCAGCTGATCTAATTTGCATAACAATGCCCGTGCGATTTACATGTGAATAATGTTAATTTAAAAACAATGCCTTTTCCCCATGGAGAGAGGTGAAGTAAAGTTGGAGATTAAAATGCTGCTGTACAGTCACTCAGGACACAGTGATAATAGCCCCTTCTGCCCCTCTCCCCTCCAGTCCTGGCATGTAGTATACCTGAAGATTTCTGTGTGCACTGCTGGATGCCGAGTCTGTGTCACAGGGAGATGAATGGAGCTGTCTCTGCAAATGGCTCCCTGTCTGCCCTAACCAGTTCTCTTCTGCTGGTGATTCCCCCCTCACTTACTGAAGGAGACAGGCAGCCTGTGAGCCAATGATGCTGCAGGTCTGATTAAAGCCCAACCCTATGGACCCAATCAATTACAAGCACTGGAAACCTAATGCTAGAGGTGGAGTTTTCGTGGCTACAAGCTTTGCGCCCCGAACACACTCTAAACTACGCCAATAGAGCTTCTTAGCCCAATCACGTGTTTACACACGGGTCATGCCTCCAATAGCACCCCGTGTTTCCGGTGCCCTTAACACACCCACTTAAAGTGACACTTTAAAAAAATCATTTTTTTTCTTTTTTTATTATTATTAATAAGTAGCTTTGGGGGGGGCGGCGCCCCTGCGCCCCCTATTGACGGACCGCCACTGCTAGGCGGTCTGAGCAACCAATCAGCTTGTTAATATGAAAAGTAAACTTTAGCAGCTCCCGCTCAACCCCCCTCCCTGCCCTGCCCCCACCTCATCTAGTTCTTTGCTGACAACCGCTGTATGCCAGGCTCCCATTCAACCCCGCCTGCCGTGAGGTCAGGCACTGATGTTGGACGAGAAGGCCTGGCTTGCCTGGCTTGCAGTCTCCGCTTAAATTCAACCCAAAGTTGTTCTATCGGGTTGAGGTCAGATTGCTGGCCAGTCAAGTGCCTCCACCCCAAACTCACTCATCCATGTCTTTATGGACCTTGCTTTGTGCATTGGTGCGCAGTCATGTTGGAACAGGAAGGGGCCATCACCAAACTGTTCCCACAAAGTTGGGAGCATGAAATTGTCCAAAATGTCTTGGTATACTGATGCCTTAAGAGTTTCCTTCACTGGAACTAAGAGGTCAGCCCCCCCCCTGAAAAACAACCCCACACCATAATCACCCCTACACCACATGATTTGGACCAGTGCTCAAAGCAAGATCAATAGAGACATGGATGAGCGAGTTTGGGGTGGAGAAACTTGACTGGCCTGCACAGAGTCCTGACCTCAACCCAATAGAACACCTTTGGGATAAATTAGAACGGAGACTGCGAGCCAAGCCTTCTCGTCAAACATTAGTGCCCGATCTCACAAATGCGCTTCTGGAAGAATGGTCAAAATTTCCCATAGACACACTCTTAAAACTTGTGCACAGCCTTCCCAGAAGAGTTGAAGCTGTTATATCTGTAACTCAATATTAAACCCTACGGACTAAGAGTGGGATGCTATTAAAGGTCATGTGCGTGTGAAGGCAGGCGTCCCAATACTTTTGCTGAAATGCGTTACCCCCTTTGTACTCTTTCACATGTACTAATAAACGTTTTATATGGATGTGGAGTTGTCGGCTTTCTTACTGGATTTTACTTTAGGCCAATTTTCAGCTTTCAGCGCTGTAACATTTTGGATGACAATTGCGCGATCATGGAACACTGTACCCAAATGAAATTTTTATAATTTTTTCCCCACAAATAGAGCTTTCTTTTGGTGGTATTTGATCACCTCTGCAGTGTTTTTATTTTTTGTGCTAAAAACAAAAAAAGAGCGACAATTTAAAAAAAACAACAATATTTTTAACTTTTTGCTATAATAAATATCCCCAATTTAGAAAAAAATAATAATTTCAGTTTAGGCCGATATGTATTCTTCTACATATTTTTTGGGGGAAAAAAATCACAATAAGCGTATATTGAGTTATAGCGCCTACAAAATAGGTTATTGATTTATAGCATTTTTATTATTATTATTATTTTTTTTACTAGTAATGGCGGTGATCTGCGCTTTTTATCGTGACTGTGACATTGTGGTGAACAGATCAGACACTTTTGACAATATTTTGAGACCATTGAGAATTATACAGCGATTAGTGCTATAAATTTGCACTGATTACTGTATAAATGTCACTGGCGGGGAATGAGTTAACACTAGGGGGCGATCAAAGTGTTAAATGTGATACTTAGGGAGTGATTCTAACTGTGGGGGGAGGGATCTGCCTGGGGGAGGTGACAATCGGTGTTCCTATATACTAGGAACACACGATCTGTCTCCTCTCCCCTGACAGGACGTGGATCTGTGTGTTTACACACACAGATCCACATTCCTGCTCTGTCACGAGCGAAAGTGGGTGCCCGGCGGACATCGCTCCTCCGGCGGCGCGCGCGCGCCCCCTATACCGCCGGGAAGCCGAGGACGTCATATGACGCCCCCCCCAGGATGGGAGAGCTCATTTTCGGACATCATATGACTATGGGTGGGGAAGGAAGTGGTTAATGAATGTAAGCTGCAATAAATATTACATTTTTGTTTTTGGGTTTAGTTATTCTTTATTGCCATACACAGCAGCATTAATGTTTTTTTTATTTTTATATCTGCCTAGAGTTCACCCCTCAAAGGAAAATGCCACAATGTCAGTTAGACAAAGTTAGACAATACAAATGGATGGCAGTGCATATTTCCATTAATACCTAGTCACCTTGTGCTATTGCCCGACTCATGGGATAAGGTGAGCTATAAGAAGACATGACAATGAGGATGAAATATTTCACATATTTTCCCTCCTGGACCCAGTCCAGATCCATTCCAGTCTATAAGGACAATAGTCCTTGTACGTTTAGGCCCGTTTTGAAATGTGCTCAAATATTTCACGTCATGTCCCAGCCATGGATGCTAAGCTTTTTAGCTGTTTATGTGGACGTCATCCTCCAATGTTTAGTATTAGTTGGTACTGTTCTCCTGGAATATTAAAGTACCATTAATCCCATCGTCTTCTCACGTTACAATGTTACATACTTAGCTAGGATGAAAACAGATCTTCACCTAGTTCAACCCTCGTGTTACTTCACAGAGAGCAAGCAAAAATAACTCCTGTGCAATCCTAGCCAGACTTTTTCCACCGAGGCAGAAAAAAGAGCTGCTTTGTGCGTATACAGCCAGCAACACATAGGCTGGGAATACTTCCACTTCACAAGAGCATTTATTAATCTGGCTCTGCTCATTGAAGTGTGAACACTGTGATTTCTGTGATATCTAACCTTACCGCAACGGCACCTCAGCCCTGTGCTGATAAATAAACAGCAAGCGGTAGGGTAGGTGCACTTTGCAGCCTCTAAATGTATCATAAATACTGTGGGTTTACACACCTCACCTAGGCAAACCAAACAGGGCCGCTTTGTAAGACTCCGCGACCATTAAAGGTTATAGCAGCCCTAACCCTTTGGGTGTCACTACAAAAATAAACATTACGTTATGCAGCGTTTCAAGTATAATTAAAGCAGAGCTGTAGCCGAACATAACTAGAAACAATTAATATCCCAATAAAAGGATAAAATAACAAAACAAGCCTTTGCTGTAATATTGTGTTACATTCCATAATGGCAGTACTTTTTTCTGCCATTAGATGTCCTCAGTCTGATGGCCAATACCATTCAACCCCATTCCTCTGAGACCAGGTCATCGTGGATCCATCCTGGCCTGTGACTGAAAGGTAAAGCAGCACAAGCGTTCACCTCTCTGCTTTCTCCGTCTATCAGCATGCTTCTTGTCACCACCGATAAACCGATTGGCTCCTTGTACTGTTTCTTCCTCTCACCCTCCAGCCTTGCTCTGCAGAGACTGAAAGAGGCTGACACCAGGTCCATTGTAAGCTTGCTTTAAAAAAAAAAATACATTTAATTATTGCAGAATTGAAATAATATCAGCCTTTTAGATCTGCCTAAAGTTCAGCTTTAGTAAAACACAAAATAATCGGTGATTATAAAAGTATTTTATTAACATGTGAATATGTAGTACACCCCCTGAAGAGCTGTAGATTAACTGGATCCCCCACTCCTGCACAGCCAGGCACACTGAATTTTCACAGGCACTCCAGAGACCGAGAATGTTACGTGACTTTGTTTTTTGTGTTTTATTAGAGGGTTTCAACTTGGATGGGGATGGAAGGTTATGGGATGCTCACTTGGCTTCAGCAACAAAACTTTGGCAACAACTTATGGGACATCTTCCTATTGTGACAGCAGGAAGGTAAAGTCACCTGGTTGCATCCAGGGGGGTAGATATATTTCGCCCAGATTCAGGCTTTATGCCGACTTATACAACTAGGTGGAGAGTTGTATAAGCCCAGCTGAGTCTAGTGGGCTCATGGATGACTCATACCTCTAGGGAGAGTGTGGGGCGTCGTGCAGACAGGGAGTTGATGAGACCAGCTGAAGCTTGTCAGCTCATTTAGGCCTCTATAAGAACTCCCAGCTTCATTAGATGTTAGCTCATGCCTGGACCCAGACCTGTGTGGACTGTCTAGGGAGAGTGAACCCCTGTGCGGTGAGACAAAGCCTGTGTGGCTATTTGCTTGGACATTTAAAACCAGGGACTTAGGGACTAGGACAGCACTAGGCTGATCCCAGTTGTTAGTTAGGAAACCTGTATGTTTAGTCAGAGGTCAAGTTGACCAGGATTTATTTTGTTTATGTTTCTTTTGCTTTGCTGTGTTTTGTCACTGTAAATAGAAAATAAACCGCACCTTTTTGATTTTGAAAACCACAACCTCCGTTTGCTGGGCCTGTTTTTGTGTGGGGAGCCCATCTCGGGGGTCACACACACCCGCTGCCGAGCTAACCCCCTCACAGTTGGTGGAGAATGCAGGCAGTTTTTTTTAAGCCAGCATGGAGGAGATACTGAAGCAGCTGGCTCTAGCAAATGCCAATCAACAGCAGACAAATGCAGGTTTGCAAAAGAGCCTTGCAGCTCAACAACAGAACTTCGCAGCCCAGCAGCAAGCTCATCAACAGAGCCTTGCAGCCCAGCAGCAGACAAACGTAACTTTGCAACAGAGTCTGGAGGCTCAGCAACAAGCCCAGCAGCAATCTGAGGCCCGCTTCATAGACCTGTTGCAGAAGCAAGAGCAGAGACTACAACAACAGATGGAAGCAGTAATGCAGCAACGTCCGCAGACCAGTGAGGAAAGCCGTCCCACTAATACCGCGTCCTTTGGGGTGAGTCGTTTATTGACAAAAATGACTGGAGAGGATGATCCAGAGGTATTTTTGACCACATTTGAAAGGACCGCTGAAAGAGAAAAGTGGCCTGAGGAGCAGTGGGCTGGACTGGTGGCTCCTCTGTTAACTGGTGAATCGCAGAAAGCTTACTATGACCTAGAGCCTAACCAAGCAAAAGACTATGTGATGCTAAAAGCTGAAATATTGGCAAGGCTGGGTGTCACCCAGGCTGTCCGGGCTCAGCGTGTGCATAACTGGACTTTCCAGCTTGGAAAACCCCCCAGGTCTCAAATGTATGATCTCATTCACCTGAGCAGAAAGTGGCTACAGCCAGAGACTTTGTCCGCACCAAAGATTGTGGAACGTGTTGTAATGGATCGGTTTTTGAGAGCTCTTCCTACTGCCATCCAAAAGTGGGTAAGCCATGGAGACCCAGAGACGGCCGATGGTCTTGTGGATCGTGTGGAGAAATACTTGGCTACAGAGAACCTGACGGCCTCTTCCAGAGACACTCGGACTTTCCACCCTAAGACCAGACCATCCCCAGGGGCGGATAAGAGGATTCCAAGGGGTGAGGGTGGAGAGAGTGAGAGGGTGGGAGCTCTACCCCAAGTTTGGCGAGAACAGCCTGGGAAATCAGCGGCTCAAGAGGCCGCAAGAAGGATCGTTTGCTACCGCTGCCGGCAAGCGGGACATATTGCAGCCAATTGCCCGGTTGTGGAGGAACCCATGCAGTGTGACTTTCTGACGGGCAGACGTCAGTCGCTGTGTGCGACAGTCGCATGCACTGCCATTCGAGGAACTGAGAAACATTTATGCAAAATGTGTGTTAATGGTAGAAATGTTGTGGTATTGCTGGATTCAGGTAGCCTTGTGACCCTGATAAAGGCTGAGTTAGTTAAAACAGAGGTCTCTGGGAATAGCAAGGTAGCTGTTATTTGTGTGCATGGGGACACCCGAGAGTATCCAGTGACTACAGTGTGTTTCGAGACCCCCAAAGGTACCCTCTCTCATCCAGTGGGCTTAGTATCTCAGTTACCGCATGACGCCATTGTGGGAAGGGATTTTCCGAAGTTCTGGGAACTGTGGGATGATCCTGAGCCCCCCACTGGTGCCCCTATGTACCAGGAATGTGATAGCCAGAACTCCCCTGAGAGTGGTGAGGACTCTCCGGAATTTCCCTTATCAGTATTGGCAGGGGAGACTCAAGAAACTGGAGAGGAGCCCACCTCCTCAGACGAAAACCTACCGTCTGTGGAGTTTTCTGATCTTGAGGTTCACAGGGAAAACTTTGCCAGAGAACAGTTGAAAGACCCCGCCCTAATAAAGGCACGGGAAAACGTAGTGAAAATAGATGGCGAGTTAGTGAACCCAGATAATACCTGCACTTACCCATACTTCAGCGTAGAGAAGGACCTACTGTATCGGGTGGCAAAAAGGGCAGAAGAAACCGTTGAGCAGCTTGTGGTGCCCAAACCTTACAGGAAGTTGGTGTTGGAGTTGGCCCATGGGCACATTCTTGGAGGTCATCTGGGGACAGAGAAAACCCGAGAGAGGGTATTACAGAGATTCTATTGGCCGGGGGTGATGAAGGACATAGAAAATTATTGTTCCTCCTGCCCTGTGTGTCAGAGGTCGGCCCCGATGCCACATTTCCGTAGCCCGCTGGTCCCTCTACCCATCATTGAGGTCCCGTTTGAGAGGATCGCCATGGATTTGGTAGGTCCTATAATCAAGTCCGCTAGGGGGCACCAGTACATATTAGTTATAATGGACTATGCCACCCGTTATCCAGAAGCGATCCCTCTCCGAAATACCTCGGCCAAAACCATAGCCAAAGAGCTATCTCTTGTGTTTAGCCGGGTGGGTATTTGTAAAGAACTGCTTACGGACCAAGGTACACCCTTTATGTCCCGGGTTATGAAGGAGCTGTGTAAATTGTTCAAAGTGACGCAAATACGTACATCTGTGTATCACCCCCAAACCGATGGGCTGGTTGAAAGATTCAACAAAACCCTAAAACAAATGTTGAAGAAAGTGGTGGATAGAGATGGAAAGGATTGGGACTGTCTACTTCCTTATCTGATGTTTGCTATTAGGGAGGTGCCCCAATACTCTACGGGATTCTCCCCCTTTGAGTTACTGTATGGGAGACACCCAAGAGGGCTGTTGGATATTGCCAAGGAAACTTGGGAAAGTGAGAGTTCTCCCCACAGGAGTGTGATTGAGCATGTCGCCCTGATGCAAGACCGAATTGCACAGGTAATGCCCATCGTGAAGGAACATTTGGCCCAAGCGCAGTTAGCACAGCAGAGAGTGTACAACCGTGGAGCCAAGACCCGTACCTTTTCCCCGGGGGATAGGATACTGGTACTTGTCCCTACGGTTGAAAGTAAATTCCTTGCCAAATGGCAAGGCCCCTACGAGATAATGGAAAAAGTGAGCGAAGTGAATTACAAGGTCAGACAACCAGGAAGGCGAAAGCCCGAACAGATCTATCACGTTAATCTGTTGAAAGCCTGGAGGGATAGAGAGTCCCTAGTCGCAGACACTTGGTCACCAGCTCAAACTGGTTGCGTGATTCCTGAGGTTGGAATAGCAGCCACCTTGTCACAACCCCAACAACAGGAGGTTAAGGAGTTTGTGCTTCGCAACAAGGAGGTATTCTCTGAGCTGCCGGGACAAACATCTGGGGTAGAGCATGACATCATTACCCCGCCCGGTGAAAGGGTGAAGTTAAAACCCTATCGGATCCCAGAGGCCCGACGGGAGGCAATACGGGAGGAAGTACAGAAAATGCTGAACTTAGGGGTGATAGAGGAGTCCCAAAGTGATTGGTCTAGTCCCATTGTGTTGGTGCCTAAACCGGATGGGAGCTGGCGATTTTGTAACGATTTTCGTCAGTTGAACAAAGTTACAAAATTTGACACCTACCCCATGCCACGTATAGATGAGTTGATCGACCGGCTGGGAACAGCCCGTTACATGACGACTCTTGACCTCACAAAAGGGTATTGGCAAATCCCCCTGGCCAGGTCGGCCAAAGAGAAAACTGCATTTGTAACCCCAGACGGGGCGTTCCAATATAAAAGAATGCCGTTCGGGTTATAGAATGCGCCGGCCACATTCCAGCGGAAAATGGACCAGATGCTGAGGCCCCATCGGAAGTATGCTGCGGCTTACCTGGATGACGTAATTGTCCATAGCACAGATTGGGCCTCACATCTGCCAAAAGTGCAAGCAGTCCTGGACTCTGTTCGCGAAGCGGGGTTTACGGCTAACCCCAAGAAGTGTACCATTGGGCAGGAGGAGGCCAAATATCTTGGGTACACCATTGGGAGGGGAGTAATAAAACCCCAACTCAACAAAGTCGAGGCCATCCAGAGTTGGCCACGTCCCAACAGCAAGAAGCAGGTACGAGCCTTTCTGGGAATCGCTGGGTATTATCGGCGATTCATTCCCCACTTTGCTTCTAAGGCTGTGCCCCTAACCAACCTGACGAAGGGGAAAGGGTCGGTCATGATTAAATGGACCCCCGAGGCTGAGGCAGCATTCCAATTCTTGAAACAAGCCTTATGTAGCCAGCCAGTGTTGTACTCACCCGACTTCTCTAAAGACTTTGTCGTACAAAGTGATGCGTCAGATGTGGGGTTAGGAGCAGTATTGTCCCAGGTCTGGAACGGGGAAGAGCACCCAGTCATTTACCTCAGCAGGAAGTTGAAGTCCCATGAGGTAAATTACGCCACCGTTGAAAAGGAGTGTTTAGCGGTGAAGTGGGCTCTAGATTCCCTTCGGTACTACCTGCTAGGTAGGCACTTTGATATGGTTACGGATCACGCTCCGTTAAAGTGGATGGCTCAAAACAAGGAAACAAATAGAAGAGTGAATAGGTGGTTCCTGGCCCTCCAGGAATTCAACTTCACAGTAAAGCATCGCCCTGGCATTCAAATGGGGAATGTGGATGCTTTGTCTCGAGTACATGAATGCCTGATTGCTGGTGTTCCAACCCCGAGGTTAAAACAAGAGGGGGGGGTATGTGACAGCAGGAAGGTAAAGTCACCTGGTTGCATCCAGGGGGGTAGATATATTTCGCCCAGATTCAGGCTTTACGCCGACTTATACAACTAGGTGGAGAGTTGTATAAGCCCAGCTGAGTCTAGTGGGCTCATGGATGACTCATACCTCTAGGGAGAGTGTGGGGCGTCGTGCAGACAGGGAGTTGATGAGACCAGCTGAAGCTTGTCAGCTCATTTAGGCCTCTATAAGAACTCCCAGCTTCATTAGATGTTAGCTCATGCCTGGAACCAGACCTGTGTGGATTGTCTAGGGAGAGTGAACCCCTGTGCGGTGAGACAAAGCCTGTGTGGCTATTTGCTTGGACATTTAAAACCAGGGACTTAGGGACTAGGACAGCACTAGGCTGATCCCAGTTGTTAGTTAGGAAACCTGTATGTTTAGTCAGAGGTCAAGTTGACCAGGATTTATTTTGTTTATGTTTCTTTTGCTTTGCTGTGTTCTGTCACTGTAAATAGAAAATAAACCGCACCTTTTTGATTTTGAAAACCACAACCTCCGTTTGCTGGGCCTGTTTTTGTGTGGGGAGCCCATCTCGGGGGTCACACACACCCGCTGCCGAGCTAACCCCCTCACACTATATACAGTCTCCTTGACACTCCTCCTGCACTTTACTTGCAGACTAAATAACTGTTAGTAGATCTGACAAACGCTCAGTCAGATTTAAGCAATGGCCCTTTGCAGGCAGGAACTCAAAGCCCCTTGTGGTGTAGCAGAATACAGTGATTAGCTTGTACCTTTCCTCCTGTGGCTACTGGTCCCAGCACCCCCTCTTCAGGTACTGCCAACCCACCTGGCTGCAGCTTAGGGTGCCCACGTGTCCCGGATTGCCCGGGACTGTCCCGCAATTGACATGCCTGTCCTGGGTCCCGGTCACCTCACAATTCAATGTCCCGGAATGAAATAGAGGACACAGCCACCCCCTACTAACTAATAACTA
This sequence comes from Rana muscosa, assembly GCA_029206835.1. Lineage (NCBI taxonomy): Eukaryota > Metazoa > Chordata > Amphibia > Anura > Ranidae > Rana > Rana muscosa. The sequence continues at coordinate 483,554,556 of CM055122.1, forward strand.
CATTTCCGGAACTGGTTGCTAGGGCCAGCACTGCCTGGCATCTTGCAACCAGTGACAATTTACTCTCAGACAGTGAGACCGGGAGCGAGGCCTGCGCCTAGTGCAGCACTGCTGTCCCCACCCACCTCGGCACCTCCTCCGGCCCCAAGCGGCAAGCAGCAGAGAACTGGTGTGATCTTCACTCTCCAGATAGTGACGCCACTCCTTTACTTCTATGCACGTGACAGCAGCACTGCATCTGGTGGCAGGCTATGGGGGGCAAGCGGCACTGCATCTGTGGGAAGTGGCACATTCACCTGACAAATAACCCGCCGCCAAATTCCCCATCAACCCCGAGACTACATTTCCCCCCGCCCCCCCCCCCCTCATCTTTTTTTGGGGAAGGTGAGAGAGAGGGTGTGTCCCTGAATGGCAGTTTGGAAACGTGGTCACCCTACTGCAGCTGTCCCTTTTCTCTACCCCCGAGGCTAATTTTCCTCTCCAGTCCTCCAGACTGAGTCTCTTACCAACCCACCCAGCTGACTCTAAAGAGATCTCCTGGGGAAGGATGATGATTTAAGCACACTTCAGGGAGAACTGGCTACATGTGGCAGTCTCCCCCCTTGTAAGTCCCCTGTAGTGCATATCTACTTACACTGTCCTCTCTCTTGCTTCTGTGCCTCCAGGAAGGGCTTCCTCCGTGTGATGTGGCAGGATCCTTCCAGCACCCAAGTAGGGTTGCCACCTGTCCGGGATTCACCCGGACAGTTCGGGTTTTGAATCAGGTGTCCGGGTTTCAGGCCGACTGCAACCCGGACACATTATTCAGACTGGGCTGTGGCTCCCCATGTAACCAAGGTAGTCACACACATCTGTTGCTGTCCAGGGCTGGGGGTGGCTGTCTGGGAGCAGGTGCAGGGTCGTCTTAACAGCATCATGGGGCAAAGTAATGCTCTGGGGCCCCTACAATGGTGACAGTGCAGGTAAACAGAAATCAAGTAGGTAGGAGGTAGGGGATATCTAGGGTGTAGAGGGGTCAGAGTGCTGGGGGGATATCTGGGATGTAGAAGGGCAGCCTGGGCTGACCCCATTTCGGGGCAGCCCAGGCTCAAGGACCAGCTGCTTTGGGGAAAGGGCAGGGGCCCCCATGCAGCTGGGGCCCCTGGGCAGTGCCCAGGTGTGCCCTCTCATAAAGACAGCCCTGGGCAGGTGTGGCATCACTAGGGGGGTGTTGGGCAATGATGTCAGCAAGAGCAATTTGGCTGCACCCACTGTTCGCTGAGCAGGCTATGCCTACCGCATTACTACTCTCCTTGGGGCACCCAAAGGTCTCCCAGGCCACTAAAGTGTTCAGGTTTTGCTTGAAGAAAAGGTGGCAACCTTACACCCAAGGCAGGACACCCACCCCCAGACTAGGGGGTACCCCTGAGGGCTACTGACTGTCCTACTGGCATGGCTCATGCCTATTTATGAGATAAGCTCTGCCCCTGCCAGCCCACTACTGGCAATTTGGCTTAGGCCTCATAAATATTCCAGGCAGCTCCTCCTATCCTCCTGCCCACTAGCTCTAGAACATTGTACAATATTCCAGGAGGAGACACCAGAGGAGCTGTCAGGATGAGTCATCCAGCCCTGACTCACTGAACCCTGACCCAGATTCAACAGCTCAGGATTAGCCCTGAGCTAACTAAATTTACCTACACTAACAGAACTACACTACTTCTAGCACACACTAGAGGGTGCTAAAAATACTACCTTTATTACTTTAAAGCACCTGTCAGGACAAAGCCACCATTACTTACTTTTGTTTAACCACTTAACGACCGCCCACCGCCGATTTACGTCGGCAGAATGGCACGGACAGGCAGAATCACGTAGATCTACGTGATCGCCTTTGTGCAGTTGGGGGGTCCATCCGGACCCCCCTTCACTGCAGTGAGCGGCCGTTAAGTGTTCGGGAGCGATCAGGCATGAGGGGGCGGAAGCTCGATTCCGCCCCCCCCTCGCGATCGCTCCCAGCCAATGAAAATGCTTCCTCCGCCATGTGATGTAAACAAGGCTGGAGGAAGTGATGTCATCTCCCTCGCCGCGGTCTTTTCGTTCCCGGCGCCGAGCAGAGAAGAAGCAGGTTAGTGCACCAACAGTCCACTGACACGTAGGTACACATAGGCACACAAATCACCCCCCAGTCACCCCCAGATCACCCCCCAGGTCACCCCAAAGCCCCCAATCACAGTGTCACTGATTGCAGTGATCATTTATTTTACTGATCACTGCATTTAGTGTCATCTGTGATTGTAAAAAGTTGCAGGGCAGTTAGGATTAGGCCCCTTTAGGTCCAGGGTAGCCCCCTAACCCCCCCTAATAAAGGTTTAACCCCTTGATCACCCCCCAGGTAACCCTTTCACCCCCTAACTTCAGCGTCACTAAGCGATTGTTTTTCCGATCGCTGTATTCGTGTCGCTGGTGTTTTAGATAGGCAGTTATTTTTTTTTAGGTTCGCCGCAGGTTTTTATTAGTGTCAGGTACCCCCATATATTATTTTAACCCCCTGATTGCCCCTAGAGTTAACCCTTTCACCAGTGATCGCCGTATAAGCGTCACTGGTGTCACTGGTTAGCCAGTAAGTTATTTAGTTATTTAGGTTACCCGTCAGGTTTTTATATAGTGTCAGGTACCCCCATATTTAACCTAATAAAGGTTTTAACCCCCTGATTGCCCCTAGTTAACTCTCTCACCAGTGATCACCATATAAAGGTTACGGGTGACGCTGGTTGATTAGTTTGCTTTTTATAGCATCAGGGCACCCGCCGTATATAACCCAATAAAGGTTTAACCCCCCTGATCGCCCGGCGGGTGAGATCAATTAGGTTTTAGCGCCAGAGAGGGTCTGCGTCGCCCCAGGCAGTGTTAGGTTAGTGACAGTAACGCTAACACCCACGCGCAAAGCATACACCCCCCTTAGTGGTATAGTATCTGATCAGATCTGATCAGATCTATACTAGCATCCCCAGCGGTTTAGGGTTCCCAAAAACGCAGTGTTAGCGGGATCAGCCCAGATACCTGCTAGCGCCTGCGTTTAGCCCCTCCGCCCAGCCCAGTCCAGCCCAGCCCACCCAAGTGCAGTATCGATCGATCACTGTCACTTACCAAACACAACACACATAACTGCAGCGTTCGCAGTGCTTGGTTTTTGGGGCCCTGTACGCGGCTAGGCTCCCAAAAAGTCCCACACATGTGGTATCCCCGTACTCAGGAAAAGCAGCAGAATGTATTTTGGGGTGCAATTCCACATATAACCATGGCATGTGTGAGCAATATATCATTTAGTGACAACTTTTTGTACATTTTTTTTTTCTTTTTGTCATTATTCAATCATTTGGGACAAAAAAAAAATATTCAATGGGGTCAACATGCCTCTCAGCAAATAGCTTGGGGTGTCTACTTTCCAAAATGGGGTCATTTGGGGGGGTTTTGTGCCATCTTGGCATTTTATGGCCTTCAAAACTGTGATAGGTAGTGAGGAGTGAAATCAAAAATTTATGCCCTTAGAAACCTTGAAGGCGGTGCTTGGTTTTTGGGGTCCCGTACGCGGCTAGGCTCCCAAAAAGTCCCACACATGTGGTATCCCCGTACTCAGGAGAAGCAGCAGAATGTATTTTGGGGTGTAATTTCACATATGCCCATGGCATGTGTGAGCAATATATCATTTAGTGACAACTTTGTGCAAAAAAAAAAAGTTTGTCATATTCCCGCAACTTGTGGCAAAATATAAAATATTCCATGGACTGAACATGCCTCTCAGTAAATAGCTTGGGGTGTCTACTTTCCAAAATGGGGTCATTTGGGGGGGTTTTGTGCTATTTTGGCATTTTATGGCCTTCGAAACTGTGATAGGTAGTGAGGAGTGAAATCAAAAATTTGCGCCCTTAGAAATCCTGAAGGCGGTGCTTGGTTTCCGGGGTCCCGTACGTGGCTAGGCTCCTAAAAAGTCCCACACATGTGGTATCCCCGTACTCAGGAGAAGCAGCAGAATGTATTTTGGGGTGCAATTCCACATATAACCATGGCATGTGTGAGCAATATATCATTTAGTGACAACTTTTTGTAATTTTTTTTTTTTTGTCATTATTCAATCACTTGGGACAAAAAAAAAAATATTCAATGGGCTCAACATGCCTCTCAGCAATTTCCTTGGGGTGTCTACTTTCCAAAATGGGGTCATTTGGGGGGGGGGTTTGTACTGCCCTGCCATTTTAGCGCCTCAAGAAATGAGATAGGCAGTCATAAATTTAAAGCTGTGTAAATTTCAGAAAATGTACCCTAGTTTGTAAACGCTATAACTTTGGCGCAAACCAATAAATATACGCTTATTGACATTTTTTTTACTAAAGACATGTGGCTGAATACATTTTGGCCTAAATGTATGACTAAAATTGAGTTTATTCGATTTTTCTTATAACAAAAAGTAGAAAATATCATTTTTTTTCAAAATTTTCGGTCTTTTTCTGTTTATATCGCAAAAAATAAAAATCGCAGAGGCAATCAAATACCATTAAAAGAAAGCTCTATTTGTGGGAAGAAAAGGACGCAAATTTCATTTGGGTACAACATTGCATGTCCGCACAATTTACAGTTAAAGCAGCGCAGTGCCGAATCCCAAAAACAGGCCTGGTCCTAATGGCCCGAAATGGTCCGGGGCTTAAGTGGTTAAGGGGCCGGTTCATACTAGAACACATGTGCTCAAAAATGTACTCCCGTGCAATCTGGTTTTGACAGCCCATTCATTTCAAAGGGCTGCCAAACATACTGTAATATGGAAAAGTAGTGCAAGTGCTACTTTATCAGATCATGCTGCATGAAACTGTCAGGTTTTGCATGTTTCACAAAGGCAGAGGGTAGTGCAGGTGCAGGAAATGGGTCTTCACTGTGTGTTCAACCTGAAGATTTCTGAAAAAGTAAATATAAAAAAAAAAAAAAAGCATAAAATATCACAGGAGAGATTTCCAGGCAAAACCTGGAGTTAAGCTTTACTTTTGTTATAGTTGTACAGTACTTTAAATGAACACACAGAAAGACTATTGAATAAATACTGTTTTTATTGCACTAAAGCTTTCCTCACACTGGGCATCTCTTACTCTATGTCTATTGGTACTTTAAAGCAGCCCTGCAATGAAAGCGATTATCTCATACCTGTCCCCTGCCTGCAAGCTGAACACTGCAGCAGTGCAATTTTACCCATAACAACTTGATAAAAAATTAAAAAAAATTAGCAAAGAACATACATAATAATTATGCTACAAAAAATTATGTGAGCTGTAAATTGCCTCCAGCATTACCCCTGTTTCTTCTTGCTGGAGGCTGCCATTTTTCTGAAGCCCAGAGCAGCGTAGCAGCAGTAAATCTTTAGGCTGTCAGCAGATTGGCCTCTAGTGGCTCTGATTTTCGGCACAATGCCAAACATGGAGAGCAACTGAGCATGTGCAGAGCAGGGTGAGACAGTGTATTACTAGACTTTTAAACAGTATAGAAACTTATTTTTAATGTTTTACATAGTGTGGGGGGGTTAACTCGGTAGCGGGTGTGTGTGACCCCCTGGTTGGGCTCCCCACACAAAAACAGGGCCAGCAGACGGAGGTTGTGGTTTTCAAAATCAAAAGGTGCGGTTTATTTCTCTATGTACAGTGACAAAAACACAGCAAAGCCAAAAAGAAACATAAACAAAATAAATCCTGGTCAGTTTGACCTCTGACTAAACATGCAGGTTTCCTAAACTAACAACTGGGATCAGCCTGGTGCTGTCCTAGTCCCTAAGTCCCTGGTTTAGTAAAAGTCCAAACAAATAGCCACACAGGCTTTGCCTCACCGCACAGGGGTTCACTCTCCCTAGACAGTCCACACAGGTCTGGTTCCAGGCATGAGCTAACATCTAATGAAGCTGGGAGTTTTTATAGAGGCCTTTAAATGAGCTGACAAGCTTCAGCTGGTCTCATCAACTCCCTGCCTGCACGACGCCCCACACTCTCCCTAGAGGTATGAGTCATCCATGAGCCCACTAGCCTCAGCTGGGCTTCATCAACTCCCTAGTTGTATAAGTCGGCGTAAAGCCTGAATCTGGGCGAAATATATCTACCCCCCTGGATGCAACCAGGTGACTTTACCTTCCTGCTGTCACATACCCCCCCCTCTTGTTTTAACCTCGGGGTTGGAACACCAGCAATCAGACATTCATGTACTCGAGACAAAGCATCCACATTCCCCATTTGAACGCCAGGGCGATGCTTTACTGTGAAGTTGAATTCCTGGAGGGCCAGGAACCACCTATTCACTCTTCTATTTGTTTCCTTGTTTTGAGCCATCCACTTTAACGGAGCGTGATCCGTAACCATGTCAAAGTGCCTACCTAGCAGATAGTACCGAAGGGAATCTAGAGCCCACTTCACCGCTAAACACTCCTTTTCAACCGTGGCGTAATTTACCTCATGGGACTTCAACTTCCTGCTGAGGTAAATGACTGGGTGCTCTTCCCCGTTCCAGACCTGGGACAATACTGCTCCTAACCCCACATCTGACGCATCACTTTGTACGACAAAGTCTTTAGAGAAGTCGGGTGAGTACAACACTGGCTGGCTACATAAGGCTTGTTTCAAGAATTGGAATGCTGCCTCAGCCTCGGGGGTCCATTTAATCATGACCGACCCTTTCCCTTTCGTCAGGTTGGTTAGGGGCACAGCCTTAGAAGCAAAGTGGGGAATGAAGCGCCGATAATAACCCGCGATTCCCAGAAAGGCCCGTACCTGCTTCTTGCTGTTGGGACGTGGCCAACTCTGGATGGCCTCGACTTTGTTGAGTTGGGGTTTTATCACTCCCCTGCCAATGGTGTACCCAAGATATTTGGCCTCCTCCTGCCCAATGGTACACTTCTTGGGGTTAGCCGTAAACCCCGCTTCCCGGATAGAGTCTAGGACTGCTTGCACTTTTGGCAGATGTGAGGCCCAATCTGTGCTATGGACAATTACGTCATCCAGGTAAGCCGCAGCATACTTCCGATGGGGCCTCAGTATCTGGTCCATTTTCCGCTGGAATGTGGCCGGCGCATTCTGTAACCCGAACGGCATTCTCTTATATTGGAACGCCCCGTCTGGGGTTACAAATGCGGTTTTCTCTTTGGCCGACTTGGCCAGGGGAATTTGCCAATACCCTTTTGTGAGGTCAAGAGTCGTCATGTATCGGGCTGTTCGCAGCCGGTCGATCAACTCATCTATACGTGGCATGGGGTAGGTGTCAAATTTTGTAACTTTGTTCAACTGACGAAAATCGTTACAAAATCGCCAGCTCCCATCCGGTTTAGGCACCAACACAATGGGACTAGACCAATCACTTTGGGACTCCTCTATCACCCCTAAGTTCAGCATTTTCTGTACTTCCTCCCGTATTGCCTCCCGTCGGGCCTCTGGGATCCGATAGGGTTTTAACTTCACCCTTTCACCGGGCGGGGTAATAATATCATGCTCTACCCCAGATGTTTGTCCCGGCAGCTCAGAGAACACCTCCTTGTTGCGAAGCACAAACTCCTTAACCTCCTGTTGTTGGGGTTGTGACAAGGTGGCTGCTATTCCAACCTCCGGAATCACGCAACCAGTTTGAGCTGGTGACCAAGTTTCTCCGACTAGGGACTCTCTATCCCTCCAGGCTTTCAACAGATTAACGTGATATATCTGTTCGGGCTTTCGCCTTCCTGGTTGTCTGACCTTGTAATTCACTTCGCTCACTTTTTCCATTATCTCGTAGGGGCCTTGCCATTTGGCAAGGAATTTACTTTCAACCGTAGGGACAAGTACCAATATCCTATCCCCCGGGGAAAAGGTACGGGTCTTTGCTCCACGGTTGTACACTCTCTGCTGTGCCAACTGCGCTTGGGCCAAATGTTCCTTCACGATGGGCATTACCTGTGCAATTCGATCTTGCATCAGGGCGACATGCTCAATCACACTCCTGTGGGGAGAACTCTCACTTTCCCAAGTTTCCTTGGCAATATCCAACAGCCCTCTTGGGTGTCTCCCATACAGTAACTCAAAGGGGGAGAATCCCGTAGAGGATTGGGGCACCTCCCTAATAGCAAACATCAAATAAGGAAGTAGACAGTCCCAATCCTTTCCATCTCTATCCACCACTTTCTTCAACATTTGTTTTAGGGTTTTGTTGAATCTTTCAACCAGCCCATCGGTTTGGGGGTGATACACAGATGTACGCAATTGCGTCACTTTGAGCAATTTACACAGCTCTTTCATAACCCGGGACATAAAGGGTGTACCTTGGTCCGTAAGCAGTTCTTTACAAATACCCACCCGGCTAAAAACAAGAGATAGCTCTTTGGCTATGGTTTTGGCCGAGGTATTTCTGAGAGGGATCGCTTCTGGATAACGGGTGGCATAGTCCATTATAACCAATATGTACTGGTGCCCCCTAGCGGACTTGATTATAGGACCTACCAAATCCATTGCGATTCTCTCAAACGGGACCTCAATGATGGGTAGAGGGACCAGCGGGCTACGGAAATGTGGCATCGGGGCCGACCTCTGACACACAGGGCAGGAGGAACAATAATTTTCTATGTCCTTCATCACCCCAGGCCAATAGAATCTCTGTAATACCCTCTCTCGGGTTTTCTCTGTCCCCAGATGACCTCCAAGAATGTGCCCATGGGCCAACTCCAACACCAACTTCCTGTAAGGTTTGGGCACCACAAGCTGCTCAACGGTTTCTTCTGCCCTTTTTGCCACCCGATACAGTAGGTCCTTCTCTACGCTGAAGTATGGGTAAGTGCAGGTATTATCTGGGTTCACTAACTCGCCATCTATTTCCACTACGTTTTCCCGTGCCTTTATTAGGGCGGGGTCTTTTAACTGTTCTGTGGCAAAATTTTCCCTGTGAACCTCCAGATCAGAAAACTCCACAGACGGTAGGTTTTCGTCTGAGGAGGTGGGCTCCTCTCCAGTTTCTTGAGTCTCCCCTGCCAATACTGACAAGGGAAATTCTGGAGAGTCCTCACCACTCTCAGAGGAGTTCTGGCTATCACATTCCTGGTACATAGGGGCACCAGTGGGGGGCTCAGGATCATCCCACAGTTCCCAGAACTTCGGAAAATCCCTTCCCACAATGGCATCATGCGGTAATTGAGATACTAACCCCACTGGATGAGAGAGGGTACCTTTGGGGGTCTCGAAACACACTGTAGTCACTGGATACTCTCGGGTGTCCCCATGCACACAAATAACAGCTACCTTGCTATTCCCAGAGACCTCTGTTTTAACTAATTCAGCCTTTATCAGGGTCACAAGGCTACCTGAATCCAGTAATACCACAACATTTCTACCATTAATACACATTTTGCATAAATGTTTCTCAGTTCCCCGAATGGCAGTGCATGCGACTGTCGCACACAGCGACTGACGTCTGTCCATCAGAAAGTCACATTGCATGGGTTCCTCCACAACCGGGCAATTTGCTGCAATATGTCCCGCTTGCCGGCAGCGGTAGCAAACAATCCATTTGGCTGCCTCTTGAGCCCCTGACTTCCCAGGCTGTTCTCGCCAAACTTGGGGTAGAGCTCCCACCCTCTCACTCTCTCCACCCTCACCCCTTGGAATCCTCTTATCCGCCCCTGGGGATGGTCTGGTCTTAGGGTGGAAAGTCCGAGAGTCTCTGGAAGAGGCCGTCAGGTTCTCTGTAGCCAAGTATTTCTCTACACGATCCACAAGACCACCGGCCGTCTCTGAGTCTCCATGGCTTACCCACTTTTGGATGGCAGTAGGAAGAGCTCTCAAAAACCGATCCATTACAACACGTTCCACAATCTCTGGTGCGGACAAAGTCTCTGGCTGTAGCCACTTCCTGCTCAGGTGAATGAGATCATACATTTGAGACCTGGGGGGTTTTCCAAGCTGGAAAGTCCAGTTATGCACACGCTGAGCCCGGACAGCCAGGGTGACACCCAGCCTTGCCAATATTTCAGCTTTTAGCATCACATAGTCTTTTGCTTGGTCAGGCTCTAGGTCATAGTAAGCCTTCTGCGATTCACCAGTTAACAGAGGAGCCACCAGTCCAGCCCACTGCTCCTCAGGCCACTTTTCTCTTTCAGCAGTCCTTTCAAATGTGGTCAAAAATACCTCTGGATCATCCTCTCCAGTCATTTTTGTCAATAAACGACTCACCCCAAAGGACGCGGTATTAGTGGGACGGCTTTCCTCACTGGTCTGCGGACGTTGCTGCATTACTGCTTCCATTTGTTGTAGTCTCTGCTCTTGCTTCTGTAACAGGTCTATGAAGCGGGCCTCAGATTGCTGCTGGGCTTGTTGATGAGCTTGCTGCTGGGCTGCAAGGCTCCTTTGCAAACCTGCATTTGTCTGCTGTTGATTGGCATTTGCTAGAGCCAGCTGTTTCAGTATCTCCTCCATGCTGGCTTAAAAAAACTGCCCGCATTCTCCACCAACTGTGGGGGGGTTAACTCGGTAGCGGGTGTGTGTGACCCCCTGGTTGGGCTCCCCACACAAAAACAGGGGCAGCAGACGGAGGTTGTGGTTTTCAAAATCAAAAGGTGCGGTTTATTTCTCTATGTACAGTGACAAAAACACAGCAAAGCCAAAAAGAAACATAAACAAAATAAATCCTGGTCAGTTTGACCTCTGACTAAACATGCAGGTTTCCTAAACTAACAACTGGGATCAGCCTGGTGCTGTCCTAGTCCCTAAGTCCCTGGTTTAGTAAAAGTCCAAACAAATAGCCACACAGGCTTTGCCTCACCGCACAGGGGTTCACTCTCCCTAGACAGTCCACACAGGTCTGGTTCCAGGCATGAGCTAACATCTAATGAAGCTGGGAGTTTTTATAGAGGCCTTTAAATGAGCTGACAAGCTTCAGCTGGTCTCATCAACTCCCTGCCTGCACGACGCCCCACACTCTCCCTAGAGGTATGAGTCATCCATGAGCCCACTAGCCTCAGCTGGGCTTCATCAACTCCCTAGTTGTATAAGTCGGCGTAAAGCCTGAATCTGGGCGAAATATATCTACCCCCCTGGATGCAACCAGGTGACTTTACCTTCCTGCTGTCACAATAGCTATACCTGCAAAAGGGGTCAGCCTGAAGTGATCTATCAGGACTTAATTTTCTGACTAAAGTTTTACTTTAAAGTTAGTGGTGTTCCATCACAAGCAGCCGACTAAATGTAAGTACCTTGTGTAAAAAGAAAATTGGATTTAAACTGTTCTTTTTTCTTTGTTGGGTTTATTTTGAAGTGAAATCACCTTCTATACCAATGTCATTACAGACCATAACGTTAAACCACTACTAAAACAAATCTATAAAATGTAGATACTGGTAATACGCAGCAACGCACACAGTCCCTAGATAATGGAATCAATATAAATCACCATCAATTAAAAAATGAATACGGTAAACAGAGTGCTTCTATGATTTTAAACAGAAAAAAAATTATAATATGATAATAATGAACAATAATATATATCTTTGCAAACGCAAGGTACATCTATCACTATCTGAATGCTTGCCAATCCTTTAGAGAAACTATCATCTATAAATTTATATAAATATACCGTATTTATCGGCGTATAACACGCATGGGCGTATAACATGCACCTTCATTTTATAAAGGGGAAGTTTCAGGAAAAAAACTTACATTTTAAATAAAGAACTTTAAAGCAAAATAAGGGTCAGTGTTCATCAATGCAGCCTTATCAGTGCCCATCGGCAGTCTCACCAGTGCCCATCAATGCAGCCTCACTATTGCCCATCAATGCAACCTGATCTGTGCCCAAATGCAGCCTCACCATTGCCCATCATTGCAGCCTGATCTGTGCTCATATGCAGCCTCACCATTGCCCATCATTGTAGCCTGATCTGTGCTCATATGCAGCCTCACTATTGCCCATCATTGCAGCCTGATATGTGCCCATATGCAGCCTCACCATTGCCCATAATTGCAGCCTGATCTGTGCCCATATGCAGCCTCGCCATTGCCCATCATTGCAGCCTGATCTGTGTCCATATGCAGCCTCGCCATTGCCCATCATTGCAGCCTGATCTGTGCCCATTTGCAGCCTTGCCATTGCCCATCATTGCAGCCTGATCTGTCCCATATGCAGCCTCGCCATTGCCCATCATTGCAGCCTGATCTGTGCCCATATGCAGCCTCGCCATTGCCCATCATTGCAGCCTGATCTGTGCCCATATGCAGCCCCACCATTGCCCATCATTTCAGCCTTATATGTGCCACATTACACAAAGCTGGGATCTCCTGTGTACTCGGTGACCGCAGTCACACACAGTCTCGCCTCTGCGGCTGGCTCTTATGATGACAGAACACTGGTCCAATGCCAGGACATGTGACGTCTATCTTAAGTGCTGGTCCAGGAGGCGGGACTGTGTGTGACTGCCAGTACACAGGAGATTTTGGCTTTGTGTAATGAGTACAAACCTACTCATTCACATAGGGAGGAGCCTGGATCTGGGGGCCCCCTTGTTAAAGAGGGTTTCCAGATTCCGATAATCCCCCTGCCCGCAGACCCCCACAACCACCAGCCAGAGTTGATGAGGACAAGTTTCGTTGGAGGGCCAGAGTCCCCATGCCCCAAAGCACCCCCCCATATTGAGGGCATGTGGCCTGGTATGGTCCAGGAAGAGGGGCGCTCGCTCGTCCCCTCCCTTTTCTGACCTGCCAGGCTGCATGCTCAGATAAGGGTCTGGTATGGATTTTGGGTGGGAACCCCACACCATATTTTAAAATTTTGACCTGGGGTTCCCCTCAAAATCCATACCAGACCCAAAGGGCCTGGTATGCTTGAGGGGGGGGGGGGCATGCCATTTTTTTTTTCAGATTTTTTTTATTGTCAGCAATTATTTTCTTTACATTCAGCTGTCAGTGGGGAAAGTCTTCATGAAATAACTCATGCTGTATTTTAGTAGCTTTTTTTGTGAATGCCAAAAAATGTTTTAAAAAACGCTGAGCTGTATATTACCACATTTTTTTTTTTTTTTAAGGGGAAACTTTGTGAATGGAGACCATTGTCCCATGAATTCTGCTGCTGTGGATAAGACTGCTGTTCAGGCCTCCTTCTGTCCAGGTTTTCCCATGCTAGTCAGGGTGTCTCCTGGATGAGACTGAAGGGTAGTGGAGATCCCTCTCTTCAGCTTCTCTCCTTACTCAGTTCCAGCCTGGAGGCAGAGCCCCCCCAGCCCCAGTGTCCCCTCCCAGGCCTTATGCCTCAGCCCTCCATCTTCTACCCAACCACAACAAAAATCCACTGGCCAGGCTCTCCAATATTTATGGGCTAGTCTTACCCAACTGCCAGGCTTACCAGCCTGCCTGGGAATTGGTCAAAACTCCGATCAATATTTAGACTCACTCATTTCTAGAAGTTTCCCACGGACCTCAAGAATTACGGGGAGGCAATAGAGGCCTAGTCTACAGAGCCTTCCAGCCTGGCCTTAAGATGAAGCCACAACAATTTCAAATTCACAAGCTACTATGAGTCGGCATAAATTTACCTACCTAAACTGTACACTAGAGGGTTCTACACATGTGATCGCTGACCAATCACAGCAGATCACATGACAATTGTACACAATGAATAGCTTTGATTTATTGCGTACTATTGTGTTGACCTCTGTTATTGGTCACAATGATCACATGGTACAATTTTTTTTTATTATTTCTTAATTTTCCAAAAAATTGTGACAAAAAAATACAACTTCAAAAAACTTGCCATGCCTTTTACTAAATACCTTGGACTGTCTACTTTCCAAAAAGGGTTAATTTGGGGGTTATATGTACTGTCCTGGCATTTTCAGACCTCAAGAAATGAGATACTATAGCCGTCAGTACATCAGGATTGATCAATTTTCAGATATGTATACCATTGTTTGTGGGATCTATAACTTTCCTACAGACTAAGTAATATACACTGGTTTAGGTTATTTTTTACAAATTTTTTTTAGCAGTATACATTTTGGCCTACATTTATGAAGAAAGGTTATTTATTTGCAAAATGTTATAACATAAATTAAGAAAAACGCATTTAAAAAAAAAAAATATGTCTTTTTTGTTTATTTAGCAAAAAACCCAGCAGTGATTAACCGCTTGCTGACCGCCGCACGAACATTTACGTCGACAGAATGACACGGACAGGCAAAAGGGCGTATAAATACGTCCCCTTTAAATTGCCGGCCGTGTGGTCGTGAGCTCCGTGACTGCGCCCGCGGGACCCGCGGACCCGTTTGCCGCCGGTGTCCCACGATCGGGTCACAGAGCTGAAGAACGGGGAGATGTTAGTGTAAACACAACATCTCCCCGTTCTGCCTAGGTGACACTGTCACTGATTGTGTTCCCTCTCATCGGGAACAGCGATCCGTGATGTGTCACAGCAAGCCACGCCCCCTAACAGTAAGAATCACTCCCTAGGTCCCACTTAACCCCTTCAGCGTCCCCTACAGGTTAACCCCCCTCACTGTCAGTGTCATTTTTACAGTAATCAGTGCATTTTTATAGCATTGATCGCTGTAAAAATGACAATGGTCCCAAAATGGTGTCAAAAGTGTCCGATGTGTCCGCCATAATGTCGCAGTCATGATAAAATTCGCTGATCACCGCCATTACTAGTAAAAAAAATAATTATTAATAAAAATGCCATAAAACTATCCCCTATTTTGTAGACGCTATAACTTTTGTGCAAACCAATCAATAAATGCTTATTGCGATTTTTTTTTACCAAAAATATGTAGAAGAATACGTATCGGCCTAAACTGAGGAAAAAACATATTTTTTTATATATTTTTTGGGGATATTTATTATAGCAAAAAGTTAAAATTATGTTTTTTTTTTAAATTGTCACTCTATTTTTGTTTATAGCGCAAAAAATAAAAACCGCAGAGGTGATCAAATACCACCAAAAGAAAGCTCTATTTGTGTGAAAAAAAGGACGTCAATTTTGTTTGGGAGCTATGTCGCACGGCCGCGCAATTGTCAGTTAAAGCAACGCAGTGCCGAATCGCAAAAAAAGGGATTTTTATAACAGCTTACCTGTAAAATCCTTTTCTTGGAGTACATCACGGGACACAGAGCGACTTAGTCATTACTAATGGGTTATATAGTTTACCTTCAGGTGCTGGCACTGGCAACTTCCAAACCGGAAGTACCCTCCCCTATATAAGCCCCTCCCATCCGGGAGCACCTCAGTTTTGTAGTAAAGCAATAAGTGTCCCAAAAAGAGGGGTGGGAGCTCTGTGTCCCGTGATGTACTCCAAGAAAAGGATTTTACAGGTAAGCTGTTATAAAAATCCCTTTTTCTTTTTCGTACATCACGGGACACAGAGCGACTTAGTCATTACTAATGGGACGTCCCAAAGCAATGCCCAATGAGGGGAGGGATACACTATGCATAAGCTGGGCGCCATCAGGCATGAGGCTCTTTTGCGGCCTGCAACACACTGCGCCCAAAGGCGACATCCTCCTGACTTCTGATGTCTACCTGGTAGAATCTAGTAAACGTGTGTACTAAGGACCATGTTGTGGCCTTACAGACTTGAGCCAGGGAGGCTTGGTGATGCACTGCCCATGAAGTTCCAACTGCTCTTGTGGAGTGCGCCCTAACTTTGAACGGAGGCGGTCTCCTTTTCAAGCCATAGGCTTGTATTATGACCTGTCGAATCCACTTGGCTAAAGTAGATTTTTGATGCTGCCTGACCCTTTCTGGGGCCTTCCGGCAGAACAAACAAAGTATCCGTTCTACGAATCTGAGCAGTGGCTTTAAGATAAGCTTTAACTGCCCTTACTACATCCAAAGAATGCAATAACTTTTCCTCTACCGAACTAGGTTTGGGGAAAAAGGAAGGAAGAACCACATCTTGGTTCAAATGGAACCTCGATACCACCTTAGGAAGAAGGCTGGATGAGGACGTAATACTACTCTGTCCTTATGGATAACCAGATATGGCTCCTTACAGGACAAGGCGGCTAATTCCGATACTCTTTTAGCCGAACAAATGGCTACTAAGAAAATCAATTTCCTGGTGAAAAGAACCAAGGAAATGTGCCGCAATGGTTCAAATGGTTGTTTCTGTAGAACCGACAGAACCAGGTTTAAGTCCCATGGACATATGGGAATACTAACCGGAGGGCTAATACGCATCACTCCTTGTATGAAAGCTTTGACTAATGAATGCAAAGCCAAGGGCCTTTGAAAAAATATTGACAAGGCCGTCTGACCCTTGATAGTACTCAAGGCAAGCTTCCTATGTACAGCCCACTGTAGGAAGTCCAGAATCCTACCTATTACGTACTTACGTGGATGCCATTTCCTGGCCTCACACCACGTGATGTACGCCTTCTAGATCCTATAATAGATCTGCCTGGATACCGGCTTCCTGGCATTGATCATGGTAGATACCACAGGATTAGAGAGCCCTCTCTTTTTTAGAATGTGGGCTTCAATAGCCAGGCCGTCAAACCTAGGGCTGGTAAGGAAGGGTAGTATATCGGTCCTTGCGAAAGCAGGTCCGGACGATGTGGGAGGGTCCAAAGACTTCCCACTGACATTTTTACAATCTCCGCGTACCATGCCCTTCGGGGCCACGCTGGAGCCACCAGAATCACTGGTTTCTTTTCTACCCTGATTCTGCGGATTAATCGCGGTGGGAATGCATATATCAGCTTGAACTGATCCCAAGGGAACACTAGGGCATCCGAACCGCAAGCTAGGGGATCCTTTGTGCGAGACACAAATCTGTCCACCTTTACGTTGAATCTGGATGCTAGCAGATCTACATCCGGTGTTCCCCACCGCTGGCATATTGCCTGGAAAACCTCGGGGTGAAGAGACCATTCCCCGGGCATAATTGCTGGCGACTTAAAAAGTCCGCTCTCCAATTTTCCACTCCTAGGATGAAAACCGCGGATATGGCTGTGACATACCTTTCTGCCCATTCCAGGATGCAATTCGCTTCCCTCTGGGCTGCACGACTCCTGGTGCCACCCTGGTGATTGATATATGCCACTGCTGTGGCATTGTCTGATTGAATTCTGACAGGTGACCCTTGGAGTTTGGATGTCCATGCTACTAGGGCATACCGGGCTGCTCGTATCTCTAAGAGATTGGTGGGCAGGGCCTTCTCTGCTTCTGACCACTTGCCCTGGAGAGACCATTGCTCCAGTACTGCCCCCCAGCCTATGAGGCTGGCATCTGTAGTGACCACCTTCCAAGAAACCGGACTGAAGGGTTTCCCTTTTTCCAGATTCTGGCACCAACCACCAATGGAAGCTCTTGCAAACGGAAGGGGACAGGGACATTGGTAAGTCTAAAGCCTGAACTTTTTTGTTCCAGGCTGACAGTATGGCCCTCTGCAAGTTCCTTGAATGGAATTGACCGTAGGGTACTGCTTCGAATGAAGCCACCATTTTTCCCAGCAGCCTTATACACAGGCGTATGGATGGTTTTTCTTTTTTGTACCCACTAAGTGGGTCAAATCTTTCAAAGACGACACCTTCTCTGGAGGTAAGAAAATCTTTCTCTGATTTGAATCCAGTCTTAGCCCCCAAGTATTCCAGGCTTTTGACTGGTTTTAGGGCTGACTTGTCTCGGTTGATAATGCAACCGTGAGATTCCAGATACTTGATTATCTTGTGAACGACCACTTCTAGTTTTTTTCACTGAGTGGTCTATCAGCAACAAGTCGTCTAGATATGCCATTATCGTTACACCTTGTGTTCCTAGTTTGGCCAATCGTAGGGCCAGAATTTTTGTGAACACTCGTGGTGCTGTGGCCAGACCGAAAGGTAAGGCTCTGAACTGAAAATGGCGCCCTTCTACTGCAAAGCGTAGAAATTTCTGGTGGGCCGGACAGATGGGAATATGCAAATAAGCATCCCTTATGTCGATTGAGGCTAACCATTCCTGCCCTTGTAGGGCGGTGGCCACCGATCGGATCGACTCCATCCGAAAAAGTCCTGATATGTAGGAACTTGTTTAGCCCTTTTATATTTAATATGGGCCTCATGTCCCCATTTGGTTTGGGGACTGTGACAAGGTTCGAGTAAAACCCGAACCCGTTTTCTTCCAAGGGAACCTTCATGATTACCCTTGGGGCAATAGTTGCTCTAGTGCCAGAAGGAGGGATCCACTCTTCTGGGGATCGCTTGGCACGTTTGACCTCATAAAATGGGCAGGAGGAATGTCTTTTAACTCCAGCCTGTATCCCAGACTTACTGCAGAGATCACCCATCTCTGATGGTGTCCCGCCAGGTCTCTGTGAACAACTGAAGTCTTCCCCTCACCCGATTGAGTGGGGGCAACCCTTCATGACTTGGGGGGAGGTTTTTTACCTCTCTTGACCCAGGGTTTCTTGTTACCATGTGATTGTCCCTGATTTCTGCCCCCTGGATTTGACCGCGGAGGCCGTCGGAACTGTTTCACAGCCGATGTGCCAGGGACTGGAGAAGTAGGCCTCTTAAAAGAAGGACTTCTACCCTTGTTCTTAACCGGCAAGAGTGTACTTTTACCGGCAGAAGTTTTCTGGATATATTTGTCCAGATCATCTCCAGATAAGCGTTCTCCATGAAATGGGAAGCTAATCAGTAATTTCTTACAGGGAGCTTCAGCAGACCAGTTTTTGAGCCATAGAAGCCTACGCATATGTCTACAGACAGCGTAAAGCGGGATGCCTGTTGGATTGTATCCTTTATGGCGTCCACCGCAACACAAGGCTCTAGGTAGGTCAGCTAGGGCAAGAGCCTGCTGATCTGGTAAGTCCCTTAAGACTTGTTTCAACTGATCTTTCATTGCTTGGCAGACTCCAATCGCTGCTACTGCAGGTTGTGTCACCATGCTTGCTGTAGAGAAAGCAGATTTTAGTAAAGACTCCAATTTTTTATCTATTGGGTCTTTGAACATTGGAACATTATCTACCGGACATGTCAGTGATTTATTTACACAAGAGATGGCTGTGTCCACTGTAGGGACCCTCCATTTTTTTTTTTTTTTCATGAACTTATCCTCCATGGGATAGATCACTGGAAATCTCTTGGGGGGAGTAAATATTTTACAGGATGCTCCCAATCCTGGTAAATAAACCCTTCCAATAAAGGGTGGATTGGGAAGGAACAGACAGTCTGGGGAGCTTTCAGCGACCCCAGCGAGGAGACAGTAGTGGTTGATGGTTCCGCCAGAGGCATTTAAAATGCTGCTCGGACCATGTTAGTCAGAGACTGAACCCATAATCTTTCAGCCTGAGATGCTGAGAAAGGTTCTTCCACTGTTGATTCCTCTATAACTTTATCAACCTCACCTGATCCCCTTCAGGTAGGTCGATCTCTGGGACTGTTCCTCCACTAACAGGCACTCTGCAGGAGGAGACGGAGATCGGACGCGCTTTTCCTGTGACAGGGAAGCAGCGATCAATGCTGTTAATCTCTCTTCCAATCCTCCCAGAGTTGAGGATAAAACCTCCTCTGTTATATATACAGGAGCAGGTGGACTGGGGACAGCCGCAGTACCAGGTACTCCTGCGGGGTTCCTACGGCTACTGACCTCTGAAATTTCAGGGGAGATTGGCGCAGTACAGCATGCCCAAAATCCTCAGAGCCCGACGGAGACCCCTTTCGCTTCTTGGAAGATCTATTTCCAGAGCGTCTGGACGACATATCCTATAAGCACAAAGCTGAGGTATTCCCGTCGTCATACACCAATTTTGCTGGTAATAGTCTAACACAGTTGCTGCTATATACCAGCTGGTGTCCACTAAAGTGCCTTTCTATGGGGATGCCTGCATCAACCGCCTCTGTGTGCCACTGTTTGTTGCTAGCTCTGTTTGCATCCAGCTGACACTTGTACTGTGTCTTTATACAAGCTGGGACGCCTGCACATGCGCAGAAGCGCCGTGGCGCGCATCGAGCGTCATCCACCCGCCCCGCCCCTTTTTTTTCATAGGAGGCGCATGCACGCGCCCGCGCGCGTGCGCCATTGGCACCCTTTTCGAAAATCAAACAGGGACTAGGAGCCAGGGCCCTTTTTGCCGGAGGGCCTGTGCGGTGGATGAGCGCAGCAACAGGGCAGAGGAAGTGGATTCCCACAGAGAAACTTACCAACTGCCTGGATCTTTTGACTTGAGAAAACCAAAGATCCACATGACAAGAAAAATGGACCACAGCGGCCTCTAGTGGTTTAACACAGGTACCGCGGTCCTTTTTTTTTTTTTTTTCTTGACTACTATTAAAATTTTACATTTTCAGTAGTTACAGGCATACACAGATATTAGCGGGAATACCGTTAGGTAACAGACAGAAAGACAAATTAGGCTTGGGGGTCCCCCAATAGAACCAAGTTCCTGGGGGCCCCCACTTACCTGTTCCCCGCTGCAGGACTCTGTTTGGTCCACAGAAGCCCAAACTTCACCTATCACGGCAGGCATTGTAATTAAACCTTCAGGGACCGGGTTCCCAAGGATTCCACTCCCCTGGACCTGTATAGCACCCTGCACAGACAACATCTTGGTCGTGGGTATGACCAGAGCTCTGGATCCCAGGGTCCAGCCCTCCTAAGAGAGGCATTACAGGCAAAACCTTGCTCTTCTGCTGCAAGGCCCGGGTACCGACCGTTTAGTTATGAAGCTTTTTTGGTGGGATCCGGAACAGCTTACTAAGGCCCAAAAGAACCTGTACGCAAGCCCAGTGAAAACACATGTTACTCTTTGGCCAACACCTTAGACACTGGCAAAAAAACTGAGGTGCTCCCGGATGGGAGGGGCTTATATAGGGGAGGGTACTTCCGGTTTGGAAGTTACCAGTGCCAGCACCTGAAGGTAAACTATATAACCCATTAGTAATGACTAAGTCGCTCTGTGTCCCGTGATGTACGAAAAAGAAAGTGGCCTGGTCTTTGGCCAGCAAAATGGTCCGGAGCTTAAGTGGTTAAATACCACCATAGTAAAGATTTATTTTTATGAAAAAAAAATCATAAAAATGTCATATGAGTATAGTGTTGCATGACTGCTCAATTGTCATTCAAATTGTAACAGTGCTGAAAGCTGAAATTTGGCCTGGGTAGGAAGGGGGTGAAATGTCCTGGTACGGAAGTAGTCAAGCAAAATATCTATAAAATATTTTAAAGGAAGACTCCACTTTCACATACAAAAAAAAAGATAACATGTTAATTTGCTTCTAGAACCATTTTGCAACGTTGTTAGGTGGAGATGAGTTGCACTTCTGCAGTTATGTTACTTACAGGTCTTGTAAAAGATAGAAAATAATATCTCACCAATTCATTCCCTTCTTCACCCACTCTTCTTTTTGTAATTCGTAGCAAAAAAATGTATATTTAAGAAAAAAACAAAACTAAAATCAATCTGGCCAATGGCCATTTAATTTGCTATCTGGAAGCTTTTTCAAGGCAATTGGATCTGATTGCATTGAGAAAGCGTGCAGATAGCAGGTGAAATGATTGTATGTAATTATAGCTGTTTTTAAAGTGTAGCGGCACCCCCGTTTGGGCCGCTGGAAGATGACTATCCCCAAAGGTTGCCCTGACCTTGCAAGCCTCCTGAAACCTCTGACACCCTGGGTTTCGAACATAATTCACAAAACAACACAATTGCAAAGACACCAGACTGTAGCAAAGCAAATGAGTATTTACTAAGGATTCTTATGTCAACAGACAGAAAGGAATGTTAATGCGGATATCTTTCAATATAAAACTTTTAGTCTTAGCAAGTATAGAAAACGGATCAAATTAAACAAATCAAACAGTAATAACCAATAGGCCATGAAAGAACGTATGCCCCCAGGTATGGAAGGGAAAAGAAAGACCTTTATGTGTAAAACTGCTCCCTTAAAATCCTGATGCCAAGGGCCCAGAAAACAAACCGCACATTGTACAAGAACACATTATGTGAACAATGCAATAAGCAAATTCTGAGTAGGAGTTCCCCTTAATGCACACAGACGTAATGCACTGAGTCCTTTATGTGGGCGCAGTCCACATCCCCCAGAGCGGCCGAGCGCCCACTCCCACCCTAAGGCTGTGGCCCCAAAAGGAAGGACCCCTTTCCAGGCCACCCATGTCTTCCCCCAGCACCCCTCTCCCTCCAGCTAGCTACAACCCACAGCAGCACCGGCCCCATGTAAAACCATGTAAGCCCTCCGGACCACACGTCCCACGATTTCCCGCCTCCAGTAGGGGCTTCTCCCCCCCCCCCTGCTCCCAGAAAACGATGCCGCAATAGACAAGCTGAACACCAGAGAGAAACAAACCCAAGGCAGTCCACACCAAAGAATGTCTCGTCTCATGATGGCACAAATTTGAGTGGAAGACAGCGCTAGACTGGTGTCGCTCAAGGTTGCTTATCGGCAAGTTACTGTGTGGAGGGTATAAAAGGAATTGCTTCCAATGGGTTGCATCCCAATTGTGATGCTGTGTACACACGACCGCTTTTAATGACGAGAAAAATGACTTTTTTTTAAATGGTCATTAAAAATGATCGTGTGTGGGCTTCAGAGAATTTTTCACGACGTGAAAAACGGGCATGAAAAAAATTGGAACATGCTCTAATTTTTCACGTCGTTTTTTACATTGTCGTTTTTCTCGTCATGAAAAACGGCCGTGTGTGGGCTTTAACGACGTGAAAAAAAATGCGCATGCTCAGAATCAAGTATGAGATGGGAGCGCTCGTTCTGGTAAAACCAGCGTTCGTAATGGAGATAGCACATTCGTCATGCTGTAACGGACTGAAAAGCACGAGGCTGAAAAGCGCGAATCGTCTCTCAACAAACTTTACTAACATGAAGGGTGGCACCATCCGAATGGAACTTCCCCTTTATAGTGCCGTCGTACGTGTTGTACGTCACCGCGCTTTACTCGAACATTTTTTTCCACGATAGTGTGTAGGCAAGGCAGGCTTGAGAGGAAACACGAAAAATCACGTCGAGAAAACTGCCGTTTTTTTCAATGACATTAAAAACGGTCGTGTGTACACGGCATTAGAACGTGGGCACTGCAGCACAACGTATTGGTTCTTTGTGCTGATTCTCACCCTGAGCCTGAGCTCTGCTGTACAAGCAGCTGATAACAGGTCAGATTCAGTTACTTGCACAGCTTTAATAAAAAAAATATATGAACAATGTATTAAAAAATTAAGAATTTCATGAATTTGTGTCTTTTATATCTTCTTATAGTTGAGCTTTAATGTTGGTTGCTCAAAAAACTGCTGTGCATTTATGGCTTGTTTAGATGGTTGGCAATCTACTGATAAATAAATTTTCACTTTCTACTCTTAAGCTATTTATAATATGGGAAAACCAAGTTGCCTGTAACATGTTCATACGTTGAGATCGGTGGGTAGCTGATGATGGATCTGACTCATTTGTTGAGTGTTTCGGTTAGTGGAGCTCTCTGACCGAGTCATAAAGCTGTAACCAAGGAGCTCAGTTGAGGCTTCAGCCTGCTACTATTTACAGTGTCACAGTGATTCCCTCTCTGAAAGGTCTCTTTCCATCTACTATCAGCACCGCTGTTCCTGAAGGCCGGTATATACTTCAGAAACAAGAAAGGCGTGTGGGGAAATATGAAGAAGTCAAGTAAGAGATTACATTTTCTAACTTTCGGAGGTGGGAACACATTTTGGATAGTGCTAAGCATCTGCAACATAAAACATAGCAGGTGTCCTGGCCAAGGACATGCTGTGTAAGCTACTGTAAGCATATGTTTCTCCAGCACGTCCACTATGTAAATCTACTCAATGAATTATTCCATTGTGCTTTATACATCTACTATGACAGATGGAAGAAACTTAGACACAGTTTATTACGTTCTTGCAACCGCGCAAAACATTCAACTAAAAGTTGATTTCTTTTTTTTTTTGCTTTAAATTTTTTTTATTTGTGATGCACAGTGGGAGTGTATTGTACTGTGTTATAAAGCAAAAAATATTCTTTTTATTAAAGCATGGGAATTGAAATCTGTAGCCTCTTGCATTTTTACTGACCTGTGCGGTTAGATTTTTCTGCACAAGGGCAGGAAAGAGTGGTTATTATTTAAAGCAACAAATAAGATTTCAATTATCATATTATTAGGGCAAGTTTCAGGTTATTTAATGCAGCCTGAGATGATGGCTATGGGCAGTACATCAACTTTTCCTTCCTTTCTTTGTTTAGTACAGATGGACTTATTATTACCCTTGCTGGGCTAACACCCTGCAGTTGTCAGAATACCTGAACAGCAGCTACATTTGATTGGATGTAGCCGCTGTTCAGACAAAAAAATGTCGGCAAATATTGATCGAACAATCAACTTTTTTTGAGCAGTCCAGCAGGGCCACACACCAAATGAATTTTGGCTGCTTCATCAGGAAAACTCTGCACATCTTCTGTATTTACTGGTGACACTTCCACATGCAAAAACTTTTTTCAATAAATAGTTATTGCTCTTAACATGCATTACAAATAATATTTACTCAGATATATATATAGCTATAATTCTAACACTTTACACTGGTTTGGTCACGTCTTGTGTATGCATGTCCAGTTCTGGTCACCAATCCTCAGGAAGGATGTCCATGAACTGGAGAGAATAAAGGGGCTGGAGGACCTTAGTTATGAGGAACAGCTACAAACATTAAACTTAATCTCTCTGGAGAAGAGACGCTCAAGAAGAGATATGTAAGATCACAATATACAGATCTTTGTATGGTGACTCCATACAGTATAATTAAGTTGAATGAGAAGTAGTTTAATCCTAAGAGGTAAGGGGTTCTTTACTGTTAGAGCAGTAAGGATGTGGAACTCCCTTCCATAGTTGGTGAGTTGGTGGTGTCGGCAGGGAATGTGGATAGATTCACAAAAACTGTTTATGTGTTTCTTAGTGAGTGCAATGTACAGGGATATGGAAGTCACACACACAGACACAACTACATAACTATGTACCCCCCCCCCCCCATATTGACAATACTCTTGTCTGAAATAAATAAAAAACAAAAAAAACAAATGCAGCCACCTAATTTAGGAATTGGTAAGCTGCAATGTTACATTTTTGTTTTTAGGTTTACTGCTTTAAGATTATTTTCTCAACTTTTTGTGGCTGCTCCTAAGGCCAGTCTTTCTTGAAATGTCATAATAAAATCAGATGTTTCAATCCCATACTTCTGCAGATATACAGCAGGTAAAATAGGTATTGAACACATCACCATTTTTCTAGCTAAATATATTTCTAAAGGTGCTATTGACATGAAATGTTCACCACATTTCGGTAACAACCCATGCAATCCATACATACAGAGAAACCAAAACAAATAAGTTCCAAAATGAAGTTATGTGTAAAAGAAATGGAATTACACAGGGAAAAAGTATTGAACACGCTAACTGAAATGTATTTATTACTTTGTACAAAATCCTTTGTTGCTAATGTATGGAGAAACTAGTCGCAAACACTGCTCAGGAGTGATTTTGGCCCGTTCTTCCACACAGTCTTCAAATCTTGAGGCCGAGTTCACACTGTGGCCGCATGCGGCTCCCAGCAGGGGTCCGGTGCGTGCTGGTTCACAGTTTCAGGTCCGATTTCAGCCCGAATTTTGGGCTGAAATCGAACCTGAAACGCACCAAAAAAGGCACGTGTTTTTCCGGCACACCGCACCGGACCCGCTGCGGAGATATGTGAACCGGCTCCATAGAGAAACAGTCACATTCTCCTGCTATGCGAATTGAATGCGGGGAAATGCACATTCAATTTGCATAGATGTGAACCCGGTCTGAAGGTTCTGTGGGCCTCTTCTATGAACTCTGATCTTTAGTTCTTTCCATGGATTTCTATTGAATTCAAGTCAGGTGATTGGCTGGGCCATTCTAGCAGATTTATTTTCTTTCTTTATAACCAATTAAGAGTTTCCTTGGCTTTGTGTTTGGGATCATTGTCTTGCTGAAATGTTCACCCTCGTTTCATTCTTATCATCCTTGTAGATGGCAGCAGATTTTTATCAAGAATGTCTTGGTACATTTTTCCATTCATCCTTCCTTCAATGATATGAAGTTTGCCAGTACGGTACTGTATGCTGAAACACAGCCCCACACCATGATGTTCCCACCTACAAACTTCACTGTTGGTATGGTGATTTTGGGGTGATGTGAGGTGACATTTGACCTCTAAACATGGTGTATATTACGGCACCCTGTCAGGGCTGGGCTCAGCCCTTCCTTCTCAGAGCTCTGTGCTCAGCTGTCGGTTAATTGCCAGTACTCTTCATTCCATAGTGACTCACCTGGTCTTTATTTCCTGCTGGTCAGCTAGCCCTGCTGGCTATTTAAACTGCCTGGATCAGATCTCCTGTGCCTTCGCCTGGTCAACATATCAGGATAATCTTTGCTGTGTTTTCCTGTTAAAAACTTTTGCCTGGCTGACTTCCCTTCTGGTTCCTGATCCTGTTTACTGCCTCTACTACGCTGATCTCTAAATTCATGTTTCGCTGGCTTGTTCCAACTACCCGCTCTGGTTACCGAACCCTGGCTATGTTTTGGCTACGTTTGCTCTGTTTGTACCATTTTATTAAAAAGTATGATTTTTACTGCACTGCTGTCTCAGTTTGATTCATGGTTCCTGACAGTAGGCGATGGCCATGAATTCAGAAGATGCAGGCAATCCACTTATTGGGAACAATGTGTCATCCAACAAATGATACGAGTGTGTACTCTTACCGGAAATGGTGGACTCGGATGTCAGCGACAACGAGTCAATAAGGCAGGGGTGCCCGAATCGGCAGATCCACCAAGCGATTAAAGAAGCCCAGGGAACTCCAGAAGCAACTCCAAAGGATCGTATGGGTAACCGCCAAACTGGAATGTAGATGATCAAACTGGACAGCCAAAAAACTTGGACCCTGGCTTTTGGCCTGCTTGCCTCCTAGGCACTGTTAATCCCAAACCTTGCAAGAATTTGCTCCTTCACAGTGCACACATATATTTTAGATAAAGTTGTCACCAGGACAAAGTGGAAAGGAGGAGAGCCTTTATCAGGTTTTTAATGCTGTCTTCAGTACTTGAGGATGAATCTCCCTAAAGGTGGATAGTTTATAGCTCTTCCACACTCCTTGCTCCAGTGTTTCTCTACCCAATTCCTTTCACATGTGTGGCTTGGATGTGCTCACCTATGCATAGCAGCATGACAGCATTAAAAACCTGATTAAATACCGTGCGAGATAATAAGTTGCAATGACCGCCATTTTATTCCCTAGGGTGTCTGCTAAAAAAACATATAGTGTTTGGGGGTTCTGAGTAATTTTCTAGCAAACAAATGATGATTTTTGCATGGAGGAGAGGAGTGCCAGAATAGGCCCGGTATGGAAGTGGTTAAGGAGCACTTGTGGAAGGCTCCTGGACGTTTGGCTCCAAGCATTGCAGTCCCACCCTTGCCTCCCTCACCTCCCATGCCTCCTGGTACCGAGTCTGCCAGTGAAGTAGAACCAATGCAGTTGGACTTCACATGTCTCTCTGCGGATGATAGGGCCTTTAGGAGGTGGGAGAGATTGTGCCTTTATTGTGGCCAGGCAGGTCACTTCCTGAAGTCTTGTTCTACTCGTCCAGAAGGACGCTTGCATCTGAGGTCATGTACAGGACAGAGCTTAGGTGGTGTTGTTATGCCCCCAGTTATCTATAAGTATAAGCCCCTGGTTCCCATTACCCTTTCTTGGTCTGAGTCGTCCATCGAGATACAGGCTCTAATCGATTCTGGGGCTGCAGGCCTGTTCATAGATGGAGCCTTTTTGTCTAAGCACTCGATTCCGCTGCAGCTTCGTGCCACTCCACTTGCATTGGGGGTATTGATGGGAGACCTCTACAACCTGCCCATGTGACTTATGAGACTGCTTCATTGACCATGGCCGTAGGGGCTCTTCACCATGAGATAATCCAATTCCAAGTAATTTCCTGACCTTATTTTATTGGTAATCCTTGGTTACAGAAGCACAACCCCTCTTTTGATTGGCTTCATGCTGAGGTTCTTTCCTGGTCACCACAATGCAGGAAGACATGTTTTCAGAAAGTGGCTAAGGTCTTGTGCACCTCTTCACTCTCCTCCCTGCCGGAGGAGTACCTCGAATTAAGCAATGTCTTTGTCTGTCTCGGAGGACAAAGCCATGGAGGAGTATGTTGCCAACGCACATTCTCGAGGATTCATCCGTAAATCCTCATCTCCTGCTGGTGCTGGTTGCTTCTTTGTGAAAAAGAAGAGTGGTGAACTGAGACCTTGTATATATTATAGGGGCCTTAATCACTTCACGATTAAGAATGCTTATCCAATTCCGTTGATTACGGAGTTATTTGACTGCCTCAAGGGAGCAACGGTTTTCACAAAGCTTGATCTGAGAGGGGTATACAATCTCGTGAGGATCAAGGAGGGCGATGAATGGAAAACTGCATTTAATACCAGAACAGACCATTAAGAATACCTTGTAATGCCATTTGGTCTTTGCAACATTTTCCAGGATTTTTAGTTGATGTCCTCCGAGATTTGTTGCAGCTATGTGTGGTGGTTTAGCTTGATAATATCCTCATATTTTCCAAGTCCCTAGAGAGCCACCACACAGATGTCTGCCATGTGCTTGAGATGTTGAGAGATAATAACCTGTATTATAAATTGGAGAAGTGCGAGTTTCATTGTGAACAGGTTAAATTCCATTCCATTGTCATTTCCACTGCTGGTTTTTCAATGGACCCAGAGAAACTTCCAACAGTACAACAGTGGCCCGACCCGTGGGTTTACATCCATTACAATGTTTTCTTGGCTTTGCCAATTATTATCAGAAGTTTATGCGTAACTTCTCTTCTCTGGTCAAACCCCTGACTGATATGACCAGAAAGGATGGTAACCCACAGAATTGGTGCCATTAATGCCTTTGAGAGTCTCAAGGCTGCCTTTGATTCTGCTCCTGTGTTGGTACATCCTGATCCTACGGTACCCTTCATCCTTGAGGTTGATGCATCTGAAACTGGAGTTGGTGCCCTACTGTCTCCACATCCTACCTCTGAGAGCGCTATGCATCCTTGTGGCTACTTTTTCAAGAAATTGTCTCCTGCAGAATGCAATTATGAGTTGGGGACAGAGAGTTGTTAGTGATCATTTTAGTGGAGGCATCTCCTTGAAGGTACCACTTGAAGGTTCTTATTCTGACTGACCATAAGAATCTAACATTCTTGTCTGAGGCTAAACGTCTCAGAAGGGCGAGATGGGCTCTTTTATTGTCAAGCTTCAATTACGTAGTCTCATTGTTACCTGGTACTAAGAATGTAAGGGCTGATGCTTTGTCGCAACAGTTTAACTCCACTTCCAAAATGGAGTCAAGTCTTGTTCCTGTGATACCTCCCAATTGTATTCTGGCTACGGTTCGTACCAGTCTCACTTCACCTTTGGGCGACAGAATTCTTGCTGCTCAGGTCCATTCTTCTCCTGAGAAACCTTGTGACCGCTGCTTTGTCCTTGAGAGTTTCTTCACTGCCTTGCTCCAGACTTACCATTCTCCCAAGGCTGCTGGCCACCCAGAGAAGAATCAACTCTTTTGGGCCTTCGTTTTTGTTTGCTTAGAGTAAGACACCACAACATCTTCCAGTGGGCCTCCTACAACCCATACCCAATGGAAAGAGACCTTGGACCCACCTGTCTATGGATTTTATTGTAGAGTTACCCAACTCTCAGGGCAACACAGTTATTCTTATTCTCTGGCTGTTCCCTGTGGTCTGGAGGAGGTTTCCCGTCTCAACCCCGGTGCAGACATTTTATCGGAGGACCTTTTAACTTCCTGTGTAGAAGCTGGGCTTAGCCTGGGAGCTGGTTAGTAAGTTGCCAACATTTTGCCATACCTAGACTTCCTTCCTAGAATGGGCACTATATACTAATTGATACTTATCTACCCATCTCCATAGTACAATCCTGCATCACACTCCTGGCTGAAATGCCACAAAACGCATAGAGTTTCAAATACAAGGTGCCAAGACCAGCCTTGTTTCTAAATATGCATTTTCTTATGTATTTTCTGTACCATTTCATGTATGAGTGATTTATGTATTTTTCCCATTAATTACGGTATGTTTTTATGATGATTTGTATTATTTGTTTTGCATTTTATATACCAATCGTGCTCATGGAATACTTTTATTTTATTGTATAAGCATTATATGTTATGTGCTTGGTCTTTCTGAAGCTCTTCACAAGTGGTTCTTGGACAACTCTTCTGATAATTATTTTCACTCCTCTGTCAGAAATCTTGCAAGGAGCACCTGGCTGTGGCTGGTTTATGGTGAAATGACATCCCTTCGAATAATCACCAAACAGTGCTCACTGGAACATTCAGAAGTTTAGAAATCCTTCTGTAACCAATACCATCAGCATGTTTTGCAACAATAAGGTTGCAAAGGTCTTGAGAGAGCTCTTTGCTTTTACCCATCATGAGATTTTTTTGTGTGACACCTTGGTAATGAGACACCTTTATAGGCCATCAGTTGAGACTGAACCAGCTGATATTAATTTGCACTGACAAGGGGCAGGATTGCTTTCTAATTACTGATAGATTTCAGCTGGTGTCTTGGCTTTCCATGCCTTTTTCCATCTCCCTTTCTTCATGTGTTCAATACTATTTCCCTGTATCATTCCATTTTATTACACATCACTTAATTTCTGAACATATTGTTTCTGGTTTCTTTGTATGTATGGATTGTATGGGTTGTTACCGACGTGTGGTGAAAATTTCATGTCAATAGCACCTTTAGAATTATATTTACCTGGAAAAAATGGTGACGTAATAAATACAAATTTTACCCACTGTACATTAAAGCCAAGCATAGGGAAAGTTTACCTGAAGGTTACCCAACCTTCTTATTAAGTGCTAAATTCTCTAAAATAACCTTCTCTTTTTTTTTCAAAAAGGGATAAAATGCTTTTGCACATTTATTATGTACAGTACATTAGTTTGTATTAATTGTGTTATGTTTTATATACCTTACCGTGTCTTTCTAATTGGTCAGTGAAAGGAAAACACAACTTTTGCTTTAAACACTATAACTGCTGAAAGGACAAGCCATAATTTACAGAGCTGTTGAAGATAAAATCTTTGTCCAGTTCTTTTCGAATGCCAGGTGTGTTAGTACAGGTTTGGCAAATATTTGCAATATGTTCACACAGCGTTTCCAAACCTTTCTTAAAAGCTGTTTCCTTATCTGGGGCTAACCAGGAAATGTATTTTTTAGGAGGATATGAGGTAGTGTAAGAGGATAGGTTGATTTCGGTAGTAAATTCTGTCAGCTTTGTACTTGCTGTTACAGGGTTGCTTAGATTGGTGTTTGGCTATTATCTTGTTCTGAACTTGTTGCACTTGTGTTCCATCATAGAAACCTTTGGATTTGGTGTTTGGAGAGTCTTCTATTGGAATTCTATTGGAGTGCTTGTAATTTGTTGGTAACCAACAATGCCTAGAAAAACAAGGTTGTTGTTTTTTTTGTTTTTTTAACACAAAGCAACATGAATGCCCACCAAGTATTCTGAAGCTCATTCATTCACTACAATAAAAAAAAAGCAGAAGGATGCATTTGTGTGCATTCTTAAAGCTAGAAAACCACTCATCCAATGCCTTTTTTGAAGTATGTGTAAACTAGGCTTAAGCTTTGAAAATATAAACACTTCTCAAAACTGTAGGGTTTCCATTTACACTTTATAGTGTTTACATATTATTAAAGCTGAAGTCTAGCTATTTAAAGAAGGGGGAGTTTTTAAATAGTTCAGAATTCCAGTTGCTTTAAAAAGAACTCCCAGATACCTTAGCACCTAGAGGTGCAAGCTAACTGGGGTAGTCTTGCCCCGGATTTACCCAACTACCTACCCTGTAGTGGAGGATGGGGCTAACCAAGCTTGCCATAACTTTGTTACATTTTTTTCCACAACCCTGAGAGATATACAGTGGGTACGGAAAGTATTCAGACCCCCTTAAAATTTTCACTCTTTGTTATATTGCAGCCATTTGCTAAAATCATTTAAGTTCTTTTTTTTTTTCCTCATTAATGTACACACAGAACCCCATATTGACAGAAAAACACAGAATTGTTGACATTTTTGCAGATTTATTAAAAAAGAAAAACTGAAATATCACATGGTCCTAAGTATTCAGAGCCTTTGCTGTGACACTCATATATTTAACTCAGGTGCTGTCCATTTCTTCTGATCATCCTTGAGATGGTTCTACACCTTCATTTGAGTCCAGCTGTGTTTGATTATACTGATTGGACTTGATTAGTAAAGCAACACACCTGTCTATATAAGACCTTACAGCTCACAGTGCATGTCAGAGCAAATGAGAATCATGAGGTCAAAAGGAACTGCCTGAAGAGCTCAGAGACAGAATTGTGGCAAGGCACAGATCTGGCCAAGGTTACAAAAAAAATTCTGCTGCACTTAAGGTTCCAAAGAGCACAGTGGCCTCCATAATCCTTAAATGGAAGACGTTTGGGACGACCAGAACCCTTCCTAGAGCTGGCCGTCCGGCCAAACTGAGCTATTGGGGGAGAAGAGCCTTGGTGAGAGAGGTAAAGAAGAACCCAAAGATCACTGTGGCTGAGCTCCAGAGATGCAGTTGGGAGATGGGAGAAAGTTGTAGAAAGTCAACCATCACTGCAGCCCTCCACCAGTCGGGGCTTTATGGCAGAGTGGCCCGACGGAAGCATCTCCTCAGTGTAAGACACATGAAAGCCCGCATGGAGCTTGCTAAAAAACACCTGAAGGACTCCAAGATGGTGAGAAATAAGATTCTCTGGTCTGATAAGACCAAGATAGAACTTTTTGGCCTTAATTCTAAGCGGTATGTGTGGAGAAAACCAGGCACTGCTCATTACCTGTCCAATACAGTCCCAACAGTAAAGCATGGTGGTGGCAGCATCATGCTGTGGGTTTTTTTTTTCAGCTGCAGGGACAGGACGACTGCGGCCAAGTACAGGGATATCCTGGACGAAAACCTTCTCCAGAGTGCTCAGGACCTCAGACTGGGCCGAAGGTTTACCTTCCAACAAGACAATGACCCTAAGAACACAGCTAAAATAACGAAGGAGTGGCTTCACAACAACTCCGTGACTGTTCTTGAATGGCCCAGCCAGAGCCCTGACTTAAACCCAATTGAGCATCTCTGGAGAGACCTAAAAATGGCTGTCCAACAACGTTCACCATCCAACCTGACAGAACTGGAGAGGATCTGCAAGGAGGAATGGCAGAGGATCCCCAAATCCAGGTGTGAAAAACTTGTTGCATCTTTTCCAAAAAGACTCATGGCTGTATTAAATCAAAAGGGTGCTTCTACTAAATACTGAGCAAAGGGTCTGAATACTTAGGACCATGTGATATTTCAGTTTTTCTTTTTTAATAAATCTGCAAAAATTTCAACAATTCTGTGTTTTTCTGTCAATATAGGGTACTGTGTGTACATTAATGAGGAAAAAAATGAACTTAAATGATTTTAGCAAATGGCTGCAATATAACAAAGAGTGAAAAATGTAAGGGGGTCTGAATACTTTCCGTACCCACTGTAGGTGGCCCTGTAAAATGGGGACCCTGTTGGGGCATTTGGTTATTTCTAGTGTAAAAGAATAGCATTACGGGCCTAAAATAAAAGAATATTGAGTAGAGTTCTGTGGGCTTTATAAGGCACTACGGCCTCTACCAGACCAAGGAGACAGACCTGAACTGACATAGGGATGGGAACAGCAAGTACCTCAGCTATGCCACAGGTAACTTTTGACCAAAAGTTGTCGATCAGCTGACATTTCCATAAAATATGTTCAAAATTTGCAGGGGAGTGTATACATCGCCAGCATTCAGCAGAGAAGGTGGGGTATATTTTCACTATTCTAGCAGCTGTATAATAAATCCTGTGAAGGAACTTAAAATGTATCAATCTGTCCCTAGCCAAAACTTAATGCTTAAAAGGCTGTTCCCACATGTCGTCCCAATCTTCCTCTTGAATATCAGGTACCTCAGAAACCTAGTGCTCCCTACATCTGGTCACCGCAAGGGGTGTTCTTTTAGATATTTCCTTGTGGACTACAGATAAAGTCTTAGACAGGTCCAGACCTAATAATACACTTCAGAGGGCTGAAGGCTGAGTCACTATGTCGTCATTCAGGCAGTTTGATCCTGTAGAAATCTTCACTGTAGGGATGTCCTATCCTCCCCCGTCTCTGAACTTCCAGCTCTATGATGGTTAATGGCTTTGGGGGAAAGTTTGATGAGTTACAAGATTCTTTTCCCCATTCAGAGAATTGCCCCATTCAGAGAATTGCACCCGCGCCCTCCTCCTGACTCCCGCACGCAGGGCCACTATCAGGGGAGTACTGCTAAGCAGTGCAGTGACTCGTGCCGGGTGCGAAGGGGGCCAGGAAGCAGTTGAAAGAGGAGCTGTCAAGCCGCCGCCCCCCCCACAGCCGTGATTCTGTTGTGGCCAACGATGGGGAGGGAAACAGCAGGCAGGAAGCTGGGCGGCGGCGCGGCGAGTCCTATTAGAGCCGCTCTCTCTCTCTTCTGGTTACAGATGGGGAAGGGAGGCGGCGGGGAGATACAGACAGCCCGCAGCTCTCCTCTCCCTGTCACAGCGCCGCTGCCGAGTTCTCTGGCAAATAGAGTAGTGGCGCTGTGACAGGGAGAGGAGAGCTGCGGGCTGTCGGTATCTCCCCCGCCGCCCCTGTTCCCTTTCTGTAACCCGAAGAGAGAGAGAGCAGCTCTAATTGGATTCACTGCACCCTCCCCATGATTGGCCACAGCAGAGGGCCAATCAGAAGACTCTGGGGCATCATGGGAAATGTAGTTCCGGCCCCAGTGTGTCCATAGACACCAAGCTACAGCCCCCAGCATGCAAGCACTCTGCTGGAGGGGAGAGAGGGGGTGTTAGACGAGGAGCAAAAGAGAATACTGTGCTGGGGGAAACCAGAGAGGGAGCCACATTGTACCCACACCACCAGAGAGCCACGCTGTACCCGCACCACCAGAGAGCCACGCTGTACCCCGCAGCACCAGGGAGCCACGCTGTACCCTGCAGCACCAGGAAGCCACGCTGTACCCTGCAGCACCAGGAAGCCACGCTGTACCCCGCAGCACCAGGAAGCCATACTGTACCCCGCAGCACCAGGGAGCCACGCTGTACCCCGCAGCACCAGGGAGCCACGCTGTACCCCGCAGCACCAGGGAGCCATGCTGTACCCCGCAGCACCAGGGAGCCACGCTGTACCCCGCAGCACCAGGGAGCCACGCTGTACCCCGCAGCGCCAGGGAGCGACGCTGTACCCCGCACCACCAGAGAGCCACGCTGTACCTGCACCACCAGAGAGGGAGAAAGACCGAGCCACTGCCAGGATACAGACATGCTACACTACTGACTAGAGTCACCCCGTGCAACCCAGAGTGAGCGAACGTCCACCCAGAGGGATCATTGTTGCGACTTCGCTGGGACTGGTAAGAGGGCCTGTTGGCCATTATCCATTACTATTCCCAGGGACTGAGCCATTAGGAAATGCCTAACCTGCTATTCTCTAGGCCTTATTGACCGCCAAAACATCCCTCTCTGTCCTCTTTCCACGGTGTCCCTCTGTCCTCTTCCCACGGCGTCCTTCTCCCACGGCATCCCTCTGTCCTCTTCCCACGGTGTCCTTCTCCCACGGCGTCCCTCTGTCCTCTTCCCACGGCGTCCCTCTGTCCTCTTCCCACGGCATCCCTCTGTCCTTCTCATGCGGTGTCCCTCTGTCCTCTTCCCACGGCGTCCCTCTGTCCTTCTAATGCGGCGTCCCTCTGTCCTCTTCCCACGGCGTCCCTCTGTCTTCCTCCCATGAAGATGACAGGGCGGATCTTAAAAAGGAAGGGGTGTGGCTTTTACAGGAAGGGGTGGGTCATATTTAAATTAGGGGGTGCGCAAGTTTAGTCAGGCCTAGGGCAGCACAAAACCTAAATACACCACTGGTTACAGGCAGTGAAAGCAATGAGATATGGAGTGGGCACCTGGCGCAACTTTTAGACAGCAGCCCAGTCCAAAGGTATCAACCCCCACAGTGCCGGAATTTCAGAGCCAAGAAGGGGACTGGCATCCCTGCAGTGAAGATTTATCCAGGATCCAGCTGCCTGCATGCCATGGGACATATTTCATAATGCTATGGTCACAAAATGTGGTTACACATTTACACACACTGTAAATTCCAGCAGCAAATTTTAGCTAAACTTCAGGTTTAAATAAAACTAAAAAAAAACTTTTTTTTCGTTTTGGATTGAGCAGTAAATAGTTTGAATCCTGTTTGTGTTTCACACATGTCTCATGGCAAACTCCAAACAAGGTTATATAGTATGTGCCACGGGTAAAAATTGTTAGAAGGTACCTGCGTCCCAAAAAAATTCAAGGGGGGCATTGGGTTCAGGCTAATATGGACTTTCATGGTACCATGCAAAGGCTTTACACACACAACATACGTATAAAAATAATATTTATTGCACAAATTGTATAGTTAAAAAAAGGGGGGAACATTCATATAAAAAAGGGAACAATCTTTTATTAGTTTTTTTATTTTTTTTTATTCTTTATTTTCTTGAAACGGAGTATACAGATACAACATTGCCATTTAAAGAGAACATATAAAGAAAATCTTAATCAATCCATATTATTTCAAAATCCTTATTTTACTATAATCTCCTAATCTATTCTTCCTATTACCCCTCTTCTTTCCTTTCCCTCCTACTTCTTTTGACCCTGCTATCTTTTCCTATTTCCCCTATTCTCCCCCCTTCCCATTCCCTCGACCCCCATTTCCTCCCCTCTTTTTGTGTGTGTGTATAGGACACACACAAAAAAATAAAAAATAAAAGGGGGAAAAAATTATTTTCCCTTTTTCTTAATCTTAAACTGGGTGTGGAATCCCTACTTACTCTTTTTACCAATCAGCCTAATTTTAATCTTTACTCTCCTAATAACTTCTTCCCTTCCTCTGTTTTAACAAATTGCGCCCATGGTGCCCATATTTCTTGTATTTGTTTTTTTCCCTCCAACGTTATCGGTAGGAGTTTCTCCATTTATTCCCACCATTCTAACTTTGTTTAACCACATGAAATCATAGGGGCACTAGGATCTTTCCATTTCCTCGCAATACAACTTTTTGCCGTATTTATTAAGTGGGACAAGACTGAGTTTATATATTTATTCGATGGGATTTGTGTATGGTGTAGCAAGAAGAAAGCTGGGTCTTCTGCAATCTGATGTTCTGTAAATGTTTGAGTAATTCTCTGTACAGTTTGCCAAAATTGTCTAATTACTGGGCATGCCCAAAAAATGGGCATCATAGTCCCCTTTTCATCACATCCTCTCCAACACCTGTCAGATATTTCTGGAAAAAATTTGTTCAAGGCCGATGGCGTATAATACCAACGTGTTAAAATTTTATAATTTGATTCCTGTATTTTTGTACACCTTGAAGATTTTAACGACAGGTCTATAATATTCTGGCATCTTTTATTATTTTTATTGTTGTCACTGCACCTGTGTGTTCCTACCATATAGAGCAATTTCGTGTCCTATGGTGACACAGACTGTTCC
This sequence comes from Rana muscosa, assembly GCA_029206835.1. Classification (NCBI taxonomy): domain Eukaryota; kingdom Metazoa; phylum Chordata; class Amphibia; order Anura; family Ranidae; genus Rana; species Rana muscosa. The sequence continues at coordinate 483,592,171 of CM055122.1, forward strand.
CCACTTTTTTTAACTATACAATTTGTGCAATAAATATTATTTTTATACGTATGTTGTGTGTGTGTAAAGCCTTTGTATGGTACCATGAAAGTCCATATTTGCCTCAACTCAATGCCCCTCCAAACAAGGTTAATTATGGGTTTTATCAGAAATGGCTTTCTTCTCATCTCTCTTCCACAACCTTGAGGCAAGCCATAGATGGAGCGAATTTCTTTCCTGTGTAGCACCCTCTATCTGAGGTAGGTGCTAGAGGTGAGGATTTTTGTGTGGTAGCTGCCAGGCAGGTATATTTAGGCAGGCCTATGCTGCAAGCTAGGCCTGCTTGTTTTTAATCTGGGGGCACGGAGTGGTTAGTGTTGCAGTGGGTGTAACCACCTGTGCTTCAGTTCTTGGGCGCCTCCCCTGCTTCCAGGGAGAATGTTCTGGAAGAGGGGCAGGGCCGGGAGCTGGAGTGACAGGGAACTCATGTGAGGAGCCCTGACCAATCCCCAACTGGAATTGGCAGGGGGCAGGCCTCCTTCATAAGCTCCGGTCCAGCCCACTGGAGGGGTGTTGTTGGCTGGGAGAAGTGAAGAATGGAGTGCTAGATCGCAGCAGGAGGCCCATCCCCATCTGGGGGGGGGGTTGCGCGCCTTGGCGGAGGAGACCGGGAGCTGGGAGGGAGCCTCATCCTTACACGGTCATGGAAGAGGTGTCCTGGAACAGAGGGGATAGAGAGGACCCCACTGTTGCTACTACTTTGCACAAAGCACTTGTACATCTATCTAAATGTAAGTGTTATTGCTACATTCAATTTTCAACATTCAACACAGAATTACGCTATGTGGATGTTTTTTTCCTCCTATATATGATATACACCCTTCCACACATATCCGGGATTCTTTTAGACCATCTTGGCCTGTGAGATTATCGGTTAACCAGCTCTCACCGTCTGTGACATACTCCATCCCTCTGCCGTTTGGTCACTCTTGCTACAGCCATTGGAGACACATACAGGATTGCCCAGGTTCCATCGTGGTTATTCCACACAAAGCTTTGTTTGACCCATCTGAACGTAGTTCTCCTGGGTTCAAACTCTCTGGTGAGCCCCTTACCTATCGGTGGTGTTTTTTCTTCACGTTAATTCATTCAACGCTCTTTTCAACTCTAGCACCTTTTGAAGTCATCACTAGGCTTTGGAAGTCACCATTATTATTGCTGGACTATATAATAGTCAGATTTGTTTTCATATATCTTTGCACTATTGTGTTTTCACATATGGACATTCTTTTATATATTTATGCATTTATGTGGACATTTTTCACTTCACTTTATTGTTATATTTGTGTTTTGAAGATTTATGCCAACCGAACTTAATTAGCGCTACACTTTTTTTTTCACATTTTTCTGCTATTTGTCTATTTGCAGTGTTAGCGGCTTATCCACAGGGCAGCGCGGTATTTTTTTGTATATTTTTAGTAGTAGAAGTAGCAGCAGTTCAAGAAGTAGTTGAAGGCCCATTAAGAGCAGCCTCTTAATATATGCAGGTCCTGTGAGAGGAGCCAGGCAAACCTCTGACCCCAGTGGTGCAAGGTGCTGTGTAACGTAAAGGGGTCCAGAGCTGTGGAGTGCTGTGTAATGTAAAGGGGTCCAGCGGTGCAGTTGTGGAGAGGGGGTACACAGTAGTGACAAAGATATTGAAGGATGCAGGGGGCACAGTGGGGTGTTTTTACATTTTACCGTGGGGGGGGGTGTGCCAGATATTGGATCCGCCCCGGGTGCCAAATGCTCTAGGTACGCCCCTGGGTCCAGCAATATTTAGACAGAATAAAGGTGAATAAAGCACCTGGACCAGATGCCATACACCCACGGATCCTAAAAGAATTGAGCTCTGTAATTTCAAAGCCATTGTATCTAATTTTTAGGGACTCATTAATGACAGGAATAGTACCACTGGATTGGCGCAGGGCCAATGTGGTGCCTATATTTAACTACTTCAGGCCCGGGCCAATTCTGATACTTTGTTTCTACATGGAAAAATCATAAATTTTTTGCAATTTTTTGCTAGAAAATTACATAGAACCCCCAAACATTATATATGTTTTTTAGCAGAGACCCTAGAGAATACAATGGCGGTCATTTCAACTTTTTATCTCGCACGGAATTTGCGCAGCAATTTCTCAAACGCGTTTTTTTTGGAAAAAAATACAGTTTCATACTTTAAAAAAAAAAAAAACAGTAAAGTTAGCCCAATTTTTTTGCATAATGTGAAAGATGAAGTTACACCGAGTAAATAGATACCCAACATGTCACGCTTCAAAATTGCACACGCTCGTGGAATGACGCCAAACTTCGGTACCTAAAAATCCCCATAGGCAAGGATTTAATTTTTTTTACTGATTACATGTTTTGAGTTAAAGAGGAGGTCTAGGGCTAGAATTATTGCTCTCGCTCAAACGTTTGCGGCGACACCTCACATGTTTGAACACCGTTTTCATATGTGGGCGGGTCTTACATATGCGTTCACTTGTGCGTGCGAGCGTGCAAGCACACGGGGACGGGGAACTTTTAAAAAAATAAAAAAAATTATTATTGTTAATTTTACTTATTTTTTTTTATTTTTTTTACACTTTTAAAAAAATAAATAAAATTTTGATCACTTTTATTCCTATTACAAGGAATGTAAACATCCCTTGTAATAGGAATATGGCATGACAGGACCTCTTTACTGTGAGATTTGGGGTCAATAACCCCACATCTCACCTCTAGGCTGGGAAGCCTAAAAAAAAAAAAAACGATCACCGCTTCACAGCAGAAGCGGGGCCGTTTTTTTGAATGCAGAGGCCGGGCGTGACGTCATAACATCGCGCCCGGCTTCCGACGATCATAGAGACTCCGGCGACCATCTGGTCCGCCGGAAATCTCTATGATCAACATCCGGGTGTCGGCGGATCCTGTCACCAACTCAGGATTCAGGTGAGTCGGTATAAGCACCGGAGGGCGGGGGCAGGGGCGGACGTCCCCTTTCGCCGCCCGTAGGAATGATCAAGCGGTGGAACAGCCACTATGATCATTCCTATGGTGTAGGGAATCGCCGGCTGAAAATGCCGATATCTGAATGATGCCTGTAGCTGCAGGCATCATTCAGATATAGCCCCACAAAGTACCACAAAGCCCAGGACGTCAAATGACGTCCTCTGGGCGCCAAGTGGTTAAAAAGGGAATAAAGTCTTTACCAAGTAACTACAGACCTGTTAGTTTAACTTCTATAGTTGGGAAGATACTGGAGATATTAATAAAAGACCACATAGATGAGTTCTTGATGGAAAAAAATATTTAAAGCAACAGACAGCATGGATTCATGAAAGACAGAAGTTGTCAGACAAACCTGATTTCTTTTTATGAAGAGGTAAGTAAAACCTTGGACAGAGGGGTGGCTGTGGACGTGGTATACTTGGATTTTGCAAAAGCGTTCGATACAGTTACACTCATGTGTAAGGTAAAGTCTACAGCAGGGGTCTCAAACTGGCGGCCCTCCAGCTGTTGCAGAACTACAATTCCCATCAGGCATTGCACAGCTGACAGTTACAAGCATGACTCCCATAGGCAGAGGAATGATGGGACTTGTAGTTCCGCAACAGCTGGAGGGCCGCCAGTTTGAGACCCCTGGTCTACAGGATTGGAAACATGGAAATGGATAGAAAACAGGCTAAAAGACAGAATTCAGAGAGTCGTGGTTAATGATTCTTACTCTGAATGGTCTAAGGTTCTCAGTGGTGTACCCCAAGGTTCAGTGTTGGGACCCTTACTTTTTAATATCTTTATAAATTATATTGGGTCTGAGATCAAAAGTAACATTTCTGTCTTTGCAGATGACACTAAGCTATGCAGTGGAATAACGTCCTTACAGGATGCCTCCAATTTACAAGCCAACCTCAATGCTCTGTCTAATTGGGCGACTATGTGACAGATGAGGTTTAATGTTGATAAATGTAAAGTTATGCACTTGGGGGCTAAGAATATGAATGCATCATACATACTAGGGGGGAGTACAACTGGGGGGATCCGTAGTGGAGAAGGATCTGGGGGTTTTGGTAGATCATAAGCTCAATAATGGCATGCAATGCCAAGCTGCGGTTTCCAAAGCGAGCAAAGTCCTTTCTTGTATTAATAGAGGTATGGACTCCAGAGAGAGAGAGATATCATTTTGCCCATGTACAAATCATTAGTAAGACCTCATCTGGAATATGCAGTTCAGTTTTGGGCCCCAGTTCTCAAAAAGGATATTGGGGAACTGGAGAAAGTGCAGAGAAGGGCAACTAAACTGATAAGAGGCATGGAGGAGCTCAGCTATGAGGAAAGATTAGAGGAACTGAATTTATTCACTCTTGAGAAGAGGAGATTAAGGGGGGATATGATCAACATGTACAAATATATAAAGGGGTCCATGTAGTGAACTTGGTGTTGAGTTATTCACTTTACGGTCAACACAAAAGACAAGGGGGCACTCTTTACGTCTAGAGGAAAAGAGATTTCACCTCCAAATACGGAAAGGTTTCTTCACAGTAAGAGCTGTGAAAATGTGGAATAGACTCCCTGCAGAGGTGGTTCTGGCCAGGTCAGTAGATTGCTTTAAGAAAGGCCTGGATTCTTTCTTAAATTAACATAATATAACTGGGTACTAACATTTATAGGTAAAATCCGATTGCCTCTCGGGGGATCCGGAAGGAATTTTTTCCCCTGCTGTAGCAAATTGGATCATGCTCTGCTGGGGTTTTTCGCCTTGCTCTGGATCAACTGTGGGTATAGAATTAAGTATATGGGATTGTATGATATTATTATTAAATTTTTTTATGGTTGCACTGGATGGACTTGTGTCTTTTTTCAACCTGACTAACTATGTAACTATAACAGCACAAATACATTTTTTAGCAGCACAAACCAGCACAAACATAGAACTAACCAACGAGACCAGTTTCGTGTCATTTGGGTGTTGTAGGGGGGCTGAGTGACCTTTGGTGACCTTTAAGAAAATCATTAATAACGCAAAAACGATAAAAGATAGAACGGAAATTTCAACAGCACAAAACAGCACAAGCATAGCACTAACCAATGAGACCAGTTTTGTGCCATTTGGCTGTTATAGGTGGGCTAGGTGATGTCATAGTCTGGAAAAAAATTGCTAATATCTTAAAAATAAAAGCAGCACAAATGTAATTTTTACGGCACAAAACAGCACAAACGTAGTACTAAAGAAACACACTTGAGTTTTTATTTGTGCTGATTGTAGCAGGGCCAGCTTCACTGAGCTAAGGAATAACCATATTAGGAACAAATTCATAACCCCCACTTACTTCCATCTAACAGACTAATGGTACCGTTAGGACCTCAGCCTTTCCCTATATCTATGTCACCTAGAATACTATGGAAACCTAAACTCTGTGAATTCTGCTGGGGTCCCAAGAGAGCATCTGTAAAATGCATGATCCCTCCCTCCTTGCAATCCATTGCAGGAATGATACAGCTCATACATTCGTTTCAAATACTAGAAAAAGCTGAAAGTAAAATTACCACCTCCATATGAAGAGCTAACAGTGACTAATGACGTGATTCTCACAAGTAGAACACATTCCCAAGGATGTAGAGAAATCCGACTTGTGTAATGGGAATATGTATGTTGCTAGGCAGCAGTCAGGTGTGGGAGTATAGGCAATGGAATAAACTCAGTATTCAGGACAGTAGCAGATTTTACAGCTCTGTTCTATTATCCAGAGAAAAGTCTGCTACAAATCACTTTTCACTTTCAAAGCCAAAATATTTTCTTTTATTTTAGACAAATATATAAAAAATTGTGTTGCGCTAATAATAAAAAATAATAATGATAATAATATTGATCAACAAAACAGTGAGTCCATGAGTCACCAACGTGACGTAAATAAGTAAACAGGTAACTTGACCGTTGAATCACCAACAGAATTTCCCACCTTGTGATTAAACCACCACCAATAAGGGATGTGCTTATACCAGAGAGCGTTGACCTTCTATTACGGGAGGTCAATAAATCTCAGATACTCCAACACCGTTGAGAAATGCACATGAGGAAAGCAGGGCAGATCACTACAAACAGCCAGTGGGGAAATCAACAAATCCTCTTGTTCCAACTGTAGCACCAAATGGCATACCCTAATGAGAGATAAAATGATAAAATAGTGTAAAATCTTTTACAACAGGACTTTATTAAAAGTAATGCACTTACATCCCAATGGATTAAAAACAGCGTGTGTAATAAGGTACAGTAACATTTGTGTGCTTTTCTCTAAATGCGATGACAGTAAACGACACCTTAGCCCGACCGATTTCGTCACCACAAGGACGCCCCAGAAGTAGTCATGGTAAGAGCACATCCTTAAAGTTGTTGTAAACCCTTACAACCCCCCTTTGACTACAGGTAAGTCTATAATAAGGCTTACCTGTAGGTACCGTGGATATCTCCTAAACCTGCATGGTTTAGGAGATATCCACTGTATCAGCATGTACCGACGTCATCGGCACATGCGCACTGAAGAAACGGTGGTGGTTTAATCACAAGGTGAAGGATTCTGTTGTTGATTCAACGGTCAAGATACCTGTTCATTTATGCATGTCACGTTGCTGACTCATGGGGGTTGATTTACTAAAGGCAAATAGACTGTGCACTTTACAAGGTGCTGTTGCACTCTGGCAAGTGCAGTTGCTCCAAAGCTTAGTAAATGAGGTAAAGCTTTACTATGCAATGAATACCCAATCACTTGCAAGGAAATTGCACATGATTGGATGATTGAAATCAACAGAGCCTCTGCTCATTTACTAAGCTCTGGAGCAAATGCATTTGCAGAGTGCAACAGCACTTTGTAAAGTGCACAGTCTTTTTGTGTTTAGTAAATCAAGCCCATGGGCTCACTGTTTTGTTAATCAATGTTATTATCATTATTGTTTTTTATTTTTAGCGCAACACAAATTTTTATATATTGTTTGTGATAATATCTCACTTGAGTGGTGCAGTTGTATATTAGGTTATTTGTCATCACAAGCGCAGTTTATTTTTGCTTTATGTTTAAGATAAATACCTTATCTCAGTCATTACCAAATCTGTCCACTAGCTCCAACAAACCTGTCCACCGTTGGCCACAAACCTGTCCACCAGTGCCCACAAACCTATCCAGTAGATTACTCAATTGTTATGTTCGATGAAGTAAAGTTGACACTTTGTCCCATGACACAATATTCTTCCTTTTCAATTGTGATATTTGGGATGTGGTATCCTGATTTATCATCAATCCAAGAACAATTTCTAATCCCTTTAGTGGGATTGTAAAAATGTAGTTCTCAGTATCCTGGACCAAAATTATCCTAATGACAGACTACTATTTAGACCAGCCTTTCTCAACCTTTTCAACACAGAGGAACCCTTGAAATAGTTCTCCGGTCTCGGGGAACCCCTGCTAAAAAAATTAAATCTACAACTCATTAAACATTAGTGTAATGGTCAGTGGGAAGAATGGTCATTACACTTGTGATCATTGGGAAGAATTACCTCCTTACAGATAGATGAAAAGATCACTGGTGTCAGTGGGAACTTATCTGCGAGGCAGAAATTGCCCAATGCTGAAGGAACCCCTAGCAACCTCTGGAGGAACCCTAGGGTTCCACGGAACCCTGGTTGAGAATCACTGATTTAGACACTCGATAATTTTGTTCTGGCTACAAAACTATGCCTGATTTATTCAAACTAAAAAAAACAAAAACTTTTCCTTATTTAATTTCTGTATTAAAGGGAACCACTCACAGACATAATAACCCTTCCAGGAGCCTAGTGTACTGTGAAATCAACAAATGTACAATTATGCTGTAGTATACAGTGCTCTGGATGCTGTATACTCTCCTGTATTTAAACAGAATAAAAGCCTTTTCATTTTTTAGATAAACATGAAAAAGTGATCAGTGTGATGTAAATAATTTTATCAGAATTTGTTAATGTTTAAAAAAAAAAATGTTATTATCTGTAATTATTTATGTTTATGGGGCAATCATATTTCATAATTTTTCATAAATTACAATTCTACAAAATGGTCAGGATTTCCTGCTTCTACTTTCAATGCAAGCCGATAAACTAACTGATTCCTTGAAAACAATGCATTTCCTGTAACTGATAACTGATACCGTTCTCAGCAGCCTATAGGAGATGTAATATCGCTCCCTCTAGTGGCTAATAAACAAATTTCTATATTTAATACAACAACAAAATATGGAAAAGCAAGCTTGTAAAAAAAAGTAAAAATGTCAGGAAATAAAACACAGCAATAAGGGTTCACTGAAAGTACACAATACTTATCCCTTTAATGTTTATAACAGGTTGCCTTTCCAGCTTGGGGAAGGCTGATACATTGTCCCTGAGCACTTTGTACTTTTCTTAAAAGGACCTAGATAACCGATGGTTAAGACATAGTAAAACTTCCTGTTTCTTATATGCTTTTTTTTAGGATTCAAATCAAGCATGATTTGTTTATGCTTTTTCTTTCTTTTTCCATGGCCATACGGTGTATTTTTTCTCTTGCATGTTGGTTGACTTTGGATTCCTAACATAACTGGACAATTTAGACTGTGATATTATCTGAGCTGGGCTTGTTTATAGCTTTACTATGTCTAGGCAATCTGGAGAAGGAGGTGGTAATGTGCACTCTTGGCTGGCAAGGTCAGGGAAATCATGTGATTTGAAGACTGCTTAGTTCTGTTCTTGGAATCCTTTCCTTTTTATAGACCTAGATGTACTTTCTACAGTCTAGTCCCATAATAAACCTGTTTACCATTGTAAATTATATTAATGATGCATCTTATTCCCTTCTACGTTACTGAACGAGTTCAAAGTATGTAAATACATTTTTATATCTTTGAACTGTCTATAGTGTTCATTCTTTTAGGTATGTTATTTCATTCATCAGGGTTGATTTACTAAAGGTAAATAGATTGCTCACTTTGCGTGGGAATTTCCCCCAGAATTTAGTGAATGAGGTGAAGCTCTGCTGCCTTCAATCATCCAATTATGTGCCAGCAAGAATAAAAAAAAAATTGTATTTTCCTTGCACTTGATTGGGTATTATTTGCAAAGTGAATTCTCACTACATTCATTAACCTAAGGGAAAATTCCCTTGCAAATCAACAATTTTATGTCTCTACCTATTGTCTTTTCTTTTCCACCAGCTTTGCACGAATGTATTTAATCTTGAAAATGTGCAAGAAGTAGGAAAAGAGACTATTTAACACAATCTGCTGAGCAATATACAAAATCATATCTCCCAACCTTCTAAAATGATAAAGAGGGACACGGGATGTAGGCAAAGCACAGGTTATTGCCATGGCCCTGGTTAACCACTTCAATACAGGGCTTTTTGTACCACTTCAATACCGGGCCTATTCTAGCACTTCTCTCCTACATGTACATATCATCATTCTTTTGCTAGAAAATTACTCAGAACCCCCAAACATTATATATGCTTTTTTAGCAGTCACCCTAGGGAATAAAATGACGGTCATTGCAACTTTTTTTCTTGCACGATATTTGCGCAATAATTTTTCAAACGCCTTTTTTAAAAAAAAAATGGTTTCATGAATTAAAAAATAACAAAACAGTAAAGTTAGCCCAATTTTTGGGGAAAATATGAAAGATGATGTTACGCCGAGTAAATAGATACCCAACATGTCACGCTTTAAAATTGCGCACACTCATGGAATGGCGCCAAACTTCGGTACTTAAAAATCTCCATAGGCGACGCTTTAATTTTTTTTATAGGTTACCAGGTTAGAATTACAGAGGAGGTCTAGTGCTAGAATTGTTGCACGCACTCTAACGCACGCGGCGATACCTCACATGTGTGGTTTGAATGGCGTTTACATATGTGGGCGACTTACGTGTGCATTCGCTTCTGATCGCGAGCTACCGGGGACAGGGGTGTTTTAATTTTTATTTATTTATTTATTTTTTTACTTATTTTTTTTTTTTTTTTACAATTATTTTACTTTTTCTTTTTTTGATCACTTTTATTCCTATTACAAGGAATGTAAACATCCCTTGTAATAGGAATGTGTGTGACAGGTCCTCTTTATTGAGAGACGCGGGGTCAATAAGACCCCACATCTCTCCTCCAGGCTGGAAAGCATGAGATCAGTGAATTTTTTTTTTACTGATCTCATACTTACAGCCGCATTGGCGGCTTTGTTTACATTTGAGGACCCGGGCGGGACGTCATCACATCGCGCCCGGGCCTCCGACGATCATAGAGATGACTGGTGACCATCTGGTCACCAGTCATCTCTATGCTCGTCACATGACCCACCAACGGCGCCGGAAGATTCGCTCCGGGTCCCCGATCGCACGGGAGAGCCCGAAAAAGCACCGGATGGCGGCGGGAGGGGATGTCCCCTCCCGCCGCCTATAAGAATGATCAAGCGGCGGAACTGCCGCCATGATCGTTCTTATGGTGCACAGAATTGCCGACACTTTAAAAGGATATCTGAATGATGCCTCTAGCTGCAGGCATCATTCAGATATCCCCCCAAAAAGCCAGGACGTCATATGACGTCCACCCAGGATGGGAGATCCCATCTGTGGACGTCATTTGACTATGGCTGGGTAGGGAAGTGGTTAAACAGGCCACAAATAACTAGTGTGTCGAAAATGCTTGGCTAAACAACATAGTTTAGTAAATTTTGTATAGAGATGTACATTATAGACCAAAAAAGTTACTGTATTTATTGGCGTATAACACTCACTTTTTTACCCTGAAAATAGAGGGTAAACTGCTTTACACTCTAGCAGTCTCATCCAATGTGTCTCCAGGTTATGACTGCCTCTTGAAGCATGTCCCCATTCTCCAACAACCCTAACAGCATGTTTGCCATCTATGACCATCTCCTGCAGCATATCTGTGCCAGGACTGTGCCATAGGCAAATGCTACCAGAGGGGGCTGTATTTGCCTCCCTCCTCCCCTTCCCCATATCCATTCACCTGTCTATCTCTGATCACTCATGTTGACCATGTTAAGACTATGACCTAAGTGCTGCCTCTTCCATGTGTGTGGCCTGAGAAAGCTACCTCATGGTAGGAACACCTCTGTCTGAAGTCTATGACCATCTCTTGCAGTATACCCAAAGTCTTTTGTGTGATGGTCACAGAAGAAAGTGTAGCATGGGGGTGCTGGACAGGTGAGAATAAAGTGGGTTTTGCAGACACTGTCACTTTAAACTCAATGTAGCTCTTGTTAGAGGGGATGTTTAGTCTGCAATTAATTTTTAGATATATGTGTGTGAAAAAGCGCAGCCAATATGTGTTATGTTTTGAAAAGCATTGTTTCTGTGTACTGTATAGTTTGTAATTATATTTTTACATGAGGACAGCCATATTTGTTTATTACACATGCAGGCTGTTTCCTGCTTTGCATTGCTACACATTGGTTGTGCTTTACTGCTCTTTTTTGAAATGCAGGTCTAGGGGTCAGCTGACTTATTGCATACAAAACATTTCCTGTATGACTGTCATTTGATCTCAACAGTTGTTAAGCAGGGAGGTTGTAAATACCTGCTTTTTGACACTTTTGTTTTTGTAATAATCACAGAGGTTTTTTGATTAACCATTAGAGAGAAAATGTCTAAGCTGCATCAAATACTTTAAGGGTAATTGCTGCATTAATATATATATATATATATATATATATATATATATATATATATATATATATATATATATATTGTGAGGGGGTTAGCTCGGCAGCGGGTGTGTGTGACCCCCGAGATGGGCTCCCCACACAAAAACAGGCCCAGCAAACGGAGGTTGTGGTTTTCAAAATCAAAAAGGTGCGGTTTATTTTCTATTTACAGTGACAAAACACAGCAAAGCAAAAGAAACATAAACAAAATAAATCCTGGTCAACTTGACCTCTGACTAAACATACAGGTTTCCTAACTAACAACTGGGATCAGCCTAGTGCTGTCCTAGTCCCTAAGTCCCTGGTTTTAAATGTCCAAGCAAATAGCCACACAGGCTTTGTCTCACCGCACAGGGGTTCACTCTCCCTAGACAGTCCACACAGGTCTGGTTCCAGGCATGAGCTAACATCTAATGAAGCTGGGAGTTCTTATAGAGGCCTAAATGAGCTGACAAGCTTCAGCTGGTCTCATCAACTCCCTGTCTGCACGACGCCCCACACTCTCCCTAGAGGTATGAGTCATCCATGAGCCCACTAGCCTTATACAACTCTCCACCTAGTTGTATAAGTCGGCGTAAAGCCTGAATCTGGGCGAAATATATCTACCCCCCTGGATGCAACCAGGTGACTTTACCTTCCTGCTGTCACATACCCCCCCCTCTTGTTTTAACCTCGGGGTTGGAACACCAGCAATTAGGCATTCATGTACTCGAGACAAAGCATCCACATTCCCCATTTGAACGCCAGGGCGATGCTTTACTGTGAAGTTGAATTCCTGGAGGGCCAGGAACCACCTATTCACTCTTCTATTTGTTTCCTTGTTTTGAGCCATCCACTTTAACGGAGCGTGATCCGTAACCATGTCAAAGTGCCTACCTAGCAGGTAGTACCGAAGGGAATCTAGAGCCCACTTCACCGCTAAACACTCCTTTTCAACGGTGGCGTAATTTACCTCATGGGACTTCAACTTCCTGCTGAGGTAAATGACTGGGTGCTCTTCCCCGTTCCAGACCTGGGACAATACTGCTCCTAACCCCACATCTGACGCATCACTTTGTACGACAAAGTCTTTAGAGAAGTCGGGTGAGTACAACACTGGCTGGCTACATAAGGCTTGTTTCAAGAATTGGAATGCTGCCTCAGCCTCGGGGGTCCATTTAATCATGACCGACCCTTTCCCCTTCGTCAGGTTGGTTAGGGGCACAGCCTTAGAAGCAAAGTGGGGAATGAATCGCCGATAATACCCAGCGATTCCCAGAAAGGCTCGTACCTGCTTCTTGCTGTTGGGACGTGGCCAACTCTGGATGGCCTCGACTTTGTTGAGTTGGGGTTTTATTACTCCCCTCCCAATGGTGTACCCAAGATATTTGGCCTCCTCCTGCCCAATGGTACACTTCTTGGGGTTAGCCGTAAACCCCGCTTCCCGAACAGAGTCCAGGACTGCTTGCACTTTTGGCAGATGTGAGGCCCAATCTGTGCTATGGACAATTATGTCATCCAGGTAAGCCGCAGCATACTTCCGATGGGGCCTCAGCATCTGGTCCATTTTCCGCTGGAATGTGGCCGGCGCATTCTGTAACCCGAACGGCATTCTTTTATATTGGAACGCCCCGTCTGGGGTTACAAATGCGGTTTTCTCTTTGGCCGACTTGGCCAGGGGGATTTGCCAATACCCTTTTGTGAGGTCAAGAGTCGTCATGTATCGGGCTGTTCCCAGCCGGTCGATCAACTCATCTATACGTGGCATGGGGTAGGTGTCAAATTTTGTAACTTTGTTCAACTGACGAAAATCGTTACAAAATCGCCAGCTCCCATCCGGTTTAGGCACCAACACAATGGGACTAGACCAATCACTTTGGGACTCCTCTATCACCCCTAAGTTCAGCATTTTCTGTACTTCCTCCCGTATTGCCTCCCGTCGGGCCTCTGGGATCCGATAGGGTTTTAACTTCACCCTTTCACCGGGCGGGGTAATGATGTCATGCTCTACCCCAGATGTTTGTCCCGGCAGCTCAGAGAATACCTCCTTGTTGCGAAGCACAAACTCCTTAACCTCCTGTTGTTGGGGTTGTGACAAGGTGGCTGCTATTCCAACCTCAGGAATCACGCAACCAGTTTGAGCTGGTGACCAAGTGTCTGCGACTAGGGACTCTCTATCCCTCCAGGCTTTCAACAGATTAATGTGATAGATCTGTTCGGGCTTTCGCCTTCCTGGTTGTCTGACCTTGTAATTCACTTCGCTCACTTTTTCCATTATCTCGTAGGGGCCTTGCCATTTGGCAAGGAATTTACTTTCAACCGTAGGGACAAGTACCAGTATCCTATCCCCCGGGGAAAAGGTACGGGTCTTGGCTCCACGGTTGTACACTCTCTGCTGTGCTAACTGCGCTTGGGCCAAATGTTCCTTCACGATGGGCATTACCTGTGCAATTCGGTCTTGCATCAGGGCGACATGCTCAATCACACTCCTGTGGGGAGAACTCTCACTTTCCCAAGTTTCCTTGGCAATATCCAACAGCCCTCTTGGGTGTCTCCCATACAGTAACTCAAAGGGGAAGAATCCCGTAGAGGATTGGGGCACCTCCCTAATAGCAAACATCAGATAAGGAAGTAGACAGTCCCAATCCTTTCCATCTCTATCCACCACTTTCTTCAACATTTGTTTTAGGGTTTTGTTGAACCTTTCAACCAGCCCATCGGTTTGGGGGTGATACACAGATGTACGTAATTGCGTCACTTTGAACAATTTACACAGCTCCTTCATAACCCGGGACATAAAGGGTGTACCTTGGTCCGTAAGCAGTTCTTTACAAATACCCACCCGGCTAAACACAAGAGATAGCTCTTTGGCTATGGTTTTGGCCGAGGTATTTCGGAGAGGGATCGCTTCTGGATAATGGGTGGCATAGTCCATTATAACTAATATGTACTGGTGCCCCCTAGCGGACTTGATTATAGGACCTACCAAATCCATGGCGATCCTCTCAAACGGGACCTCAATGATGGGTAGAGGGACCAGCGGGCTACGGAAATGTGGCATCGGGGCCGACCTCTGACACACAGGGCAGGAGGAACAATAATTTTCTATGTCCTTCATCACCCCCGGCCAATAGAATCTCTGTAATACCCTCTCTCGGGTTTTCTCTGTCCCCAGATGACCTCCAAGAATGTGCCCATGGGCCAACTCCAACACCAACTTCCTGTAAGGTTTGGGCACCACAAGCTGCTCAACGGTTTCTTCTGCCCTTTTTGCCACCCGATACAGTAGGTCCTTCTCTACGCTGAAGTATGGGTAAGTGCAGGTATTATCTGGGTTCACTAACTCGCCATCTATTTTCACTACGTTTTCCCGTGCCTTTATTAGGGCGGGGTCTTTCAACTGTTCTGTGGCAAAGTTTTCCCTGTGAACCTCAAGATCAGAAAACTCCACAGACGGTAGGTTTTCGTCTGAGGAGGTGGGCTCCTCTCCAGTTTCTTGAGTCTCCCCTGCCAATACTGATAAGGGAAATTCCGGAAAGTCCTCACCACTCTCAGGGGAGTTCTGGCTATCACATTCCTGGTACATAGGGGCACCAGTGGGGGGCTCAGGATCATCCCACAGTTCCCAGAACTTCGGAAAATCCCTTCCCACAATGGCGTCATGCGGTAACTGAGATACTAAGCCCACTGGATGAGAGAGGGTACCTTTGGGGGTCTCGAAACACACTGTAGTCACTGGATACTCTCGGGTGTCCCCATGCACACAAATAACAGCTACCTTGCTATTCCCAGAGACCTCTGTTTTAACTAACTCAGCCTTTATCAGGGTCACAAGGCTACCTGAATCCAACAATACCACAACATTTCTACCATTAACACACATTTTGCATAAATGTTTCTCAGTTCCTCGAATGGCAGTGCATGCGACTGTCGCACACAGCGACTGACGTCTGCCCGTCAGAAAGTCACACTGCATGGGTTCCTCCACAACCGGGCAATTGGCTGCAATATGTCCCGCTTGCCGGCAGCGGTAGCAAACGATCCTTCTTGCGGCCTCTTGAGCCGCTGATTTCCCAGGCTGTTCTCGCCAAACTTGGGGTAGAGCTCCCACCCTCTCACTCTCTCCACCCTCACCCCTTGGAATCCTCTTATCCGCCCCTGGGGATGGTCTGGTCTTAGGGTGGAAAGTCCGAGTGTCTCTGGAAGAGGCCGTCAGGTTCTCTGTAGCCAAGTATTTCTCCACACGATCCACAAGACCATCGGCCGTCTCTGGGTCTCCATGGCTTACCCACTTTTGGATGGCAGTAGGAAGAGCTCTCAAAAACCGATCCATTACAACACGTTCCACAATCTTTGGTGCGGACAAAGTCTCTGGCTGTAGCCACTTTCTGCTCAGGTGAATGAGATCATACATTTGAGACCTGGGGGGTTTTCCAAGCTGGAAAGTCCAGTTATGCACACGCTGAGCCCGGACAGCCTGGGTGACACCCAGCCTTGCCAATATTTCAGCTTTTAGCATCACATAGTCTTTTGCTTGGTTAGGCTCTAGGTCATAGTAAGCTTTCTGCGATTCACCAGTTAACAGAGGAGCCACCAGTCCAGCCCACTGCTCCTCAGGCCACTTTTCTCTTTCAGCGGTCCTTTCAAATGTGGTCAAAAATACCTCTGGATCATCCTCTCCAGTCATTTTTGTCAATAAACGACTCACCCCAAAGGACGCGGTATTAGTGGGACGGCTTTCCTCACTGGTCTGCGGACGTTGCTGCATTACTGCTTCCATCTGTTGTTGTAGTCTCTGCTCTTGCTTCTGCAACAGGTCTATGAAGCGGGCCTCAGATTGCTGCTGGGCTTGTTGCTGAGCCTCCAGACTCTGTTGCAAAGTTGCGTTTGTCTGCTGCTGGGCTGCAAGGCTCTGTTGATGAGCTTGCTGCTGGGCTGCGAAGTTCTTTTGCAAACCTGCATTTGTCTGCTGTTGATTGGCATTTGCTAGAGCCAGCTGCTTCAGTATCTCCTCCATGCTGGCTTAAAAAAAAACTGCCCGCATTCTCCACCAACTGTGAGGGGGTTAGCTCGGCAGCGGGTGTGTGTGACCCCCGAGATGGGCTCCCCACACAAAAACAGGCCCAGCAAACGGAGGTTGTGGTTTTCAAAGTCAAAAAGGTGCGGTTTATTTTCTATTTACAGTGACAAAACACAGCAAAGCAAAAGAAACATAAACAAAATAAATCCTGGTCAACTTGACCTCTGACTAAACATACAGGTTTCCTAACTAACAACTGGGATCAGCCTAGTGCTGTCCTAGTCCCTAAGTCCCTGGTTTTAAATGTCCAAGCAAATAGCCACACAGGCTTTGTCTCACCGCACAGGGGTTCACTCTCCCTAGACAGTCCACACAGGTCTGGTTCCAGGCATGAGCTAACATCTAATGAAGCTGGGAGTTCTTATAGAGGCCTAAATGAGCTGACAAGCTTCAGCTGGTCTCATCAACTCCCTGTCTGCACGACGCCCCACACTCTCCCTAGAGGTATGAGTCATCCATGAGCCCACTAGCCTTATACAACTCTCCACCTAGTTGTATAAGTCGGCGTAAAGCCTGAATCTGGGCGAAATATATCTACCCCCCTGGATGCAACCAGGTGACTTTACCTTCCTGCTGTCACAATATATATATAACCAAAAGTATTGGGACATCTGCCTTTACACGCACATGAACTTTAATGGCATCCCAGTCTTAATTCTTAGGGTTCAATATTGAGTTGGCCCACCCTTTGCAGCTATAACAGCTTCAACTCTTCAGGGAAGGCTGTCCAGAAGGTTTAGGAGTGTGCTAAATTTACTTTTGTCTAGGGGGATTGGAAAGTAATGCAAAAATGTACTTTATTCTTTCCTCAAATGCACTGATATGATCATATTGGAACACCTATCAAGCAGTGAAGAGAAGAGACTTTGGGGAGCCAGTCACACAGCAAAGAGCAAGGAATAGGATATTTCACCTTATTCATTATTCCCTAGACAAAGCAGGCATTACCTTATGCAGTGGTTGCGGTGGTAATGGAGGTCTGGGGTGGGGACTGCATTGTTTTGTTTTTTATTTTTTTCAGTGCCCCCGAGTGGGGCTTTAAATTGCAAATAATCTCAGTCAAAAGGGAAAAGGAAAGAATTTTGTAGGTTATGAGGTACTGTAGGTTATTTAAGCTGTGCAAGAATAAGCAACAGCTGGAGCCTGACTATTCTACTTTATTAATCATGCAGTGACTCTTGCTCAACTGGGTGAATTGCACCGCTCAGCTCAATAACTGATGCAGATGATTGAATCATTTTTAGTGGTTACCTTCCAAATGAGAACGCGTACTGAGAAGTAATATGATTTTACAGAAGGCTAATCAGCTGTCACTAAAGCTGGCCATAGACGTTAGCAAACAACTGTATGTGTATGCATGATCTGACCATATGACCATGTATTCCAGTCTTCTCCAATAAATAGGATTACTCCCAACATATACTGCAAGTCCTGTTTGGGACAATGTAGGAGGGAGGAGAAGCTGTGCATGCGCAATCCCTAAGGGAGTAGTGATCTTCTCCTTACAGAGCTCTTTCTACATGGATAAATACCTTGTTTCTACACAATAACACATTCAACTATTTGACATTTCCATTATGATTATTGTTAAAGAGAAATATATCAGATGGGGTAAACCAGGGATTTGTCTCTCTGTTTCTATAACCCACTCCCTAGTTCCCTCCCAGCTGAAAGATGTATTGATCCTTTACATCAACATTTAGCCATCCACAGGTCATACAAGCCCTAATACTCCCAAATAATTGAGATGAATGCATGGTTTTGAATATGATAACATTTGATTAATGAACTGTGCAACTTAAAATGAACCTCTGTAACCATATACAAATTTCCTCTGTAAAACCTTAACATAACCTAATGAAAATGAAAAAGAGGAGTGATTAGGCCAAGTTTTCCTCATGATAACTCATTGTGAGCTGTCATATGCTTCCCCATATAAAATGGGTCTTCATCTCATTTCTATGGGCACATTTAATACTACAATTTATAAATCATCCCTTGTAACAAAATGTCACCTGGTTCAGAAAAATAAATTAATAAATATAAAGGCAGAATTCATTAGTCTGTGCCTAGCAACCAGCTATAGTATTTTATCAGTCTATTGCACATATAGACCCTTGACTGGGTTCAACTAAGAGTTTCTTGATGTTTGTTCTTAGCCAGTAAATTGATGCCCCAAGCACTGCTCTTTACAAAGATTTTTCGATTCCATGGAACTCCTGAGTACAAAAAGTGACCCAATTTACTCTTTTCATCTGGTTCTTCTTTTGTGAACATCTTTAGTTTTTATCTTGGCAACCGCTGAACACACAATTGTATGGCAGTGATACAAAATAGTTCTAATAAGTATGCAAGTTACAAATACTCCTTGCTCTGTGTTTTTCTCTGAATATATTAAAGCATCTCCTGTATCCAGTCAAACATTTTGCATTTAAAGCTGTACTTGATGGCTAAATACACATTTAAAATTAATATATCTTACCTGGCAAAGGATTTGTAATTCTTTTCTGCTGATCTTGTGATCCAGGCACCCCTGCCTGGTCCTGGACCTTGAGGTGAAAGCACAAAAATGAATACAACTTATCAGTTTTTTTATGTTGTGGCTGTATTAGTTTCCTTTTTTTTAAAGCTTTTTAATCATAATTACCTGGTGATAACACACTTCAGGTCCTAGTTATTAGCTCACAAGATTTGTGGACAGATCAATAGGTAAATTTTGCACTTATTGAACAGATATACAGTAACTAAACACTTTCAATGGTCTATATAACAGACCAAAGGGACCCAAATAAGATACGTTCATCATTTGGGTTTACATTGACGTGGAAGAATAGGGTGTTTGCAGAGCACACAGCCATTTCTCCTTGTGCTAAATAAGCACACATTTCGTCTTAATGATATAATGCATCTTAGCTAAAAGTCCACTCACCTTTCATTCACTTTCCCATTCATTCAAGTCAAGAGACATCACCAAAACCATCCTACATTCTCAGCACTAGCCAGCTTGCTCTTTTTATTAAACTACCAACAGGAAGTGATGTCACAGCATGTCAGCTCCACCCAGGAAGGTGACCATATAAGGATATACAGCTAATACAATACAATACAATACATGAATACAACACAATACAATACAATTAAAGGATTCTGATGGGTGTGTCTGAGCAGAGACAGGCTAAACAAACATGGACGCCATCTCTGTTCATAACAACCCAAGACTCCCGTTTTACCGCTGATAGGAATCCTTATTCTGCGCCATTCCAGAGAACAGAGCATACTCGGATTATACTATTATTGCATGTGGAAGGGAGGCTATCTGCAGGCGTGTGCTTCGAATCCCGACCATGCTGATCAGACATAGCAGAGACAAGAGCACGCATCCGCCTATAACCAATAATGTCCCTGCAGAGCGAACATATCCCCCCTCGACGATCGTCTGCGCTAATGCACAGAGGGCCCTTTGTCGGCGAACATATCCCCACTCTGCAAATATCATCTCCAACCTTAAGACGTTTTTCCACTACCAGACGGGTCTCAACCAATGTCAGTCTGCCCCAGTCAGCTCTTTAGAGCGGGTTGCAGGAGAACTAACACTGGGAGACACTATGACAATACATATTAAATACATCTTCATAAAATTTCTACGACAACATACACTTTAAAGTGTTACTAAACCCAGTAATATGAAAATAGTTCATCTGCCCCCACAGTGCCCACAGCTTATAAATCTTCTTTTTACATTAAAATACTGCCACTATATATCTTTTTCACTGATCTGTATACCACGATTACATAATAAACTGCACAGTTTCTCCAGTGCTAAGAGTTCAGGTGGGTGGAGATTTTCCCTGCAGCCTGTATACACGCCCACATGTGTTATGCCCATATCATGTGACCTGGTTATTTCTGAGAACAAGTAACTGTTCTCTCCAGCATAAAAGTCACAACTGAGCATATGCAGGTTGGCTATTGCCTGTTTGTTAGCTGCCCTTCCTAAGCTAGACATTGCAGGAGAGGGGGGATCTGTGCATACAGGATAAAACAGCCTTTTTACACAATACAGAAGATTAATCCCTTAAATTCCACAGTGAGTATAACAAGCATGCTATGCTTCATATACAGACTTATTTTACTGTTGTGGGTTTAGTAACACTTTAAGTCTAAGTCCCTTTACATACTGGGCCATACAGCTGCAGTGCATCCCTTCCAGCACTTAAGTGCAGCCGGTAGGGACAGGTGCAGCATCTAGCCACTGCATGCAACTCATTAAAGTCTATGGCAGGCTGCGGCTGGGGGGAATTTTTTTATTTTTTTTTGAAAAGCCCATGGCGTGTGAAACACACCCAAAAACTCCACCCGGTGCCAAAAAAAGTGCACACACATAAAGAGTGAAACACAAAACGTGCAACGGGTGTAACACTTGTCCTCCACAAGGAAGGACCTTACCCTGATCCCCCGGGGCGTTAGGCTCCAGACGGGGACTGAGGTACATCACGTGGTCCATCTGGCCGAAACCAGACGGACCCCTTTCTCTGGAGGGTCTGCCGAAACAGACCCACCCAAGTACTTGGTGTGGCTCCCCCGAAGGGAGACCCTATGAGAGCAGGCGAACTAAGCCAGAAGGCCATGTCTACCGACTCCCAAGTCGTTCAGGGCAGGCCCGAGGACCTACACCCTACTGAACACACTGTGACAAACGTGAACACCAAACAAAAAAATACAAAAAAGTGACAAACACGGGGATAAATAAAAAGAAAGTGGGGAGAAGGAAGGTGGGAGAGTGAAAGGGGCCATTGTGCAATACAATGGCCGACCCTCCGGCCAGGAATAAAAAAAATTCCTCTGGTCCTAGCCAAAAGGCTCGGCCCTAGAGGCAGGTGCTAAAAAAGTGTGTTATGGTGAAGTGACCGTGGTGCCAAAAACCCAAAAGTGCTGCGGAACAACACTTGTGCAGTTATGGCACCCCTGAACTGCCACTCCAGGGGCACATTCACCATAGGCTTTTCGGTTCCTATCCGACCCCCCGACCAGGTCAGTGCAGCCTTCTGCTCACCACCAGATTGAGAGCCCTTCTGGGTTTTCTTAGGGAGAGCCACCGATCATCACAGCAGCCTCCCCAGTACTAGCCCTTCCAGACTCCCGTCAATCCAGCAGATTTGCACGGCTCGCCCCGCCCCCCCAGACAGGGCCAAGCCAGCTCATCCACCGGATGCGGATAGGAGCAGCGCTTACACCAACACCGGCCAGAAGGCCAGAAAAACCCCCGGCCCTCCGCCTTGACCAAGTGATTCTCTGGGGGGAATGCTGTACCAAGCGGTACTGTCGTTTAGGGTCCTGTCTGTTCAGGGAGAAGATCCTGGATTAACCTCCCTGGCGGTATTCCCGAGTCTGGCTCGGGGTGAATTTTTCATACCAAAAGCGGTAACCCTGAGCCAGACTCGGGATCGCATTGCAGTATACAGGGAAGTTACTTACCTTGTTCCCTGGATCCTGCAATGTCTCCCCTCTATGTCTGCGAGCTGTCTCCTCGCTAAATTCACAGTGCCGAGTGCCGAGCTCCGTTCCCGAGCGTTGCGACGCACGGAGACGAAGTTCGGCGCCAAACTCAAAAAGTGAAAAACACAGTATAGATACAGTATACTGTAATCTTACAGATTACAGTACTGTATCAAATAATTACACATCCCCTTTGTCCCTAGTGGTTTGTCCAGTGTCCTGCATGCAGTTTTATATTATAAAAACTGTTCTTTCTGCCTGGAAACTGGAGATTGTACATAGCAAGCAAAAAGTGTCCCTTTACATCAAAGTGGTTTTAGACCAGCTAGAAAACAGCGATAATAAATTAGAATCACTTGCAGAATTGAGCGATAGTGATTTGTGGGGAAATTCATCATCAAATACTGAAAGTAATGACAGCGACAATTCTGCAACTGAGCAAATTTTTGTGTTTTTGATTTGATTACATTATTGAATAATTTTTATTATAATTACATTATTATTTGTTATAATTATTTATAGTTATTTATTATATTATAATTTATGATTTTGTGTTTCAAACTTTATCATACCCGGGATGTCTACTAGCCTCTTGTTTGGACAGATTTAAGTGAGTTATTCCTAAGAATTACAGGCCTACAATATAAAAGGCCAAATTTCCATGCAAAATAATGGTACCGCTTTCAGCACCTAAAATCTGAAATAATCATACCGTCAGGGAGGTTAAAGGGAAGGAGGAACACACTGAAGCTGAATAGTCACTTTTGCAAGGGGCCTAAGGGTTTGTGGGGAGCTGCAGCATGGTGCAGCAGCAGTAAACACTCAAAGTTCAGTTGCAGGAAACAGAAGTGTATTGAAATTGAAGTTCAGCAATGCACAACAAGCCTGGCAGGAAGACAACCCGACCTGGTGCACTTACACTCATGTACAGCGATTAGTAGTAGCAGTAGTGCTGACAGCATCTGTCTCGGGAGGCAGAATGCAGCATGGCAAGTCGAGGCCCAACTATGGTTGCTTCCCGGAAGGATGGTGCGTCCCTGCACTTTCCCTACTCATCTGGAACCTCTTCCTGACGCTAAGCACTGTTCCTGACAGATAATAACCTGTACCTACTCTACCCACACACGAGAGCCAGGGATTTGAATTGACTCTATAAACAACAAAGAAAGGTGCTACTACCCCAGATTAATGAAGCTCCTCCTGAGCTGTCGGGTGCAAGATGTGCAGTTGCTCAGCTGCCAAAGTGATGAATGGATAAAGGACAATTCGCAACTCCATGCATGCTCTTTAAATCAGTCCGAATTTATTCTATCTCAAATTATATCGCTTGAATAGACTCTGTCTGACCCAAGATGGCTGTCAAGATCAGATGGATCCTCCTCCACCTGCATTGCCAACTATGGATGAGCGCCACCTGCAGTGCAGAAAATAGACGGCATCTGCCTACAAGTTCAGTTCAGTCAAGTTTTTTTCCCAAGAAAAAAAGGATAAATACTGAATCAGTTTACATCAGTTTGTACATCTGTCCTCAGTTCAGTTCAGAAAATAGTCACAGGAGAATAAAACTCTAAACAAAAAATATGTTTCTCGCCTAAAAATAGATGTAAATGGAACTGATGACACTCGTATACATTAGTTCATGAATGGACTCAAATGTAAGGGGATGGAGATTACATCTGCCCGCATATAGACATAAATTATGATTTAGATGGATCCAGACTGAACATCAGTGTAAAAAGAGCCCTTACACCTTAGTCTGGAACACACCCAAGTCTGCTGATTGAAACATGAAGGAAGTGCACTGATGAGAATTATTTTGCTATCCTCTCTTTGTAGGCATGTCCGCAATGTTTGACTGACAGCAGTGCAACTGACCTTTCTTCTTCAACATACACACAATGCAGAGAAGTTCAGGAAGCTAATATGAAGAGAATATCAGGTGCTTATGTTATAGGTGGATGGCCAATGGACACACTGGGCAGGGCAGTAACCCATTTTTTAACCCAATGAGTTAACAGCGACATTCCGATCCTCACATCAGGGATTATTCTTAGACTCCCTTCTATTTCACTTCTAGGATCGTTCTTATCAGTGCACCCCAGCTAGGATGCTTCCTTTTTTGAGGATAGGACATTCACTAGTTAACAAGACTAATTCTGCTTTATTCCTAGTGCCTCTTCAGATATGCATCCTTGATTCTTCAATTACAGCCCTGACAATGTTTACCTCACATTTCTGCATCCCTCTCATATCTCTCCCCTTGGTGGTCAGACTTCACTACTACTTTCACTATACTCCCTCATTATTTTTCAAGTCTCAGATTACTTGCAATAAGTAAGAAAATATCACTTTCCATTCCAAGATGACTAACATTTGTTACCCATTGCTCTTAGGCCCTCCTCTGAACTCTATCACTTCTATCACAATTTTCACAGTCTCTTCACATACACACATCTGTTTCTTCAGTTATCCCCTTCTGTAACCAGTATCTACCGCATTCTCTATTCACATGATCATTTATGGTGCTATTGGAATGATAGGATGGCCACATGACTGTGTTATGCAGCTATAGTGTGGCCAAGTTCATTTTTAAATCATTTTTTATATATTTTTTATGTTGAAAAGAAAACAAATACAAAAATAAGTGCATATTATTTAGATGGTGTGAAAGTTATACAGTCTACAAAACTATTGTATATTTAAAATTTATAAACCCTGACGTTCTGACAGCCTTTCTCATTTTTTGAGACCCTAAAATGCCAGGACAATATAAACACCACCAAAATGTATTTCTTTATTTTATTTATTATGGGTATTTATTTAGTGCCGCCAATTTATGCAGCGCTTTAACATATATAGATTGTACATTTACAACAGTCCCTGCCCTCAAGGATATTACAATCTAAGGTACCATTTTTGGAAAGTAAACACTACAAGGTATTTGGTAATGGTGAGTATTTTGAAGATCTATTTTTTTGCATAAATATTTGGAAAATTCAGATAGTATTTTTTTTTTTTAATAAAAAAAACAACAATGACAGTCGCTCACTGGCAACATTGGAAACACTGGCACTGGAAGTAATTAGCAACACTGGAAACACTAGAAACACTGGCATTGGCTGTGATTAGCAACTCTGGACTCTGCAAACACTGGCTTTGAGTAGCAACTGGCATTGATTAAAAACTGGCTTTGATCAGCAACATTGGAAACACTGGCACTAGAAGTAATCAGCAACACTGGAAACACTAGAAACACTGGCATTGGCTGTGATTAGCAAAACTGCAAACACTGGCACTGGCTGTGGTCAGCAACACTGAAAACACTGGAAATACTGTCACTGGTTGGGGTCAGCAACGCTGGAAACATTGGCCCTGGCAGTGATCAACAATACTGGAAATTGTGGCACTGGCACTGATCAGCATTACTGGAAAGACTAGAAACACTGATTAGCAACACTGGAAACATTGGCTATGATTAGCAACACTGGAAACATTTGCACTGGCTGTGATCAAAAACACTGGAAACACTGGCATTGGCTGTGATTAGCAACACTGGAGCACTAGCTGAAATCAGCTGCAGCTTTCCCCTTCCTCTCATAATTGCTGAGAATGTGTGAGAGGAAGGGGAGAGCTGGCTGCTGGTCACAGCCCTTGTGATCACTGTGATTCGTTCACAGTGATCACAAGGTACAGAACCACTCTCCCTGACACTATTCATTTTGCCTGTGACCTGCACTATTTACAGACAGTACGATCACAGGCATTGTGGGTATGCCTCCATGGATATGTGCGTTGGGACCAAGGATGTTTTAAAACATCCAGTCTGAAAAGTCCCCTGACCAGCCATTTATTTACAATGGACAGTCATGGGGTGGTTACATACCAGTCATAGGCCATTGCTACTGATGTTTATACTCTCCAGGAACTTTGTCCTATATTTTGTATTCCATTCTGTGAAGAACAGATTGTTCCAGTGAAAACTAGCCAAGTGAATTACAACATTTACATATTTTGGCAAGTACCTGGCCAAGTATGTTGATGAATTAAGCCAAGATCAACAAATCACTATTCTTTTTTAGAATGGTAAATACGTTAAGTCTCTGATTACAGTCTCTCATGCCGCGTACACACGACCGTTTTTAATGACGAGAAAAATTAAATTTTTTAAAATGGTCATTAAAAATGATCGTGTGTGGGCTTCAGAGCATTTTTCACGACGTGAAAAACGGCCATGAAAAAATTGGAACATGCTCTAATTTTTCACGTCGTTTTTTACATCGTCGTTTTTCTCGTCATGAAAAACGGCCGAGTGTGGGCTTTAACGACGTGAAAAAAAATGTGCATGCTCAGAATCAAGTATGAGACGGGAGCGCACGTTCTGGTAAAACTAGCGTTCGTAATGGAGATAGCACATTCGTCACGCTGAAACGGACTGAAAAGCACGAGGCTGAAAAGCACGAATCGTCGCTCAACAAACTTTACTAACATGAAGGGTGGCGCCATCCGAATGGAACTTCCCCTTTATAGTGCCGTCGTACGTGTTGTACGTCACCACGCTTTACTCGAGCATTTTTTTCCACGATAGTGTGTAGGCAAGGCAGGCTTGAGAAGAATCACGTCGAGAAAAATGCATTTTTTTTCAATGACATTAAAAACGGTCGTGTGTACGCGGCATCAGGGTGAGATTAATTGTTCAAGATATTGGGATGTACACAGAGATTTATTATTTTTACACATATAACCCTATGTATAGTTCCATTTATTTTTGTTTATATGTCAGATGGAAAGGAAGTAAGACAACCACCAGTTGTAGAGATAAATGGACTCAATTGTCAAAAAATTCAACTGGGGGCGTGGCCTGGACATGGCTGAATAGAGACGTGTTTCTCAGAGCTCCCGTCCATCTCTCACATATCCCGACTAATATACTGAATTACACAGCACTATGCACTCTGCCAAGAAGCGTAATACCAAGAGAAAAAACAAGATCACAAAGCCGCCGGTGCAACCCCCGTCGTCAGGAGAAATAAGGAGACTTTTCCGGTTATCCCAGCTCGGCTCCCCGGAGCTAAAGATGGCGGCGCCGCGTGCAGAGGAGGGGGAGGACAGATCATCGCACGCTTCTATGTCCCCTGCATCTGCATCGCAGCCCTCGGAGGCATATGGGAACTTTCCGCTGGACCCACACATAGAAGAAGAGGGGGAACACTCGCAGGCACCCTACCAGATGAGCGGCATAAACCCGGAGCTCCGGGCCCTCCTGCAGGCCCTACCAACTAAAGCGGATATAGCGGCGCTCATTGGGACAGTGCAGGCGGCGCACCGCGAGGAGATGAAGGCGGTAAGGGCGGACATTACGTCCCTGACGGCCAGACTTGAAACGGGGGAAACATCCCTGGCCGAGATGGTCCGGAGGGTCACGGCAGTGGAACGAGCCCAGACCACACACATGGAGGCCCTGACGGAGCAGCAGCTCCGCACAGAGGAAATGGAGGACCGGAGCCGCAGGAACAACCTGCGGATCCGGGGCCTCCCAGAGGCCACGGGACCCGAGGACTTGGCAGATACGGCCACTGCGGTGTTCCGGGCCATAGAGGGTACCAACCTCCCGGACAGACTGGTGTTTGACAGAATCCACAGGGCGCTAGGCCCGAGGCCTACAGACCCCCTGAGACCACGAGATGTGATATGCCGGCTGCACCACTATGGACACAAGGAACAGGTGCTCCACAGGGCATGGGAGGCGGGGGACCTGGAGTTTGATGGCGCTGCTCTCAAGATACTGCCGGACCTCTCGAGGGCCACGCTGCAGAGGAGGGCCATGCTGAAGCCCCTGTTGGAGTTAGCCCGCAGACGCCAGTTTACCTACAGATGGGGTTACCCACTTTCAGTGACCTTTCGGAAGGATCAGCGGTACTTTACCTTACGCAAGCCGGACGCCCTACAGAAGCTGTTTACCTTCCTGGGAGCAGAACCGATCGACCTGCCCGACTGGCTAGCCTTCCTCCCAGGACCGAAGGGACGACCGTCTGCCTACAGACAGAGGGAAGATTTCTCACCAAGACCGCAGAGGAGCCGCCGCAGGCCAAGGGAGACATCTCAAGAGCCGGCGAGAGAGTCCTAAGGTACTGTTTCTATCAATGCATACCGCCATGGTTTATTTTGTTTGATTTGGGCGGTCGCAAATGTTTTCATGCCAGCAACCATGTTACTGTTGGTATTCTACTTTGACCCCTGGATGCTGCTCCCGGACTAGGCCCCTACCGGAGGAGTGACCCCCTGGCCCTTTCTCTTTTATGGGTGGGTGCCCCCCCCTCGCCCGTCCTCCCCTCAGACACATCCTAGCCTAGCAGCAGTGCCTGGAGTCCGCAAGGGCCATTCTGGAGACTGATGGGTGTACAACGCGCACAACGCATCTTTGGGCTACATAGGGGAGAACAGGCCTAGGACCACCTATTACACAGAAGCCTGAGAGAGGTCTGCTGCCCAATGCCCATCCATGCTACCTACCACCTGTGTTTTCTACACCCCCCATGGTTTCTCTGACCTTGTATTTTTCACTTTTTGTTTTTTTTCTCTGCTTTTGGAGGAGGACGCCATCATGGGTGGGTGTCTATCTGAAATACCGGGGGTCTATGCGGCAACCAGGGAGCAGAGACTGGAGAATAATGTTCACTTACCCTGAGGCCTACGTCAGAGACGCTAAGTGTGCTCAAGAAGCATGTGAATCAGGGTCACATCAGAAATTATATGATTGGTGGCGTACTAAGGTATAGATTTTCATGGTTTGCCATGCACTATAGGTCAATGTACTGTTATAACCTGCTGAGACACTTATAGGGGTAGACAAAGGTCTACCGGCAAGATGGGGCCTAACCTGTTCCAACAGCCTCGGGGAACTTGGGGCACGGCTGGGAGGGCGGAGGCCGGGTTAGTGCCCCTGGGATAGTGGGGTTGGGGGGATGCGGTTTTGGTCACTCCCAGGTTGTGGGTGAGGAGGGATGAGGGGGCTTAGAGGTGGGGTCACCTGGTGGATACAGTTGGGTCTAGGAGGAAGGGGGACTAGTGATAACAGGGCATGGGCTAAGCAGCAGTTCTGTTGAGATTTCATACTGTTAGACTGCCATAAATGTGAAAAGTTTGAGCGGATGGCAGAATGTTCCATACAATGTTTTTTCTGATAGTGCAATTGTGCATAGTTCATTAGACTAGCCAGATTACGGGAGAGGGACGGCGGAGGGCTCACCCGAATGAGCCTTGTCCTACCGCTCCTCCACATAGGATAGCGCGCTTTGGTCGGGGAAGTGAATAACTCCCTGATTGACATACGCGCACATAAAGATTCTTTACGGGGACTAGGTACTAGACCTAGCCCCAATTTGGTAATTGAATACCAACTCCCTATTTTTTCACCCTTCTAACTACACTTATTCACTAATTTTCTCTATCCTGACTTTCTACTACCCTTCCCACCCCACCCTACACCCCCCCTAATCACACCACCGACTCAACCATACACGTAAAACCCCAGACACGATGACGACACAAAGTGTGAAAGTGATGTCACTCAACGTAAGGGGCCTGAATACGCCAGAGAAGAGACGCATGTTGCTAAATGACCTTAGAAGATCACAGGTAGATGTAGCCCTATTGCAGGAGACCCATTTTAAAGACACCAAACTACCCTATCTCAGAAACAAATACTACCCAGTAGCATACCACTCTACTAACCCAAGTGCGAAGTCCAAAGGGGTGACCATACTGCTGTCAGGTAAAATCCCTTGGCAATGCAAGGGATGCCAACTGGACCCCGCGGGCCGTTTTGCTTTTATAAAGGGCCTAAT
Organism: Rana muscosa; assembly: GCA_029206835.1. Taxonomy (NCBI): domain Eukaryota; kingdom Metazoa; phylum Chordata; class Amphibia; order Anura; family Ranidae; genus Rana; species Rana muscosa. The sequence goes on from CM055122.1 coordinate 483,622,288, forward strand.
TGGGACCACTTTATTGACCATAGCAGCAATATATGCTCCCAACGAAGGCCAAGCCGCGTTCTTGGAAGGAACGCTGGAACACCTCCAGAGGTTCACGGAGGGGAAATTGATTTTAGGTGGCGACTTTAATGCCCCCCTGACTCCCTCAGTTGACACCTCGCTGGGCAGGTCTTCGATACCTATTACCCAGCTTAAACGGATGTCCAAAACCTTACATAGGATGCAGCTAATCGACATCTGGCACCTGCAGCACTCGGGCGATAGAGACTATACATACTACTCCCCGTTACACCAGGCATATACTAGGATAGACTATTTTATGATCCCCCACAATCAACTAGAAGCTGCAGAACACACTGATATAGGAAACAGGACATGGTCGGACCACGCTCCCGTATTTCTGACGTACAAGCTTACGGACTCCTCCACCACCGGCCAAAATTTTTGGAGACTAAATGAGAGCCTATTACAGACTCCAGAGGTCCTAACTGAGGTCACAAGAGAACTTAACTTTTACTTCTTAGAAAATGACCAACCAGAATGCGAGCCGGAGACCCTATGGGAGGCCCACAAGACGGTAATTAGGGGTATCCTTATTAAGCACGGGGCCCGGATTAAAAGAGCACGGAATCAGAAACTCGCCCAACTGCTAAGAGACCTTAAAGTCACGGAATCCAGACACAAACATGCCCCCACCCAACAGTTGACAGTGGACCTAGAGACGATTAGGAAGCAAATAAATGACATACTACAGTACAGGGCAAAAGCAGCCATACAGGTCTGCCGAAAAACTACATACGAATCTAGGGATAAATGCGGGAGACTGTTAGCTCAATCAGTTAAAGACCTCAGACTCTCCACTTATGTCCCACACATCACCAACTCAGACGGAAGTAGGGTAACCCTCTCCAAGCAAATTACCCAGGAATTCAAGTCCTTCTATACCACTCTGTACAACTTACCGCCAGTGACAGTGCCACAACGAGAGTTAGACGAATACGTGTCATCTGCCCGACTTCCGACCCTCTCCACAGAAACCCGGACTGAATTAGACGCCCCCATTACCCTGCCGGAATTGCAGCAGGCTGTGAAGCAGATGAAGCCGGGGAAAGCACCAGGTCCAGACGGTTACACGTTACAATACTACAGAACACTGCTCCCAATACTAGGACCCCGCCTCTTAAAAGTCTTTAATGTAATTGGAGAAGGGGGTGCATTCGCCAGAGATACGTTGAATGCGCACATTTCAGTGATACGGAAGGAAGGGAAAGACCCGGCGATATGCGGGAGCTACAGACCCATATCGCTGCTTAATGTCGACCTCAAACTGTACACGAAAATACTGGCTACTCGACTTGCACTACACCTGCAGCAACTCATTCATTTAGATCAAGTGGACTTTATACCCTCGAGAGAAGCTAGAGATAGCACCACTAAAGTGTTGAATCTGCTTCATATTGTAAAGAATAAACAAATCCCATGTGTTTTCCTGAACACAGATGCCGAAAAGGCGTTTGACAGAGTCAACTGGCCATACATGTTCACTGTCCTGAGAGGAATAGGTCTAGGAGAGAAAATGCTTAACCGCATAGCCGGCATTTACAGTAATCCGACAGCCCAAGTGAAGGTAAATGGAGTATTGTCAGATGCTTTCCCTATAACTAATGGCACGCGACAGGGATGCCCATTATCCCCTTTGTTATATGCACTTTCATTGGAACCATTGCTCTCCACAATCAGACTTAATACAGACATCCACGGCATATCGGACGGACGATGACAACATAAAATATCGGCGTATGCCGACGACATGTTCTTCTCACTGACTGACCCAGTGACATCACTTCCCAGCCTACTTAAAGTACTGGAAACATTTGGGAAACTGTCCAATCTCAAAATTATTTATAATAAATCTGAGGCCATGGGAATATCAATACCAACACAAGACATCACCACCATACAAACGAGTTTTAAGTTTCGTTGGACCTCGTCCACATTGACTTACCTGGGTACGAAGGTCCCCTCAGACCTGACACGAATATACGAAGCTAACTTCCCCCCCCCCTATTGACAAAGACTAAAACTTTATTGGAGAACTGGCACAAAGGGATACACTCCTGGTTCGGGAGGTGCAATTTAATAAAAATGAGTATCCTACCCAAATTTTTATACCTGTTTCAGGCCCTACCAATTAGAATACCCCCCAGCTACTTCCGGCAAGTGCAATCGGTGTTTACCCGATTTGTGTGGGCAAACAAAAAACACGTTTACCACGCGCCCTGCTGACGGCTCCTAAACAACATGGAAGTCTAGCACTCCCAGATGTTAAACTGTATTATCAAGCTATACACCTCGGGAGAGTGGTGGACTGGACAAGACACCAAGAGCTGAAACTGTGGGCCCAGGTAGAACAAAGTCAGACAGAGACACCGTTGGGGATGGCAATCTGGTGCTACGACTCACTACCCCCAGAGATAAAGACACATCCCTTGATTGGGAACACTCTAAGACAATGCAGACAGGCGACCCTTCAAAACGCACAGACGACCAAGAAGTCCCCTATGACTCCGATTATAGGTAATCCTAGCTTCCCCCCGGGGAACTCCCCTACGAATTTTCAGACGCTGAGAAGTAATGACCAAACACTGGCAGGTGCATTTGTGATGCACGATAGATGGCCTACCATAGGGGAATTGATGGCCCCGAATGGCGGTTACCAACTACCATTTTGGAACGCGGCCCAGTTGCATCATTTCCTACATAGTATCCCAGAACCCTATCTTTACGCTAGACAGAGGACTTCATTTGAGGAATTCCTAACGGGGAAGGAACCTTTAACGCAGGTCCTTTCGAACATGTACACTCTACTGAACACACCCTCCGGACCGCCGAATTTGGCATGCTTTGAAAGGTGGGAATCAGACCTGCAATGTACCTTTTCGGCGACACAGAAGCAGATCATGATAGACTTTGCCCTTAAATCCTCCATCTGTACTAAAGTACAGGAAACAAGTTACAAAATCTTGACTAGGTGGTACTTCACGCCTAGCCGGCTACACAAGATCTTTCCTGAATCCTCAGAGCTCTGCTGGAGGTGTCAGGGGGAAAGGGGGACGTTGCTACACATGTTCTGGTCCTGCCCGTTGTTAACATCCTTTTGGGCTGTGGTCCGCACCACGTCCCAAAAGTTCACAGAATTCCAGATCCCTGACGACCCAGCATTCTTCCTGATTCACTTATCCACCCTATCTCCCAAGAGATACAGGAAATCCCTACTAAGACATCTGACAAATGCAGCTAAGGCCTGTATACCACTGTTGTGGAAACAACAATGCCCACCAACTGCGGCAATGTGGCTGCGGAAAGTGGAAGACATAAACAAAATGGAAGACCTCATTCTGACCTCAGAGGATAAACATGAAACCTATAAGAAGACTTGGGAATTATGGAACATCCTCATCCTTTCAGATGAGGGGAAAGCCCTATTAGGGACCTAAATCTCAATCTAAATCTGCTCATTCTCATTAGTAACATGGAGCACGACCCAATACCGAAATGTTGAGACATGCGGATACCCTCCCCCCCCCTCCCACCCCCCATCTCGATCCTTTCTGAACTGTGCTTATTCCTTCTTCTTTCTTTTTCTCTTAACTCTTTTAAACTGCAATCTAGCTGTTTACATGAATAGCCTACCGGGTGAGACCAGGGTGGTTAACCCTACCCTAGTTCAGAGACCAACGATACACAAGAAGTTTGTACAATAATAGGAGGATAACGGGTTGATACAATGTATTGCTGATGACTGTGAATTTAACCCGGGAGGCTGCGACCTTCATTGAAATTCTATGATTGTAAGTTCTGCTGGGGCCTGAGCCTAATTTCCTGTCTTTCCTTGAAAACTTAATAAAAATTTGTATTTGAAAAAAAAATAATAATTCAACTGGCAAAAGCAAATTAGAGTTGGTTTTTACATTGGTCATATTCCTTCCATCAGTATACAGTACCTTGAATGCAGACAAGAAAATAAAAGCAAACCTATGACTGACTTGTTATTTATAATAAACCTGATATTTTATTTACTTTTTTGCTTGGTTTTCTAATTAATAATTAAAACTGTTTATTTTTTACAAAGTGTATTTCAGAGAATTTTTGTCACAGTCTTTATCAAAGTCTCCCTAGAATCACAGTGATAGTCTGTGTGGGTCAGGGGTGGGAGGGGTCAAACTCTTGACCAAGGTAGTTTGGTTGTCACTTGCATGCCAGAGCACCCAAGAATTTGGAATATCTAGTACACTGCAAAGGAAAAGCGAATTGTTATACGTAGTGATTTTGGAGCCATGTTTGGTCTGGCCATGTGACATGTCCTGCTCCTGCTTCTTTCTGCAGCAGAAATGGGCAATACTCTTGATTGAGGATGCACACCCAGGAAATTACAATCAACCTGGAGATGGACGAGGGGTGTAATGTTGGCAGGGTGCTTTGGTATTTTTGTTTTCAGACAGGAAGAGATTAGTAAAAATTGAGTTAGGCTTTAAACATGTAAGGCAGGTTCGAATTCTCCTGGGTACTGCCGTATTTTACATGATACATTATATAGGGCAGAGGCAGGCAATAAAGTATATGAAGTATGTGTGTTTTTGCATATGTCTCCTGCATCACAAGCAGGTGTTCTCAAATCACCATATCGTCAGCAAATGGAACTGGGATGGACTAGTATGCTATAGCAATGCCTTGATGAAAATAAAAAAGTTAACAGGTAGACTGTCGTCTCTGTATGCATCTCTAATGCCGCGTACACACGATCATTATTCACGGCGGTTTAAAAACCGCCGTGAATAATGACATTTTAAACGAGGGAACAACTTGTTCCCCACACACGGTCATTTTTCTCGTCATTTTTTAAAATGACGAGAAAAACGATCGTCTATGGGCTCCGCGGCAGTGTTTCCCTATGGGGAAACACTGCCGCGGAAGAAATGTCAGGAAAAACGACGAGAAAAATTAGAACAAGTTCTAATTTTTCTCATCGTGATTAATGCCGTTTTTCCCGTCGGGAAAAACGGCAAAAAGCCCACAGACGATCGTTTTTCTCGTCCAAAGGAAAAAATGACATTTTTCCCGACGGGAAAAATGATCGTGTGTACGCGGCATAAGCTTCATTTTCAATTCAAAAATATTATCAAGTTTCCTTCCCTTTTAAGGGAAATCTAAAAATAAAATGTAATAAATTGCAGCTTACCAGTCGTTAGATGTGCTTATTGCATTTGTTTTTTTAACCACTTAAGCCCCGGACCATTTGGTAGCTAAAGGACCAGAGGTGAATTCAGAATTTTGCACTGCGCTGCTTTAACTGTAAATTGTGCGGACATGCAATGTTGTACCCAAACGAAATTTGCGTCCTTTTCTTCCCACAAATAGAGCTTTCTTTTAATGGTATTTGATTGCCTCTGCGATTTTTATTTTTTGCGATATAAACGGAAAAAGACCGAAAATTTTGAAAAAAAATTATATTTTCTACTTTTTGTTATAAGAAAAATCGAATAAACTCAATTTTAGTCATACATTTAGGCCAAAATGTATTCAGCCACATGTTTTTAGTAAAAAAAATGTCAATAAGCGTATATTTATTGGTTTGCGCAAAAGTTATAGGGTTTACAAACTAGGGTACATTTTCTGAAATTTACACAGCTTTAAATTTATGACTGTCTATCTCATTTCTTGAGGTGCTAAAATGACAGGGCAGTACAAAACCCCCCCAAATGACCCCATTTTGGAAAGTAGACACCCCAAGGAAATTGCTGAGAGGCATGTTGAGCCCATTGAATTTTTTTTTTTTTGTCTTAAGTGATTGAATAATGACTAAAAAAAGAAAAAAAAAAATTACAAAAAGTTGTCACTAAATGATATATTGCTCACACATGCCATGGTTATATGTGGAATTGCACCCCAAAATACATTTTGCTGCTTCTCCTGAGTACGGGGATACCACATGTGTGGGACTTTTTGGGAGCCTAGCCGCGTACGGGACCCCGGAAACCAAGCACCGCCTTCAGGATTTCTAAGGGCGCAAATTTTTGATTTCACTCCTCACTACCTATCACAGTTTCGAAGGCCATAAAATGCCAAAATAGCACAAAACCCCCCCAAATGACCCCATTTTAGAAAGTAGACACCCCAAGGAAATTGCTGAGAGGCCTGTTGAGCCCATTGAATATATATTTTTTTGGTCCCAAGTGATTGAATAATGACAAAAAAAAAAAAAAAAAATTACAAAAAGTTGTCACTAAATGATATATTGCTCACACATGCCATGGTTATATGTGGAATTACACCCCAAAATAAATTTTTCTGCTTCTCCTGAGTACGGGGATACCACATGTGTGGGACTTTTTAGGAGCCTAGCCGCGTACGGGCCCCCGAAAACCAAGCACCGCCTTCAGGATTTCTAGGCACAAATTTTTGATTTCACTCCTCACTACCTATCACAGTTTCGAAGGCCATAAAATGCCAAAATAGCACAAAACCCCCCCAAATGACCCCATTTTGGAATATAGACACCCCAAGCTATTTGCTGAGAGCTCTCATTTGTTTTTGAAAATGAAGAAAGAAAATATATATATATATATATTTTTTTTTTCAATTTTCAAAACTTTGTGACAAAAAGCGAGATCTGCAAAATACTCACAATACCTCTCAGCAAATAGCTTGGGGTGTCTACTTTCCAAAATGGGGTCATTTGGGGGGGTTTTGTGCCATCTGGGCATTCCATGGCCTCCGAAACTGTGATAGGCAGTGAGAAGTGAAATCAAAAATTTACACCCTTAGAAAGCCTGAAGGCGGTGCTTGGTTTTTGGGGTCCCGTACGCGGCTAGGCTCCCAAAAAGTCTCAAAAAATAAAAAAAAAATCGTTTTTCCGCAACTTGTGTCAACATATAAAATATTCCATGGACTCGACATGCCTCTCAGTATATAGCTTGGGGTGTCTACTTTCCAAAATGGGGTCATTTGGGGGGGTTTTGAACTGTTCTGGCATTTTATACACAACATTAGGAAGCTTACATCCACTCTTCTAACCACTTGAAGACAAAGCCCTTTTTGACACTTTTTGTTTACATGAAAACATTTTTTTTTTTGCAAGAAAATTATGTTGAACCCCCAAACATTATATATATTTTTAAAGCAAAGGCCCTACAGATTAAAATGGTGGGTGCTGCATTTTTTTTTTACACAGTATTTGCGCAGCGATTTTTCAAACGCATTTTTTTGGGTTAAAAAATACACTTTTTTTAATTTTAATGCACTAAAACACTCTATATTGCCCAAATGTTTGATGAAATAAAAAAGATGATCTTAGGCCGAGTACATAGATACCAAACACGACATGCTTTAAAATTTCGCACAAACGCGCATTGGCGACAAACTACATACATTTTTAAAAGCCTTTAAAAGCCTTTACAGGTTACCCCAGTAGATTTACAGAGGAGGTATACTGCTAAAATGACTGCCCTCCATCTGACCTTCGCGGTGATACCTCACATGCATGGTGCAATTGCTGTTTACATATGACGCCAGACCGACGCTTGCGTTCGCCATTGGGCAAGAGCAGGGCAGGACAGGGGTGCTTTTTTTTTTTTTTTTTTTTTTATTATTAATTTTGCTTTTTTATTTTATTTTTAAATTGTTCCTTCCAAGTATTTTTTTTTTTTTTATCATTTTTATTGTTATCTCAGGGAATGTAAATATCCCCTATGATAGCAATAGGTAGTGACAGGTACTCTTTTTTTGAAAAAACTGGGGTCTTCTAGACCCTAGATTTTTCCTCTGCCCTCAAAGCATCTGACCACACCAAGATCGGTGTGATAAAATGCTTTCCCAATTTCCCAATGGCGCTTTTTATATCCGGGGGGGGGCATTCCCTCCCACTGCTTGTAAAACCGGTCCAGAGGCTAGTTAGCCGCTAGGATTGCTTTTACATGAAAGCCGGCCGCAGGCTGAAAAGAATGATACCAAGATGATACCTAAACCCGCAGGCATCATTCTGTTATAAACATTCAAAGTCCAGCAACATACCAGTACGTTGCTGGTCCTTGTTGGACATGTATTGTAATCTTTTTTTTTCATGCAGCCAGTTGGCTGAACGAAAAAAGAGATTGATCGGTGGGTATGCCCACCATTAGAATACCGCCCTTCATCCACCCACTTCCAATGATGGGCATACACGCACCATTTATATATGCCGAAGCATGGGGGCATCCTCCCGCAAAAAAGTTATGCCGCACACACATGGTCGGACTTTTCCACGGGCAAGCCTCCGTCGGAATTTCGACCGTATGTACGCGGCATTAGGAGCAAAATCGCTCCTCCGCTCCTGCTGCCCCAATGCTTCAGCATATATGCTTTTTTTGTTTAACTGTGGTGGTGAAATCACCTCCTACAGCACTGGAGTCGCAGGGATCAGGCCTGTCTCTGCGAACGCTGCAGCTATGTGTGTTTTTGTTTTGTAAGTGACAGTGATCGATCGATACTGCACTTGGGTGGCCTGGGCTGGACGGAGGGGCAAAACGCAGGTGCCAGCAGGTATCTGGGCTGATCCCGCTAACACTGCGTTTTTGGGAACCCTAAACTGCTGGGGACGCTAGTATAGATCTGATCAGATCAGATATTGATCTGTTCAGATACTATACCACTAAGGGGGGTGTATGCTTCACGCGTGGGTGTTAGCGTTACTGGCACTAACCTGACGCTGCCTGGGGTGTGACACAGATCCTCTCTGACGCTAAAACCTAATTGATATCACCCGCCGGGCGATCAGGGGGTTAAACCTTTATTGGGTTATATACGGCGGGTGCCCTGACACTATAAAAAGCAAACTAACTAACCAGCGTCACCCGTAACACTTATATGGTGATCACTGGTGAAAGGGTTAACTAGGGGCAATCAGGGGGTTAAAACCTTTATTAGATAATATATGGGGGTACCTGACGCTATAAAAACCTGCGGCGAACCTAAAAAAAATTACTGGCTACCGATCTGCATCACCGACACTAAGACAGCGATCAGAAAAACGATCGCTTAGCGACAGTGGTGATAGGGGGTGAAAGGGTTACCTGGGGGGCGATCAAGGGGGTTAAACCTTTACTAGATAATATATTGGGGTACCTGACGCTATAAAAACCTGCGGCGAACCTAAAAAAATTTAGCAGCTACTGATCTGCATCACCGACACTAAGACAGCGTTTAGAAAAACGATCGCTTAGTGACAGTGGTGATAGGGGGTGAAAGGGTTACCTGGGGTGCGATCAAAGGGGTTAAACCTTTATTAGATAATATATTGGGGTACCTGACGCTATAAAAACATGCGGCGAACCTAAAAAAAATGACTGGCTACCGATCTGCATCACCGACACTGAGACAGCGTTTAGAAAAACGATCGCTTAGCGACAGTGGTGACAGGGGTGAAAGGGTTACCTGGGGGGCGATCAAGGGGGTTAAACCTTTATTAGATAATATATTGGGGTACCTGACTCTATAAAAACCTGCGGCGAACCTAAAAAAAATTACCGGCTACCGATCTGCATCACCGACACTAAGACAGCGTTTAGAAAAACGATCGCTTAGCGACAGTGGTGATAGGGGGTGAAAGGGTTACCTGGGGGGCGATCAAGGGGGTTAAACCTTTATTAGATAATATATTGGGGTACCTGACGCTATAAAAACATGCGGCGAACCTAAAAAAAATTACTGGCTGCCGATCGGCATCACTGACGCTAAGACAGCGATCAGAAAAATGATCGCTTAGCGACAGTGGTGATAGGGGGTGAAAGGGTTATCTGGGGGGTGATCAGGGGGTTAAACCTTTATTAGGGGGGGTTAGGGGGCTACACTGGACCTAAAACTGAATGTACTGACACTTTTACAGTCACAAATGTCACTGATTGCAGTGATCACTAAATAAATGGTCACTGCAATCAGTGACACTGTGACTGGGGGCTGGGGGGGTGATCTGGGGGGTGATCTGGGGGTGTCTGGGGGGGCCTGGGGGGGGTGATTTATGTCCCTATGTGTCCTGGTGTCAGTGTAGTGTTGTGTGCACTGACCTGATCTCTTCTCTTGTACGGCGCTCGGTATATGTGAGCGCCGCACCAGAGATGACATCACTTCCTCCTGCTTCCTCTGCCTGACACAGACAGAGGGGGCATTTCCATTCGCCGGGAGCGATCGCGAGGGGGTGGCCGGAAACTAATAGCTGCCCCCTCATCCCGGAACGCTCCCGGACACTTAGCCACCGCTCACTGTATAGGAGGGGGGTCCGATTGGACCCCCCAACTATACAAAGGCAATCACGTACACTCTACGTGATTGTGCCTGTCGGTGACATTCTGCCGACGTATATATACAGTGAGCGGTCGTTAAGTGGTTAAGTAAGTACAAAAAATACCTGTTGATCTTGCCAAAAATGCAGTCACTTCCTGTGAACTGAAAAGACAGCTAAAACAATATTATCTTTCTTTTGTAAACTACAGATCTCTTCAATCCACAATGAAATAGAGATTAATAAAGTCAGACATGTTTGAAGTCCAACCTATGTGAAAACCATGGCTTCCTCCATAGATACAGTGAAAACATTAGCATAGCTATGAAGGTCACCTGTTGAAAATAAAAGAATAAAGGCTTATATTTTAAATTTTTGTTGTAGGGTTTTTGATACACTGTAAGGACTCTTGAGAATGTACAAAGTATGTGCTCCTGGAAAGATCTGTGGACAGGTTTTGGAAACCCTCAATCTATCATTGTTCGCAATGACTATAACAAAGCAGATGCTTGCAATGCCCTTGGCCACTACGTAGTCATGTCAAACTAACACTAATTTAAGATATAATTGACAAGACCAGAATGTACTGCACCTGTGTTCTATAGAGTAACTGAAGCTGTGTGGGTAAATAAACATATCTGCTTGTGAAGCCACAAAGATTTGCAGAGATGCTAAAACCCCCATCACTATGGGCATCATGTCTGGAGTCCCTGCAGGGCAAGCAAAGTTGAGAACTGAATTCAATCCACTTCAGTCCTCTCTGTAGTGGCTCCGAAACCCCTCCAGCACCGCCATTATGGCTTGTGATCAGATATGCCGAAGGGACGTGATTTACCAATGCATGTGCAAAGACAGCAACGTTTTGGGACTTCTCTAATAGCCATTTTTTTATGGCAAACCTATGCGTGCACAGATGTGCCGCAGGGGTCACTCTTGACATGCAATAGTGGACAGCAGAAGGCACTTTTAAGGTAATCTCTGATGCCTTCATGGTCTGGATACGTGCTCTAAGCACTATAACTACACATACATATCTTTTATGCCAGGATGTTTTTGAAAGGTGTAGGAACAACATGTTTAAACTCCTTTGGGCTAAAGCAATGATGTGAATATTTTTATCTGATGTGTAAAATATTGCATATATAGTATGTCGGGTAACTATCTAAATATGGCAAAATTAATGCACAATTCTGACCACTAGCTTGTCTAATATTTTACCCCAGTTTCTGACCTGTGGCCTTTTTGTAAAAGTATGATGTAACCTCTATTTGCCATCTGCAGAACTTCCTCCAGTCCAAGTCATTTAGCACCAAGAAAACTAAGAATATTGAAAATGTTCAGAAAGAATGAAACTGATCTCCAGTTCAGAATCTGCCATTAGCAACAGCACAAGGAGCTGATGGCTATGTGGAGGGGGTTGGGACAACTAGATGGCTGCATTCTGTTTTTATGTAGATAATCAGTTTTAAAGTGAAGTATGCAATAATATAACAGAGTTAGTGTTATTATTTTTTTCCATTAATACCTAAATTGCTAGTGATGTTTAGTACATTTCCAGATGGAAAAGATGAGTTCAAACTGTTGTGTTCTGCTTTTCAGATTGCTGATAGAAGTTACTTTGTGGATGTAAATGTCAGGGAGGGGGCTGCCTGCTACAAATAAACAGGCCTACAAACAAGCTGCCAAAACATTGCGTCAGAGGCTTGGGTGAAGGAAGGAAACAGCTGTCAGAAGATAGCCGTTACCGAGCATGTAGTGTACGGTTATACAAGGCTCAGCTTACCTCACATTGGATCTGTCGCACTTTATGGTTTGGATTACACAACTTGGCCCTTTCCAAACCAAAAAGCAAGGCTATCAAATGAGGTAATCACTGAGTTCTGTGTTCCTGGTACTGAGAGGAGACAAATAATTGACCTAAGTAGAATCAGAAAAAGCATTGTGCCAATTAAAATGACATAAAATATTAATTAACATGGTTCAGATCAGGAATATAATAGTGTCAATTTACTGACTTTTTTGTTTGAACTAGTGAGCCAGAAATTAGTTTTCCAGGAGTTCATTGCTACAATAAACTACAAGACAGAGCCCCAAGACAAGTAAGCAACGGGATTCCATCTTTACTGTTATCCTACACATGGTCATCCCTTCTTATTAAGGGATCCCCCTCCCTTTAGAATGTAAGCTCTTCGAGCAGGGCCTTCCTGTACCTTCTGTATTGAACTGTACTGTAATTGTGCTGTCTCCCCTCTACATTGTAAAGCGCTGCGTAAACTGTTGGCGCTATATAAATCGTGTATAATAATAATAATAATATTTAAGGGGTAACATGTCTAGTTTCCCAGGCAAGGGACTCATCAGAGTATTGCATTGGCAGTTGAATTGGGATGGGATCAGGTAGTTTAGAGTCATCATAAGTCAAAATTCAACTGATTCAGCAGGGACCGGACAAATTTTGATCCATGCAAGACCATGCCTGTTTAACAGAAGTCATTTGTTAGACTGACTTTTGCAGAACAGGATTGTTGAAAAAAAAAAATCTTGATCACCCAGCCACAGCCGCTGATTAGTGCATGCTGACAATGCAGAGTCCCCACTGTAAGAACACAATGGGGGTTATTTACGAAAGGAAAATTCACTTTACACTACAAGAGCACTGAAAGTGCACTTGGAAGTGCAGTCGCTGTAGATCTGAGGAGGACATGCAAGGAAAAAAAAAAACAGCATTTTAGCTGGCACATGATTGGATGATAAAATCAGCAGTGCTTCCCCTCATTTCAGATCTTCCCCTCAGATCTACAGCGACTTCACTTTCAAGTGCACTTGCAGTGCACTTGTAGTGCAAAGTGGATTTGCCTTTCGTAAATAAACCCCAATGTCCCAAATGCGAGCATTCCTCCATCCACCTCGCCTGTATAGATGGAGAAATCATTATTTTTTTTCAATCATCTATAGCCAGATTAAGTTTCCCAGACAGACTAGTTTTCATCCAGTTTTGTAGAAGTTACAGGGATCAGATTATATGCTTCTATGGACTAAAGTCAACCATACAAGGACCACATTTTGGCCATTTCCTGTGGAAAACACACTTTTGTGGTGTAGTGTGTTACAGTACCATTCATTTGAAATGGCACTCTAATGCACTAAGGCAGGAGTCTCCAAGCTTTCTAAACAAAGGGCCATTTTACTGTCCTTCAAACTTTAGGGGGACTGGACTGTGGCCAGTGGGAGTAGAAAATGGCCTGTGTCAGTGGGAATAAACAATGCCCGTCGGTGTCAGTGGAGGGAATATTGCCCCATCATTGGCGCCAGTGGGAGGAATAGTACCATATTGTTAGTGTCAGTGGTTGGAACTATGCCCCACAGATAAATGCAAGAAAAGGGCTGCATTGGCCCCCAGACCGCAGTTTGGAAACCACTGCATTGAGACAGTGCAGCTTGGACGCACATGTGTAGCAATCAATTATGGTACATGGTAACACAATTCCTTGGGTTGCGGAGCCCTTTGTCAGAAAAAAAAGCTGCATTTTTTATCTGTTTTTCTGCATTGGCAGCCAAATCAAAATGAATGGACACAAAGTGCAATGATGCGTGACACAACTTGTCTTAATGCAACGCACGAAAAAAAGGTAAAGTGTAAACGGGCTCTTAAAGAATATAAAAATTGTAGGTTTATTGAAAAAAAATCTGATTTCTAACAAAATGAGGCTGTTGAAATTTAACAATTTAGATTTATTTCAAATATAATACCAAAAATATAGCAGCATTCTGTCAAGATCAATAAATTGCAACAACTCACGGGAAATAAATTACATAATATCATTTAAAAAATAGGATTTTTAAATACAGCTTACCTGTAAAATCCTTTTCTTGAGAGTACGTCACGGGACCCAGAGACTTAGATAATTACTTAGTGGGTTAGATAGTCACCACAGGTGATTGGACACTGGCAACCCTAATTTACCAGATGAGTTCCTCCCCTATATAACCCCTCCCATATGGAGAGTACCTCAGTTTTGTAGCAAAGCAATAAGTGTCCCAAAGTTTTAATCCCGAAGAGGGGCGGGAGCTCTGTGTCCCTTGATGTACTCTCAAGAAAAGGATTTTACAGGTAAGCTGTATTTAAAAATCCTATTTTCTTGTTCATACATCACGGGACACAGAGACTTAGATAATTACTTAGTGGGATGTCCCATAGCAATGCCCAAATTGAGGGGAGGGAGACACAGATCAGAAAACACAGACCGCCACCGAGCCAGAGGACCTATACTGCTGCCTGCAGTACACTACGTCCGAAGGCGGCATCCTCATGCCCTCTCACATCTACCTGGTAGAATTTAGTAAATGTATGGACCGAAGACCTTGCAGATCTGAGCTATGGAGGCCTGGTGATGCACTGCCCATGAAGCACTAACCACTCTAGTGGAGTGCGCTTTAACCTGAAAAGGAGGAATCTTCTTTTCTAAACCATAGGCCTGAATAATGACTTGTCCAATCTTACTCGCAATAGTGGACTTTGACGCTGCCTGGCCCTTCCTTGGGCCCTGTGGCACAATAAATAGACAATCAGTCTTTCGTATCTGCGCTGTTGCCTACAGATAAACCTTTACCGCCCTTACAACATCTAGAGAGTGTAGACTCTGGAGGATCTGGAAAAAAGGACGGTAGGACTACACCTTGATTCAGATGGAATCCTGAAACAACCTTAGGTAAAAAAGCTGGCTGAGGTTGCAACACCACCCTGTCTTCATGAATAATCAAATATGGCTCCTTACAAGAAAGAGCTGCCAACTCTGATACCCTCCTTGCTGAGGATATGGCCACAAGAAAAAACTGTTTCTTTGTCAAAAAAACTAAAGAAGCATGGTGCAAAGGTTCAAATGGTTGCTTCTGTAAAACAAACAAAACCAATTTAAGTCCCATGGGCACACGGGAGACTTAACCGGCGGATTCAAGCGCAGCGCTCCCTGCACAAAGGTCCAGATCAGGGAATGAGAGGCAAACGGTCTTTGAAAGAATACTGACAAGGGCAAGATCTGGCCCTTGATAGTAATCAAGGCTAGTTTAATTTCTACGCCTAAATGAAGAAAGGCAAGAATCCTGTTGATGGCATACTTCCTAGGATGCCACCCGCTGGGTTCACACCAGGAAAGATATGCCTTCCAGATTCTGTAGTAGATGAGCCTGGAGGCTGGCTTCCTAGCGTTAACCAGAGTGGATAGGACTGGTCCCGAGAGGCCACGTTTCTTCAGAATGTGGGTCTCAACAGCCAAACCGTCAAATTTTTACTTTGTAAGGCAGGATGGAATATTGGACCCTGTGAGAGTAGATCTGAGCACAGTGGGAGATCCCAAGGCTCCCCCTCTGTCATCTTTATGATTTCAGCATACCAGGATCGCCTGGACTAAGCTGGGGTGAACAGAATTACCGGCTTCCCTTCCCTCTTGACTCCCCAAAGGAATCGTGGGAGAAGTGGAACTGGAGGGAATGCATAAATCAGAGAATACTGATCCCATGGAATTGTTAGGGCATCCGACCCTTGAGCCAATGGATCCCTTGTCCTTGACACAAAGTTTTCTAGTTTTGTATTGAACCTGGAAGCCAACAGGTCTACATCTGGGGTACCCCATTTCTGACATATGGCCTGAAATATGTTGGGGTGTAGAGACCATTCTCCGGGACTTAGTTGCTGGCGGCTTAGAAAATCTGCCTGACAATTTTCTACCCCCGGAATGAAGACCGCAGATAGGCAAGAAACATGCTTTTCTGCCCAAGAAAAAATGTGATTCACCTTCTTTTGGGCATCCAGAATCCTGGTGCCTCCTTGGTGATTGATTACTGTGGCATTGTCGGACTGTATTCGGACAGGACAACCCTGCAACCTGTAAGTCCAGACTCTGAGGGCCAGATGAATTGCCTGTATCTCCAGAATGTTGATGGGCAGGAGCTCTTCGGCTCTGGACCATCTTCCCTGGGTAGATGTTTCTTCCAGAACTGCCCCCCAGCCTATAAGGCTGGCGTCTGTGGTTACGATTTTCCATGTAACCGGAATAAAGGATCTTCCCTTTAGCAGATTTTGGGGAAATAACCACCAATTGAGGCTCTGGTGAACCCGGGGAGACAGGATCATTGGAAGGTCCAAGGTTTGGACTCTTTTGTTCCAGGCGGACAGAATGCTGCCCTGCAATGGCCTTGAGTGAAACTGGGCATAAGAAACAGCCTCGAGCGAGGCTACCATTTTTCCCAATAACCTCATGCATAGACGGATGGAAGGATTTTTCCTTGCTTTGATCACCCGGACCAAATAATTTATGGCTTTGACCTTTGACCTAGGTAAGAATACCCTGCTTTGGATCATGTCTGTGATCATGCCCAAATATTCCAGCCTTCTTTGGGGCTGTAAGGAGGATTTCTCTAGATTGAGGACCCAGCCTAGGTACTCTAAATACTCCACTGTGCTGCACACATTGCGGTCTAGGCATGCTACGCACTGATCTATGAGCAACAGATCGTCCAGATAGGCTGTTACCACTATGCCCCGTGCCCTCAGTTTCGCCAGGGGTGGGTCTAGTACCTTTGTGAATACTCGAGGTGCGGTAGCCAGACCGAATGGTAGGGCCACAAACTGTAAGTGGCACTGACCCACCGCAAACCTTAGAAATTTTTAGTGACCGGGGAATATTGACACATGTAGATATGCATCTCTGATGTCTATTGATGCCAGGAATTCTCCTCCCTGAAGGGTGGAGACCACTGAATGGACAGACTCCATGCGGAAAGAGCGGATGTTCAGAAACTGATTCAGGTCTTTCAGATCTAGGATAGGTCTGACATCCCCGTTTGGTTTTGGAACCGTAAAGAGGTTTGAGTAGAACCCTGAGCCCTGTTCCTCTGGAGCTACTCCTATGATTACCGCTTGGGCCAATAGGCATTTCAGGGCCAAAAGCAAAGCGGGGTGGTGGAAGTTCCCGGAACTCCAGCTTGTAGCCTAGAGATACCGTGGAGATGACCCATTTGTCCTGAACCTCTTCCCGCCAGGCACCTGCAAACCGCAGCAGCCTTCCCCCCACTCGGTCGAGTGGGGGCGCCCCTTCATAGGGAAGTTTTGGTGTTCTGCTTGGAAGACCTTGAACCCCAAGATCTTTTTTCCCTTGGGCTTGGTTTTGGGCCTTTCCCCTAGTACTAGACTGGGGAGGCCTTCGCCACTGCCCGGAGGTTGAAGCTCCGGGGGCTGGGGAAAGAGAACGTTTAAATGAGGGACGTTTACTCTTCTTCTACTCTTCAACGTGGATTTGCCTCCAGTAATCTTTTGGATATATTTGTCCAAAGACCTCAGCTTCTCAATGCTTTAGCCAAAGGGATCTGCTCATGTGTAGCAGCTGCAGATTCAGGCGGGATGCTTGCTGAACAGAGTCCATAATCGCATCAACCGCAAAACGCAGGGACTTAGGAAAGTCCGCATAAACCTCAATTTCTTTTGCAGGGAGGAGGTTAAACACCTGTTTCATTTGTTCCTTGAGGAACTGGCACATGCCAATTGCTGTAACTGCAGGTTGTACCACAGCACCAGCCATAGAGCAGGAGGCTTTAAGCAAAGATTCCAGCTTCTTATCAGTTGGATCTTTGAAGCCCTGAGCATTGTCTACGGGACAGGTCAGGCTTTTGTTTACACAAGAAATAGCCGCGTCTATAGCTGGCACCCCCCATTTCTTGGTGAAACCTTCCTCCATTGGAAAAAGGAGGGAAACCTTCTTGGGAGGAGAAAACAGTTTATCTGGGTGAACCCAGTCATCATACATCAATTTCTCTAACAAGGGATGAATTGGGAAGGTATACGCAGCCTGTAGGGTTTCCTGGGACCCCAAAAAGGAAACAGTGGACATGGTAGCTTCAGCAGGGGGCAATCTGTATGTGGTACGCACCATCTCTGCATAATATTGCACCTGTATCTTAAGCACCTGAGAGGTAAAGGATATCTTCTCCTCACCCTCTGAATCCTCAGACTGCACCTGATCCTCATCTCCAGATAGGGATATCTCACCCTCAAAATGCTCATCTGATGAGAGAGCCAGAGCAGAGGAAGCAAATCTACCCCACTTTCTGCTATTTTTCAAGGAAGTTGCGATTAATGTACCAATCCTTCCTTCCAAGCTATCCAAAGCAGCCTTCATAGTGTCCTCAGTGACATATACAGGAGCTGCAACATTAGAAGAAGCTGCAAAGCCTGACAGGGGTACAGATTCATCTTGTGAGGCTGCTACCAGTCTGTCAGGGGGGGATGGTAATCTGCAGACATGTCCAGAACCCTTAGCCCTTGCCGCCTAGACATGTCTTAGTTCCTCCTTTACCTGCCTGTGAACGCCTCTTACTGGGAGACATAGTCCTTAAGCTGCCAAAGCAGAGGTACTAGTACAAGTGCAACCACTGTTGTGCTCTTAGACTTACAATACATATATATAGCGGCCTCACCCCATCTCTTTTGTCTAGGGGTATCTCGTACGACAGGGTGAGATGTGCTACTGCCCATGTCCTCCCCATAGCTGTGGGTGAGGTGAAGGCCAGTACCAGTTTTTTTCCTCTGGCCTGTGTGTTTTAGTTAAGGATCAAGTCCTGCCGTGCCAACACTTCCCTTTGCTCCCATTAACCAGAGTACCACACACCGATTACAGTCCAACTCTTGTTTTATTGCAAAGCTCACAATAAACAGTGCTTCAGTAGCCAACTGGTTGAGACCCAATAACAGTTCGATACGGTGGGATGAGCAGGTCGAGGCACTATCCTGAGTGTACGCTAAACCACTGTGATTTCACCAGCGGTTACCATAGACTTGGTTAGAAAGAACTTAGAACTTGTGAGTCTCTACCAGCGACTCAAGAGAACGTAGACAGGAGTACCTTCGCTGCGTTGCGGCCCCTGTCAGGGGAAGATGTCCCTCCAAGGGAGTTACCGGAGGCCCATCCGTCACCGGGTTGATGCTGCTCCGGACTCTCCGGACGGGTGACCTCCCCGGCCTCCTCACCTCAGACATGGGCCCCATCCACCTCAGGGACCCTCGGACTTCTCCACCCTCGAGGGACCCAGTCAAAGTCACCGGGCCCCAGGCCTCCGATTTAGTACCTCACCCCAGGCTGAAGGTGCCTGGGATGGACTCCAACTCCATTCCGGTCAGGCCTAGGGCGCCTGGGCTGGAACTCCGAACCGCCCGCACCCAGGCCTAAGGTGCCTGGGCGCGTGAAGAACAAGATCCCGAAGACCTCCGAAGACGACGACCTCGTGGCTAGGGCGTCTCCCCCTTTCATCCCCTCCCTTGACGTCACGGCAGGTTCCCCGCCCTCGCCGTACCATCTCCGGAAAGGGACAAAAAGGATAGCACTGCGGCAGCAATTCTACCTTGAATCTGCAGGCACAGCGCCACCCTCAGGCCAAGTAGAATAATACACCACCCAGTCCTCCATGAACACAAAATGGTCCAAAACCTCTCATGATTTACACACCTGGGTCATACTATAACCCAGGTGCATCCCAACTAAATTTAAAGACCCCGCTACATATATATTAGCTCACTGCACAACCTGATGCCGAGTAGGTGTCTTAGGTTTGCCTGGTCCGTACCACTGAGATCCTTACAGCCCACAGCTCTGTGTCCCACCGCTTACAGAAGGCTCTGGCTCGCTGGGCTTTTAAAACAAGCCTCCTTGGCACCTGCACACTGACGTGCCATGCACACGTACGGGCACGAGCAACCACGCCCCCTCTTTTCTCCCTGCCATCAGAAAAACAGCCAAAAGCATGCGCCCGGCACACACGCGTGTGCGCGTGCCGACTGTCATGGCAGAGGCCAGGGGTGAGGGGGAGCAGATAAGACCACTGGAGGCTTTGTGGGACCCCTAGACTGCATGGGGTCCCCTCTTATATGTAATGTGGCAGAGCCTGCAGCGGAGGAGGTGAGTGGTGTCCTTAATCAGACCAACTTCACTGAGAGAACAGAGACCATCAACAGAGCTCTTCTTAGCACATGTTCAACGTGACCAACCACCTTAGACACTGGTGAAAAAACAGAGGTACTCTCCATATGGGAGGGGTTATATAGGGGAGGTACTCGCCTTGTAATTAGGGTTGCCAGTGTCCAATCACCTGTGGTGACTATCTAACCCACTAAGTAATTATCTAAGTCTCTGTGTCCCGTGATGTATGAACAAGAAATTAAGCCTGGTACACACGATTGGATTTTCTGCGGACAAAGCGTAGGTCTTTTGTCCAAAGAGCGTTGGCCAGGAATTTGTCTTGCATACAAATGGCACGCAATTGTTGGCCAACAAACACAAAACTACGTGGTTTTTCTGCTCTTTAGCGAATGTTGTGTTATGGTTAGCATTGCTTCTGAGCATGCGTGTTTGTACTTTGGAGTTTTGTCCAATGGACTTCTGAACATAAGATCGGATAATCCGACAGCACACATTTGTTGTCGGAAAAGTTTAAAGCATGCTATCCAACATGTGTTGTCGGAAAATCCGACAACAATTGTCCGATGGAGTGTACATCACACAATTACCGTCGGAAAATCCGATCGCGTGTATGAGGCTTTTGACTTGTAGACCTTGAGCTGACTGGTCATTATTACTTCAATTGTAGTTTGTTATAAAATATATATATATATATATATATATATATATATATATATATACACCGGTATATATATATATATATATAATACACTGAATGAGAAGTCCTGTCACTTATCTATAGCTGCGATTAATTGTCCTTCAGGCATCTTTTTGACTGCTGTAAGATCAGCATAATATGCTGACTACAAAAAAAGCAAGATATATATCACTGTATCTGCACTTTATTTTAGAAGGTGACCCAGAGGTATGAAAATGCTTCAGCATATTTTATAACTCTCCTATAGAAATAGTTTGAAAACTATTGGCAACAAATTGGTTAACTGGAAAAGGTAAGCTGCAGTAATTTAGCTTTTTTCAGGAAATGCATATAGGCTATAAGGAGCAATGTTAACTTGCTTTGTACTTTATTACTCTAAAAGTGCTTCGGAAGACACTCTTGACCTTTAGGCCCCATTCACACCTGTGCAACGCTGTTTGTTTACCATACATTTTAGCCTTTTTGCTGCACATTTTGTTGTGCAACAAAATGTGTGATTCCTAGTCTTGCATGGGGTGTCATCAAGGCACCACAAGCACGATGTGCGCTTTAGCGTGTCTTTTGCACAATCCCAGAACGCAAAGCTATCAATGCGGCCTGAATCTTACTTTTCCAAAGAATCACACGGGAAAGTTTTACACAGGTAGAGACTATTTATGGGCTATTTGATTATACTACACAATTACAGGGTTGTCAAGGAATTTGAAGGCAGGTGTCATCCTGAGGTGAGGGTTGGCCTATTACATAGCTGTTATTTGAAATAATCCTCCTAAAAGTTTGAAGTATGCATTCTGCAATGTAAGGTATATAAGAAGGGGTTCTTTGCGTGTGTTGCTATGATTAGTGTTGCTACTGTTTGTTAATATTGGGCTGTACAATCTTTCTCCAGACTCAACCACTTTAGGATGGTGCTCAAACTCTTTGTCCTGCAGTTAAACAATAGAACTATGATGATGCCGTTTTTGATGTCTCCAAGACTGAGGTTATAGGGTATTGTAGGTGTGCACTAGTTTACTGTGTAATTATGTATGGGGGGTGGAGACGTGTTTTGAAGAGAGGGGAAATGTGTACTGGGACATGGGGTGGAGGGGGAATGTGTACTGAGGGGAGGGGGAGATTTGACTCCTGTAATCTATGTAATACATGCTGCCGTGTACCTTACACACCCCTGCACTGTGTGGTTTATGTTGTCCTGATCCCTGCACTCTGTGCGTTATGTACTCCTGACCCATTCACTCTGTGTGTTACATACTTCTGACCCTTGCACTCTGTGCGTTATGTACTCCTGACCCATTCACTCTGTGTGTTACACACTTCTGACCCCTGCACTCTGTGCAATATGTACTCCTGACCCATTCAGTCTGTGTGTTACACACTTCTGACCCCTACACTCTGTGCATTATGTACTCCAGACCCATTCACTCTGTGTGTTACACACTTCTGACCCCTACACTCTGTGCAATATGTACTCCTGACCTATTCACTCTGTGTGTTACACACTTCTGACCCCTGCACTCTGTGCAATATGTACGCCTGAACCATTCACTCTGTGTGTTACACAGTTCTGACCCCTACACTCTGTGCATTATGTACTCCAGACCCATTCACTCTGTGTGTCACACACTTCTGATCCCTGGACTCTGTGCAATATGTACTCCTGACCCATTCACTCTGTGTGTCACACACTTCTGATCCCTGGACTCTGTGCAATATGTACTCCTGACCTATTCACTCTGTGTGTTACACACTTCTGACCCCTGCACTCTGTGCAATATGTACGCCTGAACCATTCACTCTGTGTGTTACATACTTCTGACCCTTGCACTCTGTGCAGTGTGTACTCCTGACCCATTCACTCTGTGTTACACACTTCTGACCCCTGCACTTTGTGCAGTATGTACTCCTGACCCATTCACTCTGTGTGTTACACACTTCTGACCCCTGCACTCTGTGCAGTATGTACTCCTGACCCATTCACTCTGTGTGTTACACACTTTTGACCCCTGCAATCTGTGCATTATGTACTCCTGACCCATTCACTCTGTGTGTTACACACGTCTGACCCCTGCACTCTGTGCAATATGTACGCCTGACCCATTCACTCTGTGCGATACCCATTTCTGACCCATTCACTCTGTGCATTATGTACTTCTGACCCATGGACTGTGTCACACACCTCTGACCCCTGCACCATGTGCATTACACATTTTTGACCTCCGCACCCTTGCATCTGCAAAGCCTTGCAAAGCATCTGTAATGGAAGAGTTAAGTTTTTTTTTTTTTTTTTTTTTCCTGATGTTTATGAGTGTCTGTAAGACTCTTGCTTGCGGGACTTTAACATATGGGGCATGTATACGTTGAGTAGGCTCAGGATTAATTTAACCATGCATCTTTAAGCGCCTCCCACAATTTTGGCAACACCCACAATTTGGCACACGACCTATTTCCCTCCTTTGATTGCCCAAGGATGAACCAGGTCATTCACAATCCTAGCAACCCCCCTAGTCAGGACACAAGCTCCAAAGCAAGCCTAATTGGCTTTCAGTGCTGTTAACTAAATGTACAAATACACACCCCTCCATCACTTCCCTTGACTCCATCATCTTCAATTGGTAGTTTCAGGGCTCTGCATCTTCAGCTATTTTGAATTGCCTGCCCTGGATGATGTGCATGCGCACAGGTGTTAAAGTAGTTATGAACATACTATGTTATAGACACTTTCTAACACAGTTATAACGTTGCAAGCATCATAACTGCTTTTGCTTCGTTTTAGAAATGATCTTTCTTACTTTTCTCACAAGGTAAAAACCTCTGTCATTTGACCAAGCATCGCTTCTTCCTGATGGGGGGGGGGGGGGGGGGTTTGAGGTTGACACTGTCAAGGACACACAGTGTGCCTGTATTTAATAGTCTGTTCAGCCTGAGGAAGGGGGTTTGTTTAAAAACAGGTTGTGATTGCCAGAGGCAGGTTGTGATTGATATGATGACATGGTGGCTGAACAAACTACTAAATACAGGCATGCTGTGTTTCTGCACAGTGTCCTGTACCTTTAAATGGCCAGTCAAAAGATCAGTTTTTGTGCTTTGTGTGGTCTGTTTAGAACAAGGAAGAAAGGTGACTGGCAGGATCAACCTGTTCAAAAAGCCTAAAGTTTTCTGCTCTATGCAAATGTAGTCCCCTCACCCGCTCTCTCCGTTCTTCTTCTCGGCTGGTTAACTCATCTAGGGGGGCCAGAGAGAGGGGTGAGGTGCTGCCACCGGCTCGCACCTCATATATGTGTAGAGGTTTGAGCTAAGATCTTTACCTTTGGGTCTGTGTCCCTGTCCGGAGCTTCCACTTCAAATATGACAGGTAGATAGGTGAATGTAGAACACTTTGCTCCCAGAAAAGTAAGCCCACACCAGGTGACAGTACAACATCTATATTTATTTCCGCAGAGATAAATATGCCTCTTTGCAAGCAGACAGGTTGATACAAACACAAACTTTGTGAGGAGAGGGTTCAGGCACAATCCTTTCGGATCAGAGAAGCTGTTAGGAGTTCACAACAACTTTTGGCGCACAGTCGCTGCCACCGACCGTGAGGTTGGACTTGGTCCCTGCCACAGACCGGGTGAACGATGAGGTCCCTGCCACAGACCTTTGGATAGGTCTCTGCCACCGACCTGATTGTAGTTGGGTCTCTGCAAAGACCATATAACATGGACTACCTTCTAATGGCGACCCCTGTTAGGGAGATGATCCATCCCGGACGGTCCCCAGAGGCCTGCACTGTCACCAGCCAATGCTGCGCTGGGTCTTCAGGCCAGGTCACCTCCCTGGTTCTCCTCGCCCGAGACTCGGGTCCCCTCACTCGGTGGGCCCCTAGGTATCTTCTCACATATGGGACCCAGTCAAAGGTACTGGGCCCCAGGCCTCGGCTAGTACCTCCCCCCAGACTTAAGGTGCCTGGGATGGAACTCGAACTCCCTCGCACCCAGGCCGAGGGCACCGGACGAACAGAACAGCAGCCCCCCAGGCTGAAGGTGCCTGGCAGACATGGGAGTCATGTGACTCAAGTCCCCCACCTCTGGTGCCTGGGGCTCGGACCTCGTGCGCAAGATGTCCGCCCCCCTTATACCCTCCCCAGCAGGCACAGCGGGTTCCCCGCCCCGCTGTACTACTGCCGCGAGAGGACACAAAGGGCACGGCCCTACAATGATGGTTCAACCGCAGCCCAAGGCGACAGCGCCACCCAGGGGCCGCAGGGAACTGAACACCATTATATCCTCCACGAACCAAAATGGCCATAGATCCCTAATAATTAGTGCATCTGGGCCATACTACCGCCCAGATACTCCCCCTAAATGTTGACACCCGCTACACAAATTAAATAGAAAAAGGATTTGAACAGTGGGTATAGAAAAGAATCACCCCCTTTAAAATGATCACATTTAGTTTCTTTGCAGCCTGAAATGAAGACGAACACTGTAACAGCCCCATTCACACAAATGCTTTTTTTCATGTATTTGCTTTTTGCAGAAATGCAGGACATTATTTTTAACTTGGGTTCCTATGGAACATGTTCACGTCAATGCATTTTTGTGCCTCTACATTTTTTGGAAAGGGTCAGGGACTTTTTTAAACACAAAACTATGCTTTTTTGCTTTTTTTGGTTCAATAGGTTTTAATGAAGAAGCTGCAGAAAAGCATGTAGTGCATTTTTACTGCGTTTTTACCACCATTTTGCCACGATTTGGTTTTGCATTTTTAAATCTGCCCAACAACAAATTTTCACAAAAAAAAAGCATAAAAAAAATCGTGGCAAAAACCATGGTAAAAATGCAGTGAAAAACACAGAAAGCACAGCATAAGGCACTGCAAAAATGCTTAAAAGCAGCATGCATAGATGTGAATCGAGCCTAATAGAACAATAATAAGAGGATCAACCAGGAGCTTTAGATGGAAAAAAGTAAAAAATGATAGAGACTACGGGGTTAATTTACTAAAACTGGAAAGAAAACAATCAGCTTCCAGGCTTTTTTTTTTTCAAAGCTTAATTGAACAAGCTGAAGTTAGAAGCTGATTGGCTGCCATGCACCGCTGCACCAAATTTTGCTGTCTCCAGCTATAGTAAATCAAACACTATGATTTATAAAAGGCACATATTGTATGTGAACACATAGGTTAAGAATAAATATTAAATGGTAACAAACACTTTAATTCATCCTGGCACCAAGGCATGCCAAGAACATACACTGAGCTGCACATGCACTGCTCAGTGTACATTAAAAAGAAATGTATGTACAGGGAGAGGGAATGAACAAAAGCTGGACTTTTCATGAAGCACACAGGCACAATATAATATTTAAATAGGGGATAGTTTTTATTGGTTAGAATAATGGTGTAAGTTACATTATCATTACATAGTTTGAGTTTTATGCTTTTTACTTTAAATTAGAAAATTCAATACACAGTATAAAAAACCAGCTATCACATAATACAAATATGTTCCAACAAGGAATCAGCATACATAATGGCAAATAACAAGGCTTGGTTTGATGAATAAATATTTAAAATGTTGACTAGATATGGGGGGGGGGATAAATATTCATAGTAGGAACGTCCATGGCAGCTTTATAAATGAATAGACTTATCGAAGGTTGTAAGCTCTACGCGTTTCGGGGCCTTATAGCCCCTCTTCAGGAGCAGATCCGTAGTCATATTCTATAAAGAAGAAATTATATTTTGCTAGTCTATGGAAAGATAGGAGTATATGGGTAGGCATAAAACATGTGGCCAAACTGCCAACACACCCAAACCCAACCCATTAACTTACGTGTGAATATGCGCAAGGGCAGCATGGCCACGGAGGCAGCAGGTCAACCCAGTGGTCACGGTTGGGAGCTGAAGGGGCATGACGAAGCGGCAGCGGCCAGACACAGGCAACCAACCCGAGAGGGTCGAGTAAATTAAGTGACATGAAAGGGTACTGCAAAGGAGGACCCCAAAATAAAGGGGAGAGAAAACCTGTGTGAAAAAATTATAATAAAAATAGATAAAAATGATGAAAATGATGAAAAAAGTTAGTAAACTAAGGCAAGTATAGGAGTCAGAGGAGCATTGTTGTTGAAGCGGAGATGAGAGTGAATAAAAAGAAAGTGAAAGAAAGTGACTGGATGTAGTGCAGTGTAGTGTGGGGAAGGGCAAAGTAAGTGAAAGGTAAGATAGTGGAGACAAAGAAAAAGGATGTGAGGGAAGAATGTGGAGACAGAGAAAAAAAGGATGTAAGGACAAAGCCGTCTATTGTAATGAGTGATGGATATGAATAGTTACCTTAACAAAGCACTAAATACAAAATGTGCTGGTGCATGAATGCTTGGGTGTGAAGAGGCATTGTATGTGAGACCCTACTGAGGAGGAGGCCTATGTAGGGGAATGCCGCCGCTGGCCAGCCCCCAGCGTCACGCTGTAGCTCAAAGGGAAGTTGAGTCCCTGGTGTGCTATTGGATGGAATCACTCCGCCGTTTGCGTGGCGCCACAAGGACGCCGCATGCCTGGAGGGAATGGCGTGACGCAGACGCACAGTGATGACACCCCCACCCGCCCCGCGTCAGATCAGGGCGAGGGGGAGGCAACCAGTGCGCGTTGCAGCTCCCAAAGCGTGACATGTCAGGCCAGACACCGCAGCCAATCACGGCCAAGGCCGCCAAGGCACATGCAACACGCAAAGATGTTAGAAACTGCTTGACGCAGAAGCAAAAAGCAGGAAGCATGAGGAAAAAGGCATGAGGAAAAAATAAATATATATATATATATATATATATATATATATATATATATAAATTATAGAAGTAAACAGATTAATGGAAATTAAGCCAGAATGGGGTCAATTGCAGAAATAGCCACATATGTAGCACAGAGGCAGAACATGTATGTACAGGGAGGTGTGAATCTTTTTTGCAGAAGAAACATAGTACAGTATGTCTCTGCAATAAAAACACCCTTCTTGGAAAGTGTATCTAAGGTAAAATTCTAAATCATAAATTCATTTCCACAAGGATTTTCAATTAGCCTACCCCAAGGTCAAAATTTTAAATCAAACATTAATTTCCACATTGTATCTCAGTTATTTCTGGCCTTCTTCTATTAACCTGAATAATCTTGAAGTTGGTAAACGTACTTTATGAAAATATTTACTTCCTTGAATTCTGCGACATGTATTTACTATGCCTTATGATTAGGCAATGCTGTGTCAGAGAATTCACAGGGTCTGCCTTCTGAACTACAGAGGTACTGAGAGGAGGAGTTTTAGGAGGCAGAGTCAGCAGTGCCAGATTTAGACCTTGGGGGGCCCAGAGCACTTCAAGTTTGCGGGCCCCTCATCAAAGAAACTGAATTATATGACAAAAAAAGTAAACTGAAATGAATGATAAACTGCATTTTTTCTAAAAAAATATAAGTTATGTTCCGAAGAAGACACTTGTCTGATTTTTTTTCTCAATTTTTTTGATTATAAGAATACGCACATTACACAGGTAATTGGAACTGGCAACTCATTCATCACAATTATGCATCACACAACAATATTTACAAAAAGTATTTTTTCCTGCACTTAGTATCTGCAAAATCTTTAACTAACTCATCAAACTGTATCATCTTGAAGAAGCTACTCTCCGCAGCCAGTAGGCGCAGAGCACTTGGTCTTTCATGGGTCATCGTGATTCTCAGATAATTCTATATCAGTGCCAATTGAGATGGGGACAGCCTGTGAAATAGAGCTAAACCCTGCACACTGTGCAAAGCACACCCCTAAACCCTGCACTCTGTATATAGTGCACTCCCCAACCCTTCACTCTGTACACAGCAAACCCCTGAACTCTGCCCTCTGTATGTAGTGCCTCTGAACTCTGCATTCTGTGCAAAGGGCACCCCTGAATTCTGCACTCTGTACATAATACATTCCTAAACTTGTATTTATTGTCCCTTTAAGATTCTCCCACTGTTGCAATTTCGCAAAACCCACAGTTCGATGCGGTTCAGCGGGGGGCGTAGTTGAGTTCCAGCACCCATCCGAGAAAAAAAAGCCCAGCGTAAATATATATAGTCTTCTAGATACAACCGGCCCTTTAAGAGCAACCATAATGCTGATGTGGTCAACAGTGAAATGGACTTTGACAAACCTGTATACAGTGTATACCTACAGTATATACACAGGAACCTTCCTATGTTTTTCTGCCCTGGAAGGTGAAGACCGAGACACCATTAGAATCGCAACTGCAAGGATCTGGAGTTCTCCAGCCATCACATCCAGGGGTTTAGAAAGGAAACATGATAGACTTTGTAGAGAAAGATTTAGTAGGGATTAAGCCCTAGTCTAGAGCAGCCTTTCTGAACCTAGGGTTCCCTTGAGCAATTAGCAACTTCTGCCACTCAGATGAGTAACTACAGACAACAATGATCTTTTTTAATTATCATAATATCATCCCTATTATCACAATAGTAAGGAGCGGTCTTCCCAAGGACCGTCACACTAATGTACTGTGAGCTGTAGATATTGTAATTATTAGCAAGGGTTCCCTTAAGCCTAGTACAAACGGGCCACATTTAGCCTGTGTGTATGGAAGGCAGTCCAACAGAAGCCAGCCTTTTGGCCAGCTTCTGTCAAGGGGTCGTGACCAAAAAAGGCCTGCCGACCGCCTCCTAATCGCAGCTCTCAGCCTATGGCTGAGAGTGCTAACCGGAGTGTTCTAGCTGGGGGACTGGGAGATCGCTGTACTAACATCGGATTGTTAGTACAGAGGCTACGACCTGAGCTGTCAGTTTTTTTTCCCCTTCAACCCATTGGGTTGAAGGGAAAAAAATTGTAGTGTATATGGGGATTAAGCCTGCAGAATTATTAGAAGGGTTCCTCAGTGCTATAAAGGTTAAGAAAGGCTGGCCCAGAGTATGAGATCCAGTGTACTGTTGGGATACTCAGATCCATACCTTACCCTCCTTCCCATATTACAAATTTACATATAACATTTTTCTATTTTAAAATCTAGTGACTGGCACACATTATTTCTGATCATCCAGAGAAAAGAACCACGCCTGAGATGTATATTGACAGTACTTCACTGTAAATAAATTAACTTTGAAAATTCATATTGATGCTGTTGGTAAACTAAATATCAAGTCCCTAAAATGTTAATATACATTATTTTCTTCAGGCAGTTGTTTAACCGGTTAACGACCGACTCTTGTACATTTACATCAGCAGAATAGCACGGCTGGGCAAAGTAACTTATATTTATGTCACTTTGAAAATCCTGCTGTGCGGGCGCGCCGCCAGCGCGCGTGCGCGCCCCTGCCGCGAACTCCGTGACCTTGTCCGCGGGACCCACGGACTCGATGTCCGCCAGTGTCCCGCGATCGAGTCACAGAGCTGCAAAAACGGGGAGAGGCAAAAATTTACCAAAAATATGTAGAAGAATACGTATCGGTCTGAACTGTGGAAACATTTTTTTTTATAGATTTTTTGGGGGATATTTATTATAGCAAAAAGTAAAAAATATTGAATTTTTTTCAAAATTGTCGCTCTATTTTTGTTTATAGCGCAAAAAATAAAAACCGCAGAGGCGATCAAATACCACCAAAAGAAAGCTCTATTTGTGGGAAAAAAGGACGTCAATTTTGTTTGGAAGCCACGTCGCACGGCCGCGCAATTGTCAGTTAAAGCGACGCAGTGCCAAATCGCAAAAAGTGCTCTGGTCTTTGGCCAGCGAAATGGTCCGGGGCTTAAGTGGTTAAGAAAAGTTTTTATAAGCATTTCACAGAAAGAGGACGTTCCTTTTTTTTTTTTTATTATGTGTAATCTAACTTGCCTGATGTAACTTTGGAAAAGTTTAGGTCTACAACATTCTCTGTTCTGAAATCCTCCCTCTAGTGGTCATAATCAGAGTTTATAGATAATTCAGGAGACATCCACTACTTCAAGCAAGCAAAGAACCATGTCAGAAAGCATCTGTAGCTAATGTGCATAATTGTACAGACGTCACGTGCCTCTATTTTTGTTGCAAAGTACGATTGATAGGTGCAGCGGAGTCAGTTCAGATCAGACATTGTGTAGTAACAGGAACTGGCTTCTTTATTGGAACATAACCACACTAGCAAAGATGTCACTTCACATTGTAAGAAGAATCACAGACAGGAAAAAGCAACCAACAAGTACATCACAGTATACAGGAAATACAACACATCATAGAGAAATACATAGCATAGCATATCACTGAGCATTAGCGACATCTTGTGTCCTTTTTCTAAACTGCAGTCAAATACAGTAAGCTAAGCTGAAAGTTTGTTGTATCTCCAACACCCCTTCTCAACAACTAAGGCTTAGTCTGTTAAATCCATCTTCTTTGTAAGCC
The DNA here is from genome assembly GCA_029206835.1 of Rana muscosa. Lineage (NCBI taxonomy): Eukaryota > Metazoa > Chordata > Amphibia > Anura > Ranidae > Rana > Rana muscosa. Next base: position 483,653,650 of record CM055122.1, read on the forward strand.
TTGAATGTCTTTCAGCAGTCAGGGGCTTTGTAAGGATATCTGCTGTCATATCCTCGGTTGGGCAATAAAGTAACTCAAGAAGACCATGCTCTTGAAGATCCCTAAGAAAGTGGAACTTCACATCAATGTGCTTGGTTCTTGAATTAACTCCTTCCATGTGTGCAAGTACAATGCATCCTTGATTGTCCTCATAGATTTCAGTTGGTCCCAACTGTGGTTGACCTAAGTCTGTTAATAGCTGTCTCAGCCATATAACTTCTTGGCTTGCCTGCGCTGCAGCAACGTATTCTGCTTCAGTAGACGACAGTTAAACAGAGAGTTGCTTTTTACTAGTCCAACTGATGGCACCTCCTGACAGAAAAAATAAGTAGCCACTGGTAGATTGTCTGCTCTTCAGTACTGGTTGAGTCTACACTCACTTCAACTGTTTGTTCGGAAGTTACAGAGATGGGCTGGTCAATGTCAGTTTTCTCTTCTATTCTTGCTTCTACTGTTGTCATTACATTGTCTCTTAAATCTTCAACAAAAGTTATGCTGTTGCTAATGGTAACCTTGTCTGTTTTGGGATTTAGGATTCTGTAACCCTTGACATTGTCACTGTATCCAACAAAGATACCTTCAAACGCTCTGTTTTGGAGTTTAGTGCGTTTTTCTTCAGGTATGTAGATGAATGCTTTGCATCCAAAAACTCTTAGGTGTTTTACACTTGGCTTCTCATTGTGCCATAGTTCATATGGGGTTTTCTCCGCTGTTCTGGAAAAAAAGTCTGTTCTGCAAATATGTAGCTGTCATAGCTGCCTCACCCCAGTATTTTTGTGGTAGTCCAGAGTCTGTCAGCATACATCTGATCATTTCAGTCAGAGTTCTATTCTTTCTTTCAGCTACTCCATTTTGTTCTGGTGTATACGGGACTGTCTTTTGATGTTCTTTTCCATTCTGTTTTAGGTACTCTTGTATCTTACCTTCTGTGAATTCACCTCCATTATCGCTCCGAAGTATGAGAGGCTTCCTCTGAAACTTGTTACTTGTCTTTATTATACTGTATAGTCTTTTAATTTGTCAAAAACTTCACTCATGTGTTGCATTAGGTAGGTGACTGTGTATCTTGAATAGTCGTCTATGAAAGTCACTATGTACCTGTTGCCTCCAGGTGTTGGTGGGTTTAGGGGACCACACACGTCACTGTGAACTAAGTCAAGTGGTCTTGAAGCTCTCTTCTGACTGACTTTGGGAAGTGTTGCTCTTGTAGCTTTGGATTTAATGCAACATTCACATTTAACGGTAATTGGACAAGGGGATACTATCAGATCCCTTGTCAGCTTCCTCCTCTGTAGTTCCTGTATGCATTCTGGGTGTCTGTGACCTAGACGTCTGTGCCATATATGTATACAGTCATTGTGCTTGTGTGTACATAGTCTCACCTTTTCCTTCACTGTGTCGAGGTGATATAGATGATCATCCAGCTTGGCACTTGCTATTGTCTGTTTGCCGTTTAGAATGGAACACTTGTCACCTTGGAATTTTACAGTGAGTCCTCTGGCTGTTAGACGCTTCACAGATAAGAGTCCTCCTTCTAGATTAGGAACATAAAGCACATCTTTTACTGGTATGGCTAAATTGTGTCCCGCATCATCAGGGCATACAAGGGTTCCATGCCCATATCCTTCTGCATGTATTTTGCTTCCATCTGCAAGATAAATAGTTTCTTTTTTGCTCAGATCAAGTTCTGTGAAGAAACTTCTTTCACTCGTCATGTGACTGGTTGCCCCCGAATCGATGCACCAGCCTTGGCATTTATTGTTGCCTGTCGCTTTAAATGTGGCATTCCAGTTACCTTCCCTTGGATCATTGATTGTGGTTTTGACCTTTTGTTTAGTATAAGAGGGACGCTGTCTCATTTGCTCTGCTTTCCATATAATACAGTCTTTCTTTATGTGTCCCTGTTTGTGGCATCTGAAACACACTCTGGTCTCTTTCCTGTGTAATCTTGCGTCTGTAGCTTTAAGAGCGGTGCTGGTGTCGGTTTCTGTGGAGTCATGCACTAATTCCTTTCTTCTCTGATACTCATCTATGAGCCTGGTTTTTACAAATGCTAGCGTCAGATCTGTCTCAGGTCGTGTCTCCAGTGCATTGATTAGTGCAGTATATGTATCGGGCAAACTGCATAACAACATGGCTGCAATGTGACTGTCTGTTATATTCTCCCCGATCGATCTGAGTTGCGCAATCACTTCCAGCATTGCGTTTATATGCTCCTGCATGTCCTGTTCTCTGCCAAGTCTCATTTTGTAAAGTTTCCGCAGCAGAAAGAGCTTGCTGTTTAACCCCTTCCATACCGGGCCATAGCAGAATGACGCCGGCAGGAACCCTCTCTTTCTCCGGGTGGACGTCATATGATGTCCTGGGTTTGAGGGGGGATATCTGAATGATGCCTGCAGCTAGAGGCATCATTCAGATATCCTTTTTTTCAGCCAGCGATCCTGCGCACAATAAGAATGATCATAGCGGCGGTTCCGCCGCTTGATCATTCTTATAGGCGGCGAGAGGGGACATCCCCCTCCCGCCACCATCCGGTGCTTCTCCGGGCTCTCCCATGCGATCGGGGACCCGGAGAGAATCGTCGGCGCCGGTGGTGGGTCACGTGATGAGCATAGAGATGACTGGTGACCAGATGGTCACCAGTCATCTCTATGATCGTCGGAGGCCCGGGCGCGATGTGATGACGTCACGCCCGGGTCCTCAAATGTAAACAAAGCCGCCATTGCGGCTAGTAAGTATGAGATCGGTGAAAAAATTTCACTGATCTCATGCTTTCCAGCCTGGAGGAGAGTTGTGGGGTCTTATTGACCCCGCATCTCTCCATAAAGAGGACCTGTCACACACATTCCTATTACAAGGGATGTTTACATTCCTTGTAATAGGAATAAAAGTGATAAAAAAAAAAAAAGTGTAAAAAAAAAAGTAAAAATAAAAAAAAATAAGTAAAATAAAAAAAATATATATATATATTTTTTTAAAACGCCCGTCCCCAATAGCTCGCGCTTAGAAGCGAACACACATGTAAGTCCGGCCCGCATATGTAAACGCCGTTCAAACCACACATGTAAGGTATCGCCGCGTGCGTTAGAGCGCGTGCAACAATTCTAGCACTAGACCTCCTCTGTAACTCTAACCTGGTAACCTGTAAAAATTTTCAAAGCGTCGCCTATGGAGATTTTTAAGTACCGAAGTTTGGCGCCATTCCATGAGTGTGCGCAATTTTAAAGCGTGACATGTTAGATATCTTTTTACTTGGCGTAACATAAGTTTTCATATTTTACAAAAAAATTGGGCTAACTTTACTGTTTTGTTATTTTTTAATTCATAAAACCATTTTTCCCCCCAAAAAAAGCGTTTGAAAAATTATTGCGCAAATACCGTGCAAGATAAAAAGTTGCAACGACCGTCATTTTATTCCCTAGGGTGTCTGCTAAAAAAAACATATATAATGTTTTGGGGTTCTGAGTAATTTTCTAGCAAAAGAATGATGATTTGTACATGTAGGAGAGAAGTTTTGAAAACACAAAAAAGGTTAGGTATATGGAGAGCTCATCCAATATATAATTTTTCAGTGATGCCTATACAGGATATAAATTTAGTTATCTGCTGCCAGATTTTGTGCTCCGATGAAACCTTATTCAAGGCGAAACATGTAAGCAGTTAAGCAGTTTGCAGCTACACTCCGTGTAGTGCCTAAGCAGGGGTACCCGACCCACCCGACTAACCACCAAAGCACCCGCTATATCTATCAATTATGCCGCATTAACCTGCAACCAGCTTCGCGGCTCATCCATACCGGATACCCACTACTGAGGACAGACTTTCTTCTTGGGTGTATCTGTTTGAACAATCCGCTCAGACCTCAATGAGTGATAATCAACACATCATTGGTGATATCTGCAGAGACTTTCTGAACCAAGTGCCGACTGGACACACAAGGAATCGGTGAGTGAGTGTTCTCTCCACACGGGTCTCTGTACAGACCAGATGTCTAAATACAAAAGGCTGAGCAACTTCTCAAGAGACAATCCCGGTGAGGCATTAGTAGTGATGACTACATCAATCTTTGCCCATAATACCGGTTGAAGTGTTTACATGCTCAAACCCAGCCCTGTGACACCCTCACCACGCCAATCTGTGTGTAATATCACTGGCATACTTATGTCCAAACCAGCAGATCCACTCATGAACAGCTTTCTTAACATGCTCCATACATAGAATGAACTCAGTTCATCATTAGCTACATATTGATAACCAAGAGCATTTATGACTTTTTCTCAATACCGGTAGTATATACAAGATCTTTAGCGGATGCATGTTTGTGATGTGTATGGTCGACTGGGTGGCCACCCCTGTTTAAAGTTCAATTTTTGACTAGTCTTATTTTATATTAGGTGTTTATTATATGGTGTTTTTTTCATTACTATTAAATTTGCTTTCTTTACTTCCATAATTGCGGTTTACTTATATTTAGTCCATATAATTAACTGAGCCTTGTTGAAGAATACTGTCTGTTGGGGACTCCCGATTCCCCAAATCTCTCTCTTTTTCACATATGTAGGAGAGAAGTGCCAGAATAGGCCCGGTATTGAAGTGGTATAAAAAGCCCTGTATGGAAGTGGTTAGACTGGATCTTTCATGAAGTCTTTTCAGTACATCCCACATGCCTTTCACTGTGTCGTCATTGCGTATATGAATGAGCTGATCATCCTCCACTAGTAGGCTTATGGTGGCCCGTGCCTGTCTGTTTTTCTTGTCCCAGTCCTGATTATTATCCTGTGGCCTCTCTGTAGTGGTAACCTCCCACAAGTCATCTTTGGATAATAGCATTTCCACTTTAAACTTCCATAGCTGATAATTGTCATTGTTCAGCTTTGCCACTGAGAGTTTAAGCTCTGAGTTTCTGGCCATTTTATCCCTCCTTTATATATAAACAGTCTTACTTGTCTATAGGAGATGCCGCTGGAAAGCTTCCTTATGTCGATCTCCGCATCAGCCACACTGTCTTCCGTTCGAGGCTTTGTTCTGCCTGGGCCGCACCTGGTCATAAGTCTTTATCCGGATACTGGGCCCATAACCTGTTGCAAAGTACGATTGATAGGTGCAGCGGAGTCAGTTCAGATCAGACATTGTGTAGTAACAGGAACTGGCTTCTTTATTGGAACATAACCACACTAGCAAAGATGTCACTTCACATTGTAAGAAGAATCACAGACAGGAAAAAGCAACCAACAAGTACATCACAGTATACAGGAAATACAACACATCATAGAGAAATACATAGCATAGCATATCACTGAGCATTAGCGACATCTTGTGTCCTTTTTCTAAACTGCAGTCAAATACAGTAAGCTAAGCTGAAAGTTTGTTGTATCTCCAACAGTTTTATCAACTTATCTTCACTGCAGCAGTAAGCTGTGCTATGTGTAAATGATAGGACCATTCATCATAGAGATTAAAACGGAGGTCCACCCTGAAAAAATTATTACACTAAAAATCCTAAAAAAAAAAAAAATTAATAGAAAAAAAAAATGTATACTCACCCTAAATGCCTGTTGCTATGCGGAAGTCCCCTAATCTGCCTCTAATGTTCCTCTTCTCCGTCCACGGTGGGTCTCCTTCCGCTTCCTCTTCTTGTGAATGGGGTGTGCTGCCTTCTGGGAACTGTGTGTATCCCAGGAGGCAAGCCGCCCATTCACAAAGTGCCGTGCGAGTGGCGCATGCGCAGTAGGAAACTTACGGCTTCACTGCCTGTTTCCCCTACTCAGGATGGAGGAGCCGGGACCTGCCAGCAGCGATCGATCGCCGTGGCAGGACCGACATCGCGGGCGAGTAGGACAGGTAAGTGTCCTTATTAAAAGTCAGCAGCTACACTGTTAGTAGCTGCTGACTTTTTTTTTTTCCCCTGCACCTCCGCTTTAACCAGGCCCTTTTCTCCCTAAATCCCTACCATGCCCAGATATACTTATTACAGGTACTTACAGTATACAGCACCATCATTTACACAGCACATTCACAGAGCTTAAAATCTAAGGTCCCTAACTTACATTCATACATACACATACTAGGGCCAATTTAGACAGGAGTCAATTAACATACCAGCATGTCTTTGGAGTAAACCGGACTACCCAAAGGAAACCCACACAGGCACAGGGAGAACATGCAAACTCCAGGCAGGTAGTGTCGTGGCTGGGATCCAAACCAACAATCTCAGTGCTGCTAGGTAGAAGTGTTAACCACTTAGCTACTGTGCAGATTGCTTTTTTGTTTCGGCAATGTCTCAGTTCCACACATTATAAATTTTAGCCCTCATAGTCTACCCTTGTTTTTTTCAGAACAGATGGGGCTTTAATTTGGGAACAAATTTGGAAATGTAGCGATACCCCCAAACTAAGAGAGCCGCTGGTTTTGTTTCGGGCCCTGTACACAGCACAGCCAACCCCCGGCAATCTACTCGACCCTCCTCTGGCACAGCTAGTCTAGGGTTGGTATATTAGTATGGCTCTATACCTGTCTATGAACAATCCCACAATAATCCAAACAGTTGTGAAATATAGTAATGGACGCTAATACCAGAATGATTAACTATAATAGATTTACTTGGATAGTTCGGATACCCCCTGCAAAGGATTTCTCTGAGCCAACTTCCATCCTGGATACTCCTAGGCCAAATACCCAGTCCCAGGCATTTTGGTCTGAAGAAACAGATGTCTCTGAACCTAGTGAGGATGAGAGGGAAGAGCTAGAATGGCAATGGCCTTCCCAGGCCCCAGTGACTTCTGCTATAGATCTTCCACCTTTGAAAGACACCATAGATAGTACACTGAATGCAGAAGCTACTGAGTTCATCCCGTCCAGTCCTCTATCAGACTCATGGGAAGATGCCCTCAACTCACTCCCAGGGGAGGATCCAAGATGTTCCATGTATCTTCCTGCTCCTGAGTTAAATGTTTCAGAAACAGTGAAAGCTGCCATGTCTGTTCCAGAAGAGGAACCTACAGTGTCCAAGCCAGAAATCCCAAGAGAGCGGAGGGTGAAAAGGGCCATAAGGCCTCCCCGAAAGTTGACTTACCCACAAATGGGGAAGAGCTCGGAGGACACTGTGGTAACTGCCAGGAGGAGTGCAGAAAGCCCTGATCCCTCCACTGTTCATTTGGTTTAGGGCAACCCCAACTCACCCCCTGGCACAGTTAGACAGGCCACTTATGACAGTGTGACATGTGGGCAAGGAAGTTCACCCTCTCATTTTTGGTGGGAACTTCCTCTGCCGACATCATACGCAACTTTGTCTAATGTTGTGCGTAGTGTATGTTGACAATTATCTTTGGGGACCAAAGAGTTTAAGTGGGGGGAGTGTGTAGCGGGGTCTCCGTTGAGGCCCCATGGACTACGTTACCCAGAACCCCGTTTGGCACCCAAGGTGTATTGTGCCGCCGCAGAGACTCATGGGTGGGGTATAAAAGGGGAGGGCGAGGCCAAGCCCGGTCTCTTTGGACACCGCGCGGCAGGCAAGAGGACTTCCTGTGCGGACCTGCTGCGAGTGCAAGGCCCAAGGCCTATGTGCTTGCTCCAGTGCTGCTTCTTTTCACTAGTTAAAGTCCCCAGCATGTTGAGTAGGGTTCGGTTGAACCTCTCCGGCTGGGCATCCCCTTGTGGGTGGTAGGGGGTGGCTCGGGTCTTCTTGATCCCTAAGGATTCCAGGAGCTTCCGGATCAGCCGACTTTCAAATCCGAGTGGAGACGCTGTGGTAGCCCATAGTACACAAAGTATTTTTCCATAAGTACTTTGGCCACAGTGGAAGCCTTCTGGTCTTTAGTTGGGAAGGCCTGGTCTTACCGGGTGAAATGGTCGGTAATCACCAGAACATTTCCTAGTCCACTCAAGTCGGGTTCGAGGCAGAGAAAATCAATGCATACCAAATCCAATGGGCCTTGGCTTTGCAGGTGGCCCATTGGGGCAGCTTGATGGGGTAGAGTTTTCCGCTGAATGTGTGCGCATGAATGGCAGTTGTGACAGCAGGAAGGTAAAGTCACCTGGTTGCATCCAGGGGGGTAGATATATTTCGCCCAGATTCAGGCTTTACGCCGACTTATACAACTAGGTATAGAGTTGTATAAGGCTAGTGGGCTCATGGATGACTCATACCTCTAGGGAGAGTGTGGGGCGTCGTACAGACAGGGAGTTGATGAGGCCAGCTGAAGCCTGTCAGTTCGTTTAAGGCCTCTATAAAAACTCCCAGATTCATTAGGTGTTAGCTCATGCCTGGACCCAGACCTGTGTGGACTGTCTAGGGAGAGTGAACCCCTGTGCGGTGAGACAAAAGCCTGTGTGGCTATTTGCTTGGACATTTAAAACCAGGGACTTAGGGACTAGGACAGCACTAGGCTGATCCCAGTTGTTAGTTAGGAAACCTGTATGTTTAGTCAGAGGTCAAGTTGACCAGGATTTATTTTGTTTATATGTTTCTTTTGGCTTTGCTGTGTTTTGTCACTGTAAATAGAAAATAAACCGCACCTTTTTTTTGATTTTGAAAACCACAACCTCCGTTTGCTGGGCCTGTTTTTGTGTGGGGAGCCCATCCCGGGGGTCACACACACCCGCTGCCGAGCTAACCCCCTCACAGTTGGTGGAGAACCAGTGGCAGTTTTTTTAAAGCCAGCATGGAGGAGATACTGAAGCAGCTGGCTCTAGCAAATGCCAATCAACAGCAGACAAATGCAGGTTTGCAAAAGAGCCTTGCAGCTCAACAACAGAACTTCGCAGCCCAGCAGCAAGCTCATCAACAGAGCCTTGCAGCCCAGCAGCAAGCTCACCAACAGAGTCTGGAAGCTCAGCAACAAGCCCAGCAGCAATCTGAGGCCCGCTTCATAGACCTGTTACAGAAGCAAGAGCAGAGACTACAACAAATGGAAGCAGTAATGCAGCAACGTCCGCAGACCAGTGAGGAAAGCCGTCCCACTAATACCGCGTCCTTTGGGGTGAGTCGTTTATTGACAAAAATGACTGGAGAGGATGATCCAGAGGTATTTTTGACCACATTTGAAAGGACTGCTGAAAGAGAAAAGTGGCCTGAGGAGCAGTGGGCTGGACTGGTGGCTCCTCTGTTAACTGGTGAATCGCAGAAGGCTTACTATGACCTAGAGCCTGACCAAGCAAAAGACTATGTGATGCTAAAAGCTGAGATATTGGCAAGGCTGGGTGTCACCCAGGCTGTCCGGGCTCAGCGTGTGCATAACTGGACTTTCCAGCTTGGAAAACCCCCCAGGTCTCAAATGTATGATCTCATTCACCTGAGCAGAAAGTGGCTACAGCCAGAGACTTTGTCCGCACCAAAGATTGTGGAACGTGTTGTAATGGATCGGTTTTTGAGAGCTCTTCCTACTGCCATCCAAAACTGGGTAAGCCATGGAGACCCAGAGACGGCCGATGGTCTTGTGGATCGTGTGGAGAAATACTTGGCTACAGAGAACCTGACGGCCTCTTCCAGAGACACTCGGACTTTCCACCCTAAGACCAGACCATCCCCAGGGGCGGATAAGAGGATTCCAAGGGGTAAGGGTGGAGAGAGTGAGAGGGTGGGAGCTCTACCCCAAGTTTGGCGAGAACAGCCTGGGAAATCAGCGGCTCAAGAGGCGGCAAGAAGGATCGTTTGCTACCGCTGCCGGCAAGCGGGACATATTGCAGCCAATTGCCCGGTTGTGGAGGAACCCATGCAGTGTGACTTTCTGACGGGCAGACGTCAGTCGCTGTGTGCGACAGTCGCATGCACTGCCATTCGAGGAATTGAGAAACATTTATGCAAAATGTGTGTTAATGGTAGAAATGTTGTGGTATTGCTGGATTCAGGTAGCCTTGTGACCCTGATAAAGGCTGAGTTAGTTAAAACAGAGGTCTCTGGGAATAGCAAGGTAGCTGTTATTTGTGTGCATGGGGACACCCGAGAGTATCCAGTGACTACAGTGTGTTTCGAGACCCCCAAAGGTACCCTCTCTCATCCAGTGGGCTTAGTATCTCAGTTACCGTATGACGCCATTGTGGGAAGGGATTTTCCGAAGTTCTGGGAACTGTGGGATGATCCTGAGCCCCCCACTGGTGCCCCTATGTACCAGGAATGTGATAGCCAGAACTCCCCTGAGAGTGGTGAGGACTCTCCGGAATTCCCCTTATCAGTATTGGCAGGGGAGACTCAAGAAACTGGAGAGGAGCCCACCTCCTCAGACGAAAACCTACCGTCTGTGGAGTTTTCTGATCTTGAGGTTCACAGGGAAAACTTTGCCACAGAACAGTTGAAAGACCCCGCCCTAATAAAGGCACGCGAAAACGTAGTGAAAATAGATGGCGAGTTAGTGAACCCAGATAATACCTGCACTTACCCATACTTCAGCGTAGAGAAGGACCTACTGTATCGGGTGGCAAAAAGGGCAGAAGAAACCGTTGAGCAGCTTGTGGTGCCCAAACCTTACAGGAAGTTGGTGTTGGAGTTGGCCCATGGGCACATTCTTGGAGGTCATCTGGGGACAGAGAAAACCCGAGAGAGGGTATTACAGAGATTCTATTGGCCGGGGGTGATGAAGGACATAGAAAATTATTGTTCCTCCTGCCCTGTGTGTCAGAGGTCGGCCCCGATGCCACATTTCCGTAGCCCGCTGGTCCCTCTACCCATCATTGAGGTCCCGTTTGAGAGGATCGCCATGGATTTGGTAGGTCCTATAATCAAGTCCGCTAGGGGGCACCAGTACATATTAGTTATAATGGACTATGCCACCCGTTATCCAGAAGCGATCCCTCTCCGAAATACCTCGGCCAAAACCATAGCCAAAGAGCTATCTCTTGTGTTTAGCCGGGTGGGTATTTGTAAAGAACTGCTTACGGACCAAGGTACACCCTTTATGTCCCGGGTTATGAAGGAGCTGTGTAAATTGTTCAAAGTGACGCAATTACGTACATCTGTGTATCACCCCCAAACCGATGGGCTGGTTGAAAGATTCAACAAAACCCTAAAACAAATGTTGAAGAAAGTGGTGGATAGAGATGGAAAGGATTGGGACTGTCTACTTCCTTATCTGATGTTTGCTATTAGGGAGGTGCCCCAATCCTCTACGGGATTCTCCCCCTTTGAGTTACTGTATGGGAGACACCCAAGAGGGCTGTTGGATATTGCCAAGGAAACTTGGGAAAGTGAGAGTTCTCCCCACAGGAGTGTGATTGAGCATGTCGCCCTGATGCAAGACCGAATTGCACAGGTAATGCCCATCGTGAAGGAACATTTGGCCCAAGCGCAGTTAGCACAGCAGAGAGTGTACAACCGTGGAGCCAAGACCCGTACCTTTTCCCCGGGGGATAGGATACTGGTACTTGTCCCTACGGTTGAAAGTAAATTCCTTGCCAAATGGCAAGGCCCCTACGAGATAATGGAAAAAGTGAGTGAAGTGAATTACAAGGTCAGACAACCAGGAAGGCGAAAGCCCGAACAGATCTATCACGTTAATCTGTTGAAAGCCTGGAGGGATAGAGAGTCCCTAGTCGCAGACACTTGGTCACCAGCTCAAACTGGTTGCGTGATTCCTGAGGTTGGAATAGCAGCCACCTTGTCACAACCCCAACAACAGGAGGTTAAGGAGTTTGTGCTTCGCAACAAGGAGGTATTCTCTGAGCTGCCGGGACAAACATTTGGGGTAGAGCATGACATCATTACCCCGCCCGGTGAAAGGGTGAAGTTAAAACCCTATCGGATCCCAGAGGCCCGACGGGAGGCAATACGGGAGGAAGTACAGAAAATGCTGAACTTAGGGGTGATAGAGGAGTCCCAAAGTGATTGGTCTAGTCCCATTGTGTTGGTGCCTAAACCGGATGGGAGCTGGCGATTTTTGTAACGATTTTCGTCAGTTGAACAAAGTTACAAAATTTGACACCTACCCCATGCCACGTATAGATGAGTTGATCGACCGGCTGGGAACAGCCCGATACATGACGACTCTTGACCTCACAAAAGGGTATTGGCAAATCCCCCTGGCCAAATTGGCCAAAGAGAAAACCGCATTTGTAACCCCAGACGGGGCGTTCCAATATAAAAGAATGCCGTTCGGGTTACAGAATGCGCCGGCCACATTCCAGCGGAAAATGGACCAGATGCTGAGGCCCCATCGGAAGTATGCTGCGGCTTACCTGGATGACGTAATTGTCCATAGCACAGATTGGGCCTCACATCTGCCAAAAGTGCAAGCAGTCCTGGACTCTGTTCGGGAAGCGGGGTTTACGGCTAACCCCAAGAAGTGTACCATTGGGCAGGAGGAGGCCAAATATCTTGGGTACACCATTGGGAGGGGAGTAATAAAACCCCAACTCAACAAAGTCGAGGCCATCCAGAGTTGGCCACGTCCCAACAGCAAGAAGCAGGTACGAGCCTTTCTGGGAATCGCTGGGTATTATCGGCGATTCATTCCCCACTTTGCTTCTAAGGCTGTGCCCCTAACCAACCTAACGAAGGGGAAAGGGTCGGTCATGATTAAATGGACCCCCGAGGCTGAGGCAGCATTCCAATTCTTGAAACAAGCCTTATGTAGCCAGCCAGTGTTGTACTCACCCGACTTCTCTAAAGACTTTGTCGTACAAAGTGATGCGTCAGATGTGGGGTTAGGAGCAGTATTGTCCCAGGTCTGGAACGGGGAAGAGCACCCAGTCATTTACCTCAGCAGGAAGTTGAAGTCCCATGAGGTAAATTACGCCACCGTTGAAAAGGAGTGTTTAGCGGTGAAGTGGGCTCTAGATTCCCTTCGGTACTACCTGCTAGGTAGGCACTTTGACATGGTTACGGATCACGCTCCGTTAAAGTGGATGGCTCAAAACAAGGAAACAAATAGAAGAGTGAATAGGTGGTTCCTGGCCCTCCAGGAATTCAACTTCACAGTAAAGCATCGCCCTGGCGTTCAAATGGGGAATGTGGATGCTTTGTCTCGAGTACATGAATGCCTGATTGCTGGTGTTCCAACCCCAAGGTTAAAACAAGAGGGGGGGGTATGTGACAGCAGGAAGGTAAAGTCACCTGGTTGCATCCAGGGGGGTAGATATATTTCGCCCAGATTCAGGCTTTACGCCGACTTATACAACTAGGTATAGAGTTGTATAAGGCTAGTGGGCTCATGGATGACTCATACCTCTAGGGAGAGTGTGGGGCGTCGTACAGACAGGGAGTTGATGAGGCCAGCTGAAGCCTGTCAGTTCGTTTAAGGCCTCTATAAAAACTCCCAGATTCATTAGGTGTTAGCTCATGCCTGGACCCAGACCTGTGTGGACTGTCTAGGGAGAGTGAACCCCTGTGCGGTGAGACAAAAGCCTGTGTGGCTATTTGCTTGGACATTTAAAACCAGGGACTTAGGGACTAGGACAGCACTAGGCTGATCCCAGTTGTTAGTTAGGAAACCTGTATGTTTAGTCAGAGGTCAAGTTGACCAGGATTTATTTTGTTTATATGTTTCTTTTGGCTTTGCTGTGTTTTGTCACTGTAAATAGAAAATAAACCGCACCTTTTTTTTGATTTTGAAAACCACAACCTCCGTTTGCTGGGCCTGTTTTTGTGTGGGGAGCCCATCCCGGGGGTCACACACACCCGCTGCCGAGCTAACCCCCTCACACAGTATTCCTCTACTTCAGCCCTCATGCAGGGCCAATAGAACCGACTTCTGATGAGTTGAAAGGTCCTTTCAGCTCCTAAATGACCATGGTTGTCGTGTAAGGCGACTAAGACAGTCTCTCGGTGTTTCTCGGGTAGAAACAGTTGCCATTTGTCTTCCAGGTCATCAGAGGGGCCCCTTCGGTAGACCACCCCTTTATGCACCTGCAGCCTGTCCCACTCCTTCCACAACAGGCGAGCTCCCTTTGAAGGGTGATGCAAGAGTCTATCTGGATCCTGATTTTCCAGGGCCTCTAGGACAAATTCCCCAAAGGGTCTTCCAATTGGTCACATCTCAATTCCTTTTTGGACAGCTTTGGTAAGTCATCTTCCTCTATCTGAGTTACTCCACAGTATTGCTTGGGGACCCCCACTACTGTGACCCCTATTTCTTCTGCTCTGGACCCCCCACTGGCCTGGAGTTGACAGAGGGCCCGCACCCCGTCCGGTGCCACTTGGGTCCAGTCTTCTGTGCTGCTAGTGGGAGCGTGAGACCTTCTAGACAGGGCATCCGCATCTCGATTGCCAGCCCCAGGTCTGTATTTCAGGCTGAAGTTGAATCCAGACAGTGCAGCCAGCCATCGATGGCCTGTGGCATCCAGCTTTGCTGTGGTGAAAAGATAAGTAAGGGGGTTGTTGTCAGTCTTCACGGTGAATTCTGCCCCATACAGATAGTCTTTAAGTTTATCAACTACAGCCCACTTGAGGGCCAGGAACTCCAACTTATGAGTGGGGTAGTTTTTTTTCAGAGGGGGTCAAACTTCTAGTCACATATGCGATGGGTCGCAGTTGCCCTTCATGCTCCTGGTAGAGCACTCCTCCCAGACCGTCATGACTGGCATCTACATGGAGTTCATAGGGTTTCTTTGGGTCTGCATAGGCCAAGACAGGGGCAGTGGTTAAGCTCTTCTTCAGCATTTGGAAGGCCTCTTCACACTTCCCATTCCACTGGTCTTCGACTGACTCCCCCGGCTTCCTGGGACCCGAGTCATCCTCTTCTCCCTCTGTCTTTAACAGTTCATTCAGAGGTCTGGCAATCCGTGCAAATCCCTCTACGAACCTCCTATAGTAGGAGCAGAACCCCAAAAAGGACTTAAAGTTCTGTCACAGTGGTGGGCCGTGGCCAGGAGGTAACTGCCTCCAGCTTCCCAGGGTCTGTGGCTACCCCTTCTTTGGACACTATGTGCCCCAGATAGTTGACTGATGACTGGTAGAACTGGCATTTCTCTGTCGAAAGCTTGAGTCCCTCTTCGCTGAGCCTTCTCAAGACTTTTTCCAGTCTCTCCTCATGTTCCTCTAGAGTCTTCCCAAAGACAATGAAGTCATTTAGGTACACGGGAACTTCGATGAGGTTCATGTCTCCTATGGTTTTCTCCATGAGGCGTTGAAAGGTGGCAGGGGATCCAGACAGACCTTGGGGCATTCGGTCAAATTCAAAGAATCCCACAGGGGTTATGAAGGCTGTCTTCTCCTTATCTTCCGGATGCATAGGGATCTGGTAGTATCCACTCTTAAGGTCCATGACACTGAACCACCTGGCTCCAGACAAACTCTGTAGGGCATCTTCTATCCTCGGGGTGGTATACTGGTCGGGTATCGTTCTCCTGTTGAGAGTCCTGTAGTCTATACACAACCTCAATGACCCATTCTTCTTCCTGACCACCACTATTGGGGAGGCATAGGGGCTTCTAGATTCCCGGATAACACCGATTCGCTTGAGCTCAGCGAGCTGTTCTCTCATGTCTTCAAGGTTGGCTAGAGGAACTCGCCTGACTCTCTCCCTGAAAGGCTTGTCTTCCTGGAGGCGGATTCGATGGGTGGCACTCTTCGCACACCCTACATCAAACTCATCTTTAGAGAAAATCTTCCTCCATCTGGTCAACTGGGCCTTTGCCCTCTCCTTCCAGGCCCTTGGCAGGTTCGGGTTCTCCATGCAGAGCTTCTCCCAGATAGTCCTTTCTCCCTCTGTCTTCTCCACATCTGATAAGACAATTGGGGCAGCAGGGCTCACCTGACCCAGCAACATCCTGGCAGGGATCTCCATGGGGGTACCCGTGGTATTTCTGACGCTCACCGGCACCTTACAGTGTGCCTTCTTCAAAGCTCTTACTGGAACCATTTCTGGGATCACTTCTAAGCCTGAGTATTCTTCCCGGGGGTCTGGTTCCAACATGACAAAGGGGCCAGGTTGCTCCCAAGTAAGCTTCACAGTGGCCCTGAGACAGGTTACCTCACCGGGCTGCAATACTATTCCTTTCTTCGCCAGTCTCCAGACTTTTCCCACCCCCTCTTCTGGGGCCTGCTGTTCTAAGACTAGTCGCTGGTAAGCTGTCTTCAACATTTGGTGGATTCTGGTGACAGCGGGATTCTTTCCTCATGCTAGAGGGGCCAAGAGCCTTCGGACCAGGTCTGTGTTGGTCCCTATTATTAGGGAGTTCTTGTTGGCTCCAGGCGGTCGGGGGCACACCACTGCCAGGGTATCGAACACTTCAGCCTTCCCGGCTACTGAGGGGTCGAAGGTCAGTTTTATTGGCAAGTAACCATCGTAAGGGAAACTCTGTGTTCCGATTCCCCATATCTCTAAATCTTCAATTCTCTGGATGGGTAGATGACTCAGATGTCTATCATAGAAGTCCCGGTATAATAAGGTCACTTGCGCCCCAGTATCCAAGATGGCTCTTGTGTAGACCCCCTCCACCTGAATAGGCACTACGGGGGAGGGGCCTACCAGCCCAGTTTTTCTGGATATGACTTCAGAGGGGTCTCTCTCTGTTGACTCCTACACTTTCCCTTGGAATTTTCCTTCTTGTATTTGGCTGTTGGCTTTAGTCCCTCTTGGGCTCGGTATGCATTGATCTCCCCCCTCTTTTTAGGTGTATGTTCCCGCTGAGGGACATTATTTCTCTTTTTAGGTGTATATTCCCACTGAGGAACACTGTTCTTCTAATGAGGGGGTCTGCCCCCTTTCCTTCTGGGCTTCTCATTCAGTTTGGGTCCAATGGAACTCACTGGAGATGATGGGCACCCAGTTGACTCCTTCACCGGGCCCTCTGGAGTTTTCCGCCGGCTTGCAATTATTTATCTTCATTTTCTTGGGGCTGGAACAAACTTTCGCAATATGGCCAATTCCTCCGCAGTTAAAACAAATCGCATCCCCCCAATCTTGTAGGGGAGTGGGCGCTGAGGTATCCGGGAACAACTCCTTCTTCGGTCCCTCATTTTCTACGACCCTTGGATCCTTGGCCATCACAGAGGTCAGCATTTCCAACACCTGAGACATCTGTGACTTCAGGGTATCTACTTCTGAGTCTCTTTCAGGGGTAATGGCTGATCTGACCATTACTGGTGTAGAAGAGATATGCATCTTGATTTCTTGCTGATCTTTCTGTAGAGCCTCTTCATCTCTCATGATCTTTACCAGATCAGGATAATTCAGTGACATACCTCCTCCAGAGGTTTTCAGGTGGAGCCAGACTGGATCTGAGCGTAGCGCTCCCTTTAAGATCTGCTTCATTCTTGCCGCATCTATGGCTTGGGGCACCATCCCTTTTTTTAGCACGATTTGGCAAAGCATCTTGTTCAGTCTTCTGACATACTCCGACAGCTTTTCTCCTGGCTGCTGAAAGGTGTGTTCGAACTGATACACCAGTTCCGTTACTTTCTCTAACTGACCGAACTCTTCTTGCAGCATGGCTAAACAGTCATAAGCCGTGCAGGCAGCATTTCCGAAACGGAGACTTTTTACAGCTTCCGCAGCCGCGCCTTTCAGACTTTCCATCACGCGCTGCTTCTTCTGCGCTTCAGGCACCTCCCATGCCTCTACCGCTAACAAGGCCTGTTCGATCCAGGTATCGAAGTCTTCCTCCCCCACAGGGATATGCAGCCTCCCCAAAAATATTCTTAGCTTCCGGTAGCTGGCCTCTATGTGTACCGTGTTAGTTTTCTGACACTTCGTGAGCAGATCCCCCAAGGCATTTAAAAGCTCTGGCCCTATGGCAGTAATAGATGTCACTGGAGGTGTCATCCCTTTCTGCTTCTCCTGTTCATGGGGTATCCCTTTCGGTGATCCCGTTGGGGATGGCGGAGGTGACTCCGCCTTTGCGGTCATTGCGTGCGCCAAGCCATAAGTCTTGTTATCTGGCGTCTGCACACTTCGGCCTTTAAAGTTCCCCGGTACTCCATCCCACCATTCTATCAGTGCATACTGAAACGAGGTGTCTGGGTCTGATTTCATGTCCATCACCCATGGTGTATGATTTGGGGATAACGACACTACGAGTCGCTCCGCCGCACCTATCGACCATTCTTCTCCTGGGAGACTGATGACCACTGACATGTCTGGGTTTGTTTTGGCTGCTTTGCACCACGCTTTCACTTCTAGCGGGTCCATGCCGGTACTTTTGGCGTGTTTGCTTGCCATATACAGGATCCCGGACCCAGAGCCCCCACGTGTAGCGATACCCCCAAACTAAGAGAGCCGCTGGTTTTGTTTTGGGCCCAGTACACAGCACAGCCAACCCCCGGCAATCTACTCGACCCTCCTCTGGCACAGCTAGTCTAGGGTTGGTATGTTAGTATTGCTCTATACCTGTCTATGAACAATCCCACAATAATCCAAACAGTTGTGAAATATAGTAATGGATGCTAATACCAGAATAATTAACTATAATAGATTTACTTGGATATAAAGGGCAACGATCAATACCATATAACACATACATGCAGAGCCCTGCAGTAATGATAACACTAGTCAACTATAGTGCATATATATATTTAGATCACACACTAACATATAGCTATTCTCCCCGTGAGCAATATGGCGCTCAATAAAGCTATAAACTCCCAGTCAGGCCTGACTCAGTTAAAGCTCAGTCTTTAAGTGAGGAATCTTCGCATGCAAGACGATCGGTGGTGCACATACAGGAACAATAATTTGTAATCCAATAATGGTTTATAGCAATAGAAGCAACTCCCCGGAGACTATATAACTCAGTTCTGCAACTAGTCTCCTGTCAGGATAGCAAGTATAACACGATGGGCCAAGGCAATCAATAGGCCTAACAAAAGTACTCGGTTATAGTTGTGAGCAGGTGCTCTCTCACCCCTCCGGACTCGATCCTAGTCCGGAACTCCCACCACTGTGTCTCCACACACACACAGGATCTGCAACAGCCGGATCTCTGGTCCAACTGACGTCCGTGAAGCAGGTAGATGTCAGATGCCGCACAGGCTCCGCAGCGAGGTGAAAGGCTCTCTGGAAGTGCGCAAGGCCCAGGCCTCGGGCCTTGCACTCGCAGCAGGTCCGCACAGGAAGTCCTCTTGCCAGCCGCGCGGTGTCCAAAGAGACTGGGCTTGGCCTCGCCCTCCCCTTTTATACCCCACCTAAAATGATAGGGGTGCTTTATTCCTCTTGCAATACTACACTGTGATGCACTTGTAGCACCCTCCAAGATAGGTGCTAGGATTAGGTAGATGTAGTGCTGGCTCACAGTGTTCAGTGGAGCTGTGTTTTTGTTGCTAGGTAAATGGCTGTAATTGTTGTGTTAGGTAAATTTAGTTGTGCGCACTGTAATCAGTGCAGTTGCATGTGATTAGTTAGGTCTGTTCAGTGCTTCAACTACTGCTGGTTTGATTGTTTCCTCTGGAACAGTGGTCTCCAAATTGTGGCACTGGGGCCAGATGTCCACCTTTGCTTTTGCCTATCCAGCCACTGGGACACTTTTGCTGCCACTGATACAAGGCACAAGGCTCATTTGGATGTACTTCTTCTATGGATCACAGGAGTGCAGCTCCTTTTGCACTCCTGTGACCCGTTTTCAGCAGAGAGTGGGCTGATGTCTGCTCTCTGCTGACGTCACAGAAGTCAGTTCAGGCACCACGTAATCACGACAATGGAAGTCAGGATCCGCCAGGTGCCTGGACCGACACCCAGCTCAGCGAGCCGCTGAGAGCCTGAGCCGGCCACTCCCCCGAGGAGGGGACAGAGCAGAGAGCTGAGACTGACAGTCAGCAGCTCTCTGCTGGGGAGCTGTGAGAACCGAGCGATCTACAGTGTTCGATCGATTGGTTCTCAGTACCGAGGCGCCGGGGGACAGATGCAGCATAAGACCGATGCTGCATCCACCCAGGTAAGTATAAAACTGCAAAAAAGCCCAAACCCATACTTCTCTTTAAACTGCTTCTACCAAGTCCACAGTTTGCCTTTGGACTTTTGCTTCAGCTTTTTTTTAGAAAGGAGCTTACTGTACATGTAGTATCCCACTTATTTCCCTTAACCCTATATCCCGGTTACTCCAAAAATAAAAACACCAAAATTAACACCTTAGACTGGTTAATAAGGCAAAGAGTGACTGTGATCATTTGCCAGGCTCGCAGGCAATCTGCTATGAAAAGAACCTGAGCAATTTCCAGCAGCTCCTTTGGGGGTAGCGCTACACACTCAAGGGAAAGCAAATGGTTTACCTAAATTGGATGGTATTAAAGCAGATTGACTAGTGCACAAATCAACATGAAAAAATATCATATTTTAAAATGATTGTAAACGATCACCTTGTAAAACATGTACAAAATGGGACAAAATTGCGCAAAGAGAATATAGTGCTCAAAAATGATACAATAAATAGTGTAGCGCTCAATATTATACTATATAATATTATACAAATATTAAACTATTGTATAGCATCAAAAATAATGAAAGATGATGATTCAAAATAAATAAGTGAACAGCCTACAGTAGTCCATCTTTAAATAGATAAATGGGAACAATCAATCAGGTGAAAAGTCTTTCTTGTGCAGTTGAAGGTGAAAAGTGCATTCAAAAAAATAGGTTGGCATCCTTACCGGATAGGATGGACACACATACCCTACAGCACGTGGGTCAAGCAGGCAATCGCGAGGGAATACCTCAACAGGATCCACCATATAGGAAGTGAAGTTGGAGAATGAGTTCCACCCGGTGATGAGCAAGGTGTTTTAGCATCAGAGATACGAAATCCAAGGTGTGCGATAAACGCCTCTGATGTAACAAAGTTCCATGGCAATAAACATGAAAAACAAATGACCGGACATAGTGTGACTTTGTATGGTATATTTATTCAAAAAAGAGGGGTTCACACTTACAAAAAATCCAGTAAAACAAGCTTGCATCTTAATGGTAGTATTCAACGATTCGACAAGCGTAATCCGACGCATTTCATCCTAATGGACATCATCTGGGGTGTGAGGGTCTGGATTCGCATCCGCTGTGTTCCAAATCCACTGTGAGCAGATGGGGAAAAGGATGTGACGCAATGCGACTCAAGCCTCATTCTGAGCCAGGAAGCGTCAACATAACACCATCGTGCCTTCCACATCTCGCTGCCATTTCCGGAAACCAGACTGAGAAAACCTAGAAAACCGTACGCTTCATACCTCATTTAGGATTAAAACTGGAGAAGCATGTGATCATAGAAAGAATTCACACACCCCTCCGGGAAACAATAAGTGCTGAGAATAAAACAAAGGGAATAAAAAAGCTAAGCCTCATTACAGGCTAAGAAAACCAAACAAGTAAAACATGTGCATATATAACAAGCAGACTGTAGGTCTGGAAATCATTGTACATATAAAATAAAGAATAAAAAAGGAGAATCAAGTTCCCGGTGAAATTTTTTTCACGATCTCATGCTTTCCAGCCTGGAGGAGAGATGTGGGGTCTTATTGACCCCGCATCTCTCCATAAAGAGGACCTGTCACACACCATTCCTATTACAAGGGATGTTTACATTCCTTGTAATAGGAATAAAAGTGATCAAAAAAAAAATGTAAATAAAGTGTAAAAAAAAAAAGTTAAATAAAAAAATTAAAAAAAAGTCAAACGCCCCTATCCCCGGTAGCTCGCGATCAGAAAGGGAACTCACACGTAAGTCCCGCCCACATATGTAAACGCCGTTCAAACCACATATGTGAGGTATCGCCGCGTGCGTTAGAGCGCGTGCAACAATTCTAGCACTAGTGTTGAAGTGGTTAAGCTAGTGCATTGTTGGTTCACTAACCTTCTCCTTCGATTTCCCATTCTAAATGTTTTTTTTCTTTGTCTGAATTTCTCACTTCCTGTTCCTCCTCAGTAAGCTTGCCCCCATTATCCAAGCCGTTCTGGCTGGGGGTTAGTCAGCGTGCTCGCCCCCTCCCTTGGGACTACATCCCTGCGGGGAGACGCTGTGAACGTTCACATCATCTCCCCGGGAGGGGACGAGCACGCTGACTAACCCCCAGCCAGAACGGCTTGGAAGATGGGGGCAAGCTTACTGAGGAGGAACAGGAAGTGAGAAATTCAGACAAAAAATAAAACGGAAATCTAAGGAAAAGGTAAGTGAACCAACAATTCACTAGCTTAAAGGAACCTATTTAGAAAGTAAAAAACAAACCTTTACAACCCCTTTAAGTTCAATGCTTCCGAGCATGCATCAAATTGTTTCCGTGCATGCGTAGTTTTTTCTCCGTCGTATGTATGTAAGGCAATCCTGGTATTTAATGCCCCTTTAAGACCCTTCTACTGTTTGTGAAATCTGACCACACCCACTATTTGATGTGATTTGGTGGGTGTGTGTGGGGGAGGAGCTTTAGGGGGTCGTGGTTGAGTTCCAGCACCTATTGTTTGAGAAAAAAAGCCCCGCATTAAACTGAGGTTTATAAATGTGTAGCCATTCAAAAATTTACCAAAAACCTTTAAATTTATTTTATCATTTATGTTTTAGGCCTCATTCACATGGGCATATCTATCTGTACACCTGTGCGAAAGGCCATCTTCACCCGCAGGGGATGCACGGGTGTTCCATGCAGGAAGCCTGTTCAAATCAATGGCGAGTCCACCGGCTGCACAGATCTCTCTAAGCGAATCCCATGCGAGTGAAGATAGCCATTTGCACAGCTGTACAAATAGGTACACCCATGTGAATGAGGCCTAATGCCGCGTACACACGATCGTTTTTCATGCCGTTAAAAATGCCATTTTTAAAAATGGCCATTAAAACCGATCGTGTGTATGCTCCAGAGCATTTTTAACGGCGTGAAAAACGGCCATTAAAAATTTTGAACATGCTCTATTTTTTCACGTCGTTTTTCATGTCGTTTTTTTTAACGACGTGAAAAACGATAGTGTGTATGCTTTGACGAGGTGAAAAAAAACGCGCATGCTCAGAATCAAGTATGAGACGGGAGCGCACGTTTTGGTAAAACTAGCGTTTGTAATGGAGATAGCACATTCGTCACGCTGTAACGGACTGAAAAGCAGGAGGCTGAAAGCGCGAATTGTCGCTCAACAAACTTTACTAACATGAAGGGTGGCACCATCCGAACGGAACTTCCCCTTTATAGTGCCGTCGTACGTGTTGTACGTCACTGCGCTTTGCTCGAGCGTTAACCTGTTAAACAGGGGCTGAAAAATTGGGCCTTAGCCACTGGTGGCGGTGCCCAGAACCAAAAATTTTCTTACAAGCTATCAGCATGATCATTGAGGAGGAAGAGGATAGTCACTCAGCATAACAGGATAGTCACTCAGCATCAGCATAGGCAGTCTTGAAGGGATCTGACATTTCAAAAAAAATTATTCCGTTACATCAGCATCAGGTGCTTGGTAGCTGGTGGTGATCCAAGACTGATTCATTTTTATGAAGGTCAGTCGATCGACCAAGTCGGTGGACAGGCACACCCTGTGATCGGTTACAAAGCCTCTAGCAGCACTGAATGTGCGTTCCGAAAGAATGCTGGATGCAGGACGGGCCAGTAGCTCAATTGCATACTCTGCAAGCTCTGGCCAGTGATCCATCCTCAAGACCCAGTAACCCAGAGGATTTTCGGTGGGAAAGGTGTCCAAGTCTGATCTTGCCCCTAGGTATTCCTGCACCATGTAAACCAGACGCTGGCGATGGTTGCTGGAACCGATCATACCTTGGGGCTGGGTACTAAAAAATTGTCTGAAGGCATCGGTCAGACGGCCACATTCTCCACCGCTCCTTCTTTGACTGCCTGAAGCCTCAGCAACACGTTGTCCAGGACCAGGAATTTGTAACCTCCCAGTCTCTGGGAACGCATTGCACAGACCTTTCTGCAAGGCCTCCCGAAGATGCTTCATCCTCTGCTCCCTCTACGACGGCAAGATAAGGTCCGCAACCTTACCCTTGTAACGTGGATCAAGGAGGGTTGCCAGCCAGTAATGATCCCTCTCCTTGATCGCACGAATACGAGGATCCTTCCGCAGGCTTTGCAGGATCAGGGAGGCCATGCAGCGTAGGTTTGCTGAGGCATTCGGTGCGGAGTCCTCTGGGTCACTGAGGATGACATGATCCACAGCCACCACCTCCCAGCCATGTACAAGTCCACGGGTGTCTTTGGACTGTAATTGATCCCTTGAAGACTGCTGCTGATGCTGAGTGCTAGTCTCCACCTCCATGCTGACACAATCCTCCTCCTCCTCCTCCTCCTCCTCCTCTTTCTGTGTGATAGTCGGGCCAGCAGGAACACTGTCTGGATAAAGGGGGCCTTGAGAGGTAAGGAAGTCCTCCTCTTCCTGCCTCTGTTCTGCCTCAAGTGCCCTGTCCATTATTCCACGCAGCGTGTGCTCCAACAGGTGGACAAGAAGGACAGTGTCACTGATGCATGCACTGTCACTGCTCACCATCCTCGTGGCCTCCTCAAATGGTGCCAGGACAGTGCATGCATCCCTGATCATGGCCCACTGGCGTGGGGAAAAAATCCAAGCTCCCCTGACCCTGTCCTGGTGCCATATTGCAACAGATACTCATTGATGGTCCTCTGCTGCGTGTGCAGCCGCTGCAGCATGGCCAACGTAGAGTTCCACCTGGTGGGCATGTCACAGATTAGGCAGTTCTTGGGCAGGTTGTAATCCTTTTGCAGGTCAGCCAGCATTATATGACCGGCGGAAATGCCCACAGAGTTTCCTGGCCTGCTTCAGGACCTCCTGTAAGCCCAGGTACCTGCCCAAGAACCGCTGCACCACCAAGTTAAGGACATGAGCCAAACAGGGCACATGGGTCAGTTGTCCCTGTCGGAGGGCCGAGAGGAGGTTGGTGCCATTGTCGCAAACCACCTTTCCTGGCTTAAGCTGGCGTGGCGTCAACCACCTCTGAGCCTGCCCCTGCAGAGCTGACAGAATCTCTGCCCCAGTGTGGCTCCTGTCCCCCAAGCACACCAGCTCAAGCACCGCATGGCATCTTTTTGCCTGCGTACTTGCGTAGCCCCTTGAATGCCTACGGAGCACCGGTGGTTCCGAGGACCAAGCACAGGTAGAGGCCATGGAGGAAGAAGAAGAGGGGGTGGAGGGCAGAGGTGTGTCAGAATCACTAGTAGTAACATTTTGGAGGCGTGGTGGCAGAACAACCTCCAACACTACTGCACCTTGCCCTGTATCCTTCCCAGCTGCCAGCAGAGTCACCCAATGCGCTGTGAAAGATAGGAAACGTCCCTGTCCATGCCTGCTGGACCATGAGTCAGCGGTAATATGCACCTTACCGCTGACCGCCCTGTCCAGCGAGGCCAAGAGATTGCCTTCCACATGCCGGTAGAGATCCGGAATCGCTTTCCATGAGAAAAAGTGGTGTTTGGGAACCTGCCACTGAGGAACCGCACATTCCACAAACTCAAGGAAGGGGGCAGAGTCTACCAACTGAAAAGGCAGCAGTTGAAGTGCTAGCAATTTAGCCAAGCTAGCATTAAACCGCTGGGCATGTGGATGACTGGGAGCGAACTTCTTTCGGCGGTGCAGCAGCTGAGGCAGGGAAATTTGCCTGGTACAATCGCAGATTGCCCGCAAGTACTTGGCTGTGACACACCTAATTCTACACCTTCATTCCTCTCAGTGCAGGTTTCAGAGAGGACTGAAGGTATAGTGGGGTTGGAGATCCCAGCTGATGAGGAGCAAGGAGAGTTCCGCTTTGTTCTTTGGTGTAGGTCTTTTAGGTAGGCTTGCCAACGAACTGCATGGCAGGTCGACATATGTCTGGTCAAGCACGTGGTGCCCAAGCGGCTGATGTTTTGGCCACGCGAGATACGCTTTAGACATATGTTGCAAATGGCAACGGTGCAATCTGCTGCACACGTCTGAAAAAAGGCCCACACCAAAGAACTTTTGGAATAACGCGCAGAGACAGTACCGCCCTGCACATGCTGAGCTCTGCGGTGTGAGGCAGTCGGTGTGCTGCCCTTAAGCTGGCCCCTGGAGGGCATCCTGCCTCGTTGGAGATGTGTCTCCTCCTCCTCTCTCTTATCAGGCACCCACGTGGAGTCAGTGACCTCATCATCCCCTCCCTCTTCATCACTGGAGCAAATCTGGCAGTATGCTGCAGCTGGGGGAACATGACTGCCAGATAGCTGTCCTTGTTGGGCACCCCCTACCTCTGGGCTCACGTTACTACCCCCTCTCTCTGGGCTCACGTTACTGCCTTCCTCTAGCTGGGTTCCATCATCGAAGCCTTTAAAACGCTGGGCATCCTCCTGGAGCATGTACCCAAACAGTTCGGGGGACTCTTCAGGAGGACATGGTGGGGCTAGGGAAGGAGTGACTGATGCCATTGAGCCGAGGGAAGAGGCCGCTTTGGCAGCTGCTTTGCCAGACAAAGTACCCTGAGCGTGGGTGAGAAATGATGAGGGGGATGAGGACGGCTTGGTCATCCACTCTACCAAGTCTTGGGCATGTTGCGGCTCAACATGGCCAGCTCCTGAAAATAAGGACAAGCATGTCCCACGGCCACGTGATGATGAGGATGCACTGTGTCCATGACCAGCACTGTTGCCTCTAGACACAGAGCCTGCTTGCCCTCTTTTATTGCCTCGTGACTGTCTGCCTCTCCTTGTTTGCCTTTCAGACATAATAATGGCCTGTAGTGAGATGTAGCTGCACAAAGGTGGGATGTATATATATATTATATATATATATATATATATATATATATATATATATATATATATATATATATATATCTCTGTACTGATAATGCAGCTATCAGAATCAACTGCCTGCTGTGGTATTAGTATGAGAAAAGCAGCAATTGTCTTCAGTTAGTTTTAGGTGAACACTGTGCAGAGAACACAGCACACTAACTGAAAATACTTGCAGCTCTCTGCCTGTGGTTTTATTATGAGAACACCACAAATTGTATTCAGGTTCCTTTAAGTGAACACTGTGCAAAGGACAGAAGTGCACTACATGAAATGAATGCAGCTCCCTGCCTGTGGTTTTATTATGAGAACACCACCACACAGTACACTAAGTGAAACACTGACTGCAGCTAGCACAATCACCTGCCTGCCTGTCACAGTATAGAGAATAACAGGAACGGATCTAGCTAAACTGAATACAGTGTATAAATATATATACAACACCTAGGATGCATATGTAGCGCCCTCCCCAATTTAGGGGGCGCTATGTTCAAATTTAGGGGTTAGTCTGAGCCGATAGTTGGGCTCAGACTGTTATTTTCCTAAAAACTTGCTTCTGCTCTGGTATGATATTGCCTGGCTGCAGTGTTCCCTGTTGCCTGTAGGTGGCATTGTCATCTCTGGCTCAGGTAGAACCACAGGGAGTATCGCAACACCATTGGGTGTCCTCTCTCGGCAGCTGTGCAGTGGGTGTGGTCAACCCGCTGTGCATGCTGGGAGAGGATACTTAAGGGGCAGACGCCATAGTTCGGGGAGCAGTTCGCGCCTCCCGGCCCTCCAGGCCTGGGGCATGTGTGTATACCAGTCCCAGGCACATTTACACTGAGGCTGTAAGTAGGCCCAGCACCTTTAGCTGAGGCCTACACCCGAAGAGGAGTCCCAGGGTACCCAAGTGAGGGGTGACCCACTCTGAAGGAGAGGAAACCAGGGGAGGATCGTTCCCAAGGGGATCAGTGAAGAAGTCACTGTCTCGGGAGAGGCCTGGTTACCTGTCAGAGGGAAGGATTCCTACCCGCCAAAAGCCTGGTAATGTGCCCATTGGCACCTAAGGACTAACTATTACTAGGCTGGAAGTTCGGGACTTGAAGATTCTGTGGCAGAGGATCTCCTGATCATATCCCAGGGAAATCACAAGTATTTGTTTCGTGCTCCACACCGGTTTCTAGGACCGCTCTTAAAGGGACTATCCGGGTGAGCAAAACCCACTCAGGCTTGAGTGGCGACGTGTGTTGCTTAAGTGTTGCGTGCCTGAACCTTCCCCTTCTTGTCGTTTCTACTCTCTCTCTTCCAAGTTTTGCCTCAAGAAAAGAATAAAACCTTGCTGCTTAGGTTTTACACCTGTGTGGACATTGGCTTTATTACAAAAGGTACTTCCGCCTAGACAATGGAGACCAGGGGTCCACTCTGAGGAGGTAACTCGCCGCAAGGCCCAAAAAAATCTAACACCGCTCACCTCTCCATACCTGGAGTTGGACAACGGGCAAGTAGCAGGTGTGCCTTACTGCTAAAAATGGATGTAGCGGAAGGGTCTGTGTGCTACACATATATATCCTCTACACACTGTAACTGCAGCTAACTGACTCTATCTAACTCAATATAAATGACACCATCTCTCTCTCTGTGTAAGCTCTCTCTTTAACCAATGCCAACACACTACACAAGGCAGCCAAGCTGGCGGCCTTATATAGTGTGGGGTGTGTACCTACTCCTCTGAGCCATGATTGGCCAAAGCCACCCTGGCTTTGGCCGAATTTGGCTCTCCGTTCTTACCGCGCTGTGATTGGCCAAGGCACGCGGGTGACAGTGCATGCTTGGCCAATCATCAGCCGGAAATGCAGTGCGATGCCGCAGTGAGTTATGGGCCGTGACGCGCCACTCGAATTTGGCGCAAACGGCCCATAATGTTCGCAATTCGGCGAACAGCCGAACAGACGATGTTCGAGTCGAACATGGGTTCGACTCGAGCAAGAAGCTCATCCCTACTGATAATATGAGGCCTGACCATGAGGCCTACACTCATACAATTCTGTTAGTGTATATGGAGCAATAAATAGAATATGGGAGGGTGAAAAGCCTTGTCAGCATAGGCGTGCGCACAGGGTGTGCCAGGTGTGCCCAGGCACACCCTGTACAGAACAGATTCCCCCTACTGACCTGGCTCCCCCTCCTTCCCCCTACAGCTCTTTCGGCTTCACTCCTCTCCCACCGGTTGTTGCTGTGGATGTGATGTTTTAGGATGAGTGGGGGAAGGGGCCAGTAAATATGCCATTTACTGGCCCCTTCCCTTTCTGAATGAACATCGCGAGTGATCGGTAAAGTGTGTTTGAGCTTTGGGGTGCACATCCTAATGCCAAAGGCTGCGCACACCTATGCTTGTCAGGTTTTGATTGCTTCTGTCAGGACAGGAAATAATGGGAAATCACTACAACCGGGACACAAATAAATACACTGCTGTCTATTTCCCTTCTATTTGTCCTCATCAGGAGAGAAAGTGATACAATAGTAATCAGAAAAAAAAACAGAAGGGGGGATCTGTTCCAGTGACTACTGTCCCTTTGATGTAAGAGATTTCGTCTTACTTCCTGAGCTTTCTCTGAGACAGGAAGTAATAATTCATCTCCCTAAGGGGCATGACCAGGGCTTTTTTAATCAGGAATGTGGGGGGAACCCAGTTCCAGCACTGAATGTATGTAATGACAATGGGTGCTGGGGGGGTCTATTGTTGCAAGGGTGGATCTATTGTGGGAGGAATATATTGTAGTGGTAAAAAAAAGTCCTTGTGGATTTAATTAACCTTTTTTGGGGGGGGTTAATTCTCCTTTAAGGGGGTGTGGCAGGGGCGTGTCCTATGCCTACATACATTTGTTAGTAGGTGTCCCTCATTTCCATCTCAAAATGTTGGGAGGTATGCAACTGTCCCTGGTTTTGAGGGACTGCCCCTGATTTGGAGCAATGTCCCTCTGTCCCTCTTCCCCCTCATTTGTCCCTCATTTTGGCCTCATCCATATAGTTGTATATAAAATGCACTTTTTATCTTTCAAAAAGTGTTTCCCAGTGCTAAACCTTTCATCCAATTTCTAAATTTCTGCATTTGTACATTTTAAAAGCCAATATAAAGGAATAGTAGTGGGAAAAAAAAGTCCTTGTGTATTTAATTAACCTTTTTTTGTTAATTCTCCTTTAACCCCTTCCTTACTGGGCACATATACCCCCTTCCTGCCCAGGCGAAATTTCAGCTTTCAGCACTGTCACGCTTTGAATGACAATTGCGCGGTCGTGCGACGTGGCTCCCAAACAAAATTGACGTCCTTTTTTTCGCACAAATAGAGCTTTCTTTTGGTGGTATTTGATCACCTCGGCGGTTTTTATTTTTTGCGCTATAAACAAAAATAGAGCGACAATTTTGAAAAAAAAGCAATATTTTTTGATTTTTGCTATAATAAATATCCCAATTTTTTTTTTTTTATATTTTTTTCCTCAGTTTAGGCCGATACGTATTCTTCTACATATTTTTGGTAAAAAAAAATCGCAATCAGCGTTTATTGATTGGTTTGCGCAAAAGTTATAGCGTTTACAAAATAGGGGGATAGTTTTATGGCATTTTTATATATATTTTTTTTTTATTAGTAATGGCGGCGATCAGTGATTTTTTTTGTGACTGCGACATTATGGCGGACACATCGGACACTTTTGACACTAATTTGGGACCATTCATATTTATACAGCGAACAGTGCTATAAATATGCACTGATTACTGTATACATGTGACTGGCAGGGAAGGGGTTAACACTAGGGGCGCTGAAGGGGTTAAATGTGTTCCCTGGGAGTGATTGTTACTGTGGGGGGAGTGGACTGACTGGGGGAGGTGACCGATCTGTGTCCCTATGTACAAGGGACACAGCATCGGTCTCCTCTCCCTGACAGGACATGGATCTGTGTGTTTACACACACAGATCCATGTCCTTGTCTCTGTAACCGCCGATCGGGGGTGCCTGGCGGACATCGCGGCCGCCAGGCACGCGCATCGGCATTGCAGTGAAGCGCCGGGCACGTGCGCGCGCCGCCGCCGGCGCTCGCGCGCCCCCAGTGGCCAAATAGCGGAGGCCGTATAATAACGGCCTCCCGGCATTTGACAACCACCTTGCGGCCGTATATTCTCGTACGGCGGGCGAGAGATGGTTAAGGAGGTGTGGAAGGGGGCATGTCCTATATCTACATAAGTTTGTTAGTAGGTGTCCCTCATTCCCATCTCAAATTGTTGGGAGGTATGCCTACTGATGAGGGAGAAGTCTATTGTTGCTGGCTGGTTGAGGGTCTATTATTGCTCATGGGGGTCTATTGTTGTTGGGGGGGCATTTGTTGCAGGGGGGGTCTGTTGTTGCTGAAGGAGTCTATTGTTGCTGGCTGCAGGGGATCTGATTTACTGCTTTTCCTATGTAGCGGGGTGTTCCCCTTTAATGCAGAGAGGCAAGAAGTTCCAGGTGAGAGGTGAGTCGGGAGGAAGTAGAGAAGAGACATTACTGGAAGTGAAAGCAGAGGAGAGAGACTACATTACCCAGAACCCCATTCGGCAATGTTTCCACCCCAGAGACTCATGGGAGGGGTTATATAAGGAGGAGGCGAGGCTGGGCTCGGCCTCTTTGGGACACGAGACTTCAGTGACTGATCCTCCTGTGCGGATGTGTCGGAGTGCAAGGCCTGAAGCCTGAGGCCTTACGCAGCACCAAAGAGCCTTCCACCCCACTGCGAGCCTGGGTGGCATCTGACTTCGCTTGTCTACAACCTTGGCTGGATCGGGGACCCGATCGCTGGAGACACTGTGTGTGTGTGTGTGACACAGTCGGTGGAAGTTCCCGGACTGGGACCACGTCCAGATGGGTGAGAGGGCGTATGCCCAGACCATATACTGTTGTTGCTAATGTGCCTATAGACTGCCGTGGCCCACAAGTTATTTCTGATACTCTCACGGGAGAACCTTATCAGAGCTGAACTCAGAGTTCACATAGCAAAGTGTTTATTTCATCTCTACCTTCCCATTGGATTACAAATGGTATTCTGTTAATGTGCACCACCTTTAAAGACTTGCCGGTGAAGAAAACCATCATCCCCTATAGACTGAGTTGTAGATATCTGAGCCAGGCCTGGCCAGCTAGTTAGTTCATTTGGTTACTGCGTCACAGGACGCCTAGTTAACGGTCACCCACGCGGCGCACCTTTACTGTTCATTTTAAATGCATAATGTGTTATTGCTGCAGGGTTCTGCAATTTATTACCTGTGAACTGTTACCACTATTAACTTTTCTTATCAAAAGCTTAAAGTAAATTCGATACCCTTTTCATTATTGTCTTGGTGTCTGGGTTTACTCATACAGTATAAGAAAATATATATTGCTGCCAATACTAACTGTGCCAGTAGGGGGTCGAGTATATTGCCGGGGGTTGGCGGAGCTGTTTTCAGGGCCCAAACTAAACTTGCGGCCTTCTTAGTTGAAGGTTTCGCTACACATGGGGGCTCGTCCGGGATACTGATACAGCAGGTGAACGCCAGAAGTGCCGGCATGGACCCCATCAAAGTAGTCCAATGGTGCGAAGCAGAAGGGACACGCTCAGAAGTGAGCGTGGCCATTGAACTTCCAGGGAGTGACTGGAGAGAGAAACGAATTAAAGAGGTGGTACAAACATTGTCCCCGGATAGAAAGGCTTACGTGGTCGCAGTGAGACCAGACCCAAGGACCAACTGCACCTATGCACTGATAGAGTGGGGACAGGATGTCCCTGAAAACGTCCACGGTGCCAGTATAAAATTGTCCGAAAAGACTGAGTTCCACCTGACACATCCCAGTCAGAAGCAGTTAGAACCCTTGGACAGGAAAGCAGGGGCTGCTGTTAAATCGCAGGCAGAACAACAGCTGGTTGATCTGAAACGACAGTACTGTGACATACAAGAGAGGTTTCAGGAGACTTCCAGTATGATAGCTGAACGCATTAATGAGTTGCGTGTCGCTTCTGAGGATCAGAAAGATGGTCAGATAACGCCCCAAACCTGGGAAGGTACTGAAGAAACGAGCTCAGGGCCGCCTGCAGGAAGTAACCATCCGGAAGGATTTCCGCATTGACGGCCAGATAGGAGAAAGAGGGCAGAAGGACAAACTGTCTTATACCAGCCTCCTACACCAAATAGAGCTGGGGCTACAGAAAGGGTATCAGGACTCTGACATTAAAGAAGCTGTAATCCATGCCATCAGCCCAGGTTCAAGTATTAGGGGCATGTTGGAGAGGAAGAGTGGATTGACCCTGAACCAGCTAAAGAGGATACTGAAAAGCTACTATGAGGAGGAAGATGCCGCTGAGTTATTTCATTGATTGATAAATATAACCCAGGATAGTAGAGAGACTCCTCAGAACTTCCTATTCCGGGCCATTGAGCTCAAGGACCGCCTGTTGTCCACATCCAAGGAAGAAGGGACTGGGGAGCATTTTGGAGCCGAGCTAGTCCAAAAGAAATTCCAGAGATCTGTGACTACGGGATTGAGGAGTGACTATATCAAGCTACAACTGAAGCAGCATTTGGAAGACCCCTCAACTCCGGATGAGGTCCTCATTGAGAAAGTGAATGAAGCAGATAAGATGGAGATTGAGAGGGACCAAAAGCAGAGGAAACTTCAACCTCCTAGCACCACAAGTGCCAAAGTACAGCAGATAGATGTCCCTTCAGACACACGGGAACTCAGTGTACTGGTGGCAAGCACAACCGACAGAGATCCAGAGTTTGGGGTCCTGAAGACTCAGATGTCCAAAATAATGGAGATGGTGACCGAGTCACTGGATGTCAAGTCTGAGATAGACACACTGAAGGTGCAAGTGTCCCAGCTGGTGGAGATGATGAACAAATTGATGGCGGAAAGTACTGGATCGTCCGCCCAAAAGCCCACGAAGCAAGGCATCTGTCAAAACTGTGGAGGTGTAGGCCACTACCAGCGAGAATGTCCAAGTCCAAGAATGGAGAGAAGATCCGGGCCTTCAAAAATAACTTTCCCTGAACCTGCGAGGGAACGGTGGAGGACACCTGCAGTTTATGCTGTCTCAGTGAACAACGCCTATCAGCCTTCCAAACAACGCCAGAAACGGCATTCCCAGCGCCGGAAGCTGAAGAGAGCACAAGTTCAAGTATGCCAGCCTGCTGTTACAGGCGTTTCCAAAAGGACTGCTACCCAATTGGTAGGTCCTCTGCCTGTAGTGCCTGTTCTGATCGAAGGGATCTATACCAGAGCCATCCTTGATACAGGTGCTCAGGTTACCCTAATGACCAGAGACTTTTACAAGAAGTACCTATCATACCTGCCCCTGGAAGAGATGGGAGACACCAAGATTCAGGGTATCCAATCAGAAGAGTACTCTTGTGATGGATGTGTGCGGATCAAGTTGTCGTGTGATCCATTGAGGGCTGGGGAGCCCCAGGACTTTGAGACACTGGCCATTGTCTGTCCCTGGCTGCCAGGGCCCTCAAGAAGCTCTCTCATCGTCGGGACCAATACCGATCTGGTGAAACGGCTTTTAGCCCCTGCTGTCCCCAGATGTGATCCCTTACCCTCACTGCCAGAAGAAGGATCCACAGCAGTAGTGGAAGAAACCAATCTGCAGGAGGCAGAAGTAATCAAAGAGGCTAGTGAGCCTACCATGTCTGAGCCAGTGGAACAGAAAAAGCGAAGAGTTAAGTATCCTCTCAAGAGACCGACTTGTGAAGTGATGGGTGAGAGCACCGAAGAAGTCATCCTCACCCCTCAAGGGTCGCCAAGAGAGCCTGACCTTCTCACCACATATTTGGTGGAGGGCAACCCCAGCTCACTTCCTGGCACAGTTAGACAGGTCACCCCCACTGAAGTGACCTGTGGACAGGACAGCTCCCCATCATATGATGATTGGTGGGAGGCTCCTCTGTCAATCCTATGCAACCGCATTGAAGCTAAAATGTTTTGCAGATCTAAAAATGTTAGATGTCTTTGGGGACCAAAGATTCAAAGTGGGGGGAGTGTGTAGCGGGGTGTTCCCCTTTAATGCAGAGAGACAAGAAGTTCCAGGTGAGAGGTGAGTCGGGAGGAAGTAGAGAAGAGACATTACTGGAAGTGAAAGCAGAGGAGAGAGACTACATTACCCAGAACCCCATTTGGCAATGTTTCTACCCCAGAGACTCATGGGAGGGGTTATATAAGGAGGAGGCGAGGCTGGGCTCGGCCTCTTTGGGACACGAAACTTCAGTGACTGATCCTCCTGTGCGGATGTGTCGGAGTGCAAGGCCTGAAGCCTGAGGCCTTACGCAGCACCAAAGAGCCTTCCACCCCACTGCGAGCCTGGGTGGCATCTGACTTCGCTTGTCTACAACCTTGGCTGGATCGGGGACCCGATCGCTGGAGACACTGTGTGTGTGTGTGACACAGTCGGTGGAAGTTCCCGGACTGGGACCGCGTCCGGATGGGTGAGAGGGCGTATGCCCAGACCATATACTGTTGTTGCTAATGTGCCTATAGACTGCCGTGGCCCACAAGTTATTTCTGATACTCTCACCGGAGAACCTTATCAGAGCTGAACTCAGAGTTCACATAGCAAAGTGTTTATTTCATCTCTACCTTCCCATTGGATTACAAATGGTATTCTGTTAATGTGCACCACCTTTAAAGACTTGCCGGTGAAGAAAACCATCATCCCCTATAGACTGAGTTGTAGATATCTGAGCCAGGCCTGGCCAGCTAGTTAGTTCATTTGGTTACT
This sequence comes from Rana muscosa, assembly GCA_029206835.1. Classification (NCBI taxonomy): domain Eukaryota; kingdom Metazoa; phylum Chordata; class Amphibia; order Anura; family Ranidae; genus Rana; species Rana muscosa. Next base: position 483,689,057 of record CM055122.1, read on the forward strand.
GCGTCACAGGATGCCTAGTTAACGGTCGCCCACGCGGCGCACCTTTACTGTTCATTTTAAATGCATAATGTGTTATTGCTGCAGGGCTCTGCAATTTATTACCTGTGAACTGTTGCCACTATTAACTTTTCTTATCAAAAGCTTAAAGTAAATTCGATACCCTTTTCATTATTGTCTTGGTGTCTGGGTTTACTCATACAGTATAAGAAAATATATATTGCTGCCAATGCTAACTGTGCCAGTAGGGGGTCGAGTATATTGCCGGGGGTTGGCGGAGCTGTTTTTAGGGCCCAAACTAAACTTGCGGCCTTCTTAGTTGAAGGTATCGCTACACCTACAAATGCTATACAAAAGACTTAGCACCACAAATGATAGTGGGCTCTGTATTGGGGGGTGGGTAGTGGGTGGAATCTATGGATGGTGACTCAGAAAAGGGGTGACTCAGAAAGAGGGAGTACTTGCACCTATTCTCGGAGAAAAAAAAGCCCTGTTCACAGCCTATGGAAATATAACAGCGAATTTAGGTATTTCCCACTCTCCACTTTCAGCCTGAACTCTAGACACAAAAACTTTTCTTTAAATATATTACTCAATAGCCAGCATAGGCGTGCACACACCCTAATCACCCTGTGCAGCACAGATTTGCCCTACTGCCTTGGCCACCCAATTTCCCCTGCAGCGCTGCTGGCTTTCCTCCTCTCCCGCCCCGGCTGTTGCTGCGGGGATGTTTTAGGATGAATGAGGGAAGGGGCTGTGAAATATGTAAATTTTCGGTCCCTTCCCTTTCTGAATGAACATCATGAGTGATCGGTAGGGTATGTTTGAACTTTGGGGTGCACACCCTAATGCAATAAGCTGCGCACACCTATGATAGCCAGAATGGATTTAAATCCCCTTTGTGTGCACCAAATTAACCCAGATATTACATTATAAATGTAGTTCTGACCAGCGGTGAAGTGTGGGTTGTCAGCGCCTGGGGCAAGGCACGTAATTTGCACTCCCTAACCCATGGACTTCCCTATTCTCAGCTGGCTCTGGTCTGGTCTACTTTAATCCCTTCCCACTGGTGGGTATTGGGGGAGTTAATTAAACCCTTTGTGCTGCATTAGTGGCCACTGGCAGTATTTTTTAACCCCTTCATAAAGGCCACTAATGCAGCACAAAGGAGTTAAATAACCGTCACTGGCCACTAATACATCAGTGACCAGTGGCAGAACATTAACCCCTTCTTGAGGCACTTTACTGGCTAACAACATTGTTATCCGGGAATTAACCAGTCAAGTTCACAGGAAAGAGAGATGTGGGGGGTGAGAGAGTGGGGTGAGAGAGAGGAGGAGTAAGAGACAAGGGGGGGTGAGAGAGTGGTGGGCTGAGAGAGGGTGTGAAGGAAAGGGAGGGGGTAGAGAAGGGGAGAGAGAAAGAGAGGGGGCTGAGAGAGAGAGAGAGGGGGAGTGAGAGAGAGGGGAGGTGAGAGAGAGTGAGAGAGAAATGGGTGAGCTGAGAGAGAGGGGGAGTGAGAGAGAAAGGGGTGGGCTGAGAAAGAGAGGGGGGCTGCGAGAGGGGAACTGAAAGAGAGGGGGTGGGAGAGATGGAGGGGGTGAGAGAGAGAAGGGCTGAGAGGGAGGGAGGGTAAGAGAGAGGGGGGCTGAGAGAGAGAAGGGGCCTAAAAAAGAAAGTGGGGTGAGAGAGAGAGAGGGGCTGAGAGAGGGAGGGGGTGAGGGAGACAGGGGGGCTTAGAGAGAGGGGGTGAGAGGGAGGGGATAAGAGAGAGAGGGGGCTGAGAGAGAGAGAGAGGGGGCTTAGAGAGGGGACATAGGGGAGAGACCCCTAGCCTCATCCCTATCTGTAGTCCCTGCTCTGCCCCCCTGTCCTAGTCTCTTTAATGTGTTGCATAGTTAGGGTGTGCCCCCCAAGTATTTTTTTTCCTAGTCTCTGTATGCAGGTAGGTCTATGAATGATGCCAGTCTCCCTCTTGACCTGGGAGTGCTCTGCTCCTTCCAGCGACTCCCTGGCAGCCTGTGCCTCCTGCCCATCCTTGTCTTCTGGGCCCCTAGTCAGCCTATTCTCTGGGCCTATTCTCCAGGGTCAAGGAGGTGGTGAAGCTCTTCTCTCTCCTGGGTTCTCAGGCCTTTCTGTTCACCTTCCCCATGGCCTCCACCTGCAGGGCCGCCCATTCACTCGCCATGTGGAGATAAATGCCCACACCCCAAGGACGGCACTGTTTACTGCCACAATCCCGCCACTACCGAACCTGGACTCTTCATGACAACAAGGGGCTTTTTCACCTGCGTTAAAGATGGCCCTGGGACCCAGCCCACTCGGGGCAGCGCACCTCTAAATTTTGCACCCGGGGCAAATGATCCGGCTGCCCCAAAGTACCCTCCATCTATCACTTTGACTTCTTTCTCATGTGGCCGGGTAAATTGTGGCAGACATGTCCTGGACCAGTGCTAAATCTCTCAGAATTGATGCTTTCTCTACCTGATCTTGAAATATGCCTGAGGGACTTTTTCAGAATGTCTCCTGGTGTCATTGTTTTCTCCTTTACCCTGTCTTTATTATTTTCATGAGACCTTTTCCTTGCAGATGTCTCAGGCTGCAGAGTTCTTCCTCTGACTGCTTGTTTGAGAGGACAGAGGAGGAGGAGGTCAGATAGAAAAGCATAAAATTCCAATGCCCTGAGCCAAAAGACACAAAGAGAAGAGCTGAATGCGAAAGCATCTCATTGCAAGTGGGTCCCTGATATGGATATGTGATATGTGTCTCCCTTGTATTCCTCAGCAGTGTGTATGTGCATGGTCCTCCATTTGGACATTGTTTTATGTATTCTCTGTGCCTGGTTACTTTGTGGACAAAATATAAAATAACACACCTGGCTCTCCTTTAGAGATTTAGGCTCCATTCATATTAGCATGTCTCCAAAGACGTACAATTTCCAGTGCAACCTTGGAGTGTGACTTTGATGTGACTTCTAGTGTGACTTTTATCCAACTTTACATTCTCTGGACCAAAGTTGCATCAAAAGTTGCATCAAAGTAGTGCAGGCACCTTTTCAAAATCACTGTGACTTTATGTCGCACCGATCTGAACGGCTACCATTGCAAACAATGAGCTGTGCTTTGTCAAACCACTTGCTATGTCAAAGTCGCATGACAAGTTGCACAAGTGTGAATGGGTCCTTATTGCTCTCTCCAGTGGCTGAACAGAATTCATCTTTCTGGTGGCTTATTATTCACCCTTTCCTTACTAGCAGGTCCCTGTTGCTTGGGCACCATTAACCCCTTTCCCTTGGCCACATACTGTATATGAGTTATGTGGTTGGCTGGCAAGAGGTTAATCCTATTGTATTAATATGTAATATGGTAGAGATGCTTTCCACAATTTCCTGATGATGCAAACTGATCGATCTGGAAAACACATGGAGCATCACTTCTACCCCATTGTGAGAATCAGTGCTTACTCAATTGAAATAATCCTCATAGTCAGGAATACATGGACTATGCTGGCTGGTGGAGTGTTAAGGCCCATACACACAATCAGACTTTTTGACAACAACAGTCCGAAAGACGTGTTTTATTGGACAATCCGACCGTGTGTATGCTCCATCGGACAATTGTTTTCGGTTTTTCAACGGACACATATTCACTGTGAATGCTCTCAAACTTTCTGGCAACAAATGTCCGATGGAGGATAATCCTATCGTGTGTACACAAGTCCATCGGGCTAAAGTCCAAAGTACAAACACGCATGCTCAGAACCAATGCTAAAGATCAGACAACAATAGCAGAAGTTGCCCAAAGGGTGACGGTAAAGAGCTGAAAAACCACGTGATTTGGTGAAAGATGGCAGAAAATGTTCTGCTGTGTGTATGCAGAACAAGTTTACGGCCAACGCCCATTCGGACAAAAATCCACGGAAAAGTCAGATGGAAGTCCGATCGTGTGTATGAGGCTTAAGAGGGTATTTTCCTGTAGAATTATTGATAACTAACAGTATTGATTGTAATCTGGAAACATACAGAATTTAATTGCAGTGTTTTTTTTACGTTTTTATAGATGTTGTAATAAAAAGGACCTTTTAAAGAACAAAATATCGTTGTTTAGGTTATTTATCAATTGGTGATACTTGAAAAGACCCAACATCCACTTTCATTTTTCTCATAAAAGCATATCTTAGGCTCCTTTCATCGATGCAGGTGTGACAGAGCGCGCATGCACACATTTTGAGCAGCCCTACCTGTGAGAAACAAAAAAGACATGCTCTTTTTTGAAAATCGCTCTGCACCAAAACTTTGTTACCATGCATTTTGCCTCAAATACCTCCAGCCGCTGAGGGGAACCCAGAGGCACAAGTCCCTTCAGCTTCAGATGCATCTTCTGCTGAAGAAGAGGATACCCAGTATGATGGATTCGACTTTGCCTTAGTCCAATCTTTTGTGAAGGAGATTAGGCAGGCCCTGCTGTGGGAAGATGTGGCGGAAGAACCGCAGAAAAAGCAAAGGAAGTACTTTGCAAACATGAGGAGGGAGGCAGTGAATTTTCCCTTCATGGAAGAGATCCAGGAGGTGATCTATGATGAGTTGAAGCAATCAGATAAAAGGATTGCATTCAAGAATCGGTTCGCAAAGATGTATCCATTAAAAACGGAGAAGATGAAGGTTCTGGAGGAGCCTCCAGCAGTAGACGCGGCACTCATGCGCCTCGCCAGACACGTAACCCTGCCACTGGATGACGCAGTATCCTTCAAGCAGCCCTGAAATTTTCCACTTTGCGAGTGGAAAATTGTTTCTGGCGAGGAGCTGGGCTGCCTGGGGGCGTGGAGGCGAGTACAGCAGGTACCGCGGGTTTTTTCCAAGTCCAGTCACCCGCGAGCGACGGGGTTGTATGCATTAACAGAGGAATGGACTTTCAGTACAGCATATGCCTTTCCCTCTGATCCCGGTGATACTCCTTTTTCTGCGCAGATTGTGACAGGAAAGGGTGCCCATTCTGGCGGTAGTACTGGACTGGCCAAAGAGGCCTTGGCTTACATCTGCAGTGGCTTACATCTGCAGGCAGGGAGGCACTCGCAGCAGTGCTCTCCTGAGAGAGGTGACCCCCGATTATGGATTGGTCTCAAGCCAACTTGCAGCTGCCAACAGCAGTATATGTGCCAGGTCTTTTAAACACTCAAGCAGACTACCTGTCTATAGCGGACTTGGACAACAACGAGTGGGCTCTGTTACCACAAGTCTTGGCAGTGGCTTACATCTGCAGGCAGGGAGGCACTCGCAGCAGTGCTCTCCTGAGAGAGGTGACCCCGATTATGGATTGGGCTCAAGCCAACTTGCAGCTGCTAACAGCAGTATATGTGCCAGGTCTTTTAAACACTCAAGCAGACTACCTGTCTATAGCGGACTTGGACAACAACAAGTGGGCTCTGTTACCACAAGTCTTTCAAAGCCTGGTGGCATGGGCCTTCCTTCCGGAGGTGGACCTGTTTGCCTTTTCAGCCAATACGAAACTACCGCGTTTTTTTTCCAAGTCCAGTCACCCGCGAGTGACGGGGGTGTATGCCTTTCCCTCTGATCCGGGTGATACTCCTTTTTCTGCGCAGATTGTGACAGGAAAGGGTGTCTATTCTGGCGGTAGTACTGGACTGGCCAAAGAGGCCTTGGTATCCTCTGCTCCTCCCGCTGAGTATCAGAGAACCACGTCCTCTACCAGTAACGCTGGACCTGCTGATGCAGGGGCCAATCTGCCACCCGGCCCGTGGGAGTCTGAAATTGATGGCCTGGGTCTTGAAAGGCGAAGGCTAATCGGTCTGGGATGCTCAACCTGGGTCACGAATACCCTAATGAAAACCAGGAAAGACAGTACCAACAATGCCTATACCAGAATTTGGAACAAGTTTGTGGAATTTGCATGCAGACATGACTTTTTACCGGATTCACCAAGGGTCTGCCACATACTGGAATTTCTCCAGGCGGGATTGGAGCTAGGCCTCTCCACAAGTACTTTAAAGGCCCACGTGTCTGCTATCTCGGCTTTCACTGGTACCCAGTGGGCCGTTGATAAGTTGGTGATCCAATTCTTTAGAGCGGCCATCTGCCTAAGACCGCCGAGGTCTCTAAGATTTCCAAAGTGGGACTTGCCTCTAATCTTGGATTTCCTTTCATCAGACATCTTCGTTCCCCCTGTCTCACTATGGCATCCCTCATTGAAGACCGCCTTTCTCGTGGCAATAACTTGGCCATCAGGAAAATGGAAAATTGAATTCAAATATTTACCGTAATTTTCCTTTCCTGACGAGCTCCATGGCAGCACAATGCCCGCCCAGCTAAGTAGTACGGGTTATGAAACGCTGAGGCTGAGGTGAGCTAAAAATGTATAGTTAAGTCCTGATTACGTAGGGGGTGGGCGGGGCCTCACCCAGCTGTGCTCCCATGGAGCTCGTCAGGAAAGGAAAATGATGGTAAGTATTGAATTAAATTCTCAGTTTTTTAGTATGTAGCACACGGACCCTTTTCTCCTGCTAACCTTCTCCTTGCAGGGATAAAGGCACACCGTGCCACATGCCTGGATCTTCTTGGTTTAGAAGGTTGAGCGGTGTTCTTTATTTTTGGGTCCTGCAGCGAGTAACCTCCCGTTCACTGGTTCTCATCCCTAGAATGTAGGGAAAAGTCTGTGTTCTTTCCCCAAAGAAACTCAATGTCCAAACAGTATTTAAACTCCAAACAGCCGAGTTTATTTTTATCTTGCTCAAACAGATTTGGGAACAGGTTGAAGATAGCGACAAAGCAGGTAGGGAGATAGGTTCAGGCATGCGATACCCAACTACCCTATTCTTCACTCAAGCCTGAGTATGAATTTTGCTCACCTGGATTGATCCCTCTCACATTTCTAGCGGCCGGAGTGAAGCACGAACAGTTGCTACTTGAATTTAGTCCCCTTCATGGACAAGTCCTAGAGATTCTCTGCCACAGAATCTCTAATGATTGAATTATGACTTCTGAACAAAACCCCGTAGATTAGTAGAGACCATAGGTGTCAGTGGGACACACTACAGGGGCTATACTGCAACTCACGAATCCTTCCCTCTGATAGGTAACCAGGCCTCTATTTCATCGTGAACTCCATCACTGATCCATCGGACAGGTCCTCCCCCGGTTTCCTCTCCTTCAGAGCGGGCCACCCTCACACGGGCTCCCTTGGACTTCAGTGTGTTGGCTGTAGACCCAGTTGAAGGTACTGGGCCTACCTGGAACGTTGTAGCCTTGGGCTAAAGGTGCCAGAGACTCCTCGGCCAGTTCTGGCACCCCCCGGCCAGCAGGGCCAAAGAGCGCGACTTCGACACCAGGGGTCCTCCTTGGAATCCCCCCCGGCACACCACCCCAATGGGGCACACTCCTCCCTAGATCATGGCGTCTGCCCTTTATTTACCCTCTCCCAGCATGCAAAGCAGGAGAAACCCCGCCCACCACACGGTAGCCGAGAGAGGACACCCAATCACACCACAATGCCACCTGTGGTTCAACCCGAGACCTGGGCAACAGCGCCACCACAGGACAAGGGGAACCATACACCAGGCAACACCATAGCAGAACAGAGTCCATACCTAGCAAAATTAGAGAACCTGAGCCAACCATGGCTCATACTATCCCTAAATTTAGAACATAGCGACCCCCAAATTTGGGGTGCCCGCTACAAGTACATTTGCAGATGCATAGAAATGCACTACAATCCATTTAACCTTATTTCCTAAGGGTCCTTTTCACATCTATGCAGTTTCCTTCCATGTGTATTTTTTTTAGAAAGGTGTAGGGACCTATTTGCATGCATTTTTGGCACTATAGACTTCAATAGAATTGCATCAAAAATGCATGGTGTGTTTTCCTGCATGGCAACAGACACCTCCTCCTAGCAACATCAACACTTCCCAAAAAATGCATTAAAAATGGAACATAACGCACACAAAAAAAATGCTATACGTGCCCCAAAATGCATCAATCGCACATGCATAGGTGTGAACCTAGCCTTTTGTTTTTTGTGCTGCGGGTGTCTTTCTTGCCAATCTATTCAATGGATATGACACACACACTCATTTGATAGTTGGAGGATATGATCAGAAGTTATTGATGGCTTCTCTATTTTCACCCAGCAACTTTAGAATCTGATCAATGGAAATCTGATCAATGGAAATCTGATCATTAACAAAGCATCTCAGTGTTGATTAATAATTTTCCACCCTGGCTGATCGACTCAGTTTGCTCGAATCTGATCTAATTTGGGACTAGATTGATAAGAAGGAAAGCCATGCATATCAGATTGGTTGTCTATTTAATAGAATCACAGATCGATCGGATATTGGAAGTATAGTGTGTATAGGCAGCATAGAGGGGGTTTGTCAGTGTCTGTCCAATCAGACTGTATAGTGTGTATCCCAGCCAGGCCTGTCCAATCAGATTGTATAGTATGTATCCCAGGCCTGTCCATGCAGTCTTCCTCCAGGGAAGGTGTCAGTGAGTCTGTGCTCTCCGCCTTGGCTCCTCCCCCTCCTCAGCTCTCCATCCCACACTCCATACAATCCGGCCAGGATCACACACAGCATCCCGGCCTGACACCACCGCCTGATCTTCGGGGAGGAGATGTGTACTTGTGGAGGATTCTCCGGGGGGACCCCGAGCCTGGGATCCTGAGATCAGTCTGGATCAGTGATCGCTCGTCCATCTCCCCCTGTACACAGGCCGACCCCCCAGCCCCGGATCTATACTCCGCTTCTCCCCCATCCCACGGCCGCTGTGACGCCCCCCGCAGGTATGTGGGGGAGGATGATCTCGGATTACGGATTAAACACTTTCAGCGCAGGTAAGTGATCGCCGCTATGATCGGAGCGATCAGTCCTGTGACTGACACGTTCCCCACCTCCCATACACGTCTACAGGGGGCCACACTGCACACAATGGATCACCGTTATGTCATCTGACAGATGGGGGAAATCACTGACAGCACACATCACTGATCTCTATACTGACACCGATCACACTCCTTGGCCTGACCAGGGACCCCCCTATTCATCCCATCACATCTACTAACACATGGCAACCAATCGGCTTCTAGCTTTCATTTTCAACGCTCAACCGAACAAGCTGAAGGGAGAAGCTGATTGGTTGCTCCAGACAGCTGCTCCAGTAACTTCCCCTGTGTACACAATGGACATGTAACAGTAAACTGCCATGGAGGAATAGAGACACTTACTTGTTTGAAAGTGTGAAATAGTCTTTGTACAAACACATCAAGAGCATTGTGTGTACAGTGTACTGTGTGTGTGCTGACAGTCCTATCTCAGATCACTGGGCCTGGCCTACAACCTCATTGTATACACTGTACACCTCCACTTCATATCCATACACTCACCATTGTTTGATTGTATACTTCTCTAATACAGAGGTGTGTGTGTGTGTGTGTGATCCTTTTCATTGTGATTTATTTATAATATAATATTTATGTTATTTAAATAAATCACAATGAAAGGACCACATACAGCTGTATTAGAGAATATATATATATATATATATATATATATATATATATATATATATATATATATTTATTATTATTATTATTATTATTATTATTATTATTATTTTTTTTTTTTTTTTTCTCTAATACAGCTGTATGTGTGTGTGTGTGTGTGTGTGTGTGTGTGAGATCCTTTCATTGTGTGTGTGTGTGTGTGTGTGTGTGTATATATATATATATATATATATATATAACAAAATGAAAGGATCACACACACATACAGCTGTATAAGGCCTCTTTCACACGGGACGGATCCGCAGGGACCGCCCTGTCAGAGCGCCGCTCTCCCCTATGGGGAATCGGATGACGACGGACCGTAGAGTCCGTTGTCATCCGATCCGCTCCGCCGACGGAAGGAAAAATAGGGTTTTCCTCAGTCACACTTTGGCGGAGCGGGTCGGATGTCAGCGGACATGTCTCCGCTGACATCCGTGCCTCCATAGGGGTGCATGGAGGATCCGTTTCAGGTCCGCCTAAAAAACTGACAGGCGGACCTGAACGGACCTCCGTGTGAAAGGGGCCTTAGAGAAAAAAAAATAATAATAATAATATATATATATATATATATATATATATATATATATATATATATATATATATATATATATAATTTTTCTAATACAGCTGTATGTTTGTGATCCTTTCATTGTGTGTGTGTGTGTGTGATTTTTTTATATATATATATATATATATATATATATATATATATATATATATATATATATAATCTCTCTCGTATGTGTGTGATCCTCTGCAGTCAGATTTAATATAGTTTTATAATAGTTCTCCAATACAGCTGTGTGTGTGTGTGAGATCCTTTGTTTTTAATTTAGGGCTCATACACATGGCTGTAATTATATTTGATATCTACACAGGATATCACTGGCAGAGACTGGCATCAAGATCCTGCATAATAAAAACCCCCAAAAAAAACAATAAATCCCCGTAAAACCCGTGCATGTATTGGTCAGCAAAGTGCTTCCGTAAACACATGCTTAGGAAATGTACAGATCTGCAAAATGTATCTTTCATTCCTCTAACTCCAAATTTACACATGGATGCAAGCGCATGGCTTTAAATTCGTACACATGTGAATTTTTGACCGTGGACGCAGACTTTTCTAATTTTGATTTTACGAATCTTTTCAACAGCAAATTTTTACGGATGTAAACGCAGCGGTGTACGCAGGGGTCTACAGTACTGCTGCCTTCAGATCTGTAAAAAGAAACTATAGGATTGGCGGATCTGAATGCAACGATTTTGACATCCATGTGCACTAACCCTCTATGTTTGTTTTATATAGACCTCCAATACTATATACAAAGTATTTGTACAGCCCTTTGTCACTGATTTAATGTATGGATAATGCAGTCCTCCAGTACAACTTTGTTTATGGCCCTTTTTTTTTTCTGTATTTATTACAGGTACTTGTATAGTGCTGTAAACTTACATAGATTTAATGTATTTTTAATACAGCTGTACGTGTTTGGCCCTTTAAATTCAGGTTCAATGTATGCTCTGTATAACTCTTTGATTTAGATGTATCTGTTGTAGAGTTCTCCAATACAGATTTAGGTGCCTTTCACACGGATGCTGTTTTGCCGCAGTTAAAAGCATGTAAAATGTTCTGTGAAATTCAAGGCTCCACGCACTGCAATTAGCTACATTTGTACATTGCGATTACCTGCGTTTACGTGCAGTTACATGCGGCCGCGTTTAGCTGCGGTAGTCATTCCCATAGCAACCCTTTTTATACCTACTGATTATGATGTGCTTCCTGTTCTTCTTCTTTTTTTTTTTTTCTAACGCTGCTATCCGCAGTTGACACAAAAGACTGCGATTACCTGCGGTTATGTTCATATAGCTGCGCTACATCGCCCCTGGACGCATTCAATTCTATTTTTTCTATTCGCACCAAACCGCATGTAACGAAATCGCAGAAAAACGCTGTGTGTGAATGGAGCCCTTAGGAAAGCATTGTGTGCTTTTAGCTGCGGTCGAAAACAAGAAAATCCGCAGCTAAAAGCACCATTCTATCCGTCTGCGTGAAAGGGGCCTTATATCGGCGGTCTTTTGACTCAGATTTAACATGTTTTGTGTAGTACTCCAATACAGCTATATAGGTGTCTGAGCCTTTGATTTGGGTTGAATGTATGTTTCTTATGGCCCTCCAATACAACGTTATGTTTATGAGCCTTTGTTTCAGATTTAATGTTTATTTTATATTCTCCCATACAGCGGTATGTGTGTGAGTCTTTGATTCGGGGTTAATGTATGTTTCATATAGTTCTCCAATACAGCTGTGTGTGTGTGTGCGCCTTTGATTTGGATTTATTGTAGTAGTATTATTATTTTTAATAATAATAATAATAATAATACAGGATTTATATAGTGCCAACAGTTTGTGCAGCGCTTAACAACATGAGGGCAAACAGTACAGTTGCATTACAATTTGGCACAAGAGGAATCAGAGGGCCCTGCTCGTTAGAGCTTGTATGTTCCTCCTTGTTCTTCAATACACTTTGTGTATGAGCCTTTGTTTGAGCTTTAATGTTTGTTTTATATACAAATTTATGTGCATGGCCTCTTGATTTGATGTATAGTTCTCCAATACACATTTCTATGTATGGCCCTCTGTCTGATTAATGTAGGTTTTGTATAGTCCTCCAGTACAGCGCTATATGTTTGGCCCTTCTTTCCTTCAGACAAAAGACGTCTGAGGGTCTTAGTGGGGTGGCTGTGTGCTTGGCACTGATTTCCTGGCAGATTATGTACGAGGTCTGTAACACATCCATCCTGGCCTGGGCCTCAGTGAATACAAGGCTTGTAGCCCCTAATTGCTAAATACTGGTAGAGCTTTCTTCTGTGACTCATTGGAGAGGAAGTGAGCTGACTGGATGTTACTAATCGGAGCAGCCATTCCTTCTCCGTTGTGCCCCCACCGTGTGTGTGTGTTTACTGATCACCAAAACCTGACCAAATTGTTCTGCTCCTCTCGTATTCTTTATATACATGTTCCTTGTAGATAAACATCATTTCATATAAGCATGTGAAAGGAGCCAATCATTCTTTGTAATCTGCCAGCATCCTGTCACCTTGACTTTACTCTAAACTAGTTCTAAAACCATTGTGACAGTTGTGTTGCCGCAGGTTACATTTTAGAGCTTAATCTGGGATGTTGGTGACCCTCAGACAATCCTATTTAGTCCTGACTTTGTGATTGGCACTATCGCAATCTGCCGCAGGCGCTATTAGCAATTAAACTGCTAATTCCTCCTAATGTGCTTTCCGTCCTCTTTAATTACGTCTGGCGGTTTGCGGAGTAGCATTATGAAAAGTTTTTTTATAATTTTATTTCTGTGGTTCAGTATGTAATGCAGTAGTTCTTGCAATTTTTGTCGTGCAACAAAGGTTTGTGTGTGAATATACACTATATTGCCAAAAGTATTGGGACACCTGCCTTTACACGCACATGAACTTTAATGGCATCCCAGTTTTATACCGTTGGCCCACCCTTTGCAGCTATAACAGCTTCAGCTCTTCTGGGAAGGCCGTCTACAAGGTTTAGGAGTGTGTCTATGGGAATGTTTGACCATTCTTCCAGAAGCGCATTTGTGAGGTCAGGCACTGATGTTGGACGAGAAGGCCTGGCTCGCAGTCTCCGCTCTAATTCATCCCAGAGGTGTTCTATAGGGTTGAGGTCTGACTCTGTGCAGGCCAGTCAAGTTCCTCCACCCCAAACTCCCTCATTCCTCTCTTTATGGACCTTGTTTTGTGCACTGGTCCAAATCATTTGGTGGAGGGGAGATTATGGTGTGGGGTTGGACTTGGCCCCTTCGTTCCAGTGAAGGGAACTCTCTTAAGGCATCAGTATACCAAGACATTTTGGACAATTTCATGCTCCCAACTTTTTGTGGGAACAGTTTGGTGATGGCTCCTTCCTGTTCCATCATGATTGCGCACCAGTAATAATGAGCTCCGGCGTGTTCGCAAAGCCCACGTGCAGAGCCCGCCAGGAAGTCGCTAATCACAGGCAGTGAGACATTTCCTGATCTCTGCAGCCACGCATCGGGACAATGTCTCACTGCCTGTGATTAGCGCAGCGCAGTGCCGACTTCCTGGCAGGCTCTGCACGTGGGCTTTGCGAACACGCCAGAGCTCATCCTTATGCACCAGTGCACAAAGCAAGGTCCATAAAGTATGTTTATACCGCCGAAACATATCGGCCGAAAATGGCGCTTTCGGCAATTTGCCGAAAATAAAAAACGCCGAAAATGGGACAGGGCCCCGCCCCCTGGTGCCGTCTATTACAGGAGTGTCTTCTGGTGCGACCCAGTCCTCTCTCCTCCTCCCCTCCCTTCTCGCCGCCAGGGGCGGACTGGGCGGGGGGTAGGGTAACAATCGCCCCCTGTATACAGCTGCTGGCCGCAACTACACAGTGGAGCGGTACAAGTGTGCCGAGTGCACTCCTGCACCCGGCCGGCACAATACTAGCACAGTCACTTCCCAGGCGGAGTGATCTCCGCCCGACAAGAGCTTCCTTGGCCCCATCCGGCGTGATCTAATTTCAGAGGCCAGAAACGTGGGATGGAAGAGGAGGAATGCTGCCTCTGTGACCTGCTGGGAGCGTCCACTACCATTGTCAAGTGAGTGAACAGAAGCTAACATTATCTCTGACCATCTCCTTTATCATGTCCCCAGTCTCTGACCATCTCCTGTATAAAAATATTTTTTAAAAACCGTCACTTTTGGTATCGGTGCTGTTTCGGGATATCGGTTTTCGGGATCTTGTATTTTTCATTTTCGGTATCCTGTTTTGGCACCAAAAAACCCATTCGGTGCATCCCTACCATAAAGGCATGGACTGACCTGCACAGAGTGCTGACCTCAACCTGATAGAAAACATCTGGGATGAATTAGAATCGGAGCCTGCGACCCAGGCCTTCTCGTCCAACATCAGTGCCTGACCTCACAAATGTGCTTCTGGAAGAATGATCAAACATTCCCAAAGACACACTCCTAAACCTTGTGGACAGCCTTCCCAGAAGAGTTGAATCTGTTATAGCTGGAAAGGGTGGGCCAGCTCAATATTGAACCCTACGGACTAAGACTGGTGGGATACCATTAAAGTTCATGTGCGTGTAAAGACGGGTGTCCCAATACTTTTGGTAATATAGTGTGTATGTTATATATTTTTTATTTTATTTTTTAAACAAGAAAATGCATTTATATTATAGTGTGTGTGTGTGTGTGTGTGTGTGTGTGTGTGTGTGTGTGTGTTGTTTATGCATATAAAATGTTTTTTGGTAAGAGGTTAGACGTGTCTACGTTTTGTAGAGGAAGCAAAGACTGAAGGAAGCCTATAGGCAGCAGGCTTTTTCAAACTTCTTACCACACAGGAACCCTTAGTTCATACTAGAATGCAGGTTTCCTGCATCATGTTCAAAATGCACTGCATTTGCAATCTGCAGTGGGTTGTGCAATGACTGCCTGCACCGTACTGCGTGGTACGGAATGAAGTACCATGTGATCTAGTTGCTCTGTGTTTTGTAAAGTAGTGCTCATTTTACTTTTTGCTGCGGCCCAGTGTGATTTAAGCCCATTCAAATAAATGGGATGAAATTGCACTGCACCAGGATTGCATGTGAATCGCACAAGAACACCTGGCACATTCCTGTGCGATTGAGGATGTGAACCAGCCCTTCTGTCCATCTCCCAGAGAACTGTTAAAAATTGATATATCCACACCTCATGGTACACTAGTGTTATTACTATGTTGTATATACAGGTAGATCAAAGAGTGAGGTACTGGTAGAATATTTTTCACCCAAAGTGTATCACTTTACAACATCTCCCTGCTCTTAGGGCCCCTTTCACATGGGCAGTGCCGCTTACTCACAATCGCAGTGTCAGCAATGGTTAGCAAGCAGTCAGGGGGCAATATGCTGTTGCCTTCTTGAATAGGGATTGCAATCCCTCTTCACTGTGCTTCAACCACAACATTAGAGCAGGGTTGCTCTGTGGCCCCATTCACTTCTATGAGGCATGTTGGCAGGGAGAACTGCAACATGCTCTACTTTTTTAGGATGTGGATTGAGCCATCTGGCTGTCATTGCCGTAGTTTTACCTTTTTTGTTGCTTTGCCAGCCACCCTTCCTCACTACCAAATGTACCACTTTAGCACCCCAAAAAGCAATATTACTTGGGGATCATCCCAAGCCATATACAGATACCGTATAAGCCGAGGCACCTAATTTTACCACAAAAAATGGGAAAACTTATTGACTCGAGTATAAGCCTAGGGTGTCCATCTGCATGCCTCACTGTGCCCATGACTAGACTGACGTTTAACATGGGAGTCTATGGAAGGAGTGCCCGGCTTTGAAAAATTGATGTCCCCCAGACAACAAACTTTGCACACTTGTATAGGAGAAATGGGGCTACATGTGTGCCAAGTTTGGGGTCCAGAGGACCTACGGCCGGCCGGTACCGGGTCCCCAAAGTCCGGGAGATCAGGCGCAAAAAGGTGACTCGAGTATAGGCCAAGGGGGGCATTTTCAGCACAGAAAAAAGTTCTGAAAAACTCGGCTTATGCTCGAATATATACAGTACTTACTTTTAGGCTTCATTTACATAGACAGACGGGGAGGGGGTAAAAAAACGGGTGTTTGAGCTGTGGTTTTACTGGCCCACTACCCAGTCCCAAGTTAACAAGTTAGCCAGCAGTCATTTTGGTAAGAACAATTTGCGGTCGCAGTGCAGTGAGGGAAAATGTATTACCACAGGTTGTGTTTCTTGGTGATACTGCTTGCCCAATGCAACCTGTGGTATACATTTTGTTTATTTTGACCTATTCACAGAGAGGACTGCTATGCAAATGCGTGTAATGCACACGTGGTTGCATCGTAGTGTAGCGGGGCTTTCAGTGAGGGACACAGGCGGTGAGGAGGGGACTTATCCCCTCCAAGCTTATTGTCAAATGCATCCATTGTAAATTGCTTTTCAGAGGTGCGACAATAATGGCCACCCTTGTAAATAAGCCTTTGGAAAGTCAATATTTGCATAGGCTTTTTGAAATGCTGGTAGGGCACGAGATTCACTGTTGGTATCTGTTCTGGTGGCCATTTTTACCTGAGGCAAAAAGTTGTGGAAAATCCAAATTTAATAGCTGTCGTCAGAACAGAGGCTGAGGATAACTTGTTTCAGTGACAACTATCTGAGAGGTGACCTGTTTCAGTTGTCTTTTGGGTTGGAAGTGAGCGGCAATCTTCTCAGTAGGACAAAAAAATTCTGGTCTGGTTTTAACCGTTCCATTCTCTATCCAAATTAAAGAAATTAGCCATCCATATGTGATCTACAATGGTGTCCTAATGAATTGGATGACAATTAGATGGTAGAATGATGTATAGACATTCCCAAGAGATAACTAGCCTAGGTCATATTAGTTTGCATTGCTAAATGCTGGCAGGTTGTAGCTTCAGCTGCTCCCAGACTTCCTGTAAATGTGTGACCAGACAGACGCTCATAGTGTGTGTGTGTGTGTGTGTGTGTGTGTGTGTGTGTATATGTGTATATATATATATATATATATACGGTATGAGTGTGAGGATGACAAGATCATTGGCTTTAGCAAAATTGTAAGTTACAATATGTTGCACAGTGGTTCTGTGCAACATAGAAACAAATACAGCTGCTACTCCTGAGTGCTTCAGACTCCATAGCTTGGCTACAATAAAACCCTGATGGAGTTTCCTTCTTCACACCTGTCTAAAACAATTTATTTTATTTCTTGATATGTGAAAATGTGGGTTTTTAGGGCTTATTTACACCATGTCTGTTGAGCTGTGTTTTTCTGCACATTCATGGTGTGTACAGGGCACATAAAAGGCAAAAAAAGACTTGCCTTGTCCTATCCTCCGATGCTTCCAGGAGGCACAGGTGTCATCACTGTGCCTCCCTGCTGCCTCCCGGGATAGCTGGGTACTTCAAATACTGTGAGAATGCTTCCTTGTAATGGGCTGGAGTGCATTCTAGCAAGATTTTGAGCCTCGGGAGGTGTCAAAGGCTGAGACCAAGGTAAGTTAAATCGGGCATAAAGATGGTGACCATTTTGAGCATCATGATGGATTGCTTACTCCGGGGTTGTGCTTTGCAGTGCATAGACCAGTACACTGGCAACTAGAGATGGACTCGGGCTTGTTTGGGATCCTAGTCCCAACCCACCTGCCTGTCCCCCCCCCCCCCCCCCAGGAAGCCGAAACTGCACACCGCTAATTAAAGGCATTAGTGAGACACATCCCAATCTGCCCAGCTGCGGATCGGGAAATGCCTAACTGCCTGTGATTAGCGGTGTGCAGTGTCGGCTTTCTGTTGGGATCGGGCAAGTGGATTGGGACTAGGATCTTAAACAAGCCTGAGCCCATCTCTACTTGCAACATGGGGCATCGTGGCCACTATGTGCAGGGGGGTCAGGAGGGGTGGCCAGTATATTTGGAGTTGAAGTTTTTTGTGGTGACCTTACCTTTTTTTTAAAACAGTAGTAAACTGCTGACTTTCCAAGAAAAAAAATCCTCTGCAAGGCAATGGCATAATGTGCTAGTATGCATTGCATACTAGCACATGATGAAATACTGTGCTTAAAGGGGTTTCAAACCTCCGAAAAACAAACAAACCCTGCAAGACAAAGGCATAATGAGCTAATATGCATCACATACTAGCTCATTATGAAATACTTACCTCAGAACAATGCCCTGAATTGGCGTCAGCTCTCCGAGTACATGGAGTTACTTCCGGGTTCACGGTTCCAGAGCTGTGATTGGCCAGAGCAGCGATGACGTCACTCCCACGCATGGCACGGCACAAGTCCTGAAGAAATGGCACCAGCAGCCTGTTTCTTCAGTGCGCATGCGCCGATGACGTCTGCAGCAGCACATATACTGAATATCTCCTAAACTGTGCAAGTTTAGGAGATATTCAAGGTACCTACAGGTAAGCCTAGTTCTAGGCTTACCTGTAGGTAAAAGTGGTATAACAGAGTTTACAACCACTTTAAGCCTAGTACACACTAATCCTTCCTTTTTTTTCGTTCAACCCAGTGTTTTAAACAAAAAATAACTGACGGTTCCAGTCGGAGGTTAGTACAGCGATGCCCCCGCCCCTCCAAAGCACCCTAGTAAGCACTCTCAGCCATTAGTTGAGAACACTGATCAGGAGCTGGTCAGCTGCTGGTTTTCCAGCATGCTCGTCCGACAGAAGCTGACTAAACGTCTGGCTTCTGTCGGACCTGCTGCCATACACACGTGACGAATGTCGCCTGGTTTTTATTGAACCAGCTGATGTCTCCCGACATTTGGCCTGTGTGTACTAGGCATTAGAATAAAGCCCTCCAGGGCTTTCCATCTTCACCTGGTCCTCCCTTCCAGGTTCGCTGGCTCTGGTCCTGTGAATGGCTGAGCCGTGACGTAACTCCCGCACATGCATGTAGGAGTCACGGTTTACAGGACAGAGCTCTTAGGGCCAGTTCACACCACATGCAGTCCAGTGCGGGTTTTTTTTTCTGCATCAAAAACGCATGGAAAGTAGGTTATATGGTTTTCAATGGCATAGTTCACACCAGTGCTTTCAGTTTCAGTTCCAGAAAAAAAAAGTAGAACATGCTGCATTTTACCTGCACTGCACTGGACTGTACTGGAACGCTGTAAAACGCATCAAAAACGCACTGGAACACAATTGTCATTTTTTAAGATTAAGAAAAAAGTGGGGTGAAAAAAAGCACCCGACTGCATCAAAAACGTGCATGCAAAAAAGCACCTGGAACGCATCCGGATTGCGTTTTTTCTATGGTATGAACTGGCCCTAAAGGGACAGCACAGGTATGCCTTGGCGACCTCACCCGCTGCATCCAGTGTGAATATCTCCTAAACACCGCAAGTGTAAGAGATATTTACTGTACCTACAGGTAAGCCTTATTATAGGCTTACCTGTAGGTACAAGTTCAAAAGTGGAGTTTACTACGTCTTTAAGCAGCCTCTGGTAGGTAAGGAAAGAAAACTTACTGTTACTTGGCTCACAATCCCTCACTGACTGATCTATTTTGGAAATTTAGCTGTTTCAATGGGATTTTTGCTTTCATTTCAGGAAAGACTCAGGTTTTCTTCATTCTTGGCATTGTCCAAATGCCTTGACTCTGTTTACTTTGTAGACGAAACACTCCTCCATCAGGCGGTGGAAGGTCTTCTATCAGCACCCTTTTATATTCTGTGACATTTCCTGTTTTCATTCAAATGGAGTAACTTATAATTAAGAAGTTATATTTTAGTCTATGATAAATGTACGGATGGATGGTACACTCTTATTGGTTTCTTGAGTATGCTTGTGATGTATTTATAGCCAGAGAGCTTGCACTTCAATTTGAGACTGGCTGGTATTTCTGGAGCTAATTTTAAATTGTAGAAAGTTAGAGGGCTGAGTAGTGAGCTGGAAATCAAGAAATAGATTTTAATCTGGAGTTTAGATTTGTAAAGGCCTGTCTGTACGGCTTGGTGATGTCAAATCGGAGCTTAGAGATCGCACCATTTTCACAACTGACAGCTGCTGTGTTTTCAACGGTAGCTGTGACACGTATGAAATAGTTTTTGCGTGTGCGCTAATCTGTGGAAGCCATTGGTTATCATTTTCTGTTAGATTTTAGGGTTTGTACCCCATTGTGCAGTGTTGCGCAATCACAACACAAGGACAGTGTCCTATACTTTCAGTTCACACCACTGAGCTGCAGCGGTGTGCTCTAAAATTAGTAAGACCTGCTGTACTACTTTTTTCAGCGCAGCACACGCTGCAATGCACTGCAGTAAATAAGACTGAATCCACACTGGAATGGACAGCTGCCTAAGCGCTTTGCCTCTCTGGCACCTGACACGCAGTGTGGTGCGTAATTCAGTGCATCATACAGCTCCCTTTTTTTCGTTTTTTTGTGCAAACCTTATTTGAAGTGTTCAAAAGTACATTTCATTCATGTCAAAGTTGGGGGGGGGGGGAGCAAAAAGTAAATGCCGTAATGTGTCATTAGTGTATCAGCCCCGCTTCCTTTACGGTGTGCGCCAGCAGCTGCAGTATAACGTGGCTGCTGGTGTGAATGACCCTTGTGTGTGTTACCATTTATAATGGTGGAAGATGCTTTTTGTGCTGCAAACTACCAAAAATTCTCAGAGGTAAGACTTTCTCTAACTTTTGTGTTGCATCTCTGAGAAAGGAAGTGAATGGAAATTCCAACGACGAAGGCACCTTTCACACGGGTGGACCGACTGGCTCCGCCTGTCAGTTTTTTAGGCAGACCTGATAGGACCATCCATTGCCCTCTATGGAGCCGTGGTGTTGTGGAGATCAGGCTGTACGCAGAGCGCACAGCCATATCTCCCGTGCTCATAATAAGCACACATTTCGTCTTTTTGATATAATGCATCTTACCCATCATTCTATTTCCCGTATGTCCCGAGTAAACGGACATCACCACAGCTACGTTCTCAGCTCCGTCAGCATCACTGCCAGAGACCAGTCTGCCTGGCTCTTTTATTTGTAAATAACAAGTTTTGACAAACTGGCTGCTGGAGCCATCACTTCCTATCGCCTCCTCCATGGGAAGTGACATCACAGGATGTGACCTCCACACAGGAAATGACCAAATAAGGATGTGACAGCACAGGAAATCCTTCCAACAGGATTAGTTAATACAAACAACAGGAATTATACAACAACCAATGAACACAGTTCCTGTCGATGAGAGCTTATCTGCAGGTGTATGCCCATGGCACCACAAATATGTTGATCGGGCATACATCCCCCCCCCCCCCCCCAGACGAACGTCTGTGCATCACACAGGGGCCCTTTCGCCGGCAGACATCACCTTACTCCGCAAACTCCTCCAACTTCAGGAAATTTTACACTACCTAACGGATCTCAACCAGCGTCAGTCTGCCCCAGTCAGCTCTTTAGAGCGGGTTGCGGGAGAACCAACACTGGGAGACACTATGACAATACATATTAAAATACGTCTTCATAAAATTTCCACAACAGTGGTTGTCAACAGACGTGTCTGTTGATACCCGCCGACATCCGATCTGATCTAGTGGATTCGATGGCAGTCGGGTGTAAATGGACAGGCAGGCCGTTTACATTCCGACTGCCCTTAGAGGACAGTGGGCTATGTCTGCCTCCGCTCTGCATAAGCAGACTGGACTTAGGCCAGCCATTACCCATGCTCAGCGGGGATCAGTGGAGTCTGCCCTGTGTAAAAGGTGCTTAAAAAAAAAAAAAAGCATTCTATTCAATGATGTATTAACTCAGAAAAGTATCTTTTGCTTGCTCTCAGATTTCTCTTGAATATAATAATTTTTTTTTTTTTCTGTTGTGATCTGACTTCCTTTTAGAGTGTGGCTACATGCATTCTCCAAGGTCCCACTGTATGTAGGAACGTAGCCACCCTCTCTTGCTCTCTCCTGAGATGGACTATGACATTTGTAGTGTGCATAGAACATTTGACTATGACCACAACTAACGTGTAGTGTGTGTGTGTTCCAAATGAATGGAAGTGAGGTGGGGAAAATGTGAGGCTCAGGAGCTCACAGCGGATGCTACAAGAAGGCAGATAAACAGCAAGTAAATATTTCATGAAAAATAGATTACAGGGCCATTAAAGTGTAATTAAAGGAAACATTTATTATTATTAATAATATATTTTCCATTTTGGATAAAGTAAGGGAGGGTTATAACCTCCATCGGATATTTAAAACATTTTTTTGCCATCTGTGCCCCATTAAAATTTCCTTTTAAGTTCCTGTCCCATAGCCTAAGGAAGTGAGATGAAATCCCTCCAAAGTCACTAGACCTAGAGTCCCCATTGGAAGATTTCTCCACTATTATTGTTTTGATGTTTTGGAATTTACTATTAGGCCTCATGCCCACGGGCATTTTTTCAGCCGCGTTTTTGAGCGTTTTTTACAGCTTAAAAACGCCTGTCCATGTTAGTCTATAGCTTCATGCCCACCTAGGCGTTTTTGAGCTGTAAAGAGCATAGGCGTTTGTAAGCTGTAAAAAAAACCCAGGGCCAGTGCGTTCCTCAGCGTCAGAACTAGGCAGGAAAAAACGCGAGCGTCAAAAAACGCGCACTAACGCGCACTAACGCGCACTAACGCGCAAAAAAACGCGCACTAACGCGCGGTCGCGTTTTTAGCTCCGACGTTTTTTTTTTTTTTTTTAAAAATATTTACAATAACATGGACAGGCGTTTTTAAGCTGTAAAAAACGCTCAAAAACGCAGCTGTAAAAACGCCAGTGGGCATGAGGCCTAACAATGTTAAACAGGACAAATAGAGAATCTTCCTAACAAGGGTACAGAGCAATAAAATCCTGACAGGGCTTCTCCACACTAAGGCCCCTTTTTACATGGGCTTTCCAATCAGGTCCGCCTGTCAGCTTTTTTTTAGGCGGACCCAATCGGATACTCCATTCACCTCTATCCGATCCTGTCGGGGCTCTGACAGGTCCATCTCAGCACAGTGAGCAGAGACGGACCTGTCATCCGCCTGCTCAGCCGAGATCAGCGTATCGAACCATCGCTGAGCAAATCGGAGTCCGCCGGGCACTGTCTGCTGGAGGAGCAGATCTGTAGGGAAAACACAACTGTTTGCTAGTTGTAGGCAAGCATTTAACCCTTCCAATGCTGGGGGCAGCACCTCTGCAAGGGAGGATTTTTGCTTTTCCTGGAGTTGGGCTTTAGCATCATAACAGATACCACAGTGAAAATAAGCCAATGCTATAATCATGTACTTTACTGTCATCTCAGTGTGCTTTTTGAATGGGTCTTTCATAGACACTGGATCTACTGTGCTGCTTTTGTTCTATAGTAAAACATTTGTTTCTGTTTACAGCGCCCTAGTCATATGACCAAAAACCTGAGCTCATGTGTGGAATGTTTGCATCTGGCATCTATATCACATGTTCTACAATATATAAACTTTCTGTACATGAGAAGCTTCACTCTACTTGTCTGGGGTAATTTAGGTATTAAACCATGCAGATTGCAATGCAAAACTACACTGTCTGCATTGTAAAGCAGTGGTTCTCAACCTGGGGGTCGAAGGACGATTTGCCAGGGGTCAGCAGGGCTTTCCCTGGAGCCTGTGGCCGCCCAGCTGGACTTGTCCTGGAGTCCGCGGCCGCGGACTGGTGAGGAATGTGAAGTGGGAGGAGCTGGAGGAGACCCTAACTCCTGATTTTAGCATAGGTGTCACTGCTGCGAGACACCACAGAGCTGGAGACACAGTGAGTAAGACTTTCTGTGATTATAGTTGTCATTAAAAGCCCCCACTACAGTTCTCCGATCAGCAGATGACCTTGATCAAGAGCACTTAAGTTGGCTGAACAGAACTCCCCCCAGCACTTCCATCATCCCACCCCCCCTCCCCCCCCCCCCCCACCAAAGAGTAAGAGAAGGAATAAAAATAGAGAATACATGGAAGGGAGAGGAAAAGAGGGGGAGGAACAAAGAAAAATGGAGAAAAGAATAAGGGAACAAGAAAGATGGCTAGAGAGGGATGGGGGGGCAAGAAATTAGGATAGAGAGAGATAAAAGGGAAAGAAAGGAGAACAAAGAGAGAGTGGTACATCCTAAAATGTGCCATAAGGGGTTTTAATATTGTACGAGTTGAAGGAACTCGGAGCGCTAAATGTTCGTGGGTTAGGGGCGCAAATTACTTGTCTTGCCTTGGGTGCTGACAACCTACGCTAGGAAAATGTTACTGTTGGGGGTCCCCACAACTTGGGAAATTTTAACAAGGGGTCACGGCACTAGCAAGGTTGAGAATCACTGTTGTAAAGGGAACCTGTCATGGTAGGAATCTGACGCTGCTTACCGCTTTTTAATAACTGTTCACCATCTTGCTTCTTACAATGTTTCTGGTTCACAACTGAAAAAAAAAAAGGTAGGTAGAGGGCACAGGAGTAGTTACCATCATTACCTGTGGTCTTCCAGCAGCTGATTTTGCCCACTATTACTGACTTGCCATGCCTTGTTCTGTACTGTGTCTCTGTATGGAGGTGGCCATCTTGGTAGGGGCAGAGCTTTGCTTCCTAATGTCAGAGCCTCCAGCAAAGAGAATAGTGAGCATGACCGTAGTGACATCACCAAATCTCACTTCAAATTTCCTGAGACTAGCAGTCAGTGACAGCAGTGCCCTAGATCTCGCACTGCAGATAAACACCTACGAGGCTAGGCATGATCAAATACCAGGAAGTGCTCTATTTTTAAAAGCGGATTCCTAACAAAAAGGTACTGCTTAGGCCCCTTTCACACTTGTATGACTTGTCCTACGACTTGGAACTGCAAAGTCGTATGACAAGTCGTTCCCCATGATTTCCATTGACTATTTTGATTTCCAATGAATATTAGTATGACTTCAAGTCGTGCCGACTTCAAAGTAGTCCCTGCACTTTGGTCCAACTTTGTTCCTACTTCAGCCCATTGAATACCACTGAAGTCGGATCAAAGTTGGATCGCTGTCTTAACTCATGCGACTTGTGCTCTGATGATCTTAAAGGGGAACTCCTTGCAAAATGTAAAAAAAAAAGGCATGGGTTCCCCCTCCAAGAGCATACCAGGCTCTTCACTCCGGTATGGATTTTAAGGGGAACCCCCGCACCGAAAAAACAATGTGGGGCCCCCCAAAATCCATACCCCCCAAAATCCATACCAGACCCTTATCCGAGCACTTGAAAGTATTCAAAACGCCAAGATCTGCATTTTGCGCCTTTTTAGGATTTCAGTAATCCAGAAGCGATGTCATGACATGGCTTCCGGGTTACTAGATCCGAGACCGGCTTTGTTTGGGTCTCCGGCCAGCCACCGGCTGGTCGCTCTGGCCTCCCTGTGGGACGGGAGACCCGGTCGGAGCAGTGAAAGGCGAGGGGGGGGGGGTTAGGGATGTCGCCTCCCGCTGCTGGTAATATCAGCCCAGTGGCTCATTAGCTGCATCAATTGTTATTACAAGAAAGCTGACCATCTGCTCTAAAGAACGGTACCGGGGTGATGCTTGCAGCTGCATGCATCACCCCAGTACAACCCCTTGAAGTAATATTGGTAAGTTTGTGACTGATTACTGATTCTTCAAAAAAAGTGAATATTGGCTGCTGATAATTGGTCGACCTCCCCCATCGGTCAACCCCTAGGGCAAAGGCCTAAAGCAGTGGTTCTCAACTCCTGTCCTCAGGACCCACTAACAGGCCAGATTTTAAGTATTACCTTGGTGAGATGCAGACTAGAATACTGCAATCCCTGAGCAGCAAATTATATCACCTGTGATGCATTTCAGTTATCTTGCAAACCTGGCCTGTTGGTGGGCCCTGAGGACTGGAGTTGAGAACCACTGGCCTAAAGAGTCAGTATGTGGGCCAGCATTTCAGCCATACTTCAATGTTTGTAACAAATTGTCAGTATTTTGTCGTCTATATGTGTGAATACGCCCAGGTACGTCTGAAATTCCGTTCAGAAATGCTGATGTTCACACATTGGTATCGTGTGCAGGAGGCCTAAAAATTGCTGGAAATGTTACTTTGAGAAAAACGCACCGCTTTGTAGTGAATTTGCAAATAAGACCGCCCTGGCACGTTTTTGGTGTAATGTTTGAGGATCATCTTCTACTAAATTATGTTCTTGGTGTAATAGAAAAATATATCTAAAATGCACATTTGTTGACGCACTCTCAAATGTATACAAATCCTTGTGTCCCTTTCTCCTCAGTTGTCCCTCATTTTAGTCAGATACAGGGAGTCTCCCCGAGTTACAAACACAATGGGGGACTGTAGGTTTGTTCTTAAGTCGGAACACTGCATTTGTAAGTGCAACTTCCGGTCAGAACACTGCATTCGTAAGTGTAACTGCCACCTGTGCATGGATGTGGGATGTTCTGGGCGTTTGTTATGTTATCTGGGGCATAGTATGGCAGTGTGGGATGTGTCTGGAGATGTTCGAAGGTACACAATTGGCTATTTTTGCTGTACGGGGCTCTGTGTCTCTTTTTATATTAGGCCTAAAGGAAAACTTTAGTTTTTTTTTTTTTGTTTTTTTTTTTCCCGAACATAAATTCTTAGTGGCCCATGGAACTGGTTTTGTGGTAGGGAATGTGTCCTTTGGCTACATACTTTGTGATAAAATGTGTCCTCCTTTTGGATCTCTCCAAGTAGGAAGGTATGCGAGTTGTTGTAATGAGCCTACACGAGGTGCAGGTTTTCCTTTCATTTCAAGACAATGGCAGGAAGTGTGTTAATCATTCCTGGAGGTGAGATAGAACAGGTTCAGTATACAGATTGGCATGAATCTACCTAATTGTTATCTGGTGCCACCCACAAGTCTCATACGCTCAGCAGACGGGCTGTAGGGAGAAGAATATAAATAATATAAAAACCAGATTTGTTCCAATTAGATCCCCAGTGTTTAGCCTTTCATGTGCTATCTGTGCTGGTGCAGAAAATCGAGCCTGTTTTTTTATCACTTGTGTGTAAATTAAATATGTGTTCTTTAGTCAGGGTATAGCTGGTATTGCTTTTTCACATGTATAGAGTATTTATTTTTTCCCATGTGAACTTCACTGGCAAGCATTCAAGTTCCTCAGCCTATATCTGGAGGAGTAATCATGCTTGTGCTGGTTCCAAAGTTACGACAAGCCGTAAGACCATGTGCAGTTTTGTATTGAATTTGGTACTGTAATATTTTTGCGGGTATTTCCAAACTATGGCCAGAGGGCCACATCTAGCCCGCTACAGGTATTGCCTGGTCTGCAGCAACTCTTATATTATGGGGAGGGGTCTTAAAATATGAAAAGGGGACTTTTCATGTGAAATGGGCTCCCTGTTGTGAAAGAGGGGACTTCTGGTGTCAAAAGAGGCATTCTGATGTGAATGGGGGGGCACTCTTATGTGAAAGGGGAGCATTCTGATGTGAATGGGGGGGCATTGTGAAGTGAAAGGGGCACTCTGATGTAAGGGGGGGCACTGATTTGAAAGAGGGGCTTTGTGATGTGAAAGGGGGTACTTCTGAAGTAAAAGGGGCTGTGTAAGGGAGATCTGATTTGAAAGAGGGTTCTAATGTGAAAGGGGCGCTTCTAATATGAAAGGAGGACTAATTTATTTATTTATTTTATTCAGCCCAGGAATAATTTTAAAGCGGAGTTACGCCTTCCCCTCAAAAAAACACTGTAGCTGCTGACTCTTAATTTTAGGACACTTGCCTGTCCTGGAGTCCAGCGATGACAGCACCGCGGCTGATGTTTCCATTGGCTGTCGGGTGCTGCCATTGCGGGGAAGGGAACCCTGGCGCAAAGCCTTACGACAGGGTTCCTACTGCATGAAAGGGGGCTGAGCTCTCCTACTGGCCCGACCGTAGGGGGTAAGGAGGAGTGTGCCACCCTTCTGATGTACCGCGGCGAGATCTGATGGAAGTGGGGACAGGGTACCTGTCAAAAACGGGTACCTGCTCCCCCCCCAAAGGTGCCAAATGTGGGTGGAACTCTGCGTTAAAATATCAAATGTGGTCCTCAGAGACCTTGAAAAGGTTAACTGACTCCAAATATCCTGGCCCACCCCTCCAATCCCCACTGCACATCATGTTGCTGGGATGCCCTGTGCTGCTGATGAAGTGGTCCATATACTGCAATACACAGCCCAGGAGTAAATATCATTCATAATGCTTGCAATGGCAGCACTCATGGGTCAGTGTGACCGCATTGACTTTTGAGAAGCACCTATTTCTTCAGGATGGAGAAGGCTCCGATGCGCTTCTCATTGGTGAGCACGGTCACATGGTTGCATTGACCAATGAGCCCTTGCCATTATGAGCATTATAATTAATACTCGCTCTAGGGCTGTGTATTACGATGTATGGACTGCTACACCGCCAGCCTGAGGAGTTGCCCTTTACCACCAGTGCAAATATTTTGAGTGTACTAACACATGGCATCCAATAACAATTCGGCTTTCTTGAACCTAATTACACCAAACGGAATCATAACAGGGGTTTCTTATTGGCTGCCATGAGTTATTACATTCACCCATCATTATTCTTTGCATGATTTGTGTTTTCTCGGTTTATGCAGATGAATGCATTGCGTTTGCAGCCTTTACTGTTCTCAGGTTACCTCCCGCTGCTAAGCAACTTCCTTTTGTCTATGTATGAATGATGAGGAGAAATTTAGACACCCTAAAATTATCCTCTGACAGCAGGGATGAGGTTTGAAGGGTTGGAATATGTACATCATTTCCATGTCTCCGTTGATTTATGTTGGGTCCGCATTTTCTCAGACTGAAGACCGTTTTTATTTTTTTATTTTTTTTGTGATTGACTTCAGTGGAAATTTGCATTCTTTTTCACCTAGGGTTGATTATGAATTATTTGTTTTATTTTATTCATTTAAAAATCACAGTACTCTGTGGAGCACATCAACCGTTCATAACATTTCCTGTCCCAGAAGCACGGACAGTCTGTCCCTCCTAGAATACAATCACACAAGCTCAGGCCAGTTTGGTTAGAAGTCAATTGACCTTCTATTCTGTTTGTGGAATAAAATATTTAGAAACCTTCATAACATAAGGAATCCTTGGAGAGAACTGAACCCAGGGCCGCAAGACAGGAGTGCTATCTACCATACCTCCCACATGATGAATGCAAGCTTTTTAATTGTTAAACTACTGTATATGCTCGAATATAAGCCGAGGCACCTAATTTTACCACAAAAAAACTGGGAAAACATATTGACTCGAGTATAAGCCTAGGGTGTCCATCTGCATGCCTCACTTTGCCTCACTTTGCCTCACTGTGCCCATGCCTCACTGTGTCCTTGACTAGACTTACATTTGACATTGGAGTCTATGGAAGGGGTGCCCAGGTTTGAAAAATCGGTGCTCCCCAGCCGTAGAGAAAGGGAGCCGCTCAGATGTAGATATCCTCCAAATGACCTCCTCCCAGCAACCAAGGGTGCAAGCAATGCAAGTATGAGCAAAACAGGAAAAGGATTTTTCTGGATAGCAGCACTCAAGATAAAAAGCCTTTTATTTCAAAAGTCCAGGAATCCAAAGCATACACTGCACATCACGACACACTGATCAAAAATTAGCTGACATGTTTCACATCAATTGATGCTTACTCATAGGTCCCCCAGACAAACTTTACACACTTGTAGAGGAGAAATTGGGCTACATGTGTGCCAAGTTTCGGGTCCAGGGAACCTACGACTAGCTGGTACCCGGTCCCCAAAATCACTGGAGAAATGGCCATTTAACATGGGAGTCTATGGAAGGGGTGCCCGGATTTGAAAAATCGGTGCTCCCCAACCGTAGGTTCCCAGGACAACAAACTTTGCACACTTGTAGAGGAAGAGTGGGGCTACATGTGTCCAGAGAACCTACGGCCAGCTGGTTCGGGGTCCCCAAAGTCCAGGAGATTAGGTGCAAAAAGGTGACTAAGGGGGGGCATTTTCAGCACAAAAATTGCTGAAAAACTCGGCTTATACTCGAGTATATAGGTATATTTTTAAATCTGTAGACATTCGACATCATGAACTGAACCACGAGTAATCGTACATGGTTTAAGTTTCTCTCATTTTAGTCCAAGGGCCAAATGAGAGAAAATTGAATGAATTTCCCTCCTCTATGATGAGCATCATGGATGGTGGAATTTCCATTGTTGGCTGCTGTATTCTGGAGGTGGTGGCACCACGCATACAGTAGCGATCTGATTGCAGCCATTGTTTGTTTAATCATTTTATACCCGGGTCAGTTGATTTAGAAATCAACTTTTTTTTCGAGCCAAGTGGTGCTTGCAGGGCTACCCATGACGCACATTTTTGAGAATTCAGCAGATGGCGGCTGAAATTTGAGCCATCTGTGGTGATCTTTAAAGCTGACAATACATCAGTAGAATTTTGTTTGAATATGTTCATTGTCCTAACGCTCATTTTTATTTTCTTTCACACGGAGGGACTGCGCCAGTGGACCCGCCTGCTCAGCGGGGGTTCTGTCCGCTGATTCCCCATTAAGCAGGCGGATGACAGGCAGGGGCACTGCCAGAAAATAAGGTGTTTATAGCGCCAAAAAATAAAAACCACAGAGGTGAACAAATACCACCAAAAGAAAGCTCTATTTGTGGGGAAAAAAAGGACATGCGTTTTTATTTGGGTACACGATTGCGCAATTATCAGTTAAAATAACGCAGTGCCGTATCGCAAAAAGTGGTCTGGTCATTAAAGTGGGTAAATCTTTCGGGGCTGGTTAAGATTGAACAAGACAAAAATGTCAATACTAAAAGGGCAGCATTTTTTTTCATAAATAATGGCATACAACCTGTATTCTGCGATTTTTACATCATTAATTTTTTTTTATTTCATTTTTTTGTATTTTACCCCCCCCCCCCTCTGGTGGGGGGAGGGTCTCCCATTGAGAAGGAAAAGAGATGAGCAGGATCCGTATTCCGGGATTGCAGGCAGCATCACACAGTGACACACAGCCACTGCTTCATCCTGTCTCCACGCCACGCTGGAGCCTGGAGAAGATGGAGGGAGGAGGTGGGTGGAGCCAACACTCACACGAGGCGCGGAGGAGGAAGAAGGCTCCGCTCTGAATGCTGGGGCTCTCCTCCTCAACAGCGGCTCGGATGTGACTGAGCCACTGCTGAGGCTCCAGCGCGGAGACAACAGGGTCTCTCTCTCGTATCGAGAGAGAGAGAGAGACTCTCGGACATCAATCAGTAATATTTTTTTGGGGGGGGGGTGCAATTCCCCCCCCCCCCCCCCGGGATCCGCTCCTTCACTTATGAAGAGTTGACACAAACCGCTTTTCTTAAATGGATGGTCGGATGTAAATGGACCGCCTGTCATCCGATCCAATCCACCAAAAGGGTGGGGAATGGATTTCCCTATCCTTCTTCTGTTTTTAGCGGATAGGATCAGATGTTGGTGGGTGTAAATGAACACACGTCTGTTTACATCCGCCGCTCCATAGAGGGCAATGGATGGTCCAAATGGTCAGCCCATGTGAAAGAGCCCTTCGTGGAGTCAAATTGACAGTCATTTCTATTCAATGAAATTCGAAGGAGCAGGATAGAAAGATTTTTTTTTTTTGGGAACTAATTTCTAATTGGGTATGTGGTTTTCGTTCGGGAAATCCCATTAATTCCAAAATCGATTCTTAAAAGCAAAGATTGAGGCTGGGTTCAAACTTGTGCGATCACAGACATCGCAATGTGAATTTAGCCATACAAACTGGCTGAAATCGCATCGCATTCACACCAAAATGGTGCAGGACCCTTCTTGGTCCGCACTGAAATCGGATCACATGGGTGCAATCCAATTCCTGCACCAACTGACAGTTCGCACTGCGTTCTGCAAACTGATTTGGGGGATGTCATTCATTAACTTTACTTTGACGCACTCAGCGGTTTGCATATGTTAGTGTGAACTGCCGGCGATTCAGGTGCGATGCGGGAACCCCCTCAGGAATGGGGAAGGAAAGGGAGTAGCCATATAGGCTCCCCTTTCCTCATGGGGTCACTGTAACTGCAAGGTTAATACATAAGTTTCTAAGAAGGTTTAGCTACAGGGCTAGAGAGTCAATAGTTTAAAAAAAAAAAAACCCCAGTCAGTAGATTTGATTAAGCTCAGGTGTGTTAGAGAGTTCTGGAAATCTGAGAATCAGTAAGGGATTGGTTAGTGAAATCAGGTGTTAGATCAGGAAAATTCTAGAAGCTGGTTTCTGGTCCATTTAAGGAGCAGTTCCAGGCAGGTTAGTGGTGCGATACCAGAAGATTCCAGCAGGAGGAGCTCCCTACCCCCCCCCCCCCCCATCTTTTTCCCGTCGCGGCCAATTCATGTGGTAGGCTCCCTCTGGTGAATTGCCAGAGGGGAGAATTAAGGAAAGTCAAGTTCAAGTAATAATCAGCTCGAGTCTCAGTGGCTGGGTTGAGTACGGGTATTGATAAACACTTGGTTGGAAAGTATGTTTTAAAAGTTAAAATTGGTGGATTATGGATTTATGTTTTGAAAACCAGTGAATCAGGCCGTGGCCAATAATTATCCAAAAAAAATAAAAAAAAATAATAATAATATAAAAAATGTTACATGGAGATTAATAAAATTGGTTGTTTAAGTTTTATAACTTGCTCTGGTGTTTTTTGTGCTCTATGCATGTTTGCGGGGGTGTGCATGATGCATGTGATCCCATAGCACTGGTTGCTGCATCGCACAAGTGTGAACCGAGCCTGAATGTTCTTACAAAAACCTCTGAGTGTATGGCCAGCTTTATTTGGAACTGAATCATCTCACCTTGAACTGTTTGTTTATTTTCCCTGACCTGCACAAAAGACTGGCCATAGAGGACTCGAATTTCAGGCAACTCGGCTGGAATCTGAGCCTTGGCCCTGCAAGAACCACCTAGCTTGATTTAAAAATCAACTGAGCCGGGTGGAAAAGTGAGCCGGGTGGAAGGCTATTGACCAAACAACGATTGTGTCCCATCAGATGCAGTCATTGGCAGCAACAAATGTATTCAAGCAATAGTGAGTGCCAGAGCTGGCTGAGCAATAGCTGGCATTGGAGATTCTTCCATTCACATGGTTTACCTTAAGGCTAGGTTCACATTGGAGCGATGTCAAACCGCATGCCAGTTGCCAGCATGGACACCGTCAGAATCGGTGCAAGGCCAAACCCATTCCCGACAGTAGTTTCTGTACTACTTTTGGCGACTTAGGGGTGCGATTTTCATAGACATCTGTTCAGGAATGTCTCTAAAATCACCCCCGAAGTCGGGACTGATGTGCGGGAATGAAATGGTGCGAGTTCAGCTGAACTTGCACCATTTCATTCCCGCACTCGGTGTGAACCTGGGCTCAATGGGGGAATTCATTGATTTTCTGCTTGCCTGCGTGCTGATTGAGAGAAAATTGAGTGGTGTATGACTAGATTAACTGCTCCATGGATATCAGAAGGCCTCCATTGGCAGCAATTGAGAGCACCAGACCATCTCTATTAGAACGGATACTATCAGTAGGTATAAAAAAATAATCAACTCATTCACATCACATCCGATGTCGGACATTGCACCAGTGGGAACCGGCCCTAAAGCAGAACTACACTCTTTCAATGAACATTGACTATTTTTAATCCTTATGCTGCAAGCATTAGTAAATACGAAAGTATTTCCTATATACTTGTTTTAAACTTTTTTTTTTTTTTTTTTTTTCTACATTTCTTCCATTACTTTCTGGTTTTCATGCATACGCAAATCATGTTATACATCCCAGTAGTCTTCAGGAGGGGATGGAGGGTTCTAAGCTCAGCCAATGCCTGAGCTAAAGGCAGATGGATTCCAGGAAGTAAATGCTACATGAATCATCTTTCCCTCACAATAGTCACTGCCAGAAATACCAGGGGGTGTTTTTTTAAATAAATTCTTAGAAAAATAAAGCATAGAGACCTGGATGGATGGGGGCGTTTGCTCTGAATATCAACAATGAATTAAATAGTGTTTTGCGTTCGTGGTGCTCAGATGCATTCCAGTGCCACATTAAAGTGTTGCTAAACCCAGGACCCTGCATTCACTATATCTGGTCTCCCACAGTACACAGAACATGGAAATGCAATTATTTTAGTAAATCTAAACTCCTAAATACCCTTTCTCATCAGCAGTATATAGCAGTCTTGTAACTTCTATCAGTGTCTGATTAAAGCTTGTAGGAGTAGTTTTCATTCATTTCTGTCCAACGACAATGTTGTCTTCAGAAGGATTAACGGTGGAGGATTTTTTTACATTTTATGCTTTTGTGTATTTTTTTTTTTTTTTTTAATCTAACATTTAATTATTTTATTTTTTTGATGCCTGCTCTGTATTCATTTAGACACTATATCTCTGTGGCATCTTTTTTTCTATGCCTGTCTTTTCTTAGATTATAGATTTGTGTTTTTTTTTCTATATGCTTCTAGCCACTGAGCCCCACCTAGTATCGTCGTGAGTAGATGAGTGTCTGGCGCTAACACTGCACTATTCAATTAGGTTGGTTTACATGCCTTTTTTCTATTTTTTGTGGAGTTTTCATTCTACTCTGACTGTCCTATGAGGCTGCAGGACCACCGACCCTCTGTCTGGACAGTGCTGATTGGCCCTGTGCTGATCACATGCACTCTTCCAAGAAAAAAAAAAAACTTGTGCTTCCCTTCACTTCCTGCTCCATTACCAAAGCAGAAGACCTTCTCTCTATTCTTGTTCTCGTACCAACCCAACCGTGATAACGGTAAATAGGACATAGAATCCCTTCCCTAATGGGTGGGGACACCGCAGTAAAAACATGACAGGCCTTCTATTCCCTCTATAGTCTGGCCAAAACTAATGACAAAAAAGTGTTTGTGTGTGCGCGAATGTTAAAAAAAAAAAACCCACACCAGGGAAGCATTGGCTTGTCTAAAGGGGTACATGTTTTAATAAAGTTGAGAACTGCTGAGACAGTGAAATGCGGTCATGCTGTTTGGATCTACTTCCATAGTAAATGTCAGCTGTGTATTTGGCTCTTGCCCTTGTCCTCGCTGGAGAAAGATTTATAGCAATGTTGTTAGAAAAATTCAATCTTCTTGCAGTACCAGACTTGTGATGTAACGGTTATTTTGTTTCATTTAATGATGCTTTAGCCAGATTTTGGATGGGGCACATAGTGATTGCGGTAGCCGCTGCATTCATGTTTGACACAGGGGAGTGTTTGTTTCTACGGCAACAGAAAAGCTTTCATTAGATTGGCTGTTTTGAAAGAAGAAACAAAAGTCCAAGACATTGCTGAGTGATAATGAAGCCCAGACACGTCTGCTCTTTATTTAAATGTAAATGATATATTTGGAAAGCTACACTGTACTTGTGTATTTATAGGTGGCTGGAGCCGCAGCAGTGACTTAGGACATGGCTGCACCGCATATGTGGATGAATACTACATCTGCGATATGTGGTTTGTATTGGAGGTTTAATAGGTAAGCTGTTCTGCTCTTACTGTATAGCAGAAATATGAAGAACAGACTTTGATGAGAAGTACGTATTTTAGCGTGAAAATGTGCATCAGGGCTTTGACTACTGAAATCAGGCTACGTCCCTTGAGAGACATAAACATGTGAAGGAGCCAAGGCAAAAGATTAAATATGGATAAGAAATGCAGAGCTAAAAATGCAGACGCCTAATCAATGCAAATGCTGAGAACCTTTTTGCGTTTTAGTCGGTCCATCAACATAATATTTACCTCGGCTGTGCACAGGTCCAACATCTATTAACCAGTCGGTGTGATATAGGTGGGTGCATGGGTTTGCGAATGAACAGGATGCTCTGTACAGAGCTATTCCTGTCCGTTCATTCTGTGTAGCTGAGACTGCAGAGATGGAGAACTCTGCCTCAATCTCTTTTCTCCATCTCAAAGGTGAAACATCAGAGGTCTGCTTGGACCTCTTTTATATTTCATCAAAGCACGCAATGGGGCCTCCTAAACATACTGTAAAAAAAAATTGTCAAAATAAAAATAAATGTTAAAAAAACGACTGACACCAGTGGCAGAACTACCAGGGTCACAAAGGTTGTACTAGTGACTGGGCCCTGGTGTTCCGCCACCGGGCTTGGAGGAAAGGGCCCTGGATGGGGGGGGGGGGGGGGCCAGGGGGGCCCCTTTAATAGTTTCTTGCACCGGAGCCCTGAATGATCTGCTTACACCAATGGTGTAAATGGAGTCAAAGGTAGCAATAAAAAGTGGACAGAGCTTCTAGCCCTTTCCCGCTGTAAGCAAGTAAATGGTTACCCATTTGTCCAGGCCTACGTTACATTTTTAACCTGCTACTACTGGAGTCTGTATGTTCAGACCAGCTCCAAAAAGTGCTGTGGTACAGATCAGAACAGGTTGTTTTCAATAATAGCAAAGATGCCCACAGACATTAGTCAGGTCCACATGCACAATCTGACTGCTGAAGAATTTTACTCATGAGGTAAATATTTCAGCGTGTTTCTGCATCGAGGAATCAGGGGTTTGTGTGGGGTTTGCGCCAACAGCCTGTACAAATCAATGAGAAGCTGACAGACGCCACAGCTGTACATGTAACCACACATCCAAGCGTCCAGGGCCTTGCATCTATCCTTGTGTGCATGTAACTGCTTGGATGTGCAGTCACGGCGTCTGTGAGCCTGTTGTTGATTTGTACATGGCTGTATGTCAGCATCTGTAACTCCCAGGCCTAGAAATACACTGAATTCTGGCAGTATACGGCCCTCTGACCCATGTGCATGAGCCCTAAAGAGGGGGTGCAGAAATGCATCTTCAGCCCCACCTTATTTCAGGGGAAAATAAATATTAGTCTGAAAATTCCAAACCAGCTTATTGATTCTTTCCCCTCCTGAAGAGCTTGGGAAGTGCCAAGAGACATTTGACCAATTTCTAATAGCTCACTAGATCATGAGAGAAAATATCAGCACTAGGGTCATCGGATCGAATCCCAACCACAGCACTACCTGGCTGGAGTTTGCATGTTCTCCCTGTGTCGGCGTGGGTTTCCTCTGGGTACTCTGGTTTCCTCCCACACTCCAAAGACATGCTGGTAGGTTAATTGGCTCCTGTCTAAACTGGCCCTAATATGTGTATGTATGAATGTGAGTTGGGGATCTTAGATTGTAAGCTCCTTAAGTGCAGGGACTGATGTGAATGTACAATATACACTAACCGACCACTTTAATAGGTACACTTTCCTAGTACTGGGTTGGACCCCCTTTTTGCCTTCAGAACTACCTTTAAATATTTGTGGTATAGTTTCAACAAGGTGTTTGGAAACATTCCTCAGAGATCTAGGTCCATATTGACTTGATAGCATTACGCAGTTGCTGCAGATTTGTCAGTTGCACATCCATGATGCAAGTCTCCTGTTTCATCACATCCCAAAGGTGCTCTATTGGATTGGGATCTGGTGACTGTGGAGGCCATTGGAGTACAGAGAACTCATTGTTATGTTCAAGAAACCAGTGGTGAGATGATTTGAGCTTTGTGACATGGCGTATTATCCTTCTGGAGGTAGCCATCAGAAGATGGGTACACTGTAGTCATAAAGGGATGGACATGGTCAGCAACAATACTCAGGTAGCCAGTGGCGTTTAAACAATGCTCAATTGGTACTAAGGGGCCCAAAGTGTGCCAAGAAAATATCCCCCACACCATTACACCACCACCCCACCACCCTGAACCATTGATACAAGGCAGGATTGATCCATGCTCTCATGTTGTTTTCTCCAACTTCTGACCCTACCATCTGAATGTCGTAGCACGGGTCGAGACTCATCAGACCAGGCAACGTTTTTTAATCTTCTATTGTCAAATTTTGGTGAGCCTGTGTGAATTGTAGCTTCAGTTTCCTGTTCTTAGCTGACAGGAGGGGCACCTGGTGTTGTCTTCTACTGCTGAAGCCCATCTGTGTTGTGCGTTCAGAGATGGTATGGGATTTTAGGCAGGATGCCTGGACATACCAAAAAATACAAAACACCAAAGATGTTTTATAAAATGTTATTTAAATAAAAAACAATTATATATATAATTTTACCGTATTTATTTATTTTTGGATAAAATTTGGCCGCGGCTTATACTATTGGTTTAATTTGAAAATATATAATCATAAACTGTATCAATAAATAACTCCAATCACATATATGAAATAAAAAACAGCTCAGCCACTACGACTCGAGCTGAAAAGAATCAGCCTTTAAAGTTTTACCAAACAAAACATGTCCCTTTTTGTAATAATGATAAAAAGGACCCTACCACATAGTGTAGCCGCGACAAGGGGAAGGGAGGGTGGGAAGTTCCGCTGTTGATCCTCTTCAGGACGACTGGCCCCGGACTAGTCCTTTAACCATTTAAGCCCCGGACCATTTCGGGCCATTAGGACCAGGCCTGTTTTTGGGATTCGGCACTGCGCTGCTTTAACTGTAAATTGTGCGGACATGCAATGTTGTACCCAAATGAAATTTGCGTCCTTTTCTTCCCACAAATAGAGCTTTCTTTTAATGGTATTTGATTGCCTCTGCGATTTTTATTTTTTGCGATATAAACGGAAAAAGACCGAAAATTTTGAAAAAAAATGATATTTTCTACTTTTTGTTATAAGAAAAATCGAATAAACTCAATTTTAGTCAGACATTTAGGCCAAAATGTATTCAGCCACATGTCTTTAGTAAAAAAAATGTCAATAAACGTATATTTATTGGTTTGCGCAAAAGTTATAGCGTTTACAAACTAGGGTACATTTTCTGAAATTTACACAGCTTTAAATTTATGACTGCCTATCTCATTTCTTGAGGTGCTAAAATGGCAGTGCAGTACAAAACCCCCCCAAATGACCCCATTTTGGAAAGTAGACACCCCAAGGAAATTGCTGAGAGGCATGTTGAGCCCATTGAATATTTTTTTTTTTTGTCCCAAGTGATTGAATAATGACAAAAAAAAAAAAAAAAAAAAAAAAAAAATTACAAAAAGTTGTCACTAAATGATATATTGCTCACACATGCCATGGTTATATGTGGAATTGCACCCCAAAATACATTTTGCTGCTTCTCCTGAGTACGGGGATACCACATGTGTGGGACTTTTTAGGAGCCTGGCCACGTACGGGACCCCGGAAACCAAGCACCGCCTTCAGGATTTCTAAGGGCGCAAATTTTTGATTTCATTCCTCACTACCTATCACAGTTTCGAAGGCCATAAAATGCCAAAATAGCACAAAACCCCCCCCAAATGACCCCATTTTAGAAAGTAGACACCCCAAGGAAATTGCTGAGAGGCCTGTTGAGCCCGTTGAATATTTTTTTTTTTTGTCCCAAGTGATTGAATAATGACAAAAAATAAAAATAAAAAATAAATTACAAAAAGTTGTCACTAAATGATATATTGCTCACACATGCCATGGTTATATGTGGAATTGCACCCCAAAATACATTTTGCTGCTTCTCCTGAGTACAGGGATACCACATGTGTGGGACTTTTTAGGAGCCTAGCCGCGTACGGGACCCCGAAAACCAAGCACCGCCTTCAGGATTTCTAGGCACAAATTTTTGATTTCACTCCTCACTACCTATCACAGTTTCTAAGGCCATAAAATGCCAAAATAGCACAAAACCCCCCCAAATGACCCCATTTTGGAAAGTAGACACCCCAAGCTATTTGCTGAGGAGGCATGGTGAGTATTTTACAGCTCTCATTTGTTTTTGAAAATGAAGAAAGAAAATTTTTTTTTTTTTTTTTTTTTTTTTTTCAATTTTCAAAACTTTGTGACAAAAAGCGAGATCTGCAAAATACTCACAATACCTCTCAGCAAATAGCTTGG
The DNA here is from genome assembly GCA_029206835.1 of Rana muscosa. Lineage (NCBI taxonomy): Eukaryota > Metazoa > Chordata > Amphibia > Anura > Ranidae > Rana > Rana muscosa. The sequence continues at coordinate 483,729,027 of CM055122.1, forward strand.
GGTGTCTACTTTCCAAAATGGGGTCATTTGGGGGGGTTTTGTGCCATCTGGGCATTCCATGGCCTCCGAAACTGTGATAGGCAGTGAGAAGTAAAATCAAAAATTTACACCCTTAGAAAGCCTGAAGGCGGTGCTTTGTTTTTGGGGTCCCGTACGCGGCTAGGCTCCCAAAAAGTCTCACACATGTGGTATCCCTGTACTCAGGAGAAGAAACAGAATGTATTTTGGGGTGTAATTCCACATATGCCCATGGCATGTTTGAGCAATATATCATTTAGTGACAACTTTGTGCAAAAAAAAGAATTAAAAAAAAAAAAATTGTCTTTTTTCCGCAACTTGTGTCAACATATAAAATATTCCATGGACTCGACATGCCTCTCAGTATATAGCTTGGGGTGTCTACTTTCCAAAATGGGGTCATTTGGGGGGGTTTTGAACTGTTCTGGCATTTTATACACAACATTAGGAAGCTTACATCCACTCTTCTAACCACTTGCAGACAAAGCCCTTTTTGACACTTTTTGTTTACATGAAAACATATTTTTTTTTTGCAAGAAAATTATGTTGAACCCCCAAACATTATATATATTTTTAAAGCAAAGGCCCTACAGATTAAAATGGTGGGTGTTGCATTTTTTTTTTCTACACAGTATTTGCGCAGCGATTTTTCAAACGCATTTTTTGGGGAAAAAATACACTTTTTTTAATTTTAATGCACTAAAACACACTATATTGCCCAAATGTTTGATGAAATAATAAAGATGATCTTAGGCCGAGTACATAGATACCAAACACGACATGCTTTAAAATTTCGCACAAACGCGCATTGGCGACAAACTACATACATTTTTAAAAGCCTTTAAAAGCCTTTACAGATTACCCCGTTAGATTTACAGAGGAGGTCTACTGCTAAAATGACTGCCCTCGATCTGACCTTCGCGGTGATACCTCACATGCATGGTGCAATTGCTGTTTACATATGACGCCAGACCGACGCTTGCGTTCGCCATTGGGCAAGAGCAGGGCAGGACAGGGGTGCTTTTTTTTTTTTTTTTTTTTTTTTATTATTAATTTTGCTTTTTTATTTTATTTTTAAATTGTTCCTTACATATATTTTTTTTTTTTATAATTTTTATTGTTATCTCAGGGAATGTAAATATCCCCTATGATAGCAATAGGTAGTGACAGGTACTCTTTTTTTGAAAAAACTGGGGTCTTCTAGACCCTAGATCTTTCCTCTGCCCTCAAAGCATCTGACCACACCAAGATCGGTGTGATAAAATGCTTTCCCAATTTCCCAATGGCGCTTTTTATATCCGGGGGGGGACATTCCCTCCCACTGCTTGTAAAAGCAGTCCAGAGGCTAATTAGCCGCTGTGATTGCTTTTACATGAAAGCCGGCCGCTGGCTGAAAAGAATGATACCAAGATGATGCCTAAACCCGCAGGCATCAATCTGGTATAACCATTCAAAGTCCAGCAACATACCAGTACGTTGCTGGTCCTTGTTGGACATGTATTGTAATCTTTTTTTTTCATGCAGCCTGTTGGCTGAACGAAAAAAGAGATTGATTGGTGGGTATGCCCACCATTAGAATACCGCCCTTCATCCACCCACTTCTAATGATGGGCATACATGCACCATTTATATATGCCGAAGCATGGGGGCATCCTCCCGCAAAAAAGTTATGCCGCACACACATGGTCAAACGTTTCCACGGGCAAGCCTCCGTCGGAATTTCGACCGTATGTATGCGGCATTAGGAGCAAAATTGCTCCTCCGCCCTGCTGCCCCTGCTGCCCCCATGCTTCGGCATATATGCTTTTTTTTTTTTAACTGTGGTGGTGAAATCACCTCCTACAGCACTGGAGTCGCAGGGATCAGGCCTGTCTCTGCGAACGCTGCAGTTATGTGTGTTGTGTTTTGTAAGTGACAGTGATCGATCGATACTGCACTTGGGTGGCCTGGGCTGGACGGAGGGGCAAAACGCAGGTGCTAGCAGGTATCTGGGCTGATCCCGCTAACACTGCGTTTTTGGGAACCCTAAACCGCTGGTATAGATCTGATCAGATCAGATATTGATCTGTTCAGATACTATACCACTAAGGGGGGTGTATGCTTTACGCGTGGGTGTTAGCGTTACTGGCACTAACCTGACGCTGCTTGGGGTGTGACGCAGACCCTCTCTGACGCTAAAACCTAATTGATATCACCCACCGGGCGATCAGGGGGTTAAACCTTTATTGGGTTATATACGGCGGGTGCCCTGACACTATAAAAAGCAAACTAACTAACCAGCGTCACCCGTAACACTTATATGGTGATCACTGGTGAAAGGGTTAACTAGGGGCAATTAGGGGGTTAAAACCTTTATTAGATCATATTTGGGGGTACCTGACGCTATAAAAACCTGCGGCGAACCTAAAAAAAATGACTGGCTACCGATTGGCATCACCGACACGAAGACAGCGATCAGAAAAACGATCGCTTAGTGACAGTGGTGATAGGGGGTGAAAGGGTTACCTGGGGGGCGATCAAGGGGGTTAAACCTTTATTAGATAATATATTGGGGTACCCGACGCTATAAAAACCTGCGGCGAACCTAAAAAAAATTACTGGCTACCGATCGCCATCACTGATGCTAAGACAGCCATCAGAAAAATGATCGCATAGCGACAGCGGTGATAGGGGGTGAAAGGGTTACCTGGGGGGCGATCAAGGGGGTTTAACCTTTATTAGATAATATATTGGGGTACCTGACGCTATAAAAACCTGCGGCGAACCTAAAAAAAATTACTGGCTACCGATCGCCATCACTGATGCTAAGACAGCATCAGAAAAACGATCGATTAGCGACAGCGGTGATAGGGGGTGAAAGGGTTACCTGGGGGGCGATCAAGGGGGTTAAACCTTTATTAGATAATATATTGGGGTACCCGACGCTATAAAAACCTGCGGCGAACCTAAAAATAATTACTGGCTACCGATCGCCATCACTGATGCTAAGACAGCCATCAGAAAAATGATCGCATAGCGACAGCGGTGATAGGGGGTGAAAGGGTTACCTGGGGGGCGATCAAGGGGGTTTAACCTTTATTAGATAATATATTGGGGTACCTGACGCTATAAAAACCTGCGGCGAACCTAAAAAAAATTACTGGCTACCGATCGCCATCACTGATGCTAAGACAGCATCAGAAAAACGATCGATTAGCGACAGCGGTGATAGGGGGTGAAAGGGTTACCTGGGGGGCGATCAAGGGGGTTGAACCTTTATTAGATAATATATTGGGGTACCCGACGCTATAAAAACCTGCGGCGAACCTAAAAAAAAATTACTGGCTACCGATCGCCATCACTGATGCTAAGACAGCCATCAGAAAAATGATCGCATAGCGACAGCGGTGATAGGGGGTGAAAGGGTTATCTGGGGGGTGATCAGGGGGTTAAACCTTTATTAGGGGGGGTTAGGGGGCTACACTGGACCTAAAACTAAACTTTAGTGACACTTTCACAGTCACAAATGTCACTGATTGCAGTGATCACTAAATAAATGGTCACTGCAATCAGTGACACTGTGACTGGGGGCTGGGGGGTGATCTGGGGGGTGATCTGGGGGGGTCTGGGGGTCCTGGGGGGGGCGATTAGTGTTCCTATGTGTCCTGGTGTCAGTGTAGTGTTGTGCTCACTGACCTGATGTCTTCTCTTGTACGGCGCTCGGTATATGTGAGCGCCGCACAGGAGATGACATCACTTCCTCCTGCTTCCTCTGTCTGACACAGACAGAGGGGGCATTTCCATTCGCCGGGAGCGATCGCGAGGGGGGGGCCGGAATCGAAAGGCCGCCCCCTCATCTGGGATCGCTCCCGGTGAAGTAACGACCGCTCACGGCACAGAAGGGGGGTCCGGATGGACCCCCCAACTGTACAAAGGCAGTCACGTAGATCTACGTGATTCTGCCTGTCCGTGCCATTCTGCCGACGTAAATCGGCGGTGGGCGGTCGTTAAGTGGTTAAATAGGGACCCTTTAGGCTTCCAGAAGGTTCTATGGGGTCAGATGACCCCAATTGACCAATCCTGTACCCAAGAGGCCCTGAATTTTTTTCCCCAGTAACTGGCCAGCTGCCCCAATCCCTGTCTTTCCCGCCTAAATGATCTAACTGACCTATCCTAGGCTCAGGAATGTTTCCCCAGCAACAAGCTACCTGACCTATCCTGAGCCTTCCCGCTTAAATTCAAAAGAGGGGAACCTTGAAACTGCTCCTGCCAAGAATCCCATAAGGAAAAGGGGAGCCTTAAAACCATCTTATCCCCTTTCCTCACATTCTGCATACCTTGCTTGTAACGAGTGGTTATTTGAGCTACTGTTACCTTTCTATCATCTTAAACCAGTCTGGCCATTATCCTTGCACATCAACAAGGCATTTTTGTCCACACAACTGCCGCTCACTGGATATTTTTATCTTTTTTGGACCATTCTCTGTAAACCCTAGAGAGGGTTGTGTGTGAAAATCCCAGTAGATCTGCAGATTTTTAAATTCTCATACCAGGCCTTCTGGCGCCAACAGCCATGCCACGTTCAAAGTCCCTTAAATCCCATTCTGATACTCAGTTTGAAGTTCAGCAAGTTGTCTTCACCACATCTAGATTCTTAAATGCATTGAGTTGCTGCCATGTGATTGGCTGATTAGCAATTTGTGTTACCAAGCAATTGAACAGGTGTACCTAATAAAGTGGCCAGTTTGAGTGAATGTAAAGCGCTGTGTAAATTGATGGCACTATATAAGTACCTGTAATAAAATAAATCTGTGTCCAGCTTATTGCTGGTCATGCAATGAATTTGAGCATCACTTAATATTCGAGCAATAATCAGCCTGTAGAATGGTATCGTCGTGTTTTTTGTGGTTTCACAAAGAGGTTTTGTATCATGTTGGACAAACTCTATTGAACCTGCTAGTCTAATTATTCCCTTTTCTATTGAGGAAAGGTCAAGTACTTCTGCCATTAAAGTCATTCAGGAATGCGCAATTGTCTAATGACCTTGCGGTGAGACACGTTCCCCCAACTATGGACATTGCAAAGAACACGGGCATTCAGTGGTAATTGTAGGAAACGCACAACAAAAATATATTTTTTATGACCAATACTATTTTCATTGTTTGTGTGTGTCAATGGACATATGGCACTTTGCTATGAGGGCATTTGGAAGGAAGGAGGATCCAGGTCTGCAGATGGGGGACCCCTGAAGAGGAGGATCGGGGCCGCTCTGTGCAAAACAATTACACAGAGCAGATAAGTATACCCTGTTTAATATATATATATATAAAAAAAAAACACCTTTTGCTATCATTTTAAATTTATAAACTCTTGTATGTACTTTTGTATAAATAAATCTTTTTGTGACGTTCAGTTATGTGGTATAAAGTACCATCATGTAACAAAGTGCATAGTTGGAATATTTTTATCTTTTGTGCAGCTGAATGTTTTCAGTAGGTTTGGCTATGATCTAGAGATAGTGTGATCATTGTGCCGGTTCTGAAACGGCACATTGCTTTTATTTATTAGAGTGACTGGGGACTAAAGCTGGCTCTATACTGTCTGTCTGATTGAATACAAATTAAAAGTGTTGTTTAGGTTTGAAAAAATAAAATAAAAGTGTGTGTGTGTGTGTGTGTGTGTATATGTGTGTGTGTGTGTGTGTGTGTATATGTGTGTGTGTGTGTGTGTGTGTATATATATATATATATATAATTATTACACACACACACACACTATCTCACAAAAGTGAGTACACCCCTCACATTTTTGTAAATATTTTATTATATCTTTTCATGTGACAACACGGAAGAAATTACACTTTGCTACAATGTAAAGTAAGGAGTGTACAGCTTGTATAACAGTGTAAATTTGCTGTCCCCTCAAAATAACTCAACACACAGCCATTAATGTCTAAATCACTGGCAACAAAAGTGAGTACACCCCTAAGTGAAAATGTCCAAATTGGGCCCAATTAGCCATTTTCCCTCCCCGGTGTCATGTGATTCGTTAGTGTTACAAGGTATGAATGAGGAGCAGATGTGTCAAATTTGGTGTTATCGCTCTCACTCTCTCATACTGGTCACTGGAAGTTCAACATGGTACCTCATGGCAAAGAACTCTCTGAGGATCTGAAAAAAAGAATTGTTGCTCTACATAAAGATGGCCTAGGCTATAGGAAGATTGCCAAGACCCTGAAACTGAGCTGCAGCACGGTGGCCAAGACCATACAGCGGTTTAACAGGACAGGTTCCATTCAGAACAGGCATTGCCATGGTCAACCAAAGAAGTTGAGTGCACGTGCTCGGCGTCATATCCAGAGGTTGTCTTTGGGAAATAGACGTATGAGTGCTGCCAGCATTGCTGTAGAGGGTGAAGGGGAGGGGGGGGTCAGCCTGTCAGTGCTCAGACCATACGCCGCACGCTGCATATATATCGGCGTATAACACGCACCTTCACTTTAAGAGGGAAGTTTCAGGAAAATAACTTACATTTTAAATAAGGATCTTTGAAGAAAAATAAGGGTCAATGCCTATCTGCAGCCCCACTAGTGCCATTGATGCAGCCTCACCATTGCCATCAATTGAGCAGCCTCAACATTGCCATCAGTGCAGCCTGATTGATGCCCATCTGCAGCCTTGGAAGGGACAAGGACGGGGGCAAGACACGTGCCAACAGATTACAAACAGTGAGAATCTCCAATGATAGACAGAACAGTGGTCCAATGGCGGCCCAGGAGACAGGACTTTCTATTACAGAGGCCGCTGAGTAAATAGGAAATTCTCACTGCATGTGATCTGAAGGCACTCGTCCCGCCCCCCCTCCCTGTCCCCTTTGAGGCAGCTAAAATTGAAGTATTGTCGTATAACACACACACACGCTATTTGCACTCGATTTTCAGGGTGAAAAAGTGAGTGTTATATGCCAATAAATACAGTGTGTGTGTGTATGTATGTATGTATGTATATGTGTGTGTATATATGTGTGTGTGTATATGTGTGTGTGTATATATATATATATATATATATATATATATATATATAAATCTCTAATCTCTATCTTATTATTTATTTTAGTTTTTTTGCTAAATCTAAAGGAAAAATGTACAATAAGATTGAATTGGTCCCACTGGCCATACATTATAAAATCAATTCCCAATCAATGGGGCACAATTCCTTCCACTGACACCAAAGATAGGGCATTGTTTACTCCCGCTGGACGCCAGGACATTTTCTAGTCCTACTGGCCCTAGTCTGACCCCCTAAAGCCTGAAGGACAGTAAACTGGCCCTTTGTTTAGAAAGTTTGAAGACCCCTGCACTAGACAATGACAGCTGAAATCTGAATCTGGTTACTCATTGATTGCTTGAGTACATTGGGAGTCTTCATGCATGATCCAATGCCTAGGCTGTCCTCCTTTCGCTGTTCTTATGAATCCTAGCATCTGTACGTTGGTTTACTGTTTAAAAAGTTCTATTGTATTTTCAACAGGAAATGTCAATGATCAGTTTTTAGATCTGAAAAGTTAAGCTAGGCTATGTGTAGAGGACAATTGAGCTTAGGGACCCACTTCTAAATCAACGGCTTAGGCCAACCTTGGCCATACATTTACTTTTTTAATATTAAGATTCTTCAGCACAAAAGCACTGCTTTGTTCTTTACATATGTGGTTTGCATACTATGGGACACTAAAGCGAGCAAAGCCCCATCTATTTGATATAGTGGGAGAAAAAAAGACTGTTTGAGGAGGAAGGATGTCACGTGACCTGTTTGAGGTCATTGGACAAGTGCTCTCCCCTTATCCATAAGTTTTCTGCATAACGTTGCAGAGTACGCTTATCACAAAAGCTCTGCACTTTCCATGTTAAAAAAAAACGAAAATGCAGGTGAATTGTGGAATAATTCCAGCTATGTCATACAGAAAGGGGACACTGCAGTTTTTTATTTATTTTTTTATAAATAGGCCACAATCCAGCCACAGAAAGGTTTGTGTTCTGAAAGATCTTTTTTGTAAATACAAGCGCTCAACTTGCCTAAATGTACATGTTCATTATATTGATTAGGGATTATTGGAAGACCTCCCTGTGCTGAAAGTAGTGACTGTAAGGAAAATCCAGTCCAATCATTCTTTATTTCCACTGAAATATAAGGCATGGACCCTTTTTTTTTTTTTTTTTTTTTTTTTTTAATGAAATTCTGATAGTATCCATAGACACTAATGCCTCGTTTCCACTGAGAGGATCGGTTCGGTACGGTACGCTATTTTGGGTGTTTCCATTATGAAAGCGTGCCATAAAACCGAACCATACCGCACCATTCTGGGTCCTGCTTCAGATGTGGGGCCATAGAAAATGGAACGGTTCAGTTAGGGTGGAGCTACAATACATTCCACTGATTGGCGGACACACTAGGCATTTTTTCTAAACCCTGTATGGCCCCTGATGGTCTGAATTGCAGTGGAAACGCTCACCAGAATAGACCAGACCATTCAAACCGTTCCAAACTGTACCGACCCAAACCGCTCCGCTCAGTGGAAACAAGGCATAAGGTTGTCACCCAATCTGGTCTCATTTATATGTTACTTTTTATTTTGAAACTTCTAGCCAGAACTTTGTATTATATTACACTAAACTTTTTAGTTGTGTGGCTCTTGTTTGAATCTATTTTTATTAGTAGCCCACCTATGTGTTCTGCACGTGTATTTTGTTCAAGGTTATGTGATTATTTACCTCTTCACATTCTCTGTTTCTAGGTACAGATTTCCCCTCATCAGGGTGGCTCTCGGGTTCATTGTGGCATTCTTCAGTTGCTTCACCCAGTGGCAGAAGTAGCCACACGCGAAGACACAGCATTACATCTGACAGTGGAGATACGGGCATTGGAACCTCCTGTTCAGACAGTCTGGAAGGTGAGTGCACACACCTCTTTCAGTTAGGCACCATCACAAATCGGTAAAGCTTTGGTGGTACATTTTTGGCAGTTTGTATGTAGTTGTATGCCTTGTGCCAAATTCATGAATCCCTACGTTTTTATTGTAAGTACCGACGTGCGCAAAATTTAAAAGTAGTTTATTTGCAACACTTTTACTCTATAGCGCTATTGTTGCAACAAAAATGCAAAGGAATACCGCTAAATCGGTGATGAGGAGAGTGGAGGTGAATAGACCTCTTCCATGTTGGAGAAAATTGTTGGTCGCGTCACACGCGTGATGGTTGAGTCGCATCTTCAAGACCGTTCTGCTGCAAAATTAGTCTTTAAAGTGGAACTATACTCGCCTCGGCTCCAGAGATGCAGCGTCCCCGATAGGCATGTACAAATATCAGTGCTGGCACTGAGCATTTTCACGAGTACACGTACTCATGCAAATGGTCCGATACCTGAAACTGATACCTTTTTGCGGTGCGATTTGAGCCCATACAAAATGAATGGGCTCAAATCTTTCCGCGAAGAATCGCATGCAGTTTGAACTGTAATGCGGTGCAATTCTTGTCCGAATCGCATGCGGTTGCCCCCTACTGCTCCTGTGTGAACCCAGGCTTGTCATAGTGACTTAAGCCTGGGTTCAAACAGGAGCGGTGTGGGAAACTGCCTGCAATTCAGATAGGAGTTGCACTGCATTCCTTTTTGTTCAAATTGTATGCAATTCTTTGCTGTGCAATTTGAGCCCATTCATTTTGTATGGGTTCAGATCACAATGCAAAGGTATCGGTAATCGGGATCGGCGAGTACTTGACTGAAAGTATTGGTACTGGTACTCGCCGGTAAAAAAAAAACCGATATCAGTGCATCCCTAGTCCCCGAGCTCCCTGCCCGGCCGCTGACATCTTCAGGCATCCAGCTTCCAGGTCTCGATCGCTGGCCTATGTTATGTGCAGGGAGGATGTCACTCCTGCGCATGCGCGGGAATTCAGTCAGTTTCGACATTGCAGAATTTGTACAGTGAGCTGCACGGAAGGGAGCATTTCTTTTCTGCATTAAAATTCCTGTATCTTTAATTCTGCCCTCAAGTTCCACTTTAATTTAAGTTCATTAGGAACGGATATTTGATATCTTTTTCTATTACTCTTCCAACTTCTCTAAATATCCATTTTGCATTAGAGATGCTTGCTATAGTTCTGTCAGAGTTGTGAAAGGTTCCTATACATCCTATCAACACCTACAGGAATCTTGTGACATTTGTCGCAAAACCGAATTCTAAAGAGTATCCACGACCTTCATTTGGAATTCCAGGGCATGTGTTCACAGCTATATGGCCACATAAAGTGATGCCATTTTTCAGTTTTCAGAGAGCACATACTGATTTTTATTTCTTCTAATGAGCATGTATTTTTATTTCCTGCAGAAGCCTGGAAAGCTATTCACCCATTATCAGTGGATCAGGGGTGCAATGACAGGCTTCTGCAGACAAGCCCTACAGCTATCGGCCTGTATCTTCATATGGGAGATCAGTTTGAAAGCTGCAGGGTTTGTGAATGAACTACGAGAGCGCTCATCAGCGCCCTCCCTGTTCGCTCAGAATGATGAGCCATCTGCCGTAGTGGCTGGCGATTACTTTTAGTTCATGCATAGGAAACTGTGAATAAATGATGTGGCCGTGTGGGTGGAGTCCCCGCAGGGCTGTGCTATTTTTGAATTGTAGCAGCGGTTGTGAGGAGAAGATCCTCGCCTGCTGTCACACTGAGCGTGACATCGAGGGGGGGTGGGGAGAGGCGGCAGGAGCTGAAACATGTTACATGTTATAGCCTAAATACAGGTGGAACATGTAACAAAAGGTGAACTTGACCTTTAAATGGTATAGGGTAGATGCTCTGATGTTACATTTTGGGAGCCTCCAGTTACACTATAGAATACCTCTTGATTTTTTTAAGGAGCAAGTTTTAAGCCTCGTACACACGACTGAGTTTCTCGTCAAAAAACAACAAGAAACTTGCTGGCAGAGCTTTCTTGCTGAGTAAATCGGTCGTGTGTGTGTACGCGGCTATCGGGTTTCTCGTCGAGAAAAATAGAGAACCTGCTCTCTATTTTCTCGTCAGGATTCTCCATTTTCTCGTCGAGATTTTCGTCAGCATGTTTCTTGACGAGAAAAGTGTGTGTGTGTGTGTGTGTACACTTACCTGTCGCCCTGGAAACCCGCGCATGCTCGAAATGACTTTGACGCATGCGCGGTAGCTTCCTAGGCATAGGTAGGGTGTAGCAAGATGGTGGCGACGGCATCGAATGTGACGAGCGCACGCTCGCCGTAGTCGATTACGTCACCGCATACGCTCCATTCAAAGAACCGCGGGTTCTTTTGAATCGAGCGTGTGTACACTCGGCCGGGACAAGTTTCTTGTCCTAGAAACTTGTCAAGAAAAATGACGAGTTTTTTCCTGACGAGATTCTCGGCCGTGTGTACGAGGCTTTAGTCCTGAACTCACACTTATAAGCAGATGATACTTTCAACAGAAGTACTCACAAAAAAGGACGTTAAAGTGTGTACTGCCAAATTTTGCATTTCTTGTGTGTGTGTGTTTTTTTTTTTTTTTTTTTTCTGCTGCATCATTTGTAATGATTGTGGTGCTTTTTTTTTTTTCCCTCCTCCTGTATTCGCAAGACACGAGCGGTTTCAGAAAGCTTTTTTTTTTCTGTTAAACTGAGACTTCCTGTTAATGTAGGCCCACAGGAAACTGTTCTTGTTCAGTAGTGTGTTATGATTGCAGTTTCCTAGCTTCATATCTCGAGAAGGTTGAACTTTACAAATGCCCCCTGCTTCTTGTATCTTTGTATCATGGAAACGTGACCAAACTGGAGTCTATATACAGGCCGAATTTCATGTAAGTTTTTTTATGTTTAAAAAATTGTGTGGTTTCACATGTGATTTGGTATATTTTATCTTTTTCGGGGAGACTCGATTTCTATAGTGAATTGGGTACTAATGTAACAGTGGCAGCAACGAACTAACAATATAAGCTCTGTATGTACCTACCTATACACATGGCCTCAGATTTGCTATGTACTTGTCACCTTAGCAATTTACCGTATATACTCGAGTATAAGCTGACCCGAATATAAGCCAAGACACCTAATTTTACCACAAAAAAATGGGACAACGTATTGACTTGAGTATAAACCTAGGGTGTCCATCTGCATGCCTCACTTTGCCTCACTGTGCCCATGCCTCACTGTGCCCATGCCTAGACTGACGGTTTAACATAGGAGTCTATGGAAGGGGTACCCGGCTTTCAAAAATCGTTGCTCCCCAGCCGTAAGTCCCCCAGACAAAAAACTCAACACTTATAGAGGAGAAATAGAGCTACATATGTGCCAAGTTTCCGGTCCAGGGGACCTACGACCGTCCGGTACCGGGTCCCCAAAGTCCCCGGAGAAATGACCGTTTAACATTGGAGTCTATGGAAGGGGTGCCCGGCTTTGAAAAATCGGTGCTCCCCGGCTGTAGGTCCCCCGGACAACAAACTTTGCACACTTGTAGAGAAAGAGTGGTGCTACATGTGTGCCAAGGGCTGGCCAGTACCGAGTCCCCAAAGTCCGGGAGATCAGGCGCAAAAAGGTGACTTGAGTATAAGCCGAGGGGGGCATTTTCAGCACAAAAAAAATGTGCTGAAAAACTCGGCTTATACTCGAGTATATGCGGTAATATGTGTTAATTATTGTTTAATTTAAAGCTTGCATTGGGGCTGCCCCTGCAATACAAGGATTTATTATTCATTTAGGTCTAGGGCAACTGGCTAAAGCACTTTTACTTGCCTAAGGCTGGCCATACATTATACAATTTTCTTGTACAACTTTCCTTTAGATTTACCACAACCATTTAATAGGAGGTCAAACCTAAACACTTTTTGTATGCAATCAGGCAGGCCCTTGTACTACATAGTTGAAGTTAAATCCAAAGAAAATTGAATAAGAAAATTGTATGGTGTATGGCCAGCTTAATTCTCCACTCTTGCAGGCTCCTCAGTGTTAGACCATTTGCTGTGTAGCCTCTCCTTTCTGCACTCCAGTGATCGGATGCCTCTGATGTCATCAATACTAATGCAGGGAGCATAGCTGCACCCACACTACAAGGGTTAACTGCTTGTTTATGTCTAGGGATGGACGGGTAAAGCAGCATTACCTACCTGATTCCCAAGGCTTCCTCCACACTGTTAGACCGGTCCCTGAAGTCTCTTCTCCCTTATGCTCCGGCAGTCACAGGTCATCTGACGTCATCAAATACAATGCAGGGTCCATAACCTTGCATTGAATGTGAGGAAACTGGGGATTCCTTCACAAACTGGAGCGTAGGTGAGAAAAGTAGAGTGTCGGCTGTCAGGGAAGCTAGGGGTTAGGTAAGAAAACTGCTTTTTCCCCCATCTCTTAGACCTAAATGAGCCTGTCGAGCTCCAGGAGGCCCCTACTATCCCGGTCTTCCGCGGGTTACTGAAGACTTGGCTTTTCACGCAAGCTTTTCCACGTAGCCTCTCTTCCACCCTTTCTGACGCTCCTGTGCTGCTCTTGGTTCCTGGGTTCTCTTTTCCCAGGAACTCTGCTATGCGCGTCAGGACCCTTCGGGGTAAGACCGCGCTATATTAAGATACCACTCAACTCATTTAACCCTTGCAGTGTGTGGGCAGCACAGAGATTGGCTTTATCTTGTACTTCTGAAGCTAGTTTGGGGCATGTCTGCTTTGTTTCCTAGTGAATCATCCCTGTTGTGTATTAGATGTCTCTAATCAGGGTGGATAAAAATCCATGATTTAAAAAAAAAATCTTTTTTTTTTTTTTTTTTTTTTTTTTTTTTTTATCAAATTTATTTTAATAAAATGCTTTTGGAGTAAAAATCTATATAAAACATAGTTTTCTATTTAAGATACATTATTAATTTAGTTTATTCAGAATGAAATTGAGCTTGGTTATGTAGCATGAGGCTGTATATTTTGCAATGTTTACATTTTTGGTAAACTTTCAATGAATCCAAGCTCTGCAAGCAGAGATGACATGCACTGCATTGATGCATTTACACAATTTTACAGTAACCATGAGATAAAACAAAGTTCAGGAATATTCCTTTATCCCATTGATTTTCAAATCTATGTACACAATAAACTGTATGATTGAATCGGTTCAGATAACGCTGTTTTACCAACCTGACAGCTTATTATTCTAAATAGGAAACCTTCATTTTGTTTGCAAATATTAAAGATTCTAACTACCAGCAAGAATAAGTCCTTGCATTTAAAGAGCACCTATCATTTTAGATCCATCATGGCAGCGCCTGTTAGCGGGCATCCACTCACTTGCTGCCGCCACATCCCTTCACCTTGTGTCACTGCCACATCACCAGCTGTTCCATTAAAGTGAATGGGACTGTTGGTGAGTCAACAGCGGGTCAGAGGAGGCGCCGCTGCGGGACAGAGATGACAGTTGCTCTTTAAAAATGATGATTTAAATCAAGCCTTTTTACTAGTGATTTAATCATGATTTAAATTGTGATGAAGTCAAATCCACCCTGTCTCTAATATACTGCTTTATACCCGATGTTGGCCCTTTTCAGTGATGCCTAGTCAGTTCCCAATTAGTTGCTGAGTAAATTAAATAAAGTACAGGGGGTCCCCTACTTACAAACATCCGACTTACAAACGACTCCTACTTACAAACGGAAGGATACAACAGGAAGTGAGAGGAAATCTACCCCTAGGAAGGGAAATTTTCTCCTGTAAGCATTTTTATGGGGAAAAGGTGTCTCCACTGGAGCTTTATCACCAGTCCATGTTTCCCTAACAACCAAAAATTTTCAAAATCCATTTGTCATTGGGACGGAAAGTGAGGTGAAATCTTCTGAACAGGGGCACAGACAGCAAAACAAATGTTACAGGGGTGATAACCCTTCCCTATGTTCTCCAAAAAGTATAAAAACTATTTTTTTGGCTGAAGCTACCCCTAAAAAGTGTACCTGTTCCGACTTGCAAACAAATTCAACTTAAGAGCAAACCTACAGTCCCTGTCTTGTTTGTAACCCGGGGACCCCCTGTATGGTGGTGGAGAAGACAATGTAATTTTTAATGCAGTGTGATAGATTTCACAGATGTGGCTTGGCTACGAGAGCCTCTCTCATGGAGTACAATGTTGTGTGGTGCTGAGTGAAGTTTTCTGCTCTGTATCAATGGTATGATGATGTAAGACTGAGTTGAACAAAAACAATGTTTGGGTCTACTGTACTGCAGTTATTCAATGTTTTTTGTTCTCATATTTTTGGTTGTTCAATAAAAACCCTTTTTGATTTAAAAAAAATTAAATAAAGTCAGGGTCGGTCAGTTCTTTTTCTATGTATAAACTTTTCATAATTTTTCATGTGTTGTACTACTATGTGTTTATACAAGGATTTCTGGTTGTGCAGCTTTAGTAGAGTGCAGGTGTTTATGGTTAAACATTCACCTTTTTATGCGATAATCATATGGCATATTAGAGAAATGAAGGTGTACAAACTGCACCAAGCAGTCACCTTTCACTCCTTGTACTAAGAACAGTGAACAGATGATTAAGGCTGACCATAGAACAGGGATATGCAATTAGCGGACCTCCCAGCTGTTGTAGAACTATAAGTCCCATTAAGCATAGCAAGACTCTGACAGCCACAAGCATGACTCCCAGAGGCATGATGGGACTTGTAGTTTTGCAACAGCCGGAGGTCCGCTAATTGCATATCCCTGCCATAGACGGAGCAAATTTCTTCAGGTTGCAGGAAAGAGATTCGCTCGATACCCCGATCAACACAGACAGTGCTGACAGTGGAATCCATCCCGTGGAGCCATTGTGTTCTCCTGGCGGGGGCCACATATATGTATTTCTCTGAATTCTCAGATTTAATAAGTTACATTAGACATAGGCAGGGAATTAAAAAGGGAATACCGTATATACTCGAGTATAAGCCGAGTTTTTCAGCACATTTTTTGTGTGCTGAAAATGCCCCCCTCGGCTTATACACAAGTCACCTTTTTGCGCCTGATCTCCCAGACTTTGGGGACCCGGTACCAGCCGTCCTTGGGTCCCCTGGACCCCAAACTTGGCTCACATGGAGCCCCACTCGTCCTCGACAAGTGTGCCAAGTTTGATGTCTGGGGGATCTACGGCCGGGGAGCACCAATTTTTTAAACCCGGGCACCCCTTCCATAGACTCCCATGTTAAACGTGAGGCTAGTCATGGGCACAGTGAGGCATGCAGATGGACACAGTGAGGCATGCACATGGACACCCTAGGCTTATACTTGAGTCGATACATTTTCCAAGGTTTTTGTTGTAAAATGAAGTGCCTCGGCTTATTTTAGGGTCGACTTATACTCGAGTATATACGGTATGTCTTCTGAATGATTAGTACACACATGTATTTGCTAGTTTGGATTTTAATGGAACAAGTCCTGCTTGTTAGAGGTTCCTCTCTTGAGGAGGTCCACATCTAAGTGATATAACGGGTGCTATTAATCTACTAGAAGTGAGAGGACAGCAGGGCCTGGGAAACATGAAAGCTGAAAGCCCCGAGTGTGTGGCATACCATCCATGTGCACGCTCTGCACTGGTATTTCTCCTCCTGGAATTCCAGAAATGCCCATTTTACACCCTTAAACACAGATGAGCTCAAAGAATGTGACACGCTTCTGCCAGGTCCACATGTTGCTTTGGGAGGATGACCAGAAATGTGTTGTACATTGTCCTTTATTCGTTTCTACCAGGCTGAAGAAATCCTATTCATAATATCTGGGCATATTGAAGAACCCTGTACAATGGCATTCGTTAGCCAAACCTCCAGCAGAGCAATCTGAAATCTGCTTTCATCGGTGTGCTTACCCAGTGCAGTTTTTTTTTTTTATTTATTTTTTATAAATTTTCTGGTTTTGTCTGTGAAAAGCTGAACAACCAGAGCAAAGACTGTTCATAGCCAATACAAATAAATGGCATCAAGTCTGCCCAGTAAATTCTTCACGTCTTCTAAACCCATACTGGCAAAGTCCACGGTTTAAATTGATGCCAATCCTGCTGTCTGGTCCATCAGTCTGGCTGAAGCCATTTATTCTTGTGTCAGCTAAGTTTAATTAACATGAAAAAATGTGTTTATCAGCTGCAAGTCATCCTAGCAAAATAGAAAAGAATGTCACATGTTAAATATAGGAGGACTATGTACAAGTGTTATTTTGGTGGTTAAATTGGCACATAGAAATGTATTCCTGCACTTTATTTAGTATAGATTATGTTGTGTTTACACTGTATTTATAAAGTATTAATCATAGCTACTTGGCAGATGTTTGCTGTATGTATTTTGTCATTAGGGCCCAACTACATGTGTGGTTATGGCCACAAGTATGAGATTAAAGTGACACTAAAGTCATTTGTTTTTTTTGTTTTTTTATAAAATCAAATGCAAGCTTTTTTTTCTTCTCAGAGCTTCCTGTTTTGGATGGCTATGTTAATTATTTTTTTTGCCCCCTTTGTGTATGTGAACTTAGCCACCCTCTCCTGCTTGCCCCCGAGATGGACTTGCACATTCAGCTATGGGAATGGTAATACACATATAACGGAGCATGTGATCAGAAATAATGGCACTGCTCACCCTACAATAGTAGCTGTGAGGTGCATCACTGGACAATAGGGAGCGTGCAAAGGACGAAGAAGAAGCCTGAAAATAACAGTAAAGCCCTGTACACACGATCGGATATCCTATGGATTCTAATCCGATGGATTTTTCCATCAGTCTTGCCTACACACCATCATTCAAAAAACCGACCGTTTCAAAGGCAGTGACGTAAAACACTCCGATGAGCCGAGAAAAATGAAGTTCAATGCTTCTGAGCATGCGTGGGTTTTTTATCCGATGGAGTTTCCCACAGATGATAGTAATTTGCTATCGGTTTTTTAACCATCGGATAAATTTAAAACGTTCTATTTTTAAACACCGATGGGGGAAAAAGACCGATTGGGCCCATACACGATCGGTTTGTCTGTCTGATAAAAACAGTCCATCATGTGTACACGGCATAATGCCTTGTACACACAATGAGATTATTGGACAAATGGCTTTTTTTTTTTTTTTTTGCATTCTAGTCTCCCATATCAAAAATGAAGAGGTTACGAAAAATCTTGTACGACAGAATAAAAATTGATCTCAAAGTGATGTCAAGTATTGTATTTTCGAATGAAGACTACTGATTAAATGAAAATCGTATGATCTCATGTCGTACGAGAAAAAATAATTGTGTTTCCCCCTTCGGGTAATATCGGATGAACTGTCAAGATCGGCTCACGAAAGCTGTGTACTAAACATCAGAATACCGTACGATCGTTCGAAATCTGTATTTTTTTTGCCCGATTTTCTGATTGTGTGTACGGGCCTTTAAAGCAGAGGTTCACCCAAAAGTGAACCTCCGCTTTTCAGAACCCTTCCCCCCCCCCCTTCCGGTGTCAGTCACATTTGGCACCTTTCAGGGGGTGCAGATACCTGTATAAAACAGGTATTTGCACCACTTCCGGGTATAGACTCCCGCTGGAGTCCCGCCCATTCGCGTCACCCTCCCCCCCGGTTGTGTTCTGGGAAACACACGGCTCCCAGAACACAGCAGGGACCAGTGAGGACGGCGCAGCGCGACTCGCACATGCGCAGTAGGGAACCGGGCAGTGAAGCCGCAGCGCTTCACTTCCTGATTCCCTCACCGAGGATGGCGGCGGGGGAAGCCGAGAGCCGAGCGGTAGCTCGGCTTCGTCAATTGCCGCCACTGTGCCCATTAAACGCAGCCACTGTGCCCAAACGCCACCAGTTTTCCCCCTCAAATGCAGCCAGTTTTCCCCCTCAAATGCAGCCAGTTTTCCCCCTCAAATGCAGCCAGTTTGCCCCCTCAAATGCAGCCAGTTTGCCCCCTCAAATGCAGCCAGTTTGCCCCCTCAAATGCAGCCAGTTTGCCCCCTCAAATGCAGCCAGTTTGCCCCCCCCATATGCAGCCAGTTTGCCCCCCCCCATATGCAGGCAGTTTGCCCCCCCCCCCATATGCAGCCAGTTTGTCCCCCCCCCATATGCAGCCAGTTTGTCCCCCCCCCATATGCAGCCAGTTTGTCCCCCCCCATATGCAGCCAGTTTGCCCCCCCCCCATATGCAGCCAGTTTGTCCCCCCCCCCATATGCAGCCAGTTTGTCCCCCCCCCATATGCAGCCAGTTTGTCCCCCCCCCATATGCAGCCAGTTTGTCCCCCCCCCATATGCAGCCAGTTTGTCCCCCCCCATATGCAGCCAGTTTGTCCCCCCCCATATGCAGCCAGTTTGTCCCCCCCATATGCAGCCAGTTTGTCCCCCCCATATGCAGCCAGTTTGTCCCCCCCCCATATGCAGCCAGTTTGTCCCCCCCCCCATATATGCAGCCAGTTTGTCCCCCCCCCATATATGCAGCCAGTTTGTCCCCCCCCCCATATATGCAGCCAGTTTGTCCCCCCCCCCCATATATGCAGCCAGTTTGTCCCCCCCCCCATATATGCAGCCAGTTTGTCCCCCCCCCCATATATGCAGCCAGTTTGTCCCCCCCCCATATATGCAGCCAGTTTGTCCCCCCCCCCATATATGCAGCCAGTTTGTCCCCCCCCATATATGCAGCCAGTTTGGTCCCCCCCCATATATGCAGCCAGTTTGGTCCCCCCCCATATATGCAGCCAGTTTGGTCCCCCCCCCATATATGCAGCCAGTTTGGTCCCCCCCCATATATGCAGCCAGTTTGGTCCCCCCCCATATATGCAGCCAGTTTGGTCCCCCCCCCATATATGCAGCCAGTTTGGTCCCCCCCCCATATATGCAGCCAGTTTGGTCCCCCCCCATATATGCAGCCAGTTTGGTCCCCCCCCATATGCAGCCAGTTTGGTCCCCCCCCCATATGCAGCCAGTTTGGTCCCCCCCCCATATGCAGCCAGTTTGGTCCCCCCCCCATATGCAGCCAGTTTGGTCCCCCCCCCCCATATGCAGCCAGTTTGGTCCCCCCCCCATATGCAGCCAGTTTGGTCCCCCCCCCATATGCAGCCAGTTTGGTCCCCCCCCATATGCAGCCAGTTTGGTCCCCCCCCATATGCAGCCAGTTTGGTCCCCCCCCAATATGCAGCCAGTTTGGTCCCCCCCCAATATGCAGCCAGTTTGGTCCCCCCCCAATATGCAGCCAGTTTGGTCCCCCCCCCATATGCAGCCAGTTTGGTCCCCCCCCCATATGCAGCCAGTTTGGTCCCCCCCCCATATGCAGCCAGTTTGGTCCCCCCCCATATGCAGCCAGTTTGGTCCCCCCCCCATATGCAGCCAGTTTGGTCCCCCCCCCATATGCAGCCAGTTTGGTCCCCCCCCCATATGCAGCCAGTTTGGTCCCCCCCCCCATATGCAGCCAGTTTGGTCCCCCCCCATATGCAGCCAGTTTGGTCCCCCCCCCCATATGCAGCCAGTTTGGCCCCCCCCCATATGCAGCCAGTTTGGTCCCCCCCCCCATATGCAGCCAGTTTGTCCGTCCCCCATATGCAGCCAGTTTGTCCCGTTCTCTCCCCCCCCCCTGCACTTATCTTTCCCGGGTCAGCGCCGTTGGCTCTGATAGGCACTTCCAAAGACCAACCAGCCGCTGTTATTCAGATGGCCGGCCTTCAGCAGGGGGCCGGCCATCTGAATAGTGGGCGGCAGCAATACATAGGTTCATGCAATGCATGAACCTATGTATTGTTGTGAGTGACGGGCGCAGGAGCGAAAGGGGGCGGCGCTCCTGCGCCCACTATGGACGCACCGACACTGGTGCTCGCCCCTCCCTTGGGCCTACACCCCTGCGGGGAGATGCTGTGTTAACCGTGTCTCCCCGCAGGGATGTAGTCCCAAGGGAGGGGCGAGCACGCTGACTAACCCCCAGCCAGAACGGCTCGAATGATGGGGGCAATCTTACAGAGGAGGAACAGGAAGTGAGAAATTCAGACAAAGAAAGAAAACACTTAGAAGGGAAATCGAAGGAAAAGGTAAGTGAACCAACAATGCACTAGCTTAGAGGAACCTATTTAGAAAATAAAAACAAACCTTTACAACCCCTTTTAAGTCTCCATTCATATCTATGCGTCATGGGAATCTGTCTAAGCCCAGGTTCACACTGGGCTGCGGGAATGAAGCTGCGCGAGTTCAGCTGAACTCTCACGATTTCACTCCCGCTGGCAGTCCTGATTTCGGCCGCGATTTCAGAGACATTTGTGCAGGTTTCTGCCGCCGATTTAACATGTCAAATCACATCAATTTGAACCAGGGCTGAAATCATGTTTGTTCACGCAGTGTATTGTAGGCGGGCTGCGGTGTTCTTAATTTTTTAACAGCACCCAATGCACGTAGCTAAACATATGAATTTTAGCACACAATGCATGGTAACTTTTTATTTTATTTTTTTTATATCTTTTGCACCAGAGTCCTGCACCCGTGCTGCATTTTTAGATCTGTGGGATGCCATTCAGAATAAATAAATGGCAGCCTCCTTTTCTTTTTAAACAGCAGCTCGTTTTGGCTGCGGGTGGTTGTGGGTGCAGGAACAGGTGCGATTCCCGCACACGCAACCACCTGCAATAGTGTGAACCAGGCCTTAGTGCGATTTCTGTGTGTTTTGGAAGCCCGTTCCAATGAATCAGCTGCCCAAAGCATTGTAACATTGACTTTATTTTTATTTTTTCAGATGTATCATTTAAAAACAATAGCTACATTTTATGCTACTTGGGGACGGTTCACATGTGGTTCAGCGCAGTGCAATTTCAGCCCATTCATTTTGAATGTCCTCAAATCGCACTGCACCACACCATACGATCCAGTGCAGGCAAACCTTGACACTGCTGCAGATCACAAATGCAGTGCTTTTTGAAGCCATTATGGGGAAACGCTCATGGAACACGGGCTTCCTGCACTGCGTCTGGTGTGAACAGGCCCTAAAAGTTAGTAAACCCTAGTATACATTTACACTAGAATGCGGTGCAGAAACCCATGTTCCGTGTGTGTTTGCGCCACGTTTAAAATGCACTGCAGTTGCAATTTTCAGCGGGTGTGAATGTTACCTTCATGACACCCCAAACACAGATTGCAAATGCAGTGCATTCACCTGCACTGGATTGCATGATACAGATCTACCATGCAATCCAGTTGCAGTGCGTTTTTTTTTTTTTTTTTTTTTTTAAGTAGCTCACGCAGTACTTTTGGTGCAATGCAGTGTGATGCAAAATTAATGTGCTGAAATCGCACCACATGTGAATTTCTGGTGAACTACAGTGGGTACGGAAAGTATTCTGACCCCCTTAAATCTTTCACTCGGTATATTGCAGCCATTTGCTAATGTAGCGATACCCTCAGCTAAGAGGGCCGCAGTATTAGTTTTGGGCCCTGAAGACAGCTCCGCCAACCCCCGGCAATTCACTCGACCCACTCTGGCACAGTCAGTCCAGGATAATTTAGCTTATGCTCTATGGAAAATTCAGAGACCAATGCAAGTAGTAAAAGAATAATGAGTTTACTCTCACTTAGTAAAATAAATCAACAGTAAAACAGATAACAATTGGTACACTACGCATTAATGAGACACAGTAATGGCGTGCCTCGTGGGGCGACCGTTAACTAAGCGCCCTGTGGCGTAGCTACTAAACTCTAATACCCGGTCAGGCCTGACCCTATAACTCAGTCTCTAGGAGATGAATTCTTCGCATGCAAGTCTTTAAATGGTGGTGCACATTTCAGGAACACATTTGTAATCCAAAAGGGGGGGGGGGGGTAAAAGTACCAACACGAAACACTTCACTAGAGATCCGTTTGACTCAGTTCTGCTATGGATCTCCAGTGCGGACTCAAATATGAACTGGTGAGCCACGGCAGTCTGTAGGCCCAACAATAGTGTTAAGTATATGGATTGAGCAGGTGCTCGCTCACCACTCCGGACGCGATCCCAGTCCGGGACTTCCACCTGCTGTGTCTCCACACACAGTGTCTGCAGCGGTCGGGTCTCTGGCTCGGCAACGGTTGAGGATGACCAAGTCAGATGCCACCCAGGCTCGCTATGGGGTGGAAGGCTCTTTGGGTAGCAGCGCAAGGCCCCAGGCTTCAGGCCTTGCACCACAGCTGATCCGCACAGGAAGATCTGTCCACTGAAGTCTCGTGTCCCAAAGAGGCCGAGCTTAGCCTCGCCTCCTCCTTATATAGCTCCACCCATGAGTCTCCGTGGTGACAACATTGCACCCTGGGTGCCAAGGGGGGTTCTGGGAAAGGTAGTCCAATGAGTCTTAAAATTATTTTAGTGTAGCGGGGTCTCTTTTAAGTTCATTTTTTCCTCATTAATGTACACACAGCACCCCATATTGACAGAAAAACACAGGATTGTTGACATTTTTGCAGATTTATTAAAAAAGAAAAAACTGAAATATCACATGGTCCTAAGTATTCAGACCCTTTGCTCAGTATTTAGTATTTGCACCCTTTTGATCTAATACAGCCATGAGTCTTTTTGGGAAAGATGCAACAAGTTTTTCACACCTGGATTTGGGGATCCTCTGCCATTCCTCCTTGCAGATCCTCTCCAGTTCTGTCAGGTTGGATGGTAAACGTTGGTGGACAGCCATTTTTAGGTCTCTCCAGAGATGCTCAATTGGGTTTAAGTCAGGGCTCTGGCTGGGCCATTCAAGAACAGTCACGGAGTTGTTGTGAAGCCACTCCTTCGTTATTTTAGCTGTGTTCTTAGGGTCATTGTCTTGTTGGAAGGTAAACCTTCGGCCCAGTCTGAGGTCCTGAGCACTCTGGAGAAGGTTTTCGTCCAGGATATCCCTGTACTTGGCCGCATTCATCTTTCCCTCGATTGCAACCAGT
Source organism: Rana muscosa (assembly GCA_029206835.1). Taxonomy (NCBI): domain Eukaryota; kingdom Metazoa; phylum Chordata; class Amphibia; order Anura; family Ranidae; genus Rana; species Rana muscosa. The sequence goes on from CM055122.1 coordinate 483,752,900, forward strand.
CGTCCTGTCCCTACAGCCGAAAAACACCCCACAGCATGATTCTGCCACCACCATGCTTCACTGTTGGGACTGTATTGGACAGGTGATGAGCAGTGCCTGGTTTTCTCCACACATTCCGCTTATGCCCCATACACACGATCGTTTTTCATGCCGTTAAAAATGGCAATTTTAAAAATGGGCATTAAAACCGATCGTGTGTATGCTCCAAAGCATTTTTAACGACGTGAAAAACGGGCATTAAAAATTTCGAACATGCTCTATTTTTTCACGTCGTTTTTCATGTCGTTTTTTTTAACGACGTGAAAAACGATGGTGTGTATGCTTTGACGAGGTGAAAAAAAAACGCGCATGCTCAGAATCAAGTATGAGACGGGAGCGCACGTTCTGGTAAAACTAGCATTTGTAATGGAGATAGCACATTCGTCACGCTGTAACGGACTGAAAAGCAGGAGGCTGAAAAGCGCAAATCGACGCTCAACAAACTTTACTAACATGAAGGGTGGCACCATCCGAACGGGACTTCCCCTTTATAGTGCCGTCGTACGTGTTGTACGTCACTGCGCTTTGCTTGAACGGTTTTTAAAATGATCGTGTGGATGCAAGACAGGCTTGAGAGGAAACATGAAAAAAAACGACGAGAAAAACGTCGGTTTAAAAAATGGCATGAAAAACGATCGTGTGTACGCCGCATTAGAATTAAGGCCAAATCTTTCTATCTTGGTCTCATCAGACCAGAGAATCTTATTTCTCACCATCTTGGAGTCCTTCAAGTGTTTTTTTTAGCAAACTCCATGCGGGCTTTCATGTGTCTTGCACTGAGGAGATGCTTCCGTCGGGCCAATCTGCCATAAAGCCCAGACTGGTGGGGCTGCAGTGATGGTTGACTTTCTACAACTTTCTCCCATCTCCCGACTGCATCTCTGGAGCTCAGCCACAGTGATCTTTGGGTTCTTCTTTACCTCTCTCACCAAGGCTCTTCTCCCCCCGATAGCTCAGTTTGGCCGGACGGCCAGCTCTAGGAAGGGTTCTGGTTGTCCCAAACGTCTTCCATTTAAGGATTATGGAGGCCACTGTGCTCTTAGGAACCTGAGTGCAGCAGAAATTTTTTTGTAACCTTGGCCAGATCTGTGCCTTGCCACAATTCTGTCTCTGAGCTCTTCAGGCAGTTCATTTGACCTCATGATTCTCATTTGCTCTGACATGCACTGTGAGCTGTAAGGTCTTATATAGACAGGTGTGTGGCTTTCCTAATCAAGTCCAATCAGTATAATCAAACACAGCTGGACTAAAATGAAGGTGTAGAACCATCTCAAGGATGATCAGAAGAAATGGACAGCACCTCAGTTAAATATATGAGTGTCACAGCAAAGGCTCTGAATACTTAGGACCACGTGATGTTTCCGTTTTTTTCTTTTTTAATAAATCTGCAAAAATGTCAACAATTCTGTGTTTTTCTGTCAATATGGGGTGCTGTGTGTACATTAATGAGGAAAAAATATGAACTTAAAATGATTTTAGCAAATGGCTGCAATATAACAAAGAGTGACAATTTTAAGGGGGTCTGAATACTTTCCTTACCCACTGTATATAAAAAAAAAAGTATATACAGTCCGTTGAGGATGAAAAACATATGTGGCTAAGACGCACAATTCGCTCTTTTTTTGCAGCATAAAGGATTGTGGTGTGTTTGCATTAATTACAAGTTGGACTGTATAGGAATGATTGTTTCTTCTATAATTTATGTGTCAGATGGAGTTTTTTTTTTTTTGCATTGAAGACAGTTCTTTGGTAGACATTCTTGATTACTGTTTAGTTATTTTAAATATAGCTGTTCTGACTTTCCTACCAGTGTCTTTCTAATTATTTGCCCTTTTATGAAAGGTGTAGTTTCTATGTTAGTCTTACAAACCCACAACAGTAAAATCAGTCTGGTATATGCAGTAAAACATGATTTTTATACACATTATGGAATGTTAATGTGCATTGTGTGTAAAGGTCCTGATCCTGTCTTCTCTGATCCTCCCCTTCTTCCACTGCCCCCAATCCATCTCCTGATAGTACAGAGCCTTGGGGGGCACTCTGCACATGCTCAGTTTGGTGTGTATTGCTAGAGAGTGTTTGTTTTGTTTGTTTTTGGAGGGTGCATGTGATCAGCACTGTCCAGACAGGCAGTCAGGGATCATGCAGCCTCCTAGGACAGTCAGATGAGAATGAAAACACCTACAAGCTTTAATGTGACACTGATGAAGGTCACTTGACTGCTATATACTGCGGACGAGAAAAGGTATTTAGTAGTTTATATTTACTAAAAATAATTGCATTTCCATGTCCTGGGTTTAGTAACATTTTAAAGTGATTGTAACCGGTCACCTTGTAAAACGGCCCATTCAGTTTAATATTGAAACAAAAGGAAAAACATTTTGTGTATAGATATTATAAATACCCCCCCTTTTTATAATTGATTGCATTCCCTCTGCTCCCTCTGTTCTCAGCTGCATAAGAGCTGGGGGGGGGGGGGGGGGGGGGACAAGCAACCGTACAGGCTGTGCGTTTCAGTCTGATCATTGGAGAAGAGCACATTGAGTTCCCAGCATAGCTAAAGAACTGACCACGTTGTGCTCTGATGCCTAGTGGGGTCAGTTTTTAATGGGAAACAGAGGGACTGGCAGGAACACCAGTGATTTCACATAAAGGAAGCAATACAAAGAGAACAGGATACTTTCTCATACAAGTACATGGTACAGCAGACACATATCAGGAATAGTAAATGCTGGGGTAACAAACACTTTGTCTACTGGCCTTTTAATGAAACTGATGAGATGCATTTTAGCGATCAAATCACGAGCAGCACCTCTGCTTTCTGTTTAGGTGTAATTATGTGTACTTTTATGCAGTTCCCATTATCAGCCTGTAATAAGCTGCCTAGCCCTGCTCACAAGGTCACCCCAGGACCACCTTGCAAGGATGATGTTTCTCTAAATGGAAATGTGCAAGCCATCAGGAAACTTGAGCTGAGATTGTCTGACCTATGGGACATTCTGTGGGTCATTTACAAGGATATGTCACATTCAGTCATTTCTGCAGATTGTGCCACCTTTTGCAACAGCTAACAATGCAACTATTTGGTTGTGTGACAAATGTTGACGTACTGTTTATCCCTGTAATGTATTTGTGTCTTCCTTTTCTGTTTTTCAATGGCTTGGAATGCAATGCTTTGAAATAACAAACCATTAGGGCATAATTAAAATACTTACTGTAAGTTACTGTAGATCTTGTGCCAGAAGCTGGTAGGAACATCCAGTGTAAAAATCACATTTTAGGCCTCATGCCCACTGGCGTTTTTACAGCTGCGTTTTTTGCAGCTTAAAAACGCCTGTCCATGTTATTGTAAATATTTTTTATTTTTTTGAAAAAAAACAAACAAAAAAACGTCGGAGCTAAAAACGCGACCGCGCGTTAGTGCGTGTTTTTTGACGCTCGCGTTTTTTTTCTGCCTAATTCTGACGCTGAGTAACGCACTGGTCCTGGGTTTTTTTTACAGCTTAAAAACGTCTATGCTATTTGCAGCTCAAAAACGTCTAGGTGGGCATGAAGCTATAGACTAACATGGACAGGCGTTTTTAAGCTGTAAAAAATGCTCAAAAACGCGGCTGTAAAAACGTCCGTGGGCATGAGGCCTTAATGGTACGTAACCTACTTTTATCTTTATGTACACTTGGCTGCCTATGTGTCTGTACGGTGTCTAGAAGCGTACAATTCTTCATTCACTAGAAAACATTTATGCCTATGTACTTGTGTTTCATACACGTTTTACGTAGGTGTAAAATATGCCAAAATACTAATCTCAAACACAGAACTTGGGCTTTTTTTTTTTGCATCACTGAATGCTGCTCTAAATTACAAAGCTAAACACCCCCATGTGCATTGATACACTGGGGTAAAGATAAATAGAATGTTCATGTTGCGAAGAGATTTGCAAGTTACAACTTGAATTATCCCCAGATCTTAGTAAATGAGGTGAATTTCTGCTGACTTCCATTATCTAATCATGTTCAAGAAAAAATGCATTTTATTTTCCTTGCAAGTGATTGGATATTCTTTGCAAAGTTAAATTTCACCACATTCAGGAAACACTGGGCAAGATTCCCTTGTAAAGTGAGCAGCCTGTAGTAAATTAGACCTATTGGCTATAAAAGTACTGCGTTTAGATCCATTTAAAAAAAACAAACAACAAAAAAAGGCATATGGATCTGAAAGTGGCATTTTTCGCACCTCTGCGCTTGAACCCTAAGGCTCCCATTCACACCTGAGCGTTTTGTAGCTTGAAGCCCGAAGCTACAAAACGCTGGAGGAGAAAATAAATAAATTATTCTCTATGGAGATGGTTCACATCTCCACTCCAAAACACCTATACAGGGGAATCGGTGCTTGTAATTTCCCCCCCCCCCCCCACTGTCACACCAATCACCCCTGACTACCCAGGTATCGGGTCAAGCATCGTAGCAATTGCCCGAGTACAAGTACTCGGGCAAATGCTTGGTATCGGCACCGATACTAGTATTGGTGCAACCCTAATGATAACGACCCCAAACACATCTCCAAGACAACCACTGCCTTGCTAAAGAAGCTAAGGGTAAAGGTGATGGACTGGCCAAGCATGTCTCCAGACCTAAAATCTGTGGGGCATCCTCAAACGGAAGGTGGAGGAGTAAAGTTCTCTAACATCCACCAGCTCCTTGATGTCGTCATGGAGGAGTGGAAGAGGAAACCAGAGGCAAACTGTAAAGCTCTGATGAACTCATTGCCCAAGAGGGTTAAGGCAGTGCTGGAAAATAATGGCGGCCACACAAAATATTGGGACACTTTGGGCCCAATTTGGACATTTTCACTTAGGGGTGTACTCACTTTTGTTACCAGCGGTTTAGACATTAATGGCTGTGTTGTTATTTTGAGGGGACAGCAAATTTACACTGTTATACAAGCTGCACACTCACTACTTTACATGTACTCACTTTTGTGAGATACTGTACCTATCAACTTGATTGCTTTCTTCACTTACCTTTTTTAAAGTAGAACTAAACTCTCCTTCAAACAATTATAATATTGCATGGAATTGCCCCTTTTGTGCAGTTGCTAAATTATTCAATAAACGTTCCACAAATAAGATATTTTAACTGCTTGAATATTAACCTCCATGCACATTGAAACATTTACTTCCTGTTTCGTGCATCTGCATGCAAGCCACAGGTGCACTTGCCAGATCACACAAGACTTGGCCGATCATACTACATCACCAATCGATTATAGTGGTTTTGCACAAGCGCGATGAGGGTTTTACGCTGGTCAAATGTGCATCGGTTTTGAGCGGGGACTTTCACCCTCAGGTGACAACTATACTCCTGTTAAAGGGCTGGTGTCATCTGGAGAAAGGAAGCACGGGTGGCCTTGCCCTTCTGTCAGTTTGGAGCAAAGCGAAGAACAGGAAAGATGATGAGGTAGGCGACAATTTTTAGCAGAATAAAAAAAAAGAAGACCTTTTTAGGCCCTTTTCTAAACTGCCAGTAAAAGACTGAGCACTTTTGAAGAGCTTTTCAGGTGCTTATGAAGAGCTTTCTATTAATTTCAATGGAAAGGGGCGTTTTTTCACTACCCTGCCAGGGCACTGTCCCAGTGTGAAAGCATTCATTGATTTTAATGGAAATATGTTTTTGTGAGCTTTTCAGGCTTTTTTTTTTTTTTTTTTTTTGCGTGAAAGCACCTAAAAAACGCATCCGTGTGAAAGGGATCTTACATACACTTTACTTCACTTTAGAGCAGTTAGAATGATATAATATGGTTTCCTTAAATTGGTTTCTATGGTTTTACTGTGGTTGATAAATTTTCTTTTCTTTTCTTTTTTAAGTTTTATAGCAGAACACAAAATATAAATAGAGAAACTATAAATCTTCAGGAAAAAAAAAAACTAAACTAACAACCAAAAAATAAATAAATCACTGTAGGCATATATGGTAGGGTTGCAGCTATGGAGCACAAGGAAACAATCCTGAATTGTAACTACCTCCTTCGAGAGTTTCCTCTGCCACAGATAAAGCAGGGTCCCCCTGCCATTATAGGGGTTCACCTTCCACGGAAACAGCACTACAATTTAAGGTTTCCATAATACGGCAAAAAAAAAGAGGGGGCGGTGGTGATGGGGGGGGGGGGGTGTGGTACATCCTTTTTGATTGGGGGGGGTACCGTATGTAGTAAGAGATGCATCCTTTTTGATTGGGGGGGGTATGTAGTAAGAGATGCATCTTTTTTTAATGGGGGGGGGGGCGGGTATGTAGTAAGAGATGCATCCTTTTTGATTGGGGGGGGATATGTAGTAAGTAAGAGATGCATCCTTTTTGATTGGGGGGGGTATGTAGTAAGAGATGCATCCTTTTTGATTGGGGGGGGGTACCGTATGTAGTAAGAGGTGCATCTTTTTTTAATGGGGGGGGGTATGTAGTAAGAGATGCATCCTTTTTGATTGGGGGGGGGTATGTAGTAAGAGATGCATCCTTTTTGATTGGGGGGGGTATGTAGTAAGAGATGCATCCTTTTTGATTGGGGGGGGTATGTAGTAAGAGATGCATCCTTTTTGATTGGGGGGGGGGGTATGTAGTAAGAGATGCATCCTTTTTGATTGTTGCACTGCTTTTCTGAATAGACCAGTGTCTTCGGTGGCAACTTGTCAAGCACGGTGCTCCTTCTTCTTTTTATTTTTTTTATTTATAGGATAGCTCAGTCTGGCTGACAACTGAACCACCTAATCGTATTTTATTACCCCAACCCCTTACACCAAACCCCCACACCCCCCTTACCCACCCCCTACCCCCCCCCTTTACCCCTAAGTAACAAAAGAAGAAAAAAAAAAAATGAGCTAAACGTCAAGCCGTACAAGGCTTTTGAGCTGCATTTTATTCCGCTTATGTATACATTTTGCCTGATTTGACTTGTGGGGATTCATATAAAGTAAAATCATTGCAGCTAAAAAAATGACAGTGTAAGTAGTTTGGTTTGCGCACTGATGTAAGGGGGGGGACGATCTCTAGAGAGTCTTGGCAGGCTTAGGTTTCGCAGGGATGTGGTAGTGCCAGATGGATCCTGCTCTTTCCACTGCAACACAAACCGCATTTAAAGAGGACACATTGGTCTAAATGCTGGTGAATGTCACTTCTATCCTGAAAGGTCATTTAAAAAGAGCATGATGCTGTAAGCTAATTTTATGCCGCCTGGGCTTAACTCTTGGAAACCCTCAAATTTTAAAAGGATTTTAGAAATGTGGTTTTATTCTTCTTCAAAGTGACATTAATGAGTATAAATGCTCTTTTGGAGTAATCCTTTATAGTAAAATAGGTATGCAGGGTCACTAAAAAGTGACAGCATAGTAGGAAAGGCTAATCAGGCCCATTAGAGGATCACGATTTAATATTTGCACAGGGACTCGACCACTGCAAGTAGATCTCCATGACAGGGCAGGGTTTGCTTTGTAGCACCATCTGATGACAGAGTACATGACCATCTACGGAACAGATGAGAGGATTGAGTAAACCTAGCGTATTAGACCTGATTATCCAGGAAGGTCATTTAACTCGCAGCACTGGTCTGAAGCATAAATACAATAGTGTTGGAAGATGGAGATACAAAGAGATGCAAAGTCCCAAATATTTGTTGGAGAGGCTTTATTTGAAAACCATAATTTTTTATGGAACTGTATTTGGGTTTATTTGTACAGTATATGGCCTCTCTTTCACATGAGCGGACTCCGCCAGTGGATCTCCCTGCTAATCCCCGCTGAGCAGGTGGATGACAGGTCTATGTCCGCTCTGCATATCGGAGACCCAGCCTGCTTTCCTCTATAGGCAGTCGGATGTACGGTAAATGTTTAAAGCCCTTACTTATACTTGTTAACCGCTTCCGGACCAGCCGCCGCAGTTATACTACAGCAGGCTGGCCCTCCTGCGCGAGCCATCGTAGCTGTATGTCGGTTCTTTAAGACTCCTTTGGCAGCGCGCTTGTGCCCGAAGCGTGTCCCCGGAGCCGATCCGAGTGCCTGGCGGTCGCGATGACCGCCGGGCACCCGCGATTGCTCGTTGCAGAACGAGAACGCGTGTGTGTGTATATGTATGTATGATATATATATATATATATACATACATACATACATACATACATACATACATACATACATACATACATACATACATACATACATACATACATACATACACACATACATACACACATCCCCGTTCTCTCAGGGGCGAGGAGACTGATCGTGTGTTCATACAATCTCTTCCCCTAGTCAATCCCATCCCCCCTCCAGTTAGAACACACACCTAGGGAACACAATTAACCCCTTGATTGCCCCCTAGTGTTAACCCCTTCCTTGCCAGTGACATTTTTACAGTAATCGGTGCATTTTCATAGCACTGATCGCTGTATAAATGTCAAGTGTCCGATATGTCCGCTATAATGTCACAGTCCCGATTAAAAATCGCAGATCGCCACCATTAGTAGTAAAAAAAATAAATAACTAATAAACTTGCCATAAAACTATCCCCTATTTTGTAGACACTATAACTTTTGTGCAAACCAATGAATATACGCTTATTGCGATTTTTTTTTTTTTTTTTTTTTTTTTTTTTTTTTTTACATTTTTTTTTTTTTATTTATTTATTTATTTTTTAACCAAAAATATGTAGAAGAATACATATCGGCCTAAACTGAGGAGGAAATTTTTTTTTTTAAATTTTTTTTTTTTTATTTATTTGGGATATTTTTTATAGCTAAAAGTAAAAGATATTGGGGGTTATTTACAAAAGGCAAATCCACTTTGCACTACAAGTGCAAAGTGCACTTGAAATTGCACTGAAAGTTCACTTGGAAGTGCAGTCGCTGTAAATTTGAGGGGTAGATTTGAAATGAGGGGAAGCTCTGATTTTTATTATCCAGTCTAGGGCCAAAACAACTAATCGATAACTAATCGATTATGAAATTAATTGATTACCATTTTCATAATCGATTAATCGGCCAGTAACATAATGGGGTTAAAAAATAACTAAAATTAGCTCTTTATAGTACAAAAAGAGCAAATTGTTACTGTAAATATAACTTTCACTGTCCCACAGTAAAAAAATGAACCCCTTACAGTAGATTATTTGCTCTTTTTGTACAATTTTTTTTTTTTTTAACCCCATCATGTTACTAAACATCTCAGGCCTGGGTCACACCTCGGTTTTTTGGTGCTTTTTGCAGAAACACGCTACAGTTCATTTACATGGTTTCCTATGGGACACGTTCACATCCATGATTTTGTTCAGCTGCTGCATATTTGGAAAGGGCAAGGACTTTTTTTTATTTTTTATTTTTATTTTTTTTAACCGAAAACAATGCCATTTTTTTGGTTCAATATACTTCAATGGAGAAGCTGCAGAAAAGCATGTAATGCGTTTTTGCGGCAATTTGTGTTTTTTAATCTGCCCAACAACAAATTGAGCCAAAAAATTGCAAATCGCAGCAAAATTACTTTGTTCGGTTAATAACTTTAAAAAAAAAAATCGATTAATCAAAACAATAATCGGCCAACTAATCAATTATGAAAATAATCGTTAGTTGCAGCCCTAATCCAATCATGTGCAAGCTAAAATGCTGTTTCTTATTTTCCTTGCATGTTCCCCTCGGATCTACAGCGACTGCACTTCCAAGTGCAATTTCAACTGCACTTTGCACTTGTAGTTTGCACTTGTCATGCAACGTGGATTTGCATTTAGTAAATAACCCCCATTGTGTGTTTTTCAAAATTGTCGCTCTTCTTTTGTTTATAGCGGGGAAAAAATAAAAATCGCAGTGGTGATCAAATGCCACCAAAATAAGGCTCTATTTGTGGGAAAAAAAGGACGTCAATTTTGTTTGGGTACAGCGTCGCATGACGGCGCAATTGTCAGTTTAAAACGACGCAGTGCCACATCGCAAAAAATGGCCTGGTCATTGAGCAGCCAAATCTTCCGGGGCTGAAGTGGTTAAATTATCATTATCTGTAATACCATAACCTCTCCAGTGTGCGTTAATTGGTAGAGCCCTGACTTCTGCATCTGCCTTGTGTTTATTGTACCCCTACAGCTTGTCTATGAAAGAAGTAACGGAGCATTTGCTTGTACATGATAATTATGTCCCAGCTGGAACTTGTACAATGTAATGTGCTGTCACTGTACACATTAATATACATATTTTTAAATTCATGGTACACGTGCAGGACAGTATTTTGAGATCCTGATGGCCTAGGAGCGTAGGTGGTAGTAGTACAAGATTAAGCTTTTTATAACGAATTCTACTTCAATTTGTTAAAGCAAAAAAAAAAGCCACAACCTTGCTGGAGAGATTTGTATTGCCCACACTAATCAAAACCCTGAAGGGGAAGAGTGCATGACCATTTACTTACCAAAAAATACATTTTAGAGCTGTTGCTGATTAAAATTTTCGTGTTCGATTAATCGATTTTTTATTTTATTTTTTAAATCGACTAATTTTGATGAATTATAACGCACATACAGATCCAACTACTTTTTAGCTGATCTCCTTGCAGGCCGATTCCCAGTGCAGCTACCAACCACTGGAAAAATGGATAGCAGGATACAAAAAACACACAAAGGCAGCGCTCAATGGGTATAGCATTAAAACTTTTATAGTCTTCAAGTAGGTAACAAAATAAACATTGCACTGGAGATAAAATCAATGTAGTTACATAAACTGTAAAAATGGTGCGAGTAATACCAAACGGTAGCAAAAACAGTCATAAAAACGTAGCTAAGTATGATACTGGTATAAAAATGTGTACAACGATACCCCTGCTGAATCCAGATGAGGAGGTGTTAACATCAGTCCGTCGGCATGTTAGATGTCCCGTGAAGGGAACTATCACAACTCCCAGTGGATGGCTGTAGAAGCCCAGGTTGATAGAGAGAAGTGATAGAGGGAGGTGTGGCAGATAGTACGGTCCCGCCGGCATGCAGATATAAAGGCACAGCAAAGGAGCCCTTCAGATGGACACGGCAAGCCCCGCCGGTGTCCGTGACGTCACCGGATCTCCGACAAAACTCCCTGAAGACCCAGAAGCCGGCTGAGAGGTGAGTACCGATCAAAAGAATTTTGATCGATCCAAAAAATTAATCGAGGAATTATTAATTTCCAAAGCCCTAATAAATTTATGTCTAAAAGTCTTTGTGTTTGGATAGAGAGAAGAGTTAGAACCTCTGCTTTTTTTTCTTTTTTTGCTGTCTGTATCCCTGCTGGAGGGATTTCATTTTACTGTTTGTCCCAGTGACCATCACTGTCACCAAGACAGAAAATGATAACGTCAAGTCATACAGATGTCACCAGGACAGAAATAAAGGGACAATCTTCCAACGAGGACACCTGTTTAAGTGACAGTTGTGTAGGAGGGGGAATTCCTTCTCGCGTCCTGTGTGTGAGAAAGCTGTAGTATCCAACATAAATGCATTTACAAAAAGTAAAGAAAGGGCAGAAATCCTAAAAGTGGCATACATCTTATGTGTGTATATATAAGCTTCTTTATACAGTAGATTTAGAAAAAGTTTGCATGAAGTTCTGATTTGGGGACGTGTACTGATTTGAACTGCCTCATCCCACGCCCATCAAACCTAGGCAGGCCATAGATGATAAAAAAAATTATTTTTTCCTCTGCAACCAGGGGAGTTGCACAGTCAGCATTGATGGGGTGGGGGGGGGAATCCCTCCCACCAAGCTATTGTGTTCTCCCAGCGGGGGGCGTGGGGAGCCATCCCTGCCAGGAGAACACAGTGATTATTGCTAATGGCTATAGCCACTGCCAATAATCAACTGTAAAAATCCGACATGCTGGTTGTACCCAAGTTGATCGATTTGGGTACACTCTGCTCATAGATGGTTTGAATCTCAGCCGCTTCAGCAGGGGCTAGCTGAGATTCAGACCATCTATGGCTGGCTTAAGATTGTGATGTAGACCTAAAGCTGAAGTTTAGTCGGCTTATATTTTGCCTACTGCCTGGTTGCGCCTTTCCTCTCTAATCAACGTGCAAATTTTTATTTTTAAATAAAACCTTTCCACTTTCTTTATATACAGTCATGGCCAAAAATGTTGGCACCCCTGCATCTCTGTTAGACGATGCACCACTTCACCCCGAAAATTGTTGCAATTGCAAAGAATGTTTAGGCAGTCTCATCTTTATTTATTTTTTGTTTGTATTGGTATGACACAAAAAAAGTGGAGAAACAAAATGCCAAATCCGACACATTCCACACAAAACACCACAAGAGGACCGGACAAAATGCCACCCTCAATTTAATATATGGTAGTACAGCCCTTGGAATAAAATAACTGAAATCGTTTGCTCCCTGTACCCATCCAGTGAGTTTTTCACCCCTCTACTGGAATTTGGACCACTCTCCTTTCACCAACTGCTCCAGGTTTCTCAGATCGGAAAAGTTCCTTTTCCCAAGTGCTGTTTTGAGATCTCTTCACAGGTGCTCTATGGGATTTAGATCTGGACTTATTGCTGGTCAGTTCAGTAGTCTCCAGCGCTTTGTCTTAAACCATTTCTGGGTACTTTTTGACATGTGCTTTGGGTCATTGTCCTGCTGTAAGACCAATGACCTGACGGAGACCCAACTTTCTGACACTGGGCCCTACTTTGCACCCCAGAATTCTTTGGTAGTCTTCTTTTTCTGAAAACCAGTAGAATGATGGGCTTTATCAAAAAGCTGTAATTTTGTTTTGTCTGTCTACAGCACATTCTCCCAAAAGGACTTTGGCTTCCTCCTAGTAAGTTTTGGCAAATTCTTTAATCAATTTTTTCTTTCGTCCCCATCCAGGGAGATTAGCTACAGTGCCATGGGCTGTAAACTTCTTGACGATGTTCTGCACAGTGGACACGGGAACATTAAGATCTCTGGAGATGGACTTGTAACCTTGAGATTGTCCATGCTTTTTCCTCCAATTTTTGTTCTTAAATCCTCAGACAATTCTTTGCTGCTCGCTCTTCTCCATGCTTCGTGTGGCACACAGAGACGCATAACAGAAAGGTTGCCAATTTTTCACCATTTTAACTGGTTGCCGGTGTGATTTCTATATTGGTAGCTCCTGTTAATTGGTACAGTTTAATTACAAATTGCAGGAACATCACAAACTTGGAATGCAATTATTTCTTACAATTTTGAGACGGTGCCAATCACTTTTGTCCAGTCTATTTTTGGAGCTTTGCGTGGAATTTGTCAGATTTGGCTTTTTGTTTCTTCACTTTTTTTTGTGTCATACCAATACAAACAAACAAAATCGCTATGAGAATGCCTAAACCTTTGTAATTGCAGGAATTTTCTGGGCGAAGTGGTACATTATCTGATAGAAATGCAGGGGTGCCAATTTTTTTGGCCATTGTCGTACCTTATTTTAGACCTAGTGATCTCATCTGTGGGTCTCTGTGCTTCCCTATGAAATGCATATTGATCATAGCTTGTGGGAGGGACCAGCAGGGTGCTATACATTGCTTAAAATAGGAAGATGTGGTAACAACCACATGTAATGCTGAACCTCCATGTTGTGAAAGTACTGAAATCCTTGGAAAGGAGGGGGCCAGGGACAATCAGGCTGAGGGGGAAGGGGTTACGTAATGCTGATCAGCAAGGATAATTTTTCTCAGCTAATCGCTTGTTTCCACCTATGACAATCTAGAACCTGCAGTGCTCCCCTCCACCTCCTTGTAGGCTTAGACGCCCAATGTAAACGTGCATGTTTTCTACAGCAGTCATTATTATTAATGACTAGGTGGGCAGATTATTAATGCAGGGCTAACCACCATTTACTGTCTGTAGTCCCCTACAACAATCGGCTCTGCTTTTCTTGTATCATATCCAGCACATGAGCTTGTACCTGCAATGTAGTATAAGGGACCTTTTCCAGAGAGGAACACACCTGTTCTAACCTCCCCTTTTTATGATGTGTTTTTGATGCCATATTGTGGACTTTTACAGCAAACAGTCTGGCAGATGGCTCCCCCCATCCCAAATACCCTGGTCATATTACCCCCTACATCTAGTTCATATTTTGTGTCTTGAAGGGTTTAAACCAGGGGTCTCAAACTGGCGGCCCTCCAGCTGTTGTGAAACTACAAGTCCCATCATGCCTCTGCCTGTTGGAGTCATGCTTGTAACTGTCGGCCTTGCAATGCCTCATGGGACTTGTAGTTTTACAACAGCTGGAGGGCCGCCAGTTTGAGACCACTGGTTTAAACAGTTTACTGAAATACATTTACAAGTGACCGTGGAAAACGTTTTTTACTTTTTGTTTATTTTTTCCTTTTTTTTAGGCAATGTTGACAAATGTATGTAGTATATATTAAGGGCCAGTTCACACCAGACGCAGTTTCGTTCAGTTTTGTGCGCATTTTTTCTGCGCTAAAAATGTATGCACAGTGTTTTCCATGTATTCCAATGGCTCTAGTTCACACCATGCAGTCAGTTTCCGGTGCAGAAACTGACTGCATGGTGTGAACTAGAGCCATTGGAATACATGGAAAATACTGTGCATGCATTTTGTGCAGAAAAAAAGAACAGGGAACTGAACGAAACTGCGTCTGGTGTGAACTGGCCCTAAATGTTATCGTACTTTTTCACAGCAGTGAAATAAGGTTGCATGATTATGCAACTGTCCAAAGTATACACTGTTACTTGAGTAATAATCAGTTTTGAGTAAAAATAATTTTATCATATCAAAAAAGTACATCATTAAATAATTTTTACTCAAAACTGGATTATTACTCAAATAATAATTTTGCTGCTCAAAAAAAAACCCTGCGGAAATTTCCATTCTATATAATAAACTGGGGTGTGCAGCGTTGACAGCTCACACATATGTGTGTTATCTATTCTAAGTATACAATGTTTTTATAATTTTTTTTATTGCTGTTAAACCTTGGATATCTCTGCACATATAAAATTATATATATATATATATATATACTCGAGTATACGCTGACCCGAATATAAGCCGAGGCACCCAATTTTACCACAAAAAAATGGGAAATCGTATTGACTCGAGTATAAGCCTAGGGTGTCCATCTGTAGGCCTCACTTTGCCTCACTGTGTCCATGCCTCACTGCCTCACTGTGTCCATGCCTCACTGTGTCCATGCCTCACTGTGTCCATGCCTCACTGTGTCCATGACTAGACTGACGTTTAACATGGGAGTCTATGAAAGGGGTGCCCAGGTTTGAAAAATTGGTGCTCCCCGGCCGTAGGTCCTCCAGACAAAAAACTTTGCACACTTGTAGAGGAGAAATGGATCTACATGTGTGCTAAGTTTCGGGTCCAGGGGACTACGACCGGCCGGTACCGGGTCCCCAAATTCACGGGAGAAATTACCATTTAACATGGGAGTTTATGGAAGGGGTGCCCGGCTTTGAAAAATCGTTGCTCCCCGGCCGTAGGTCCTGCGGACAACAAACTTTGCACACTTGTAGAGGAGAAATGGGGCTACATGTGAGCCAAGTTGGGCTTCAGGGGACCTAAGGCCGGCCGGTACCGGGTCCCCAAATTCCATGAGTTGAGCCACAAAAAGGTGACTCGAGTATAAGCCGAGGGGGCATTTTAAGCACAAAAAAAGTGCTGAAAAACTCGGCTTATACTCGAGTATATACGGTGTGTGTGTGTGTGTGTGTGTGTGTGTGTGTGTGTATATATATATATATATATATATATATATATATATATATATATATATATATATATTAAATCAGAAACCTATTATAACTCTGGCAATTTTTCCTAGCCAGGGGATAATCTGTCCTTTTGGATGAGTTATTGTAAGCTTCACTTTCATGTTTTTTTTTAGCGTACTCTCCCCTGCAGACAAATTATATGCATAGTGACTCTTCCAGACACAAAAATGGTATTCAGGAAGAACTCTGTGTAAGCTGCTTCCATTAACATCCAGTTTACGGCACCAAATAAAATTGCATTTTAGACATCAGGTATTGCAGAACCCTTGTTACTGGGGCAAACAACATTGCATACAAATTGCTGATTACAGCAATGGTTTAACCATTAAAACTGCATTAAAAACAGTCAGATGTAGCGGGTGAACTTAGGCAGCCACATGTGAGCAAATAAACATGCACAGCCTGCTAGAAATAAAAATGTAGCGGGTAATATGCTGTCTTTAATTAGATTAAATTCCAACTTACATCTGCTTGCTATTGTATGGGTGTCTTTGTTTGCTGCGGCACTGCCACTTGGCATCAGGTGTAGACCCGGCCATTAGAGTGATTACATGCTTCACACATTGGTTCCATTTTCATATGAATAGGATCCCGCTCACAGACTGAGGCTGGGGAATTGATAATCTGCTTTAGCTGGGCCACTCTGAGCAGGATACTGATTGTTTTGTCTAAAACTAGGATCGAGGGAGTCACCGCTGTTATCCAGCACTGTGGATGTTCTGCTAAAAGGGTTTTATCCTGTCTTTTCATTAAAAAGATACATTCTAATTAAAGATCTGTCCTGGGTTTCCTGTAAGCCTTTTATTCTTTCTCTTCCTTTAGTATATTGTTCACCATTATCTCTCTGTTCCCAAACAGAGTCTGAAGATATTTTTATAAATGTCGGTTGATAAAGAGCAGTACTTCACAAATCCTCCAAATTGAGAACTACAATTGTCTCTATTTGGATTCTCATAAAAAATTTATGCAAAATGGTCGATTTTTCTTTGTAGATGAAATTGTGTGTTTAGTTTAAATGAAGATTTCCTGTCATATGGATCTAGGGCATTGCTATGTTTCTTAGTGGGAAGAACAGCTCTGTCTTTACATGTATGTCAATTCTCCAGGGCCAATAGCATTGTCTGTGCAGACATATGTTTGTGGAATAGGTCTTCTGATCCCTCATATACTGGCATAAAGGTTAAGCCATCTACCATCTTTAACCTCAAACCTCTCCCTCTTTCTCTTTTTTTTTTTTAAAACTCTTTTTATTATTTTTTTGCCAATACATCATCCAGGAAGGCACATGAACAGTTATAACGTATAGCAGATAGAAATATCACTTCTGAGGTATGCATAAAACCTGAGCACATTGATAACCCCATTATCCTCAACGGAGGAAAATAACAACATATACTTGATACAGGGTGAGCCAGGTGAAACACCCGTAGTACCCACAAACACCCCCCCCTTAGTAATATACAGTATCCTCAGTCAACAGTTGTAAACCAGCTCGCAGCAATCACACACACACACACACACACACACACACACACACACACACACACACACACACACACACACACACACACACAAACACAAACAAACAAACCCACGCACTCTCACCCCCCGCATCCCCCTCCAACACCAAGCATCCTCCAAGCCGAACCCCCATCAGTCCCCAGACATATCCAAGTAACCCATAACCACACTCCCCTAAGGCTGGGATAGTGGGGTGTCCCTCCAAAAGGAAGCCTCAATATCCAGCCGGGGTTGCCAGATTTTAGTAAATTTCTTCGAACAGGCCCTACCCTTGTATATGCATTTAAAGATGGGTATAACCTTATTCACCGTCCGGTATAGCATTTGGATATCCGGAGCAGAGGCACTTTTCCATTGCAACAATACCATTTTCCTAGCATAGAATAATATTGTGCGTACCAGGGTCCGAGCATGGACAGCCGGTACAAATTCATTTAGCACTCCCAGCAACCCTACCTCCGGTGTGTGAGGGACGGGCACGCCCAGGGTGTCCTTAAAGAAAGCAAACACTTCCCTCCAAAACGCTCTCCCTCTTTCTCTAGCGCATGCCTGAACAATATTTTTTTCCCTTGTTCCTGTAGCACATAATTTGCATTGATTACTCTGTCACACAATCACCAGACTTGTAAAATTCTTGCAGGGGCAGCTGCCGATAGAACTATTCCTGCTGACTTTGGCACACCCCCAGAGCTACATCTCACAAGAGTCTTTTCCCTGCAAGCCGTATAAAGGCAGACTTTTGGGTGTCGAGCCAGCAGCTTTGGGAAAGTAGTAAATGTGCAAAGTTCTGTCATCCAGCAGGCAGGACTGACTATGGTGCTTGAAATTTTAGTCCAAAAAGGGATTTTTATTGTTTTAAACAGGAATTTAGAAGCAGGTAATTTGCTGTATTTTGTAGCATTTTTAAAGCAATCAAGGCTTCATGCACACAGGCCTTTTTTTTTTTTCCCTCCCCATGACACATTTTTCTCCTGGCAGGATAAAAGCAGGTTAAAAAAGTGCCTAAATTTGTTCTTCGTACACGTGCTTGGCACATCAAGCATTTGGGCATTCATTGATTCCATTTTTCAGAATATTAATTTATTCTGGCCATTAGAATGTATGACCGCTCAAGAGCTAAACGCATCTAGTATTTAGGCGTGTTCAGATTTTTTTTTCTGCCTGCCTAGTGGTGCAATTTATTTTTCCCGCTTCTAAACACGCCTCTTTTAATATACCTGTAAAACGCCTATGTCTGCATGGCCACATAGGCTAACATAGAGGTACGTTTACGGGCTAAAAAAAAGATGAAAAATCAAATGCCTGAAATACTGCGTCCATTTTTTTTTTTTTTTTTTGTCCTGTGTGCATGAGGCCAAAATGTGAGCAAATGTGGATGTATTTCAAAGATGTACTGATTATGTTTATACTATTTTGACCTGACAAAGCTAAACTCCAGGAAAAGTAAGTCCTCCATTGCAATGGGGCTCTGCCCACACTGCAAGTGTTAATTGCTTGTTTGTGTCTAGGACGGCTGAGTAAAACCATTTTATATACCTGATCCTCTGTTCCCATAGGCTCCTTCGCACTACTAGACCAGTCACTGCAGGCTTTTTTCCCTGCAATCTGGAGGTTGAATGCCTCTAAATCCATAGCCCTGCAGTGGGTGTGAGGACAATCCACTGTTGAGCATGGAGGGAGCACTTTTTGCTGGGAGAGTAGGGAATTGGGCAAGTAAATGTTCTTTTACAGTCTCCTAGACTTAAGCTGGCCATACACCATTCGATTATCCGCAGATTTTCTATGGTTAGATGGAAAAGGTGCAACAGATTTCTCCAGGTATATTAACTGTGTGGATGGAGGAATCTCCCACTTTCTTTATCGTACACCACGGGACACAGAGCTAGTCATTACATAATGGGTTAAGGGTCACCAGCGGTGATTGGACACTGGCACAACCAATGGAAGACAGTTCCCCTCCATATAACCCCTCCCATCAGGGAAGTACCTCAGTTTTTTCGCCAGTGTCGAAAGGTGTTGGACGCGTTAGGAGGTGCTAAAGGAAAGCTCTACCAAAGAGACCCTCTGGGGGTAAAAGAGCTATGCTTTCGGATCCATCCAAGACGCCTACAAATGAGCTGAATCTGGATGGGATCCGGGCCTCATCCATGAGGCGTCGCCTGTAATGTCTCTCTTCGGAGGACTGGGCTCTAAGATCCAGCACTTTCGCTATTTCGCTATAAAGTCCTGGTAAGAGTCTTGTACAAGGCCCAGGGGAGAGGTATCCTTTAAATAGGAACCCATATCCCTGAAGGTTGGCACACATAGCCCACCGTGAAGGGTGAAGTTTGGTATCTGTCTGAAATCTTTCAGCAGAAAAACCTGCGGCGTGGATAAGGTGAGATTAGAAGGTCCATAACTAGGTTGGGACCTTTTTTCAAAAAATGGATGTCTTCTTTTTTTCCACCACTGGGGGGAGTAAAGAGCTGAATATACTCACCTCACTCTGTTCAGTGTCGGCTTCGGCGAAGTACACTGCTCGTCACCTCCGCTGCTGAGCTTGCTGGGGCACCCCGATCCTCCTTTCGGTGGCCGACCAGACACCTGCAGATGCAGGTAAGTGAGAACAAGGGCTGATGAGAGTCCTCTCTCACTATGGCCACCGCCATAGCGCTAAGGGCCGCGCGCGCGCGGGAGCGCGCTTTATCGGAGGGGGGGGGGGGGCGAAGGCGTGCGCGGGCACGTGGCGCGCGCAGGCACAGAAACGGCGCCAAATTTAAAAGACTGTCAGTGTGAGAAGCACTGCAGCAGCAAGCAAGCTCGTTAGTTCTCTTGTTCCTGGCAGAGAAACACAGCAGCTATACAGGGACGTAAGACTCCATGTGGTTGGATTGGGTACTTCCTAGAAGACATCCATGTTATGCATAGTTATGTGTTAAAAGTTGCATACTTAATGTATTTGCTAAACTGAACACGGTAGTATATGCATTTAGGTACCTTGTATTTTGTCTAAACAGTAAGCCTTCCAGGGGAAGTAATACGGACAAAAAGAGATAAGAAAGCACCACCGCCTGAGAGGAGGCTCTAGCTGTGCTGACTCGGTACCTTCCTCTCCTGTGTTGCCAAATGCACCTGTACAGGATGAGCCATTACCTCTGTCAGGTATGGCGGCTTCCCCAGTGAAGCCTGGGCCTGTATATGTCACTGAGGACACTTTATCAGCTGCCCTAAATAATCTGGAGGAAAAAATTGCTACCTTAATCGCTAAGTCCTCTAAAAAGGACAATAAGCGAAACAGGTCTCTTCCAGTATTGGACCTCCCTTCAGAAGTACCTGAGGGAGGAGGATGAGGAGGAGGAGGCTACATCAGCAGAGGATGAGGAGCCAGATTTTAAGGTCACAGGTACAATGCTATAGCAGTGCATTTAAGTTAACCTCTGCGGAGGTAACGGAATTACCTGTCTCCTGCCTAGGGTCATTAAGATCCCTGCAAGGTGCATGCTCCTTCCCGGTTCATCCGTTACTAGAGGATCTAATGTACGCAAACTGGCAACATCCAGATAAGCGTTTCTCACCTCCAAAAAGGTTTAACATTCTTTATCCTATGGGGGAAATTTTTTTAAAGAAATGGAGCCTGCCTGCGGTAGTTGCGGCTATTTCTTGTGTAAATAAAAACCTGACATGTCCGGTGGATAATGTACAAGGGTTTAAAAGATCCTTCTGAGAGGAAGTTGAAATCCTCCTTCCTTTTGGCCGGCTCAATTACCCAACCTGCAGTAGCAGAAGTCGGTATGTGTCAGGTCATCAGCCAACAGGTAAAGCAGGGGCTGAAGGAACTGCCTTCAGAGCAGGCTAGAAATTGGAAATTTGCCTAAAGCCTTATGCTTCACAGTGGATGCCATGAGAGATTCTATCATACAGGCATCACGCCTTACACTCCAGCTGGTACAGATGCGCAGAGTACTTTGGCTTAAGCATTGGTCAGCGGAGACCCCATGCAAAAAGCTGTTGGCAAGTTCCCGTTCCATGGCGAACGCCTATTTGGGGAAGATTTAGAAAGATATATACAGAAGATATCAAGTGGTAAAACGACTTTTACCTGAGAGAAAGAAAAACAAGAGATCTTGTTTTAAACGCTCTCTCTCCCCAGCTCCCGGGAAATCTGACTCCAACCAGTGGCGGCGGCCTGTTTTAGCCGCCCACAAAAGCCAAGGGGCAAGCTCAGAAGAACAAGAAGCCGTGGGGTGCAAGAGCTAATAAGCAAGCCCCCAAAGCCTCTCAGTGAAGGGGCGCCCCCGCTCGGCCGAGTGTGAGGAAGGCTTTGTCAGTTCTGAGCGACTTGGTGGTCAGAAATCCAGGACAATTGGGTAGTATCCACAATATCCTCAGGGTACAAACTGGAATTTCGAGAGATCCCACCTTCTCAATTCCGAGGTTCAAGACTCTCCAAGGATCCACAAAAAAGAGAATCCTTTTTCAAAGGTTTGAATCACTTAATGGCTCAAGGGGTAGTTACAGACGTACCCCAAAAAGAGCGAGGTTCAGGTTTTTACTCAAACCTCTTTGTGATTCCAAAGCCAAATGGAGATGTCAGACCCATCCTGGATCTAAAATCCCTAAATCGGTTCCTGAACGATCGCCATTTTCGAATGGAAACGATCCGATCCGTGGCCGCCACTTTAAAGGGCGGAAAATTCATGGCGCCCATAGATATCAAGGACGCACATTTACACATACCCATCCTCCCCGCTCACCAAAGATTCCTAAGGTTTGCGGTAGAAGATCGCCACTTTCAATTTGTGGCTCTGCCGTTTGGTGTAGCCACCGCGCCCATAGTATTCACAAAGGTGCTAGCTCCTCTGTTAGCAAACCTAAGAACACGGGGCATTGCGGTAACAGCCTATCTGGACGATCTACTAGTAATAGATCAGTCAAAGGACGGATTGGGTCACGCTGTACACACTACAGTAGGATACCTGGAGCATTTAGGATGGATTATAAATTTACAAAAATCCTCTCTCCAGGCCCAAAGAAGGATAGGGCACCTGGGCATGATCATAGATACAGCCCAAAACGGGGTATACCTGCCAGAACCGAAGATACAGTCTCTGAAAGACCTGATCCACAAGGTCAAAGCAAACAAGAGGCCGTCTATTCGCCTTTGCATGAGACTATTGGGAAAGATGGTAGCCTCCTTCGAGGCGGTCCCTTACGCCCAGTTTCATTCGAGACTACTTCAAGGCAATATTTTAGCTTCCTGGAACAGGAAGAGCCAAGCTCTGGATATACCCATGCGCCTGTCCTCACAAGTACGCCACAGCTTCGATTGGTGGCTAGAAGCCAGGAAACTGGGGTGCAGTATTCGAGGAGGCTTCTACCCAGGGAACCTGGGCCAAGACTCAGGGGATCCTGCCCATCAATGTGCTAGAGATCCGGGCGGTATATCTAGCCCTCAAAACCTGGACATACAGGTTACAGGGCTACCCAGTTCGGGTTCAATCCGACAATGCTACTGCAGTAGCTTACATCAATCACCAAGGAGGCACCCGCAGTCGGGCAGCTCAAAGAGAGGTGAACCGGATCCTGGCATGGGCAGAAGAGCATGTACCTTGCCTTTCTGCAATCTTCATTTCAGGGATGGAAAATTGGCAAGCAGACTACCTGAGTCGTCAGCAGCTGCTACCAGGGAGTGGTCTCTTCACCCCGAGATCTTTCAGGCCATATGTCTGAGATGGGGAAACCCAGATGTAGACCTGCTAGCTGCCAGGTTCAACAAGAAATTGGACAACTTTGTGTCCAGAACGAGAGATCCTCTAGCCTACGGGACAGACGCTCTAATAATACAGACGCTCTAATAACTCCATGGAATCAGTTCTCACTGATCTAGGCATTCCCTCCGATCCCTCTTCTACAAAGACTGCTTCGCAGGATCAAGGAGGAGGGAATACCAGTAATCCTAGTGGCCCCAAACTGGCCCAGGAGGCCTTGGTACGCCGAGATTGTAAAAACGGCGATAGGAAGGCCCTGGAAGTTTCCACTCCGACATGACCTGCTGTCACAGGGTCCAGTATTCCACCCTTCCTTACAAAGGCTAAAGTTGACGGCCTGGCTGCTGAGACCCACATTTTTAAAAAGAGAGGGGTCTCTGGTCCGGCTCTTTCTACGCTCATTAATGCTAGAAAGCCAGCCTCCAGACTCATCTATCAGAGAGTCTGGAGAGCATACGTTTCCTGGTGTGAATCCAGATGTTGGAATCCTCAGAAGTATGAAATAAGTAGGATTCTTGCTTTTTGCCAGTTAGGAGTGGATATGAATTTAGCCCTTAGCACCATCAAAGGGCAAATATCGGCTCTATCAGTCTTCTTTCAGAGACCATTGGCATCTCACTCTCTAGTTCGGACATTCATTAAGGGGGTACTGAGGATAAATCCTCCAGTTAGGACTCCCTTGTGTCCATGGGATTTGAATTTGGTATTGTCAGTGTTGCAAAAGCAACCTTTTGAACCTATTCGCCATATTCCTTTAATTATATTAAGTAGAAAGTTGGCCTTTCTGATTGCTATAGCTTCTGCTAGGAGAGTATCAGAGCTAGCAGCTCTTTCTTGTAAAGAGCCTTATCTAATTTGTCACAAGGACAAAATCGTACTACGACCCCATCCGGCTTTTCTACCTAAGGTGGTGTCGGCTTTTCACTTGAATCAAGACATTGTTCTGCCTTCCTTTTTTCCAAACCCGCGGACGGCGGGGGAAAATTATTACACTCTCTAGATCCAGTGAGAGCGGTAAAGGTGTATCTGCAAGCAACCGCTCAGATACGTAAAACAGATGTTTTGTTTATTTTACCAGATGGGCCCAAGAAGGGCCAAGCGGTATCAAAATCCACCATTTCCAGGTGGATTAGACAAGTAATTGTTCAAGCTTATGGTTTAAAGAACAGGACTCCTCCTTTTCCTGTTAAGGCACACTCTACCAGGACGATAAGTGCTTCATGGGCAGTGCACCACCAGGCTTCGATGGCTCAGATCTGTAAAGCTGCAACTTGGTCTTCAGTCCATACATTTTCCAAATTCTATCAAATAGATGTGAAAGGACATGAGGATTCCGTCTTTGGGCGAAGTGTGCTGCAGGCAGCAGTATAGGGCTTCTGGTCCGCAAGCGGCCTGTTTTGATCTGTGTCTCCCCCCCTTCATATGAGCATTGCTCTGGGACGTCCCATTATGTAATGACTAGCTCTGTGTCCTGTGGTGTACGATAAAGAAAATAGGATTTTTATAACAGCTTACCTGTAAAATCCTTTTCTTGGAGTACACCACGGGACACAGAGGTCCCCCCCTTCTTATGGGAACCTTACTGCTTTGCTACAAAACTGAGGTACTTCCCTGATGGGAGGGGTTATATGGAGGGGAACTGTCTTCCATTGGTTGTGCCAGTGTCCAATCACCGCTGGTGACCCTTAACCCATTATGTAATGACTGGCTCTGTGTCCCATGGTGTACTCCAAGAAAAGGATTTTACAGGTAAGCTGTTATAAAAATCCTATTTTTTCTATCTAACCATAGAAAATCTGCAGATAATCTAATGGTGTATGGCCAGCTTTAACAAGCATTTAACCCCCGTAGTGCAGGTGCAGCCCCCATTGCAAGAGAGGACTTTTCCAGAAGTTGGGCTTTGAGCAACCCGTAGACATGAGATGGCAGTCTCTAAATCTGATAATTTTCAGCCATATTAGGAGATTCTCATGTGTGTTGTGGTGGGTAAAATGTTCACCTTTTGGGAGATCATTGATTGGGCAGGATAGAAAACGATGTCAATTGCTATTGTATTTCCTTAAGATAAATGGCGCCTGGGGTATCTGCCAGCAGAGCTAAAACCTTTTCCCTTTTTAGTCTCTCAATGATGAAAACTTGCTAAGTTGGCATAGTTGACCTTGAGAGTCAATTTACATCTAATGCATGGCAGCGACACGTGCAATACTTGATTTGCTTCCCTAAGGTCAGTAGAGTTATACCTATATGTCCGATCAATGTTCAGTGCTGCTTTGTCACACAAGCATTGCTTTATATTAACTATCTTAGGGCTGCTGGTATACATGGCACAATGAAATCCTCATATATGACTTGAGATTTCCAACAGAAGGCCATCCAGGTATAAATGTAATTTTTAAAGATCAGAACAATATCTCTGATAAAGTTAGCTCTGAAGAATGTATTAGTTACCCATAGTGTCCCTTTTTGATTTTACAAAAGGTGTACTTAAAACACTGGGAAAAGGAATTCGTAATGGATCCGGGCGTTAAATGGTCTCCTCCAGACAATTAAAGATACATATTTGCATTTAAATATTTATTGGATAATAGAAAAAGACATATATAAACATAAAACAGTAGGGGGCTAACGCACACGTACCTACATGTAAAAACAATGGTGTATATACAACATGTCAAACAGATGTTACATTGAAGTAGTCAACATGTTTCGCTTTCTATCTGCTTCTTCAGGGCTTGCTTGCTTCGTAGCTAACTCCGAGTCTGTATTAGACAGAGCATAAACATACATATAAACAACTTTATGCATTTATGAATGTATAACTCCCTGTCCCTAGAGTGTTGAGGTATTGGAGGGGAGAAAAAAAAAGGGAGGCTTTTCAGAACAATATCTCAGATAAAGTTGGCTCTGAAGAATGACTTAGTTACCCATAGTGTCCCTTTTGATTTAACAATAGGTGTACTTAAAATACTGCCTTGTGTAATATATGGATCCATAGCCAAGCGGTATTTTTCTGGGAAATCCATGCAGAAGACCTCAAAGGATGCTGCGAGCAGAGGACAAGATTACATCAGTAAAAGTTGGAGACAGAATATATATCTCTACTTTTCTTAGAAAAGGAAGCAGAGGGTGTACTTATTGATGGAACATAGATTGCCATGAATATTGCATACAAAAGTAATAATTATAGGCCAATGATTTATTATTCATGAGTTCACTTTGTTTTGCTGCCTAATTAATGGGTAGCCTGGTGCGGGCTCCCTGTGGAATGGAATTATGTGTGAGAGTTAGCAACATACTGTTGAAGTACCTTCTGCCAAAATACTATTTTTTTAATTACCTTCTTAAAAAATTTTAACTTTACAAAGTGGTTGCGGCGAATGCGCAGTACAGTGTTCAGTCCTGGCATCAGTAAATAAAATTGAGTCAGGTGTCAACATAATACAAGTCTATAATTTTAGTGACAGCTCAGTGCGCAAAGCAAGAAGACCATTGACCTGGAAGAGAAGGAGAATAACATGGCACCAGCAGGGACGGCATGGATGCAGGGAGTTTGGACTTCATATTGCTGGAGAGTAGAACCAGAAATAAGTGTCATAATGAGCCAACTTTAGTTACATGCACATTATGGCAAATGCTGGTTGGCAACTCCACCATTTTAGCTGAACTGTGGGTAGGTATAAAAAACACAGGTAATGCAGTATTTATTTTTTTAAATATACTTTATATTTTGAATAACTATTGTGGGGATCTAAATTTGGCTTGGCATGAGCCTTTTGTAACCCCTTGTATATTAGAACTCCGAACGGAAGGGGCAGCGCTATCACTCCATGCATACGGCTCTGGCGCAGCCATCTTGGATGAGGGAGTCGGCTGTGACTTTCCGATGTCTCACAGATGGCCCCCCACTGCGCATGTGCAAGGCACAGCATCACTGTGAGGACTGGTCCTGCAGTCTCCTGGGATGTATGACGGGTTTTCCAAAATATCTTTCATGGAAAAATGCAGTGAGGTTTTTTATTTTTTTTTGCTGATTAATTTTTTGAATGTTGTTTTACCTTGATTCAAAACAAAGTGCCAGTAGCTGTGTAGCACAGCCCTCGTTATCACTTGGAACATGTTTTGTTATGTCTATAAATCTGGGATATTGTCCTGGAAAATTATCTATGCCGGAGAAATGTGACCTCCTAATAGTCTGTTGTCAGATGGTGCATTACAGTTTTACATATTTTCGCTAATTTTGCTGATGCTTTGTGGATGTTTATCTCCAGCCAGTATGATGGTCGTGAGATCAATGTGTGCCTCTAAACTGCAAGTGAGCACAAATAAATACAAAGCATGCAAAACGCAGACATCTCGGGAGTGCTTTGAAAGTTTGTGGCTAACAATATGATCCTTTGTTAAAACATCCACATTGTCATGAAAAAACACAGAACCATCAGAGGGCAGTAGCAAAACACTTGTAGTAATATAGCCATCCTGTATGTAGCTGGAGTGTCAGGAAACTCGAGGATGTTTAACAAACCTCACATCCCTGTTTCTATCAAGCCCAGTAATACACTGAGACAGAAGCTTGTACATCCAAAACAGCCAACACCCAAACATAAGCAAAGTAACTTTATGTGTGCAGTGTAGTGAGGAATAAAGAAGACCTGTACATTGGGGGAGACAAAGCAACCTCTCAACAAACGAATGTCCCAACATAGAAGGGCAAATTCTACAGGTCAAGAACCTGCAGTTTTTCTACACCTTAGGCCCCTTTCACAAGGACGGACCGAGCGGGTCTGACTGGGTCTGTCTTAAAAACGGACAATCTGAGCTCTTTATGGAACAACGGGCGCAACGGACATGTGGAAACAGACAGGCGGTCCATTTCCATCCGACAGCCCATAGAGGTCAGCGGGCTGTGTCCGTGTCTGCTCAGCATCAGCAGATTGGACACAGACCTATCATCTATCTTCTCAGCAGGGATCAGAGTAGCAATTCCCTGCTGAGCAGGCAGACTCTGCCAGTGTGAAAGGAACCCTAAAGAAAAGGGACAATGTTTCCAGGGCCATGAGGTGTACAATTTGGACAAGGAGGACAACTGAGGCAAGAGAAGTGAAGAGTTCATCTATGTCAACCTAGAATAACTATCACTTAACAGGTGTGGGGGCTTTCAACCCCATCTGTCTTCGACATAATGCAATTTTAACATCTCTACCCCAGCAATTTGACAACAGTTTACCCCTTCAGTCATGTAAATCAAAGGATTGTTGCCTTTTGAAGCCTTTTTGACATCAAGGATGGGATTATGTAATTCGAGCAAGGTGATTTCACAATTTGCACAGCTTCCATCCTGATTTGGACAGCAGCATCTGCATTTTCATTGTGATATGATTTGAGGTGATAGTGGTATAAGCTACAAAATGTCTTCAGAAATGACAGAACAAATCCAGTTGAATACAAATAAGTACTACTATATTTACCATAACCTGGACATACAGCACCCAGCTCAGCCTCTCAGCGAGCCGCTGAAAGCCTGAGCCAGCCGCTCCTGACCCCTCCACAGCCCAGCGCTCCAGTGAGCAAGGGAGGGGGGCAGAGCAGACAGCAGTGACTGACTGTCACCAGCTCTCTGCTCAGGGAGCTCTGAGAATTGAGCAATCGGCTGTGTTTGATCACTCTGTTTTTAGTCCTAGAGCCGGCGGGGGACAGATGCATCATCGGGCCAATGCTGCATCCACCTAGGTAAGTAAAAAAAAAAAAAAACGCACACATTCACACCAGCGTTTAGGCTCAATAGCGTGCACCTGCGAGAGCCCCAGCAATTAGCTGCAGGAGACGGCCTCATTAAAGGCAACGGAAGGCTGTCTGTTCCCGCAGCTAATTGCAGCGGCTCAAATGTAATCGCTATGCATTGATCACCTGCGAGTGATTGACCCTGGACAAATGTTCCAGTGCCTCATTGTCACTTTCCTTTGATGAAATAGTGCAGACATATTGCTTTGTGGACTAGTTGTTTGTTGGCAAAGGCAAACAGAATTCCACTTTCTTTTAATGAAATGATGCAGACAGACTGCTGCTTGAAATAGTGTCTTGTCAATTGCAAAACAGAGCTTTAATAATCAAGGCAAAGGATGCGTTTATATTGTAGGATTATGACTGTTCTAGTGAAATATCATTATTCCTGCATCTGGTTTAAAGTGTTATTAAATGGTTATTTATACACATTTACAAGCTTAAAGTGGAACTTTAGCCATAATAACCTGATAAAAAAAAAAAAAAATTCTTTAGCAAGGAACATACATTCCACAATAATAATTATGCTACCAAAATTAGTGTGTGCTGTAAATTGCATCCAACATTGCTCTTGTGTCTTCTTGCTGAAGGCTGCCATTTTG
The DNA here is from genome assembly GCA_029206835.1 of Rana muscosa. Taxonomy (NCBI): domain Eukaryota; kingdom Metazoa; phylum Chordata; class Amphibia; order Anura; family Ranidae; genus Rana; species Rana muscosa. The sequence goes on from CM055122.1 coordinate 483,782,346, forward strand.
CTGAAGCCCAGAGCCCCTGAATAGCAGTAAATCTTTACGCTGTCAGCAGATCGGCCTTTACAAATTCGGCACAGTGCCTAAAAATGGAGAGCAACTGAGCATGTGCCAACCGGGGTGCGAGAGTGTATTACTGAATTGTAAACCAAATAGGCACTTACTTTGAATGTGTTACGTGGCTATACATACAAAAGGGACCAGCATGAAGTGATCTAACATTACTTAAAGTGTTTGTAAACGATCGACTTGTAAAACAATCCATTCAGTTTAAAATAGAAATTATGAAAAAATTAATTATCGATGCCTTTTTTTTTTTCTCTTTTTATAAGTGATCACATTCCCTTATTTCCCTATGTTCTCAACTGAATATGAGCATGGGGGAGGGGCAGCAACAGTGCACTGAGCTTCCCAGTAAATGGCTGTGGTGGGGGGTGTCGGGACAAGTCTAATCATTGGAGGAGAGAACACAGAGTTCCCAGCATAGCTAGTGAACTGACCACGCTGTGCTCTCCTGCTTAACGTGGTCAGTTTTTAATAGGAATGCAGAGGGACTAGCAGGAGCACCAGGGATTTCACACAAAGGAAGCAATACAAAGAGAACAGGATACTTTTTCATACAAGTACATGTTACAGCAGGCACATATTAGGAATATGAAATGTTGGAGTAACAAACACTTTAATTTTCTGAATTTGGTTCCACTTTAATAGCCCTGTAATCTATTTTTCATAAAATGTGTTTCTTTGTTTTTCTGCCTCCATGTAATGTCCTCCTGAACCTCTATTTTTCCCCCTCACTTCTGTTAGGAACGAATAGTGCATGTTCGTTGCAGTCATGTGCACTGCTCTATACACACTACACATCCCATAGTCTATAGTCATTCTCAGGAGCGAGAAAGAAAGGGTGGCTATATTCCTACATACAGTGCGACCATGGAGAACAAATGTAGCCACCCTCTAACAGGAATCAGATCATCGCTGCAAAAAAAGGGGGCGATTTGGAGGAGGTTGAGAGCAATAGAAGGTACTTTTTTTTTTTTGTGCAAAGAATATATACTTTGAATATAATTTATTTATTTATTTTTGACCAGTTTTATTGTCACTTAAACATACACATACTCCATACTTTTAGGTCAGGAACAAGAGAGCTGATAACTGCCTGGATAATTGGATTCTCTTTTATGTTTCTAGTGTAGGCCAGAAAATAAAAGGAGGACTTTAGCTGTCTGTAATAGGCAATGTGGAGAAAAATGTACCTTAGGTGTGTTCTCTTCTATGGTTTTATTCGGAAAAGGTTTCAGCTGGCTTGAAAATGAAAGCTACCTTTGAACAACACCATAGCTTTGCTCTGCATTGCTTTAGTTCCAGGTCTGTGAATTTAAAAAGCAACATTTTCAGAAAAAGGTCAAATTTGGCAGGCTCTGTATTTCAATCATAACAAATTTCTGCATGGTCCAATTGTTGTCTTGGGGCCCAGGGCATCATTTACAGAACCCATAGGCATGACATGACAGTCAAACTCTCCCGTCCAAGGGGAGCCTTCTAACCTCTCCAAGCGACTTTAGTTGTTGAAAACATTAGTCTGGCGTAAAACTTGTTCTAAACCTTGTTTCTAAATGAGGTACGTGCCCTCATTGTCTCATGCCACGATCATCTCTTCCCACCCACTTCCTTTAGTGGGTGGGAACATTAGTCTGGCGTAGTTGTTGAGAACATTAGTCTGGCGTAAAACCTGTTCTAAACCTTCTTGTTCCTAAATGAGGTAAGTGGTACCCTCCAGTGTCTAATGGCAACGATCATCTCTTCCCACCCACTTCCTACCTCTATAGACACGAATAGTAACCACTGATCTATGGCTGTTCATGAGGCTGCCAGCTGATGCTTTTGAGTGATCTGTGCATGTCCAGGGTTAGATGTTGGGCAGACATTAGTCTGGCAAAAAACCTGCTCCAATATTCCTTATTCCTGAATAAGGTTAGTAGTACCCCTAGTGTCTCATGGCACTGTTCATCTCTTCCCACCCACTTCCTACCTCCTAAAGACATGAATAGTAACCACCTCCTCAGAAGAATGGCTGTTCGTGAGGCTGCCAGCTGATGCTTCTGACTGATCTGTGCACATCCAGCGTTAAATATTGGGCAGACATGCAGAGGTAATAAAGCATCTAACACTGGATGCGCACGCATCAAATTTTCTTGCGTAGCCCTTCTGAATTCATTTCACCACCTGGAACATTTTCAGCTTAAGGCCCCATACACACTATTAGATTTTCTGCAGATTTTTGTCTTCAGATTTACCAAAACCATGTAGTGCCAGGGCCTGTCTGATTGCATACAAATTGAGACTCTTAAGGTTTGACCTCCCATAATATATGGTTTTGGTAAATCTGAAGACAAAAATCTGCAGAAAATCTAATAGTGTGTATGGGGTCTAACAGTGCCTGAATCTAAGCAGATTCTTCCATAGGTGTTGGCTTTCAGAATACAATAACTGGCATTGCATATTAGGCCATTCATGCTGTTTAGCATGGAAATTGGGTTATGAACAGAAGTCTTAACGTGTTCCTACGATATCCAGAACATGAGTAAGGTTTATCAAAGCAGTGTAAGGAGCATTGATGTTTAATTAGCTATATAAATTTAATTTCAGCATTCTAAAAGGTGATTTCCAATAAGCGGCCAAAGGGTTATTGCAGTTTACATGTTACTTTTTGTCTTGGTAAAGTGGTGCTATTTTTGTTTAAGTTTTGCCTAATTGGTTTTCCTGATAGTGAAACGTGTGCATTGTAGTAACAAATAGTCAGGTCTGTGAAACATCACTGTATTTCTGAGGTATGTGTTAGTCGCTGGCTTGTGTTGGCAGGAGCGTGCTCTTTTGTCAAATCTAAGATAAGGAATTGTGTTATGAATTGCGCTTTTATGAATGCACAGCTGTGTTCTGGTTCATGCCTCAAATCTGCCAGTGGGAGTCAGGGCCTGCTGTGGAAGGAAGACATTGGAGCTGCGCTTGTTTTACGCTCCACTAGTAGTGATACTCCTATTAGACTAGTCTTTCAGTTCTTGGGCAGGCCATGGTCCTGTATGGACCCTTGTTATAAACAAGAAGCTATGGAAGAAAGCATACATCACTGGTATTTATGGTATACATAGTTTTGCAGCAAATATTTTAAATTCTTTGAGTATACTCAAGTGTCACGAGATCTCGGTTCTGTAATTTATAAAATAATAATAATATTATTATTATTATTCAAGATTTATATAGCGCCAACAGTTTGCGCAGGGACTTATAATTTTAATATTACGTCTTCCATGGTAAATATAGATCAGAAAGACTGACTATTTTTGGAACAAATGTAAACAACACTTTAGCATCAGGCACAAATAATGCCATAATGGCATTGCCATTAATTCAGAACCAGAAGCGTTAAAAAATGCCATATAAATTCAACAAAAGCACTGCTGCTCTGCACTGCTGCTCAACACTGTGTGCAAAACGCATGAAAGACATATACAAAAATAAAAAGTGCCAAAAAATAAAATGTAACACTTTAGGGCATGAAAATGCCATATAAATTCTGCCTAACACTTTGCAAAAGATGCATTCTGAACGCATTATGTGGTAACCTTACTACTTTAAACCACATAATGCCTTCAGAATTCATCTTTTTCAGGTATGACCCCCGCTAAAATTCATTCCTTCTATCCCTCAGTCTCTCACTCCTGCTTTTAGAGGTTGCCCCGAAGAGGGTAATTATCTCCACATCTACTGGAGCTGCAAACTCCTGGAACCCATATGGCAGGCAGTAATAATGACTCTAGAACCCTCACTCAAAAAAAAAAATCTCCCTCTCCCCACTAATCTGCATCCTTTATGCAGACATCCCAGATATCCCCTCACCATGTAACAGACTGCTCCACTCACTCATAAGCTCTGTCCAATGGATGATTGCCCTAAACTGGAAATCAAACAACTTACCCTGGTCCCAGGTCTTATCCAGAATGGAGGCCCTCAGATTATCTGAGAGAATTCACCATACCCTCTTTGACAGTATGCACACTTTTAATGGAAAATGGATGTTTTGGCCTCCAATTCAATAAGAAAAACACCTATATATCAACTCAAATAGAAGTTCACCTCCCACTTCTCTATTAAAACATAGACTCATACTATTTAAACTTATCACTGAGATTTCCCTGATAACATACATATCCACACCACTTTTCTTCACTGCCCAACGGCTATCTTACTTTCTCTATTGGTACTGTAAACCTTTGCTTTTACTTATATTGCCATATTCAAATATACACTCTATGGATTCTAGCATTACTGTATTTTACACATTGCTTTAAAACGAAGTATGTCATATTTTCTTGTCTTCCAAATAAAAAATTTTGTAAACACAGAATTCATCTTTTTCAAAGTGTTAGGCAGAATTTATATGACATTATGCCTGATGCCCTAAAGTGTTGTTTATACAGTAACACACCACAAGAATGCTGGTCAACATGCAATAAAACTATGTAATCATTTGTTATTGTAGACTCTTGACCAGTATTTTTGTGGTGTTACTTGTAATTGTAATGTAAAACATACCTGAAAGGTAACATAGTTTTCAAGGAGCCAAGTCCAACAAAAGCACTGCTCAAAACTGTGCAAAAATAATGGCCAATGCAGTGCAAAGATTACCCGAAGGCAGCCATCTCAACATAAATACAGCCCAACATGAACAATGCAAAAGGTTGGGGGCCCGCGTTACTCCATTGCAATGCAATATTATATAGCATTGCAATGGAGGAAGGTTAGCATATCGACATGCTCTGAAGTTAGGCTTGCTCTTTTTTTTGTCACAATGTTGCCAGCAACTGAGAAAAGCCTTTCAGATGGGGTTGATGTTGCAGGCACAGACAAGTAACTCTTTGCCAGCATGGCCAAGATGGGAAACCTCTTTTCATTTTCCTTCCACCATTTCAGCGGATTTTCTTCCTTTGGAATATCCTGCTCACTAAAATACATGTGTATCTCATTCCTCACAACTTCACTGTGAGTTTCTTGATCTTGGATGTGACCAGTCATTTCATCCTCACCATTACTGTGGTGTTCATCTGAATCTGAACCGAGCAAAGTGTCCAACAGAGACACTTGCCTCTTCTCTGAAAATGTCATGTCTGCACTGGCTGACTGTTGTTCCTCACATTGATGTGTTTGCTCTTCCTCATATCTTCTTTTCTCTTCAAGAGCAAGGGCTTGGACCTTGAGGTGAACTTTTTAAACTGTCCTCTGCTGGCAGGAATTTTAGTTTGCGGAATCTGGGGTCCAGGGCTGCTGCAATAAGATATATATATATTCTCCACCATCATCTCTGAATTTAGTTTCCCGCTCCCATCTTGATGTCATCTCCTGTGCAGCAACAATTTGGAAAGCCTTGACTGCTGCTGTCTCGAAAATTGTGCTCTGTATGGATTTCTGGAGGCCCTTTACCAGAGGAGGTAGAGCGGAGCCAGTCACATAGGACTCTCCACTCAAGAAAACAGTAGCACACTCAAAAGGCCTCAGGACTTGTTCCACCTCCTCAAGTAAGCTCCACTGATCATGTTTTAAATCCAGGAAGCGCTTCCCTCCATGGTGTGACATCAGGATCGGAAAGCGTTGCAGTCACAGGCCACCTCTGTTCAAGTAGGCGGCTGATCATGTGTAAAGTACTGTTCCATCTTACGGATACATCATTTATTAGTGCATGCTCAGGGGTACCCATTTTTTGCTGCTTTGCTTTAAGCTTTGTAGTGGCCAGCTCACTTTTTTTTAAAAATGTTCCACAAGGCACTTTGCAGCCCTCAGTGTCTTGCTGATCTGGGGATCCCTCAGGGCATGGTTGACGACTAACTGCAATGTATGACCAGCACACCTGAGAGAAGAGATGCCATGATGCTTTTCTTCCAAAATACGCAGAGCAGCGACATTTGCAGCGTTATCATGGACAACTACATTGGCCATGGATATCTCAAACTTCTCAGCTGATTTTTCCACCCAGTTAGCAATGTTTTCAGCGGTGTGCCGATCTTCAAGTGGCATAGTGGTCAGATTGTACGATGTAAGATTCCAGTCTTCATTAATGAAGTGGCATGTGACACCCAAGTATGCTTCTGTGGCAATACTGGTCCATGCGTCTGTGGTGAGAGCTATTTTTGATTTCACATCTTTGAGTGTCGCTTTCAATCTTTCAAAATTCTCCTAATTTCTTCTCCATCAGCTTGGTGAAATGGGACCTGGAGGGAAGTGTGTATCCTGGGTAAAATGTGTTGATCATCTCACGAAATCCTTGACCGACCGTCTACAATAGAAAGAGGTCTCATATCTTTTACAATCATGTTGAGTATGCTATTGGTATGTGTAACGGCCATTTAGGGTGTGCAAACCGTGACATCCTTTTTATGAAAGAAGAAATCCTGTACACAGCTTTGCCTCTTATTGAGAAAAAACAACACACAATAATTAATAACATTAGGAAGTAGGAACCAAGTTTAACCAACATGAATCTATGATTGCTCAATGCTAATAATATACTGTATTTGAAAGAGGGTATGGGTAGGGTAGTAAATCTGCAATTCTGCATAATATTATGAACTGAATGTGATTAATAACTATTTTTAATTATGATTACAATATTGTATTTCATCTAGTAGAAAAAGTTTGAGATATCCATGGCCAATGTTGTAGCTGCAGTGCAAATGTTGTCGCTGCTCTGCGTATTTTGGAAGAAAAGCATGGCATCTCTTCTCTCAGGTGTGCTGAGGGATCCCCAGATCAGCAAGACACTGAGGGCTGCAAAGTGCCTTGTGAAACATTTAAAAAAACGTGAGATGGCCACTACAAAAAAGCAATTGGCAAAGCACACAGAACAGCAACAAATGGGTACCCCTGAGCATGCACTAATAAATGATGTATCCGTAATTACTAGCATATATTAATTAATCTTGACCAAAACACAGTTGTAATAATTACTCCCGATACTAATTGTAATAATAAGTATACCAGGGCTTGACAAATTTACTTGGAATCTAGGAGCCAGGAACGCGCCCCGTCCCGCCGAGCTCGCGCGCAGAAGCAAACGCATATGTGAGTAGCGCCCGCATATGAAAGTGGTGTTCAAGCCACATGTGAGCTATCGCTGCGAATGGTAGATCGAGAGCAATAATTCTAGCCCTAGACCTCCTCTGTAACTCAAAAGATGCAACCTGTAGAATTTTTTAAACGTCGCCTATGGAGATTTTAAAGGGTAAAAGTTAGTCGCCATTCCACGAGCGGATGCAATTTTGAAGCGTGACATGTTTGGTATCAATTTACTCAGCGTAACATTATCTTTCACAATATTAAAAAAAAATTGGGCTAACTTTACTGTTGTCTTATTTTTTTATTTAAAAAAAGTGTATTTTTTCCCAAAAAAGTGCGCTTGTAAGACCGCTGCGCAAATACGGTGTGACAGAAAGTATTGCAACAACTGCCATTTTATTCTCTAGGGTGTTAGAATAAAAAATATATATAATGTTTGGGGGTTCTAATTAGAGGGAAGGAGATGGCAGTGAAAACAGACAGGGAAACTCCATTAGCATTGCTGTTTGTCTTGTCATACCAACGGCCACCACAAGATGGCGCTAGATCACAGAAGGAAGCATAGGCCTGCAGAAGGCCGCCAAGCCGCGGCCTCAATTACCGGCCAACGCGATCCCGCGGCGCGGAGGGGGGGTGCACGGAGAGACAGGATTCCCCAGCTGTGCTGCGCCAGGTCGCTAATACTAGTCGCAATGGCGACCTGGCGCCCGGGGTTTGTCAAGCCCTGAAGTATACAGTACTTACAAAGATGGCTCGTCCGTTTGAGGTCAGAGAGCGCCAGGATGTTTTTCTTTTGAGGTGCTTGTGCATCGCAGTTGTGCTGCCGTGGTACCCCATTTTGGTTTTGCAGAGGGAACAAAGGACCATTTTATCTGGCCTCTGTTTAAAGAATTCCCATACTTTTGAAAGTTGTGGTCTAGCTTTTCGTGCTAGACTGGAACTTTCTCTTTTCCCAGGAGCAGCAGCAGCCGCCATTACCCGCGAGATGAGACCTCGAGATGAGTGTGACGTGTCAACGTATTTCCGTAGCCAACGTAATCGATTACGTTGACGCGTCGTGGCAGCTCTAATATATAATATAATATTATATATGAGAGCTCTATATCCAACTGATTTGCTCACATGGGGCAATAATATGTTTTTATCGTATTTGAACATTCTGTACCACGATTGTGTTAGGTGCAAGCAGTCTTGATTCTGACACTCGGCGCAGGATTTTTTTCTGTTTTTATTTTTACTTCAGCAACTCACCCTACCCTATCTGCTGCTGAAGCGGTCCACATCAAAAGGTATCAGGACCAGCCCCAAAATGAAACATTGCCAGTAGTGAAAACCTCCGATCCATGGAGGAGCATGTTGCTGTTTACTTTTTCCTGTTTACCGGATAACTTTAAAGATTTTGCTCTTTCACAGCTCCCATGCTAACAAGCAGAGTTTAATTATGTATTATATAAAATATGAAACATCTAAAGCCCTGGAGCCCAGGGAGCTTTGGTGTTCATACAGATTCTGAATTTCTTTCCAGTAATGAAGTAGCATAGGCCATGTGCTTCTATATTGGACACAAGGATTAAAATAGTTTTTTTAAGCTTTGAGATGCAAGCAAATGCAATCTCAGCTGAGATTTGTTAGTCTTTATTACTACTATTACTACTACTGTAGAGCGTTGTTATGAGGTTAATATCTTGGAGATTGATGAGTAGAGGTCATAAAGAAAAGCTCCTCAACTCATGCCTTAGCGATTAGCATCGCTCCCCGTCGCGTTTATGTTGAAAGATAATAGTGGATAGCTTTCACTTTACGCCTACATTGGAGAATTCTGTAGATGTAGCTTCTACAAGGGTAGTAAGAAAGCTTATGGCCCGTACACACGATCCGAATATCGGACGAAAACGGTCGTCCGAGGAAGAATCGTACGATTTTCGGATCGTGTGTACACTACTTTTCGAGAGCTGATCACGACAGCTCATCCGATTTTATTATTAGATCGGACAAGCACGAAAATTTTCCTCGTACGATACCAGATCGTACGATTTTCGTTTAGTCAGTATAGTTGTCGTCCGAAAATACAATACAAATACATTACAACACATGACATCACTTCCAATTTTTTTCTATCATACGAGAATTTTCGTGACTTTAGTAACCTATTCAATTTCTACTTGCGACTATTAAGCAAAAAAAGTCGTAAGGTCTGTCGTACGATATTCAGATCGTGTGTACGGGCCATTAGGCATGAGAGGTCACACAAGAATCCATGTGGTGAATCCATGTTGGCCCAAAGCATGAATTTTTAAGCAGTACAAAGTGCTGTGACGCACAGCAGCCATTCAGATTTCACTTTAGGGCTTCAGTGAACTTGGGCTTTTGAGATAAGTTGGGCTACATTCAGACAGACAGCCAGGGGCGCAAAATTTGCTGTATTCTGAGACGGCTAAAAGCTGCTTCTAGCCTCTGTAAACATTCTGTGTTATGGTCGTATACAAACTGGGCAATTGGCTTCAGCCAGTTTGTGTGCAGCCTGAATGCCCTACTCCAACCCTGGATGCACACTGTCTACGTTCAGGGTCAGCCAAGTTCTGTTCTGAGGTTTCCTCTCTGAGGAGCCATTGCATGTGAACAGAGTCAGCGTAGGCCACAAATCTGACAGCTGCTGATGTTCGCACACAGTGGTTGCAAGCAGCACTTACAACTGCTGGCCTGTTCGGTTGAGTGAATGTAGCCTTCAAGTGTTACTAAGCCCAGGACCCTGCATTCACTAGATCTGGTCTCCCACCATACACAGAACATGCAAATGTAATAGTTTTAGTAAATATAAATGGCTAAATACCTTTTTTCATTAGCAATTAGAGCAGTCTTGTGACTTCTTTTAGTTTCTGGTTAAAGCTTGTAGGAGGAGTTTTTATTCTGCTCTGGCTATTTCCTATAAGCTGCAGAACCCCTGACCCTCTGTCTGGACAGTGTATTGGCCCTGTACTGATCACTTGCACTCTCCCAAGAGAATAAACAAGCTTAACCCCTAGCCTCTGTTCTATCAGGAGATGGATTGGGGATGGTGGAAGAAGGGGAGGAACAGAGAAGACGGGATCAAACTGTCTTACACAATATATAGGATTAACACCTTAGGTTGCACAGTGAGTATAACAAGCATGCTTTACTGCAATACAGACTGATTTTAATGTTGTGAGTTTAGTAACACTAGGAAACACAAAACAGTACACCTCCTGCGCATGAATGTGGTAGTCTGTAGGGGTGCCGACATTAATTGGTGCATCGCGATTCGGGTGTCCCCGATGCGATTCCGATGCATGCGACCCCGAAAATTGATTACCGGGATGATGCCCGCAGCTGCAGGCATCATCCTGGTACCGTTGTTTAGAGCGGCGGTCGGCTTTCCAAGGATAACAACCGGAGTGTTGTCCCGGAGGAGCGCTCTTCCGCCTCTCTGACCGGGCCTCCCATCCCACCGGGAGACACGATCCATGAGCCGCTACTTCTGGCGGCTAGAGACAGACTGGAACAAAGTGTCGGTGTCGTTCCAGTCTGTATGTAAACACGGAAGCGATGTCACGACGTCACTTACGGTTTACTCGGCTGCCAATAGCGCCAGTTTAAAAAAAAAATGACAGTATTCTGAATTGCCGTTTTTGCCGATCTGAATACTTTGAAGTGCAAAGGAGAGATGTTTACATTCCTTGTGACAGCAATAAGCGTGATCAAACTTTGTGTTTAAAAAAAAAAATGTAAATAAAATAAATAGAAAAAAATAATGTTTTTTTAAAGCGCCCCTGTCCCCGCGAGCTCGCGCAGCAAAGAAAACCTACTCAAGTCGCGCCTGCATATGTAAACGGTGTTCAAATCCTACATGTGAGGTATCGCTGTGATCGTCAGAGCAAGAGAAATAAAAGAGGGAAATAATTCTAGCACTAGACCTCCCCTGTAACTCTAACCTGGTAACCGTTATTTTTTTTTAAAGTGTCGCCTATGGAGATTTTTAGGTACTGTAGTTTGTCACCATTTAGCGAGTGTGCGCAAAAAGACACTCACCTGTCCCACAATCCAGCGACGTGGCCACCCAAACCCTCCATTCTCTCCCCCGCCTGTCCACGGCACTGGCAATACTACTGTGGGCATCCGGCTGTGACAGCTTGCAGCTTCACAGTCGGGTGCGCATGTCTCACTGCGCTGTCCTGCATAGCCGGGCAATCTTCTGGGACCTGTGATGTGTTCCAGAAGATGGCAGGGAGAAAGGGCCGCCTAGGCGGCCCAAGTGGAAGTGGGACCTCGTCGGTAATCGTAATGCATCATCGAATCGCTTACCAGATAATCGGAATCGAATCGTGAGACCAGTGAAGATGCGCATCCCTAGTAGTCTGGCACAGAATCTTTCGTTTCCAGGCTGTAAAAGCAAACGCACCACACTTTGCAACCTTCTCAGGACTGGGGAGGGTCCTAACAAAATACAGGAAAAAACAAAGGAGAGGGGGCTCACCAGCTTGGTGCATTATCCCAATAACCATTTATAAAAAAAAAATAAGCAAGTAACTACTTACAAACATAGAAGAAAACAAAGCCCATCAAAATAGTAAAGTTGTTTGAGCCACTCTGTATGCTTCTGAAGCTTGGGAGAACATCTCCTGGATACAACTGGCTTACATGTTTCGAGGTTAGGCCCTCTTCCTCAGAGCCAAAACTTCTGAGGAAGAGGGTCTACCCTCAAAACACATAAGCCAGTTGGATCCAGGAGATGTTCTCCCAAGCTTCAGGAGCATACAGAGTGGCTTAAACAACTTTACTATTTTGATGAGCTTTGTTTGCTTCTATGCTTGTAAGTAAGTAGTTGCTTGCTTTTATTAGTAAATGGTTATCGAGATAATATGCTAGGCTGGTGCACCCTCTTGCCTTAAGGGAAACCTGTACCAAGAGAAATGGGTAGGTTGTTATTGGTTTTGATGTTGCTAGGTGCATACATCTCTCTTCCTTCAGTACTTCTAGTTACCAGCCTAGGACAAGTATCGATAAGGACTTCTGACTTTCCTTATCTGCATACTTGGGTGACAGTACTAAAGCCTAGGGATTGACATAACAGCCAGGTAGCCTTTTCAGAAAGAGGTGAGCAGGGGTAGCCCCTGTGTTTTTATCTTCGAATGGTTTTTCTTCTGAAGGTTTTAATGATACGGTTAAACTCCCAGGTGAAGGGTTACAGCATATGCATAAATGTGAAGGGGCCTGGAGTTCAGTTTGTATTTTTCTCCATAAAAGTCAGTGTGAATACATGGTAAACGCACAGAAAATGCACATATCTTGAAAAGCTGGTGTACACTAACCCTACAGATGTCGGATCAATGAAATATTAATGCTGTTTGTACTTAATTGCCTTCTTGAATAAGACTGGTAATGGAAAAGTGGATTATAATGTGCTTGTTCCCTGTTCAACAATCATAGCTGTCCAGGAATGTGTTTCTGTGGTACAGTCCAGGCCTTCTATACAGCATTGTGATTGGCTGGCATGCACAATTTCCCAGACTCGGGGAGCGCAGCTGTTGTACAGCAGGGTCTGATGCCCACATTTGTCAGTCCTGAAATCCACAGCGTTGTGTCTGTTCATTGTTCTGTGACTTGTATCAATCTGGTATACTTCCTTTAACCCCTTTGTGGGCCACATTTAGACAGCTGCAGTAGCATACCTTAACTATGAAAAAAAAAAAAAAAATAAACTATTGCAAAAACCATTTGTAGGATTTAATGCAGAATTGTGACGTATGCTGGCCCAGTCTTTAAACATTTTATCCATTTGCTGTGTTACTTGGTAATAAAACCATGGGCGTATTTGCTGCTTCCTGTTTTTAGGGCTTTTGTATGACTGTGACCCATATCATGAGATCTGGGTTACTGTTTGCAATGTGCTTCCCACAGTTAGTTCAGTTGATTTTAGGTGTTAGAATAATTTTGTCTTTTTAAAATGTTGGTATGATGGTATATGTTCGCAAATCATGGCGGAAATACAGACGGTAGCCTTTCAGCACCATAATCCCATCTGTCTCCAGCCATCTGTTCACCCAGGCAGTGGTAGCTGATACATGCCATCTTGTCTTTGGTCATGGTGATGTGTTGTGCCAGGCTGCCAGGGATGTGAATAAAATGAAAGATGGTGAACATGTAACAGTCTCCCTTCACAGTCCAAAGAACGTTGGTTGTATAAAGGTTTGATATTAAATTGAATATATACAATTTACAGTAGTGCAGCAAGTTTATTTTAGTAACATTAATAAAAGATGTATGATGGCAAAATGAGTGTAGTAGTATTAGAGCCGGTTCACACAGGGGCGGCACGGCTTTGGGGGCGACTCGGGAAGGCGATCTCAAGACGACTTGCAAAATGACTTCTGTATTAAAGTCAGTGCAAGTCGCCCCCAAAGTGGTACAAGAACCTTTTTCTAAGTCGGAGCTACTTGCGTCGCTCCTATTAGAACGGTTCTATTGAATAGAGCGGAGCGCGACCTGTCAGGCGGCTGCAGAGACTGAAGGAAAAGCTTGGACAGCCGCACTCCAAAAATTGGTTGTTTTTATTTTTAAAAACAGGAAAAGATCACATCAACACAAAATCACAGCAATGGAACTGACGCGTTTCGCACTGCAGATCAGTGCTTATTCATAGCTGGGTAGCCTGACGAGTCGCCCCAGTGTGAACCGGCTCTAAATAAACAAACATATTTTATTTGCTGCAGCTCTATATTTTTTAATACATCACTAGCATAAAATGTTACATTTTGCTTTGATATCAACTTCTCAATCTCCTGTACAGTAGAGCTCAGACTGAGAAAAGCCGTGCAGTGAACCAGTTAGTTAGGCTGCAGTGTTCTTATGCTAACAAAGGAACATGCCTATAGGAGTATAGAGTTGAGTTCCTCAGTCTGCTGATACTTCTCCTTTCACTGTCCATTCACAGGAAGTGGGAGGGACAAGACTTACTCACAATACCATGTAAAAACTTCTAGTACCACTTGAGGTGTTCTAATATTTAACAGGTCCGGCGTCTTACGTTGGTGTATGGGTGCAGGCTGTCAGATACTTAATCCAAAAAGCAATAAAACCTAAGGAAACAGAGGGATGTCGCACACCACCAGCTCATCAGGTAAAGAGAGATGTAAACTGCCTCAGCCGTAGACTCCTCCAAAGCCATTCCTCTGATGCATTTGGTCCCTCCCACCAGGGCTTAAAACTCTCTGATTAAGCCCCCAGTGGGTGGTGCGAAACATGTCAGGCCATTTACATGTCTCTGGCTGGCAGTGTGCGGCATCCCTCTGTTCCTATAAGGGACAATAATATGCTATATTTAATTACACTAGAAAAAAAAATATAGGGTTTTCCCTTTTGGCAGACGGGGTTGTGCTATGTGGCAGAGCTGTGTAAATCTCACGATTGGATGGACAGAATTAAAAAATCCTTTGGCAGGTAAACTGGCTCCTTTTTTATATTTATTTCATGTGTGTATTTACCTGTGTGCTTGGATTTCAGCTTGAAACAATCTTACACTCAATGCCCACCTAAAGCCTAAGAAGACAGCTAGAGTGGTTGGTACATATGCCACAGCCTGGCAAATTTAACTTTCTGGCAAATACACCCATTGATGTCCATGGCATTGCATTGCAACTATAAGTTAACTGATGGCTGGTATTTCACTGCAAAATCCCCCATTCTGCTTAAAAAAAAGGCATTAAGGAGTAGGCAGAATCATCTGAAGGTATGGAAGCCACTGCTCTACTGCCCTCCGAAAAGCAATCCATGGCCGTGTGTAAGACTGCCACAGGTATAAATGGCCTTAAAAAACACTTTCTGTGTGTGTACATTAGAAGGTGGAAGGCCTGCCAGGATCTGCCGTTGTTGCAAACTTTGAAACTTTATTTTTCCACAAGGCTTCTAGATATAGAAGTGAGTTAGCGCTTGTGTGTAGTCGGGGGACAGCTGTACACAATGAACATATACAGTAGGTACTTATAATCTACTATACATTGCATCAATACCCAATAAGTAATAAGAATGCATACCCTTTTAGCTAGTGGGCTTGGGTCAGTAGCTACCAGCTAAATTCATTTAATTATTTTCTTATATAGGAAAATACAGATGGAATTTTACTGGTTATGATTAGGCAGGTTATATTTCATTTATATCGTGCTGACATATTCCATAGCATTTTACAAAGAACTTTCACATCACTCTCTGTCCTCAAAGGAGCTTATAATCTAATGTTCCTACCGTAGTGGTAGACACGTGCACATTGAACAGGGCCAAGAAACCTACCAAGTACAAACACCGTGTTCTAAGCCTTTGTGCTATTTTAACACGTGCAAGGTCAGATATTTTGTAAGCATTCACATATTTATAATTTCAATGTAGTACCTAACGGGCATTTTTAATTAAGTGAGCATGTGTTTTTATTGATGGCTGAGGAAAAGCTTTTAAATTTTTACACCTGCTATACCTTTTTTGTCCTATTCATCTACCTGGCTTCCATGATTTATCTATCCTAATCTGAAGCTGTAATATTTTTTTCTGTATTTCAGTGTTTCTCAAGTGGTGTGCCATCTGGATACCCCCAGGGTGCCACTAGCACAGGACCCAGTTTGCCTGATTCAGCCTCATGAGCTCCCATGAGGTGTGCCATAACCACTGATGCTCTAGGGCTAGGATGCATGGTGTCATTTGTTGCTGTGGTGATGGTGGCCAACTCACCCACACCATGGCAGGGGTGACCCAAGCATTTAGGAGAAGACAGAAGTTTGAATCCTCCAAACCACCTCCACCTCCCACCTCTGTTGTGTTTCTGGAGCCAAAAAGTAGGCCTCTGTTATGGGGAAAATATAATGTGATGGGGGAACCTGGTGTGATTTTGGGGACCAATGTACAGGGGGACCTCTGATGTTATTGGTGCTTTCATGTATGGGAGGGATGCCTCTAATGTGGTTGGGTGCTGTCCTGTATAGATGGGGGGGCTCTGATGTGTCAGGGGACTATGATGTGATTGGGTGCTGTCATGTATAGAGGGGTCTCTAATGTGATTGGGGGCTCTGATGTATCTGGAGACTATGATGTGATTGTGTGCTCTCGTGTATAGAAGGGGCTTTGATATGATTGGGCCCTCACACATATATGGGGGACTCTGATGTGATTGGGTGCTTTTATGTATGGAGCGGGGGGGCCTCTGATGTGGTTGGGTGTAGGGCCGAAACAACTAATCGATTAATCGACAACTAATCGATTATGAAATTAATCGATTACTATTTTCATCGATTAATCGGCCAGTAACATAATGGGGTTAAAAAAAAAACTAAAATGAGCCCCTTACAGTACAAAAAGAGCAAATCGCTACCGTAAATATTACTTTCACTGTCCCACAGTAAAAAATGAACCCCTTACAGCGATTATTTGCTCTTTTTGTACTCATTTTAGTTTTTTTAACACCATTATGTTACTAAACATCTCAGGCCTGGGTCTCACCTCTGTGGTTTTTTGGTGCTTTTTGCAGAAACACACTACAGTTCATTTACATGGTTTCCTATGGGATACGTTCACATCCATGATTTTTTCAGCTGCTGCGTATTTGGAAAGGGCAAGTCCTTTTTTTTTAACGCAAAACGGTGCTATTTTGTTTTTTTGCTTCAATATACTTCAATTGAGAAGCTGCAGAAAAGCATATAATAATGTGTTTTTGCAGCAATTTGTGTTTTTTAGTCTACCCAACAACAAATTGGGCCAAAAAAAATGTAAAAATGCAGCAAAATTATTTTTTTTTTTTTTTTTTTTTACGGTTATTAACCGATTAATCGATTAATCAAAACCATAATCAGCCAACTAATCGATTATGAAAATCGTTAGTTGCAGCCCTAGTTGGGTGCTTTCATGTATGGGGCGACCTCTGATGTATAGGGGCCCTCTGATGTGGTTGGGTGCTTTCATGTATAGGACGACTCTGATGTGATTGGGTGCTTTTGTGTATGGAAGCGGGGGGGGTCCTCTGATGTGGTTGGGTGCTTTCATGTATAGGACGACCTCTGATGTATAGGGAGAGCCTGATGTGATTGGGTGCTCTCATGTATAGGCAGATGTCTGATGTATAGGGGGGACTATATGATTGAATGCTTTCATGTATAGGGGGACTATAATGTGATTGGGTGCTCTTATGTATATGCGGTACTCTTTTATAGGGGGCCTCTGATAGGATTGGGTGCTCTCATGTATTGGGGGGCTCTAATGTGATTGGGTGCTTTTATGTATAGCGTGGACTATGTGATTGGGTACTCTGATGTGATTGGGTACTTTGATGTAAAAGGGGTGGGCTTTTAAAGGGCGCCACAACTGAAAAAAATGTAGAAATGCTGCTCTATTCTGTCATAGCAATGGGTAGGGTTGCCACATAGTGTTGCTCAGTGAAAATATCTGAAATAAGATTGTCGGTATAACATTATAATATCAGTTCAAACTGCCACTGCTGATCTCCTGAAAAAGTTCCTGGCTTTAATACATTCTTATCCTTTGTGAACAAGACTACATAATAGAACATCGCATTCCATAGAGTACAGGAGTCACCTTTTTCTGTCCCTATCATATGTCACTCTCTATTCCCCACGTACCTTTGTACTCAAATTTTAGTTTTATGTTCTCACGTTGAAAAATTAGATCCTTTTGTGTAATGCTACTTCCAGATGATCATATGTGTCTACTGTGCAATGACACCCTACAATTTGTTTTTTCTGCTGACCTTGGCTGGTAGTCATTTACCTATATGATTCTCCTGGGGTCTGCTGGATCATTGTTGTCTCTATTGCATTTGTCCTTTTTAGTTGTTGACCTGTTTTCTTGTTTACTGATATGGAGGAGAAAGTTTTTGATTTAAAGTACATCCGGAAAGTATTCACAGCGCTTTTACTTTTTCCACATGTTGTTATATGTTACATACAGCCTTATTCCAAAATGGATTAAATTCATTATTTTCTTCAAAATTCTACAAACAATAACCCATAGTGACAACGTGAAAGAAGTTTGAAATCTTTGCAAATTTATTAAAAGTAAAAAACCCCAAAAAATCACATGTACATAAGTATTCACAACCTTTGCGCAATACTTTGTTGAAGCACCTTTGGCACCAATTACAGCCTCAAGTCTTTTTTAGTATGATGCTACAAGCTTGGGACACCTATTTTTGGGCAGTTGCTCCCATTCATCTTTGCAGGACCTCTCAAGCTTCATTAGGTTGGATGGGGAGCGTCGTCGGTGCACAGTCATTTTCAGGTCCTATCCAGAGATGTTCAATTGGGTTCAAGTCAGGGCTCTGGTTGGGCCACTCAAGGACATTCACAGAGTTGTCCCAAAGCCACTCCTTTGTTATCTTGTGTGCTTAGGGTCGTTGTCCTGTTGGAAGATGAATCTTCACCACAGTCTGAGGTCCTGAGCGCTTTGGAGCAGGTTTTCATCAAGGATGCCTCTGTACATTGCTGCATTCATCTTTCCCCAGTCGTCTTCCAGGACAGCCCTTGAGCCCTTGAGAGATGGAGTCCCTCCCATTGACACAGGAAACACATTGCCAACAGTTCAAAAGGCGGTTCCCCAGGTCCCTGGTCAGTCATTTTGTTTTTCCTCCGTCAGAGGAGCATGTTGCTGAGGAACCAAGAGGGACTTCATATCTCAGGGCTGCACGGGGACTGGGTCCTGTCTGCTTCCCCCTCTTTCCAGTGCAGATTCCCCCCAGGAACTGTATAGTAGATGCGTCCATTCAGCTCCTTGCAGCGTGGTGGGGGCCGGAGACTCCGTTGGCGTTATTTCCAGTTCCGGGACGCAGGGAGGGAGGAAAAGCCCGCGCTGAGGCCTACAAATCCCGACCAGCGTCCAGCAATACCGGACTAGCGGCGGGATACAGAGCGGCAAAGGGGGGACCATGGAGGCGAATCCCCAGGACACTCCGGTGCAAAGATTACAAACAAACTTCTTTCAGGTTGTCATTATGGGGTATTGCTTGCAGAATTTTGAGGAAAATAATGAATTTAATCCAATTTGGAATAAGGCTGTAACATAACAACATTTTTGAAAAAGTGAAGCGCTGTGAATACTTTCTGGATGCTCTGTAATGGCACGCGTTTGCAGGTTGCATCTGGCTGGAAAGTTTACTTGACTTCTGGTAGACCATCAGAATGTATGTTGGATAAATAGTGATAATTTCCTTCTCTATGGAATATCCTAGCTTCCATTGCCGTGTGTGTCAGGCACAATAATATCTTTGTTAATAGATGAATAAATCTAATGTTACTCAATAGCACATTCTGGATCATCCCACACAAGTGCTTATAAATCCCTTTATTGTCAACTTGATAAACTAACCATATTGTTTTTATTTTTTTAAGGGATATTTCTGGGTATTCTCTGAACAATATTTGTTAAAAAAAAAAAAAAAGTAAACAAGCATAGAATATTATGTAAGTGTGCAGAAAGAAGGGATGGTTTGTACATCTTACGTCTCGTACGTCTATTATCTGATCTCTGCTGGTCAGTTTTCACACATAAATCTCCAGTGTTTTTTGTTTTTTTTTATAATGCAAGCACCTACCTGACTTGTAAAGAAATTGAAACAATAGTTTAGGTAGGCTCTTAGGCCCCTTTCACCCAAGCGGTCCGATTGGGCCTGTCTGTGCGTTTTTCAGACCTGATTGGACCCCTCATTGTCCTCTATCAAGCGGCGGATATAAACAAACTTGTGTCCATTTACACCTGTCTACCTCCAATCTGATTCGGAAAAAACAAACGGAAGGGGTGATCTGTTCTCCTCTGTCTGGTTGGATGAGATGGCAGTCGGGTGTCAACAAACAGCTGGTCTGTTTACATCAGACTGCCCAGACACGGACCAATCATTCTTCGCACTCCACTCAGCTCAGCAGGGGATCAGCTGACAAATCCACTGCTGAGAAAAACAGACCCGACCTGTGTGAAAGGTGGCCATACGTAGAATGAATATATATATATATATATATATATATATATATATATATATATATATATATATATATATAAATTTCTCTTATCGTCCATGGACCGACGCAGCTCTCATACTGATTACATGTGGGTATATGTCCCTGCTCGCAGGAGAAGACCTAGGCAGAATGTTAGAGGTTAAAACATTCTAGAACAAGTCAGAGCTGAACAGCCCCGCCCAGGGGGGCGGTCCCTCCGAACCAAGCTAAGCAGCTCATCTGCTACATGCAGCTCTCCAGCCCAGCCAGGGGGACCACCACCTAACCTCCTCTTCCAAGCACAAAATGACTATTCCTTACAAGTTTTATATATATATATATATATATATACACACAAATTCTATAAAGGCCTTTTTACTCTGGTCAGTCTGAATGGAAAATCCAAAATGTAGGAAAGGAGATGTGCAATACTTGATTTTATTGGTCTATCAAATAATCTTGCAGCTCTCATACTGATTACATGTGGGTATATGTCCCTGCTCGCAGCAGAAGACCTAGGCAGAATGTTAGAGGTTAAAACATTCTAGAACAAGCCAGAGCTGAACAGCCCCGCCCAGGGGGGCGGTCCCTCCGGACATTACCCTCCCACCTGCAGCTAACGGCCTCAGTTTTTTTTCTGCCTAGCAGAAG
Organism: Rana muscosa; assembly: GCA_029206835.1. Classification (NCBI taxonomy): domain Eukaryota; kingdom Metazoa; phylum Chordata; class Amphibia; order Anura; family Ranidae; genus Rana; species Rana muscosa. Next base: position 483,803,096 of record CM055122.1, read on the forward strand.
GAGAAGACGTGGCTCTCAGGAGCCAGTCTCCTGGAAGATTTTACTTTTCAATTTTATTCCTTTTGGGAATTTTATTATTTTATTTTTGAGACCTTCAATCAACTGTCGGCTGGGCAACAGGTTGGGTACACTAGTATCCTCGTAGTCTTCCCTGTCCGACCATCGAGCGTGCTGATCCTCTCCTTGCGTGCGTGAGACTCAGTTCACGACATACTCCATGGCTCCAGGGGTGGCCGGGTTGCTTTCATGCTCCCGCGGTCCTCTCAAGATTGAACAGTACCTACTGTATCTCTCGCGGTTGACCGGGCCGACAGCTACGCAGTACGACTCTGTGATAGGTCTGTCTGAAACAAGCCAGTTATTCCCTCTAATGGCACCGAGGATGTTCTCCAAGGTGCTTGCGGGATGGGTAAGTAGTCTCTCCTGGAAAGAAGGTGAGTACATGCTGGCTGTGTTTCTGTTTGGGGGGGTTCTCCCTGTCTCCCCCCTGTTATGCTGCTCTCTGTGCCTTGTACTGGTGCTGTGCTGTGTGGGGATGCTTGGGGGGTCGTTCTGCCCTGGGGGGGCCGCTCTCTGCTGTTTTTTTCTGAGGGAAAGTGTTCTGGAGGACTTGTGTGGTGTGTTTTGCGGGCGCCAATGGCGCGCTGTTTAAATTTTAAAAAATGCGCCATCGGCGGCCATTTTGCCGTAGCTCAGGTACAAGCGCCCGGCGGCCATTTTCTTGTAGCCACGGCGCTTTTAGTTTCGGTTTCGGCCTCTAGCGGCGCTGCTGAACGGCGCAAAATACTTTCTCCTCACAGCTTCCTCATTCCTTACTCTCCTCAGGCTTCACACCACACCACGCTACAGCGCGGCGCAGACAGCGGAATCGAGCGGTCCCTAAAGGGTGGTGAGTCCTCCGGGTATCCCCTCCTCTGCACAGCCAGTGGGTGGACTGTACTATTCACTGTTATAGTGAATAGGGTCTCAGAGGGTGGCAAAAATGGAGTCTGGTTCACCTGCTTCTCCCCACTTGCCAGAGGCAACTGGCAGTGCTCCTGCACCTGCGGTCCATATGGACCAGTTGTCGGCAGTCCTGGAATCATTCCTTGTCAAGCTGGAGGGGGTGTGCGAACACACGGGGGCTGTAAAGCGCCCCCTCCCCACGCAATCTCCACATGGGGAGTGCTCTGAGTCAGATATGGGCCTAGCTACTGCTGCTCAGGACCCTAGTTCTGAGGATTTTGATGTGTTTAGTCAGGACATTCCTTGTGAGGAAGACCCCAGTCTTGAACCACCAACTGACAGGGTGCTTGTGAGTGAACTCATTGATGCTGTGAGGGATGATCTCAAGCTGAATGTTGAGGCTGAGGAACCTCAGGTTGACACTGACCTTTGGTTCTTTAAAAGCCGTATCTTGAAAAAAGGTTTTTCCTTTATGTGCCTTTTTTTGATACATACATTGACCAAGTCTGGGATAAGCCGCAGAAGACTTTGACGGTCCCACGGCGCATAGCCTTACGGTACCCCTTTAAGGAGGACCTGGTTAAGAAGTGGGCTCAACCCCCGGTGGTCGACCCCCCCGGTCGCCCGTTTAAATAAGGCCACTATGCTCCCAATAGAAGGGACTCCTGCATTTAAGGATCCCGCTGACAGAAGGTCAGAGGTGGCGTGTAGAACTATGTTCACCTTATTGGGGGCAGCCTTACGCCCTATAGTGGCGGCAACGCTGGTGTCTCAGACACTCACAGGCTGGGCACGGATATTGCACCAGACGGTGCAGGAGCATAATCTCCCTCCTGAGACCATTGCCCTGGCTCAACAGCTTGCGCAGGGTTTGGTCTTCATGTGCGATGCCACTGTGGATGCGACCCCTTTAATCACGGGGGCCTCCATTTCTGCTGTGGTGGTGCGTCGCCTTATCTGGCTGAAATGCTGGTCAGCCGACCTAGCTTCCAACTCGTCTCCCGATCAACGTCCTAGAATTGCGGGCGATCAGACTGTGTCTCTCTGCTTGGTCAAAGAGGCTACAGGGCCACTCGGTCAGGATCCAGTCGGACAACGCCACGGCCGTGGCGTATGTCAACCATCAGGGGGGCACTCGGAGCCCGGCTGCGGCATCCGAGGTCGCCCACATTCTAAGATGGGCGGAAAGAAGCGTGCCGGCGCTGTCGGCCGTTTACATTCCGGGCGTAGAAAACTGGCAGGCGGACTATCTGAGCCGCCAGTCCCTGGACCAGGGGGAGTGGTCCTTGCATCCGGAAGTTTTTCACCTCCTTTGTCAACGATGGGGCACTCCGGATGTGGACCTGATGGCGTCTCGACTCAATCGCAAGGTGTCGAGGTTTGTTGCCCCGGGCCAAGGACCCCTGGGCGGATGCCTCGGACGCGTTAGTGACCCCGTGGGGTCGGTATTGCCTGATGTATGTCTACCCTCCGCTGCAGTTGATTCCTCGTCTGCTGCGCAGGGTAGCGGCCGAGGGTATTCCGGTGATCCTCATTGCCCCGGACTGGCCTCGGCGTCATTGGTACGCCGATCTGGTACGTCTCATCGCGGATGCCCCTTGGCGCCTGCCCTTGAGGGAGGACCTTCTATCTCAAGGTCCTATCTTTCATCCTGCTTTACAGTCTCTGGCTTTAACGGCATGGCTATTGAGAGCCAGGTGCTAAAAGACCGAGGTCTGTCTGATTCGGTAATTTCAACCATGCTTAGGGCACGGAAGTCTTCTTCTAGGAAGATCTATCACCGTACCTGGAGAGCTTACATCGCTATGTGCAAGGAGCTGGACTGGCGTCCACGGACGTACTCCGTTCCCAGAATCCTGAGGGTCTTGCAGCGTGGTGTTGCTCAAAGGCTGGCTTTAAGCACTATTAAGGGTCAGATTTCGGCTTTGGCCGTTTTCTTTCAAAGACCCCTAGCTGGTCATTCCTTGGTTAGCACTTTTGTGCAGGGAGTACGCCATGTAGTTCCACCTGCCAAGCCCCCGCTCCCTCCTTGGGATCTGAACTTGGTGCTTTCGGTTCTTCAGGAATCTCCTTTTGAGAATATAAGAGTCCTTTTTTGACTTTGTCCCAGAAGGTGGCTTTTTTAGTGGCCACCACTTCTGTTAGACGGGTGTCTGAATTGGCGGCTCTGTCATGTAGGTCGCCTTACCTGGTCCTTCATAAGGACAAGGCGGTATTGCGACCGCGACCGTCTTTTCTTCCGAAGGTGGTGTCGGCTTTTCACCTTAACGAGGACATTGTCCTTCCGTCCTTGTGCCCTCAACCATCGCATCCTAGGGAGGTTGCACTTCACAATTTGGATGTAGTGCGTGCCTTACGGGTATACCTGGCGGCTACCGCTCCTATTCGGAAGTCTGACTCGCTGTTTGTGTCTGTCTCTGGTCCGAAACAGGGCCAAGCGGTGTCGTCTGCCACCATTTCTAGGTGGATCAGACAGACTGTTATTCAGGCCTATGCCATTACGGGACGGGCTCCTCCCTTTCCGGTCACGGCGCATTCCACCAGGGCAATCGGTGCTTCCTGGGCTTTCTGACATCAAGCGTCGGTTGCACAAGTGTGCAAGGCGGCGACCTGGTCGTCCGTTCATACCTTCTCAAAGTTCTACAAGGTTGATGTGGCTGCATCTTCGGATGCTTCATTCGGCCGCAAAGTGTTGCAGGCCGCTGTCTAATGTTGCAATTCCTCCGTTGAGGGGCTCTGCTGGTTTGGAGTGAAGTTTTGGTTGTTCCTTACTTTTTTTGCTCCCACCCTTTTTCTTATACTGCTTTGGGACATCCCACATGTAATCAGTATGAGAGCTGCGTCGGTCCATGGACGATAAGAGAAAATAGGATTTTTGTACTCACCGTAAAATCCGTTTCTCTGACGTCCATGGACCGACGCAGCACCCACCCTTCCTTTTAAGTTTGTACTGCTTTGTTACGAACTGAGGCTGTTAGCTGCAGGTGGGAGGGTAATGTCCGGAGGGACCGCCCCCCTGGGCGGGGCTGTTCAGCTCTGGCTTGTTCTAGAATGTTTTAACCTCTAACATTCTGCCTAGGTCTTCTGCTGCGAGCAGGGACATATACCCACATGTAATCAGTATGAGAGCTGTGTCGGTCCATGGACGTCAGAGAAACGGATTTTACGGTGAGTACAAAAATCATATATATATATATATATATATATATATATATATATATATATATATATATATATATATATATATATATATATATATATTCGTATTGTTGATCAATTTACTGTCTGGGAGAAAAAAATCATCTGCAAGGTTATTTGATAGACCAATAAAATCAAGTATTGCACATCTCCTTTCCTACGTTTTGGATTTTCCATCCAGACTGACCAGAGTAAAAAGGCCTTTATAGAATTTGTGTGTGTATATATATAAAACTTGTGAGGAATAGTCATTTTGTGCTCGGAAGAGGAGGTTAGGTGGTGGTCCCCCTGGCTGGGCTGGAGAGCTGCATGTAGCAGTAGATGAGCTGCTTAGCTTGGTGTAATCCCATCAGGCACACTTCTGAATTGAGTGATCTGACACTTCTCCTGACCCCGGGATCATCTGCCCTGTTCCTTTTAGCCACCAATATAAATGTGCCCAGAATGTACCACTTGGACGGAGTAAAAATAGAGCCTGATTACTGTAAAGCTGATCTAAGATTCATTATCTCAAAGACATCAGAAAACCGGAACTGAGGCAAAACTTTTTTTTATTTTTTGTATACAACCTTCCACCAAAAAAGTGAGTGCTATAAGCAGCATTTAAGGACCTTGTGCACACAGGGCATTAGATTTTCTCCCCTGAACGTGTTTTACTCCTTGCAGGAAAAAGCTGGTTAAAAACATGCCTAGGCTACCATGGGGCAGCCTGACCTCCTAAGCGTGTGGGCGCTTGCTTGCCTCCATGTTGCAGACATCTCGACCTGGTTAGCTGGAGGCCTATTGATGCCCCCTCCCCCTCGTGCCCACTCTGCTGACCCACCCTTTAATTTGAACAACACATTATACTTTATTTACTGTCTGAAGAACTGGCTGGCCTGACCCCGAACTACTACTCCTCACATTTAAAAGTAGATACTGGGACGGGTGAAGCTCCCCTCACTTCTTATGAGGGGGGAGATCCCACCGCTGGCTCACTACCTGATTACAGAGCCTTCCATACTTCCATTTGGAAAATGTGTCTCGCTGTTATTGTCCTTTTTTTTATAGGTTTTTACACTTTTTGAAAAAAGATTGGCGCAACGTTTACCGCAAATATCATATATATATATATATATATATATATAACGTCTGTTGAGATGTATTGCCTTGCCTGTTACAAATAAAGATTTTACAGAAATGTGCCAAAGTAAAAAAAAAAAAACATGCCTAGGGGCCCCTGTTGGAACCTTTGTTCTGTGTTCCGTGCACGTTTCCTGCATAGTGTTCAAAACGCACTGCAGTTGGGATCTGCAGCAGGTGTGCATATTAAGTTAATGACACCCCAAACATAGGTCTAAAATGCAGCACGTTTGCCCACACAGGATCGCATGATACAGAAGTACCATGTGATCCTGTTGCAGTGAGTTTCCAAAAGTAGCGCATGCACAACTTTTGGTGTGGTGCAGTTTCAGCCCATTAAAAATGAATGGGCTAAAATCACATTGCACAGAACTGCATGTAAATCGCACAGGATCGCAATGCCCATTCTGTGCGATTCCCAGTGTGAACCAGCCCTTAAGCTTCATATTGCACACACATTTAGATGCATCAACATTTGACCATTAATGGAATCCATTGGCCAGAATAATAATTTATCCGGCCGTTGGAAAATGAATGCTCAAGGGCTAAATGTGTTTAAGCCGTTTTTCTTCTCGATGAGGAGCTCCAATCTCCCCAAAAATGATACTGTAGCTGCTGACTTTTTTAATATAAGGACACTTATGCCTCGTTTCCACTGAGCGGAGCGGTTCGGGTCGGTACAGTTTGGAACGGTTTGAATGGTCTGGTCTATTCTGGTGAGCGTTTCCACTGCAAGTCGGACCCGTCAGGGACCATTCAGGGTTTAGAAAAAATGCCTAGTGTGTCCACCAATCAGTGGAATGTATTGTAGCTCCACCCTAACCGAACCGTTCCATTTTCTATGGCCCCACATCTGAAGCAGGACCCAGAATGGTGCGGTATGGTTCGGTTTTATGGCACGCTTTCATAATGGAAACACCCAAAATAGCGTACTGTACCGAACTCATCCGCTCAGTGGAAGCGAGGCATTATCTGCCCCTGGATCCAGTGCTGTCCTCACTCGAGTTGTTTCTTCAATTGACTTTGTATCCAGGCGTCAGCATCTTGACTAAGGCTGGATTCACACCTATGCATTTTTAGTGCTTTTTGCATTTTGCAGATTTGCACTACAGCCCATTTAACATGGTTTCCTATGTAACACGTTCTGTAGACTAAATCTGCAAAATGAAAAAAGCAAAAAAAATGCATAGATGTGAATCAAGCCTAAGGGAAACCGGCAGTAAAGCCTTGCGGCTTCACAGCTGGCTTCTAACAGCGCATGCACGAGCTACGCTGCGAATTGTGATTGGTCCCGCAGTCTTCTGGAACCTGTGATGTGAAGGCTACGGGGGAAGGCGGAGGGGCCGAACTTCCACACGGATCAACCACTTTAACATATTAAGCATAATAAAATAAACATTCCCTGGTGAGCGATTTGTTCAAATTTCTACCCCAGAAGCTTTCAATGCTGTCGGCTCCGTGATGCTTCCCTAAACTTTAGTGCAGTTTTAAGACACTCTATTGGCTTGGAGGTGGGAGGAGCAATGGAGAGCCTTGCTTTCCTAGGCTATGGGGCTGTGTGTTTCTGTTGATGCACACAGTAAAGGGAGACATAACTCTAGTGCCTGCCTACAAGGGTTGTTCCTTTCACTTACAGCATCCTATGGGGGCACCCTTGCATGCAGAGATTAGAGTGGTGTCCCTGGCACTAGCTTAAACAGACACACTGGCAAGGATTAAAAGATTAATAAGCTGCATACTCTAGTAAACAAATAAATCGGCTGCTGAAAATGCTTAAACTGAGTGTTTAGGGGAAACTCCGACTTAAATTTAAAACTTGGGTTACCTTTTCCTGGCCTATTCTGAAAATACTAGTTTCTGGTCTGTCATGCTGATCCTTTGGCTTCAGTATATATTGGTCTCTGACAGAGGTAGATGTTCTAATTTCACTCTGATGTCACTAACAGTCTGCAGTACTTCCGAGTCACTCATTGGGAACAAGCATACAAGCAGCCAGACAACTAGCATTTTCAGAGGTCAGCAGTGGCAGGCACTTTAAATATATCTCTAAGTGCATGTTTACTTGGAGCAACAAACAAAGTGTTCACCTTTTTATAGGTATACAAGACCTAGGCTGCTGTGCTGCAAGGACAAGGACAAGGAAAAGGACCAGTGCCTCCGAGTGTTTAGAAAGTGGTTTGTGAACCTAAATATAAGCATGGCGATTGGGTTGAAGTGTATAATAATGGCCTGTTCTATTTTATTGTCTTTTGTGGAAGAATTTAACTTAACTCGGATTTTGATTTGCGTGGTGCATGTTGCCAGTGTGAGTTCTTAGAAGGATTGAATTAACAATAAGTTAAATACCTTTCCACCTGTGTAATATTGCTCACAGTATCAAGTTCCAGATCTGGCTGTGGGCGTCCTATTGCACAGAAACCTCATCTGAAACTTCATTCATTAATGTAGGACGCCCTCTATTGGTATAATTCAGCACTGCATGGTGATTGCTGTCAGCAGAAGTTTCCATACACACAAATCTAAAATATTATTTATGATTAGTGCAGACAGTTTTGTATTTGAACTTGCCTACAGAATATAAAGTGTGTATTTTTTTCTTTGATTGTGTCGCTGCAGTTTTGTTTAATTTCTGTATTCTTTTATTTTTCTCTAGACCATTCAACTTCCAGCGGTACTTCCACCTTTAAGCCGGTGTACCCACTGGTCAGTCTTCCATCTGCTCATGTCATGCCCTCTACAGCCAGGTCATCAGTGGCCAGACACAGAGAGGAGCGGCTGGACACGTCTTCTTGGGACACCAACTATTCTTTGTCTGCTGTAGGCAGGATCTATGGCCACTCGGATAGCCCACTCGATATGAAAGACTCCAGGCCCATAAAGAAGTGGTCATCTCTTTCTAAACTGAGCACTCCAGAAGCCTTCGGTCAGGATGGCAAAGTTGAAAACACAGGGTTGCGGCATAGCCTGGACCGTATGAGTAGAGATAGCTCCCTTTCCCAGCACTCGCGAGGTTATAGGCCATCTTGTCTGCACTACAGCATGGAGGCACTGAAACTGGACGATAAAGACATTGATAAGAAGGATATGGCAGGTGTAGACCTCAAATATAAATTTGACAGTTGCAGCGGCTCAGAGTTCTCTCCATTTGCTACTCCAAGTCGGAGGCATACCTTAGACATGACCTACAGTGCCTTACCAGAAAGTAAGTCTTTTACAGCCGGTGACAATGTTTCAAAATGTACCCACTTGGGTTACCAGGCTGGATCCCCCCTTCAGTCTTCCTTAAGGACTCAGATGTGGCTTACGGATCAGTTTCATGCAAATTCTCAAGACAGGAAAACTCCTGAGGAAACGTGTGGTTTGTCTTCCTGGCATCAGCTAGAACTGCTTCGTCAAGATGCTGAACACTCACAGGTACGTGTAATATGTTGGTCTATGCTGCCATCTTGTGGTTAATTTTGTGAACTACAGGGGGTATGATTTCAGCAATCCATTCATTATATACACTTCACAGTAGTATTTGAGAGAGAGAGAGAGAGAATGTTGAAATTTGGAGTAAGCTGCCGTCAGAACAATTTCTGTTTTGTGCAATTCAATGAAAAAAACTGTATTTTTTATATGCAATGCTGTGTACTACTCCTTTATATTATTCTGTTTGGGCTTCAAAAAAACACGTTCTTTTGATAGAAAAAAACTGTCATATAGAGCATTTCTATACATGCGTTTTTAGAAGCATTTAGCGTTTTTTTTCTGCCAGAAAACTGCTCTCAAAAACACAAACCAGAAGGTTTTTTTTTGTTTTGTTTTTTGCCTCTAAATATTGAGCTTAAAATATGTCCTAATATGCATGGACACATAAGATAACACGCAAAACTCTAGAAGCAGCGTTTTTCTAAGCCAGTGTGCATGGACACTAAGTATATGCTCTAGTGAATTTTTAATGTCTCTTTATGCTGGATTGTGTATTTATATTGGAGTTTAACCTCAACAGCATACTGGTCAGTTCCATACCCCCTCCCCCCTAGACACTACAGTGATGTAAAGTACATCAGAAACACTGAGACTAATGTCTGCTGCCAGCATATATGATGCTTAAGCTGAATGAATGGATTCTTTAGGGACAGAGCCAAGTCCATCGAAGTGTCAGATCTCTGACATCCACAAGCTACATCTTTCATATTTAGCATATTTTTTATGATAGGGATTAATCATTTTGTTGCGCAGCAGCCTATTCCTGTCACATGACCTAAAATAGGTGGGTCAGGGCTGGATTCCGACAAAGAAAGCTGAAAAGTAAACAGAATGTCAGAGCAGTAATGCTTTACTCCTATCTGTAGGAGTTCTGTGTGGCGTATGAATTGGGTTCAAAGGCGGCCTACATCATTTTATATAAAATTGAATATACTGGTTTCATAGGTTGTCATGTAAATTCAGATATTATAATGTGTGGCCAAGTTTTGGCATTTCCTCAGCCAAGCCTGCATCTTCTCTCGGTTGCATTGGTGGGAACAGAGCTTTTAAACTGGCCACACGTATTATAATTTGATTGCATGATCACTTTTCGATTACTCAATTTGGGTGGAAGGAAAAAAAATCTTTTGATTCCCCCATCAACACATTCATTGGGGGAGGTGCAGGAATCCATCCCGGCCGGCAGATTATGATTACTGCTAGTGGCTATTGCTACTGGCAGGAATCGTATTTAGAAGAATCCGACAGGCTGGTTGTACCCAAATCAAAGGATGGATTGACTTTGCTACAATCAGCCTGCCCATACATGGATCAAAATTTGGTCAGTCCCTGCGGAACCAAGCAAATTTTCGATCTACATATGGTCGGTTTTAGATATATAAACCATTCCACTAAATCTATTTAACTTGATAGCCAGTCAGGAAGGACTATGCCTTACATACTTGTTAAATCTAAAGGAGATTACTTTAACATATTAGGTAGTAATGCTGGAGAAAGTGGGTCTTGCAATGCACCTTAAGAAGCTAAATTGCAGAAACCCACAATCCTGCATAGGTTTTGTACTATTTTTTTTTTTTTTTTTTTAAATGGAATGTGTGCAAAGCAAAAGATTCACTGAAAGCCTAAGTTAAGTTAAAAAAAAAAAGCACAAGTGACAATACTTATGTAGCACCCTCTACTATAGGTAGGTGCTAGTGTAGGTTTTTTGTGAGATAAAACTGTCGGCGCAGGTAAATTTAGGCAGACCTATGCTTCAGGCTAGGCCTGCTTGTTTTGATCTGGGGGCAGGAAGTGGTTAGTGTAGCAGTGGGTGTGACCACCTGTCCTTCAGTGCTTGGGCGCCTCCCCTGCTTTCAGTGGATTGTTCTGGAAGAGGGGCAGGGCCAGGGCTGGAGTGGCAGGCAGCTCATGTGAGGAGCCCTGACCAATCCCCACTTGGTATTGGCAGGGGGCAGGCCTCGCATATAAGCTGAGGTAACAGCTCACTGGGGGGGAGTTGTCGGTCGGGTGAAGTAGAGAAAGGAGTCCAAGATGGCAGCCGGAGGCCATCCCCATCTGGGGGGGAGGAGTCCGGGAGAGCTGGGAGGGAGCCGCCTCCTTACACGATCATGGAAGAGGTCTCCTGGAACCAGAGACGTACTAAGTGGGGGGCGGGCCGCACCGGGGTGCCACACACTGGGGGGGGTGTCAGGCGGGCGCCCCCCGTGACTGAAGCGCAGACAGAATCAGCGCCGCGGACTCGGAGTGACTTAGGCAGCGGCAGTCGGCGATACAAGGGGGGGAGGGGTGACACCGCTGCCCCATTCATCCCCCTCCTTTCATGGCCGCGGGCTGTGAGCGGTGTTCGGCACCTGACCTGACTAACTTCACACAGGTACAGCCGAATGAAGACTCCTCCCCCTCCCCTCTCTTTGTATATGGAGGGGGAGGGGACCCGACCTTCTGTCCATGTGCCGCCGCTGCGCTGATCTGAGGTACGGGGGGGGGGGGTTTGCACTGGGGGGTGGGGTCTGCACTGAGTGGGGGGGTGGGGTCTGCACTGAGTGGTGTCTGTGTAACATGCAGGGGGTCCAGAGCTGTGGGGGCTGTATAATGTAAAGGGATCCAGTGATGCAGGGTGCTGTGTAATGTAAAGGGATCCAGTGATGCAGGGTGCTGTGTAATGTAAAGGGGTCCAGTGATGCAGGGTGCTGTGTAATGTAAAGGGGTCCAGTGATGCAGGGTGCTGTGTAATGTAAAGGGGTCCAGTGATGCAGGGTGCTGTGTAATGTAAAGGGGTCCAGAGGTGCAGGGTGCTGTGTAATGTAAAAGTTTCCAGAGGTGAAGGGGGCTGTGTAATGTAAAGGGGTGCAGTGATGCAGGGTGCTGTGTAATGTAAAGGGGTCCAGAGGTGCAGGGGGCTGTGTAATGTAAAGGGGTGCAGGGTGCTGTGTAATGTAAAGGGGTGAAGGGGGCTGTATGATGTAAAGGGGTTCAGAGGTGCAGGTTGCTGTGTAATGTGAAGGGGTCCAGAGGTGCAGTTGTGGAGAGGGGGTACACAGTAGTAACAAAGAGATATATTGAAGGATGCAGAGATATGCAGGGGGCACAGTGGGGTGTTTTTAAATTTTACCGTGGAGGGGTGCCAGATATTGGACCCGCCCCGGGCGCCAAATGCTCTAGGTATGCCCCTGCCTGGAACAGAGGGGCTGGAGAAGCTATTGGAACGGATGTCCGGTTAAAGTTCTCCACCATGGACTCGGGGCAGGTGAAGGTTGGTGAGTGTGACGCAGTGGATTTTCTGGAAGCGGTATGCCAGGGGAGCTGGGTGCGAGGCCAGAGGAGAGACTGTGGGAATCGTGTCAAGTCGCTGCAGGCGCAGGATTTGCAGGCTGGACTAGCTGGGATCAGTAGTCCACCAAGTCAAAGCTGCCCACTTACTAGGCCTCCGGGGAGGGGTACTGCAGGCCTCTGGCCTAGTAGCTGCGCAGCCAACAACCACTAAGTACAACTAAATACAGCCAGCAAGCTGGGATTATTAAGAGTGATCCTCTTGTGTCAGTATGAAGATGATGGAACAAAGAGAGACTAACAGTGTATAGTGGAAGTATGTGCAGGAGGGAGAAATGTCCTGGGAGCAATAGTCTGCAGGAGCTGTGCAGAGGAGGAGCAATAGTCTGGTGAAGAGACTATATATGTTAGGGTGCATCAGTTCTTCATGGCTCAATCTATTTTTGTTCTAATTCATAAATATGATGGCAAAGCATCTTGTTCTTTGGGCATCCCATACCCTTTCCCCCCATCCAAGTTGTATCCCCCAATAAAAAAAATTAAAAAACGCAAATGACTGTTCATTGTCTCTGAGGTGATAGATGAAGGTCTGGCAGCAGGGTGAAATGGTGGATGTTTGTTACTAAAAGCAACCATCTGCTACACTTTCAATGCAAAGTGTCCCTGCTGGCTGGTCACTTTAGTTAAAGTTAAAATCTGAAGTCCTCTGTCCCCAACATACTGTATATCCTCGCAGCTATAATCTTCCAGTGCTGCGGGGGTTATTAACTACTTGCCGACTGCTGCACGCCGATATACGTCGGGGCAATGGCGCAGCAGTGGGCAAATGGGCGTACCTGTACGTAAATCGCAGCATTGTGGTCGAGCTGTGATCTCTGTCATGCTGTAGTGAGCCCATCCCCCCCACAGTTAGAATCACTCACTAGGACACACTTAACCCCTTGATCACCCCCTAGTGTTTTAAACCAGGGGTTCCCAACCAGTGGCCCGCGGAGCCTTCTGATGTGGCCCGCAACCTCCTACTCTGGGATGGTGGTTTGGAAAGCCCAGATCGCAGGTTGCTGACCCCTCATCCCAGAGCATCAGTGTTGTGAATGAAGCCGGAGGTAGAGAAAGCAAGCAGCTGCAGAGCCACATAAGCTGATGCTTCCTGTATAGCGCCAGCTCCTGTCACAATCGATACCAAATGCACTCTGCCTGTGCCAGCAACAGCCAGGGAAAACTGAATGGAAGCATGTTATGAAAGGTCAGTTTATTACTGAAAAATGGGCATATCTGTTTCTGTTTTGCAGGGGTTACTAGGCTGCTTTCAAACTAATCCGCAGGTGCAGTACATCTGAAGGTTACCTGCACTAAGCCATAGACTTCTGTTACCTGTGGATTTGGTGCGCTTTCAGAAATTGCACCACACCTATAGGATGTAATAGAAGTCTATGACAAAGTGCAGCTAACCTGCAGGAAAGCCACAGGTGCCTGTGGTGCATCAGTGTGAAAGCAGCTTTAGGACCCAATCGGACCCTCCATTCACCTCTGTCAGTTTAACCCCCGCTTACCTCCAATCCGTTCCGGAAAAAAAAAAAACAGAAGGGGATCCGTCCCATTTCGTCTGGGCGGATTGAATTGGAGGGCCCATAGAGTAGCGTGGGCTGTGTCCGTGTCCATTCAGCATATGCAGCGTTGGCACAGACCTGTCATCCGCCCATTCCACTCATTTTGGCCCACGACCGGTTACTAAGTCGCTTCAGTGGCCCTTGCTCTTCAAAAGGTTGGGCACCCCTGGTTTAACCCCTTCCATGCCAGTGTCATTTACACAGTAATCGGTGCATTTTTATAGCTCCTGATCTGCTGTATAAATGACAATGGTCCCAAAATAGTGTCAAAAGTGTCTGCCGCAATGTCGCAGTCACGATAAAAATCGCAGATCACCGCCATTACTAATAAAAAATAAAAAAAATGCCATAAATCTATCCCCCATTTTGTAGACGCTATAACTTTTGCGCAAACCAATCATTATACGCTTATTTTTATTTTTTTTCCAAAAATATGTAGAATACATACCAGCCTAAAAAGTAAATTGCCGCTCCTTCTTCTTTTTTTTTTTTGTTTATAGCGCAAAAAAAAAAACGCAGAGGTGATCAAATACCACCAAAAGAAAGCTCTATTTGTGGGGTGGAAAAAAGGACGTCAATTTTGTTTGGGTGCGACGTCACACGACCGCGCAATTGTCAGTTAAAGCGACGCAGTGGCGAATCGCAAAAAGTGCTCTGGTCAGGAAGGGGGTAAATTCTTCCAGGGCTGAAGTGGTTAAAACTGCTGGTCTTGTCATAGGCACTTGTTAAGAGTGCTGACTATGCCTGCCATTTTCATTTAGGGCCAGTTCACACCAGACGCAGTTCCATTCAGTTCCGTGTGCTTTTTTTCTGCACAAAATGCATGCACAGTATTTTCCAATGGCTCTAGTTGGCACCATGCAGTCAGTTTCTGCACCGGAAACTGACCGAAAACTGACTGCATGGTGTGAACTAGAGCCAACAAGAGCCATTGGAATACATGGAAAACACTGTGCATGCATTTTTAGTGCAGAAAAAATGCGCACAAAACTGTACGGAACTGCATCTAGTGTGAACTGGCCCTCATAGAAGGTATGTTATTGATTCCATCAGTGAAAAGCAATCTATGAATGGAGGACTGGTGGATAAGTGAAGTGTCTGCCTCCTCCATTCATAGATCGCTTTTCATTGATGAAAGCTATAGTACAGCTTCTATGACTAAAATAAAGGGCAGAAAGAGAGAGGGTGGGAACTGTTGAGTCTTGATAAGTGCCTATGACTGGTCCGGCGGATGTGGGGATATGTAACTATTGACCTTGCCCCCAAATCTACAACTGTTTATGCATTCTTTCTGGGGGGGTTTGTTTTTCCTGCTGCTTTGTTTGAGCAGTGGATGGACCATCGGTTCTGGGTATGCTGAATCATACAATTCCCCATTCTTCCAAAATGCTGTTCTGTGTGTCTGAGAAACCAACTGCCAGGCTTACACAGTCCATTCTGTATATTGCTCTGGCTGTCAAAAAGATTGGTGGCAGAATTATAAATGGTGGGGAGGGGTTGTAAAGAAGTGCATGTTTTTTTGCCATGTACTGCGAAGGAAAAACACAGGTTTACTTAGAACAAGAGCCAGTCACAAAATTGCTTTATTGAATTAGTAATAAATTATGTTGGATTATGAATTATTCCCAAACCGATTAAGAATGTCTCAAGAATAAGAATGTTATTGCATAAGGACGAATATCTGTGCAGCATTTGTCATAAATGGCATTATTCACGAAAGAGCTCCTATTCCTTAAAGGGGAACTTTCACTAAATTTCCAAGTCTGCATGAAAACATTCCTAACATTTCACAATATGTAACCCCCATATCATTAATAAGAAAAAAAATCAATACATTTTCAGGTGAATTTACCTGGCTGAAATGATGTCTTCGGTATGTTGCAGGTTGGAGGAAACCTTTCCTTGGTATTTTCTCCCCTATTAGTCAAGAGACTTGGATATTGTAACTTTTTGGCAAGTCACAAAGGTGGATGTAAACCCTCACATATACCCAGTGCAGTGAACAGCCTCAGATGATACACAGTGATGAAACAAATCCCCCTACACAAGTTTTACATGAATATCTGCTGTCTTTAGCTTTATATATTCTTTAGAATGTTCAGATTTTCTATTCTGGTTCAGCACTGCAGTGAACCCTGGGCATACAGCCAAGACAGCTGATTGGAGAAAAGGCACACACTCCCTCTCCTCATAGGTAGAGACATTCAGCTCTGTTTGAATAGTTCAGGGCTCTGCTAATCAATTTTATAGCATCCTCCAAAACACAAAACTCAGGCTGCTTTTATCTCGGTTGACTTGTCAGAAGTTAGGCTGATAACAGAAGAGCAGAGCAAGAGACTGCTATGGTACATAGTGTTGTGAAGAGAGATAAGAAAACACAGCAGATATATGTGCCCAGCTCAAATTTAATGAATCGGGTTTACATTCACTTTAAGTCTGGTTCACACCAGATGCTTTCCAGTGCATTCACACCAGTGCATTCAGTTCCAGTGCTTTTAAAAAAAAAAGGGACACCATAACGTGTCCCTGTGCCTGTGTAATGTAAAAAATCTGCCGATCTGTACCGATAAATGCTCCGCTCCAGGCACTTGGGGTGTGCGCGCTGGTGCGAGCGGGGAGGGGAGGGGGCGGAGGAGGAGACACAGGAGAGCTGCGGAGAGCAGGCTGCGGGTGACGGAAACACGCAAACTGACCACGGTGTCAGGGCTCAGCAGCCATGATTATCGTGGTCAGTTTACAGATGGGAGGGTATAGCCAGGCAGGATTAGCCAGGTTTTTTTATATGATATACAGGGGGCCAAATTACACGGCACAAATTACTGTGCTGTATAACATGCTTTAAGGGTACATGATCTGTGTTTTTTTTGGGGTTAAACGCTTTAAGGTGCAGCAGGGGGCAGATCTCTGTCTGACAGGGGGGGGGGTGGGGGGCTGGAGCCCCGAATGGGTCCCTGAAAAGCCTCGGGTCTCAGGCATGCAGCATTCTATTGTTGGCCCCGAGCCGCCGGGACCGATCTGATCCCAAGTCACTTAGTAAACGCATGCACTTGAAGTGGTTATAAATGCAATTTTTTCCTCCTCCACAGAATTCAATTGACAGCAGGCAATGGCTCCTGTTGTCGCCTCTGTGCCTTGTGAGAAGAGGGTGGGGGGGGGGGAGTGCCTCTGCAGATGGGCACAGTGCTGGATCGAGCGAGAACTCAGGTAAGTATGTGAGGGCGGCATACAACTACTGGGACATTTTTACCCTAATGTAGGGAATGCATTAGGGTAAAATACCGTAAATGTCCTGACTTTGGAACCACTTTACCATGAAAAAATATGCGTGATGCAAGGTCTTTAAATGGGTACTTCTTGGATACAGGACCAGTTAGAATTTGGTTTGTTGACATGAGATCAGTACAAAATTAATTATTGCTTCCCATGGGTCAGTATATTTAAAAGAGAATTGAAGGATATGAAAAAAACATTTATGCTCACCTAGGTGGATGCAGCATTAATCAGATGCTGCATCAGCCCTCCGGCGCCTCTACACTAAGAACTGGGCAATTGCTCAGTTCTCGGTCTTCACTGAGCAGAAAGACGGTGACTGTCAGTCACTGCCCCTCCAGTGCTCATTGGAGCACCGGGCTGTGGAATGGCTGGCTCAGGCTTTCAGCGGCATGCTGTGAGGCTGAGATAACTGCCGGCCAGGCATCTGGGTGGATCCCGACATTATAGTGCGATCTCTTCAGAGCCTGCCCTGGCTGTTTGTCATCAGCGGCCGCTGCCGGCTGAATACAGGTCACAGGAGTGCAGGACAAAGTGCACCCCTGTGATCCCCAGGAGAAATCTTGGCAAAATAGCTTTGATCCTACTACTTCTTTAAAAATTAGCCTTCATCTTCCCCCATATCTCATGCAGATAGGTAGCAGGTGTCCTGGCTAGTATGTACTGAGAGCCTGCATTGCAAAAAGGCAGTTGGGCAAAGGGGTGTTATGAAGTAGTGAGCGGAGTTTCCCATCAGTGATGATCCCAGGGGAGTTTTTTTATTTTATTATATACTTTAATCTAAATCACTCCCCAGTAAAGCATACTGTTTATGTATAAAAGCATGTTCACAGATGTAATCACAGCTGCTGACACTGCATTCCTCAGCAGAACTATCACAATTTCTGATCAGGAAGTGCACACTTGGCACATCACTTTATCACCCTTTTTGGGACTACATATCTCATCATCTCTTGTGTGCCTACCCCGTCGTCCTAGATCTGGTCTTAAGTCATATTTTTTTACATTGGTGTATGAGCATGGCTGAGGCTTTAGGGGTGTGTGTGTGTGCGCGCGCGCATGCATAGAAAACTTATAGCAGGGCTCAACAAATCCCAGGTCGCCATGGCGACTAGAAAATGCGGCCTGGGCTGTTGTCGGCTCCAGTGGCTAGCTTGGGGGGGCACAGCTGGGCGCAACATTGCCTGGCGGCCGGCAGGTGTCACGTGTTTTCTGAAGCCAAGGGTAGGGTAGGGAAGGGCAGCGCTGTGAGGGCAGGTTAAAGGAGTAGAGGGGGGGGACTGTGAAGGGTGGGGTGGGGCTGTAGGGTAGTAGGAGTGTCGGGCGAGGAGCAAAGCCCCTGGCAAGAAGTGTCCCCTGTGCGGCGCTCTCCTCCCTCCCTCTGGGTGTGGGTCTAGATCAAGCGGTCTATGGAGACTCCCTGGAGCAGGAACCAGTGGCTCTGAATGAGCTCAGCAATGGCCCTGAGCCGGACACCCCCTCACCAGGGGATCCCCCTGCTCTCGGCTCTGCTCCCCCCTCGGACAGGCTACGACTGCGAGTCAGGACTGGGCAGCCCAAGAGCCCGCTACCCTCTGGACAGCTGGTGTGGTCACCTATGGGTGCTTATCGGTGCCCATCAGTGCAGCCTTAACACCGCATATTAGTAATGAAGAAAAATTACTTATTTCAAATCATTTTATTTTTAGACAGACCAACAATTAAAAAAAAAACAAAAAAAAACCTCCATTTGTTAAGTTATAAGTTATTTGCAAAATTTTATAACAAATGAAGAGTTTTTTTTTTTTTTTAATTGTTGGTCTTTTTTCATGTTTTTAGCAAAAAATAAATAACCCGTGATGATATTAAATACCACCAGAAGAAAACTCTATCTGTCTAAAAAAAAAAGATAAACATGTCATATGGGTACAGAGTTGCATGACCGTGCAGATTTCATTCAAAGTGCGACAGCGCTGAAAATTGCCCTGGGCAGGAAGGGGTTAAAGTAACCAGTAGGCAAAAGGTTAAAAAAAAACAAAAAAAACTGGCTCCTAACTTTTTTAGCTGGATGTAAGGTTGGCTCCATGAGACTCAACATGGCAATGGGACCACCCTAAAACAGGAAGCAAAGAAGGTAGAATGGACAGGCTCAACATGGATAACACACATTTAACAGGGTAAGTATGGAGGTCAGCAGCACCAAGAGTGAATACTCAAAGATCTCTTTGCTTTGAACTGAGTATTATATACAAGGGTTCTTCAAAAAGTTTCAAAGTGTGGAAACAATGTGAAGGCCCCTCGTATGTCATGGATGTATGATGCTGTAAAGCAGTGGAGTTTGAAGAAATGGGTCACTAACAGAATTATTACTGAGTATGGTAAACCAAAAACTCAGAAAAACACGCTTTTCAAAATTAAAACGTTTTTTAAAAGTTTTTTTTGTTTTCTTTTTGTTTTTTTTCATAAAAAATCTGTACACCTGAGAAATGTTCTTGATTTGGGGTGGTATGATTTGAATGTGGTCTGGAGTGCCAGTATGGTGAAGTAGTGGGTCGGTGTGGTTATTTTCCATCTGCTGTGCTTGGTCCCAATCTGGTTAGACTCGGTTCATCCTCTGAGTGGTGCTGTTGCTTTTTAGAAGAAGCCTGTTGGAAGAAAAAATGGCTGTGCTCCAATATTATCCCTCTTGCACATACTTCAGCCTACTTAGTAATGCTGCTGTAAGGAAGAGATTAATTTAATAGGATTACTACGTGAATAGAGTTTGCTAAACTGTAATCATTTAAACAATTTAGTCTTTGGGAATGTACAATTTACATTGTAGCAGTTACTGTAAACTACAGCTACAACAAACACAGTAGCACTTAACATTGCCGTAAGTAATTTCAGCTTTTATTTAGCTTGTTGACAATATTTCAGATAATTATGGTATAACTCAAGCAAACAGTTGCTACAAATTCTTGATTTATTTTTATTTTTTTATGAAATGGTCTGCCTCTTAAAGAAGAACTCTACTTTTTGTGCAGGAAAAAAAACAACTAAACTCTTCAGGGCTTATTATATACACTCCAGTACTTCCATGCAGCATGTTATGAACGTCTGTTATGTAGATACTGAGGTTTACGCACACAGTTTGTAGCATTGAACTGCATATACCCGTATATACTCGAGTATAAGCCGAGGCACCCAATTTTACCACAAAAAACTGTGAAAACGTATTGACTCGAGTATAAGCCTAGGGTGTCCATCTGCATGCCTCACTTTGCCTCACTGTGTCTATGTGCGCATGCCTCACTGTGCGCATGCCTCACTGTGCGCATGCCTCACTGTGCGCATGCCTCACTGTGCGCATGCCTCACTGTGCGCATGCCTCACTGTGCGCATGCCTCACTGTGCGCATGCCTCACTGTGTCCATGACTAGACTGACGTTTAACATGGGAGTCTATGGAAGGGGTGCCCGGCTTTGAAAAATCTGTGCTCCCCGGCCTTGGGTGCCCCAGACAACAAACTTTGCACACTTGTAGAGGAGAAATTGGGCTACATGTGTGCCAAGTTTAGGGTCCAGGGGACCTACAACCGGTCGGTACCGGGTCCCCAAAATCACCAAAGAAATTACAGTTTAACATGGGAGTCTACGGCTTATACTCGCGTATATACGGTAACTTAAATAGAAAAATTGTGAGTTTGTGCTCTGATTTTGGGCTTATGCACATAGACGTAAATATTACTGACATGTACATAAGATATTTTTGCGCGAAAAAATTGTCTGGAGTATGTTTTAGATATGTGCCTTACTGACGGTCAAAACAAAGCCATGCATCCAGAATGACTAAAGGCTGACGTCGCTCTGCACCTACACCACTGCTCCTGCCTGATGGATGATTTATTCAGGGCCAGGGGGAGATGGAAACATAACCAAAGTGTTGTAAAGCTATGCTAGGCAGCGGTGCCTAAAATAAGTTCAGGCCAGGTATTTCCAACAACTTCACCAAACACATTGTCACAGGGAGGCTTTGTTTGTTATAATCACATGATGCTGTAAGAAAAACTCAGAATCCCCGTAGATGTGCTATTTGGGCTGTATATAACCAAAGATAAAAAGATTAAATGCAGTAATTTTTTTGCCTGTATGCCAATCACTGTAGCAGGAATTGTAATTTCTTTAATTGCAAGGAAGTGATGTCACACACACTTGCCCATGGTTTCTAAAATTGGAAGGACGTGACATCACACTTGGCCATAGTATCTAGAATTGTGTAGAAATAACATCACACCTGGCTTTGGTTTCTAAAATCTCAAGGAAATGATATCACACTTGTCACAGTTGGCTATGGTTTTAAAAATTTCAAGGAAGTGACTACTCATCTGGCCATGGTTTCTAAACTTAGAAGGGAGTGACATAATACCTGGCCATTGTTTGTAAAATTAGAAGGGAGTGACATAATACCTGGCCATTGTTTCTAGAATTACAAGGGAACTGCATTACACCTGGCCATGGTTGTCTAAAGCCTCGTACACATGACCGATTTTTCTCGGCAAGAGTAAATCGGTCGTGTGTACGCGGCTTTCAGGTTTCTCGTCAAGAAAACAGGCAAGAATCTCCATGAGAAATAGAGAACCTGCTCTCTATTTTCTCGTCGGGATTCTTGTCGGCCTGTTTCTCGACGAGAAACCCGAGTGTGTGTACACTTACCTGTCGCTGTGGAAACCCGTGCATGCTCGAAATTACTTTGACGCATGCGCGGTAGCTTCCTAGGCATAGGTAGGGGGTAGCAAGATAGCGGCGACGGCATCGAATGTGACGAGCGCACGCTCGTCGTAATCTATGACGTCACCGCGTTCGTGCCATTCAAAAGAACGGTGTTTCTTTTGAAAGGTACGTGTGTACACTCGGCCGGGACAAGATTCTTGTCCAAGAATCTCGTTCAGGAAAAACGACAAGTTTTTTCCTGACAAGATTCTCGGTCGTGTGTACGAGGCTTTAAAGTAGAAGGAAGTGACATAATACCTGGCCATGGTTTCTAGAATAAAAAGGAAGTGACATCATACCTGGTCATGGTTTCTAGAATAAAAAGGAAGTGACATCATACCTGGCCATGCTTTCTATAATTACAAAGAAGTGCCTTCACATCCGGCCATTATTTCTATAATCGTAAGAGACCTTTGTACCTGGTTGTAGAGCAAACAAGTTATATTAATAGCATTAAATAACAAAAAAGATTGTGGCACAAGCCTAGACGTGATACTTGTTTTGTAGTAAAAGTGGAGTTTTTCTTTAAATTCTGTAGCAGTATAAAAAATGGAGCATTGCTGTGCAGTGCGTTTCCCCCTATGTCACCCACCTGCTGAGATCTTTCTCCATGGCCACTAAGACACAATGGAGTTTATTTACTAAAGCTGGAGAGTGCAAAATCGGGCTTACTTCTGCAAAGAAACCGATCAACTTTTTTAAACTCAGCTTGTTCAATTAAACTTTGGCAATAAGTCCTGGAAGCTGATTGGTTTCTATGCAGAAGTGAGCCTCTCCAGTTTTAGTAAATGAACCTCTATGGGGACATTGAGTGAAACGAAGGGCAATGAAAGGTGACAGCTGCCTTAGAAACCATTGCCAGTAGGCAACACAGTAAGTGTGTATGGACATCTTTAATGCCATCTGCACTCTTCTTATTTTGTTAGAATACTTTAATTCGGTGCACATATTTCAGAGTCGGTCAATTATTTATAAAGCCAAAGTAGTAAAAGGAGCTCCCTTTTTATTTGTAATTACTCTAATGCAGCAATTCTTAGTGTCTGTTACATTGATCTTCCCTGCAAGTACCCACATCATTAGTTTTAGTACTACCCAGAAGGTTTTGATATGCTATGAAAAATGTTTACGTGTCAAAGGACACTTCAGCTTCACCAAATTAAATTTGTGCATTTTAAGATTTATTAGTACATTTTTCTTGCCATGAAAACACTTCTGTTCCCAAGCATACTTGTGTAAGATAAAGTCTAGGCTAAGATTATGTGGTCGCTTTACTACCGACATCATTGTGGATGTTCACATCCATAAATATTGGAAAGAGGCTGTTTTCAAACCGGCAGACCCCATCTCATAGACTTGCAGTAAGATATGTGGGAGCAGCAAGGCACCATTGTGCAGCACTGGTTAGCAGGAAGCACAGCTTGCATATGTAATGAGCCAATATGGCATCTGCCATGTGCAAAGTTAAACTAATGCATAAAAAGTTTTTAAAAAAAATAGGCCCCTTCAGTGTTTTGCCGTAATGTGCTAGTATGCACTGCTCCTGCTGGTCCCAGGCATTTTCGTCTTTGCCATTCTTCCTTCCGAGTGCTGTCTCTTCGGCCGCTTGATTGGCCAGGCTGCGATAACATCATGTGTGTGGGAGTGCAAATGTTCTGCTCGGACCGCATTACATCTTACGGGCAGGGTGAGGCACTTATGGCAGAAGAGTCTTCTAGGGTCTCTTCTGTTATAAAAACCCTGCCTGCCAATGGTTTTTCACCAATTTTAGTTCAATACCACTTTAAAACATTTACACATATTGATATGATTTTTTGTGTTACACTTGTATTGTACAGGCGCCAGCTTCCCTTCAAGTCTTACATTCACTTGTCCCTGAATCAGTGAGGTATCGCTCGCAAAACTGCAGAGCCGCTTGTCCAAATCTTCTAAATCGGGCCCGTGCATGTGCTGTATGCACTATATATTCAATCCTATGAAATTTAAAGTAAAAATTAAATGTCTATACCAGTGGTCTCCAAACTGCAGCCCACTTTTTGCCTGCCTATAATCCAGCCCTTGGTTCACAATTACTTCCAGAGGCACAGTGCCTCCCACTGACACCAGTGATGGGGCATTATTCCTTCTCCTGACACCAATGACGGGACACCATTCCTCCCACTGATATCAATGATGGGACACTATTCTTTCCACTGACACCAATGATGGGGCACTATTCCTCCCACTGATACCAATTATGGGACACTATTCTTCCCACTGACATCAAAGATTGGGCACTATTCCTCCTACTGACACCAATGATGGGGCAATATTCCTCCCACTGACACCAATGATGGGGCACTACCCCCCCCCATTGACACCAGTGATGGGGCACTATCCCCCCCATTGATACCAATGATGGGGCATTGTTTATTTCCATTGACGTTCAGGCATTTTCCACCCATACTGACAGCTTGGCCCCCCCAGTGTCTGAAAAAGCGTAAATTGGCCCTTTTGTTTAGAAACTTTGGAGACCCCAGGACCCTATAATGCTACAGCATGTAACAAAGTCTCTATAAGATTATTATACAGCATTTATATAGAGCCAATAGTTTGTACAGTGCAATAAAAAGGGGGACAGTTACAATACAATTCAATACAAGAGGGCTAGGGGGGCTCTGCTCATGAGAGCTTACAATCTAATAGATTGAATAGAGAGTTACGAAGAATGTGAATGTGCGGACACTTCTATATTACTATATACAGCAATGATGTGAATAAAAAACTGTTAGCAATGTGGCCTGGGATTACAGGTTACATTACCACCAGGTACAGTATATACATTTAAATGTGCATGCTTTCATCTTATCTAGATTTCCATGCAATAATGATGCTGTTGTGTTTGTTGATCAGCATTTGTGACTCTGGTGGTAGCATTAGACATCATGCTTCTTCAGACATTGGTTAAGGAAAACAGTGCTTGTATTCAATGATGATATATAGATACAGTGCTTTTAATGTCTGCTATTTTGGTACTTAGCTGGAGAGAAGTAATCTGATGTAACTGCTCTGCTACATGATTACTGTCACTTTCAATAGCTTGATCTAATTGGGCGACGCGACTGTGGCAGACGAGGTTTAATGTTGATAAATGTAAAGTTATGCACTTGGGGGCTAAGAATATGAATGCATCATACATACTAGGGGAAGTACATCTGGGGGAATCCATAGTAGAGAATGATCTGGGGGTTTTGGTAGATTATAAGCTCAATAATAACATGCAATGCCAAGCTGTGGTTTCCAAAGTGAGCAAAGTCCTTTCTTGTATTAAAGCGGAGGTTCACCCAAAAGTGAAACTTCGCTTTTCGGGACCCCCTCCGGTGTCACATTTGGGGCACCCTTCAGGGGGGAGGGGGGGTGCAGATGCCTGTATAAAACAGGTATTTGCACCACTTCCGGGTGCAGACTCCCGCGGGAGTCCCACCCCTTCGCGTCAACCCCCCCCCCCCTGTTGTGTTCTGAGAGCCGAGTGTTTCCCAGAACACAACAGGGACCAGTGAGGACGGTAGCTCGGCTTCGGCTGTCAACATCGCGGGCGACCTGGACAGGTAAGTGTCCTTTTTTTTAAGTCAGCAGCTTCAGTGTTTGTAGCTGCTGGCTTTTAAAAAAAAATAAAAAATTCCGGTGAACCTCCGTTTTGAGAGGTATGGACTCCCAGAGAGAGAGATCATTTTGCCCCTGTACAAATCATTAGTTAGGCCTCGTGTACACTGCTGCTGGTAAACGGAGGTTTAGGAGCAGTTGGGCATTTTTTTCAACTGCTCCGGAACTCTCCTCTGTTATCTTATCTGTCCATGTACACAGGGTCGTTTATAGTCTTTTCTAGGCACTTGAGTTTAGAGGCTTTTTTTTTTTGGAGTGCAAAAAAAGGGTTCAGAAGCTGAGTTCAGAGGTTTTTCAAGCACCAAACGCGGCTAAACGTGGTAACTCGCATTTAGCTGCGTTTCGTTTTACAGGAGTTTTTCATTTTTGGCTATTTAAA
This sequence comes from Rana muscosa, assembly GCA_029206835.1. Taxonomy (NCBI): domain Eukaryota; kingdom Metazoa; phylum Chordata; class Amphibia; order Anura; family Ranidae; genus Rana; species Rana muscosa. The sequence continues at coordinate 483,828,730 of CM055122.1, forward strand.
TGTAGCGGTCTTCCCCCACCTTCTCCCATCTCTCTGTGGCTGGTTTTACTCGTCTAGGGGTATCTGGGGGAAGGGAGGAAGATGAACACCACCTGCTCGGCTCTCTGATGTAGTATGCAGAGATATGAGCTAATCGTTTACCTCCGGGTCTGCGTTTTAGGCCGGAGCCTCAGCTTCTCCGGTGGAGAATGATTGCCACTGTCACTGACAGGAACACTTAGTTTCCAGTAACACGAGTTCCACACCATGAAAAGTCCAACCCTGTTTTATTTGCTTTGAACAATAGGTAGGCTGGCTGAACTTTAAAAGAACAGACAAGGTGTAGGGAAGAGTAGGTCCAGGCACAACTAATGAATACGTTTCTCCTGTTTCATTTAGTGCAAACAGGCTTGGCGCACAGTCGTTGCCACCGACTGTGAATTTGGTCCCTGCCACAGACCTCTGTGAATGTTGAGGCCTCTGCCACAGGCCTTGGATGAGGCCTGCCACTGACCTGATGAAGATGGGTCTCTGCCACAGACCATGAGAACATGAAGTTCCTCCTTTAGAACAAACGACCCTTGTCAGAGGAAGACATCCATCCGGACGGTCACCAGAGGCCTCCACCGGCACCAGCAAATGCTGAGCTGGCTCTTCAGGGAGGTCATGTCTCCGGTCCCTTACGCCCAGGATTCAGGCACCCAATACCGGGGGCACCTTAGGAATGCTTCACCCTCGCGGGACCCAGTCGAAGGTACTGGGCTCCAGGCCTCCCTGTAAAGTACCTCACCCCAGGCTGAAGGTGCCTGGGATGGAACTCGACTCCACGCGCCCAGGCCAAGGGTGCCTGGGCACAGGCGAACTGCAGCAGCCCCCAGGCCGAAGGTGCCTGGGAAATGGACCTCGTGCGCAAGATGTCCGCCCCCTTTTATATCCTCTCCCAACAGGCACAGCGGGTCCCCCGCCCCGCCGTACTACTGCTGCGAGAGGACAAAAAGGGCACGGCTCTAGAATGGCAGTTCAACCCCGGTGCCAGGTGACAGCGCCACCTAGGGACCGCAGGAAACATGACACCATTCATACCTCCCACACTCCAAAGTGTCCATAAATCCCAAAAATCAATGCATCTGAGCCTATGGCCCAGATACACTCCACTAAATTTGACACCCACTATATAAAAACAAAAAAAAACAATCGTGGCAAAACGGGTGTTTTCAACGTGGGTTACTATCTGTCAAGTTAAGTCGTTCAAGAGAGGTTGTAAAAACGTCCCGTGTACATGAAGCCTAAAGCCTCATACACATGGTCGGACTTCAAACAAACTTTTCCGTGGACTTATGTTTGAAGGGCATTGGCCGTGAACTTGGTATGCATACACACGGCAGGACTTTTTCAGCAAACTTTCCCAAAATCATGTGTTTTTTCTGCTCTTTACCTCCACACTTTGGTCAACTTCTGCTATTGTTGGTTAATTTTAACATTGGTTTTGAGCATGAGTGTTTGTACTTTGGACTAAAGTCCGATGGACTTCTGTACACACGATAGGATTTTGCACCCTAGGACTTTTTTGTTGCCGAAAAGTATGTTCGTTTGCAGAGCAAACATTTGTCCGATGAAATACGAAAAAGTTTGTCCGATGGAGCGTACACACACGGTCGGATTTTTTTGAAAACCTGCGATTTTAGAAGTTTGTTGTCAAAAAGTCTGACCGTGTGTACGGGGCTTAAGACCTCATCTGGAATATGCAGTTCAGTTTTGGGCACCAGTTCTCAAAAAAGATATCGCGGAACTGGAAAAAGTGCAGAGAAGGGCAACCAAACTGATAAGAGGCATGGAGGAGCTCAGCTATGAAGAAAGATTAGAGGAAATTAATTTTATCTCTCTTTAGAAGAGGAGATTAAGGGGGGATATGATCAACATATACAAATATATAAGGGGTCCATATAATGAACTTGGTGTTGAGTTATTCATTTTACGGTCAACACAGAGGACAAGGGGGCACTCTTTACGTCTAGAGGAAAAGAGATTTCATCTCCAAATACGGAAAGGTTTCTTCACAGTAATGCCCCGTACACACGATCGTTTTTAATGTCATTTTTTTAAACCGACGTTTTTCTCCTCGTTTTTTTTCATGTTTCCTCTCAAGCCTGCCTTGCGTACACACCATCATTAAAAAAAACGATCAAGCAAAGCGCAGTGACGTTCAACACGTACGACGGCACTATAAAGGGGAAGTTCCGTTCGAATGGCGCCACCCTTCATGTTAGTAAAGTTTGTTGAGCGACGATTCACGCTTTTCAGTCCGTTACTGTGTAATGAATGTGCTATCTCCATTACAAACGCGAGTTTTTCCAGAACGAGCGCTCCCGTCTCATACTTGATTCTGAGCGTGCGCGTTTTTTTTCACGTCGTTAAAGCATACACACTATCGTTTTTCACGTCGTTAAAAAAAACGACATGAAAAACGACATGAAAAAAGAGAGCATGTCCAGAATTTTTAATGGCCGTTTTTCACGTCGTTAAAAATGCTCTGGAGCATACACACGATCATTTTTCAGGGCCATTTTTTAAAATGGCAGTTTTAACGGCATGAAAAACGATCGTGTGTACGGGGCATAAGAGCTGTGAAAATGTGGAACAGACTCCCTCCAGAGGGTTCTGGCCAGCTCAGTAGATTGCTTTAAGAAAGGCCTGGATACTTTCCTAAATATACATAATATAACTGAGTACTAACATTTATAGGTAAAGTTGATCCGGGGAAAATCCAATTGCCTCTTGGGAGTCAGGAAGGAATTTTTTCTCTGGATAGTCAACTGTGGGTATGGGATTGTTTTGATTTTATTTTTATGGTTAAACTAGATGGATTTGACTCTTTTTTTTTTTCAACCTAACTCTGTAACTATAATTTATGGACAGCCCGTTGACCAAAAAAAAATTGTTCTCCCAGTGGACTGAATGTAGAGTTGCACGCAAAACATGTTTAGCTACATTTCCGTAAATAAGGATCACAATTCTGAGCTATATTTTCTACATATTACATTTTAATATTTAAAGTGTGGTTCTCAAACATTAAATTAAAAAAGAAGGCGGCATAGATATATTATAAAAGTGCAAGTACACATAAACTCTACAAACATGTGAGAGTGCATCTTTATATGCAGTAGCACTAGTGACGGAATAGCTTTGGTCTATGGGGATGACACTAAACTTAAATCGGTGGTCTTTAGTTTAGTAGGCTTAAAAGATTCTACACATGGCGCATTGTTCAGGTATTTATCCCAAACATCCATTTGGGAAATTTTCATATCGTGATGATTTAATAATTGCATATGGAATTGGTTGATATTAAGGTGCAGTAGCATGCATATGACTCACAAGTGCTTTTACATGACATTTCTCTACTCAATATACAGTGCTTCTTCATGGAACTTGGGTCAATACAGTATATATCGCAGTATAGAGATCATCCTGACAGTATGCTTTTAGGCTGGGCTGACTCTTGCAGACAGAATTCATCTTCAGTTAGTCTTCGAAGACATACAGATGTCTAAGTGCATTGGTTCATAAAAAAATGATTTGATGTCATCTTGGCTGTCATGACACAAGGCTTGTCCCATAGAGAATGTCCTTGCAGCTCATGGTTAACTCCCGGATGAGTAATACTCTTAGTGGTAGATTGCTGGTTGATATGTTATTGTAATCACAGGAATCCATGGATCCCTACCGAATCTCACATGAGTTTTACCAGAATAAACAGCATCAGTAGCACCAAGATGATCAGAACAAAGTTTAGCATGAGGTTTAAGCCTCTGTTGTTGGCAAGATCCATAATGCCAGGTACTCTTTCCTGATTCTACTGGGAGGCGTTTATTATCTCTTCTGGTACCCCTGTGGAAATAAATATTTGTTAATAAGCGTCATTTTTAAAGGATTTTCTTCTGCTTGCGGGGATATTGGTAAAAAAAAAAGTTCAAAAAATGTACCTGCTTCTTACTTTACCTTTTATGTATTTAAGGCCCTTGTTAACATACAAGCAGTACAACTGGTGACTTTCAATTTTTATACATGCATAGTTCAGTCCAAGCATTTGAGGTTATATTCTGAGCTTCCATATCCTAATGAGTTAATGGATTACAACCATATGAAGCCAAAAGACAACAACAATTCCCATCCTACCCATTTTGTTGGCAGATAGCCTATGGCAGCCTTATCTATCCAATAACTGGTTTAGTACTGGCTGTATCATGCTATTCCAAAGCTATCATTTTCCCATTTCATGATCTATAGCAGGGGTCTCCAAAATGTGGCCCAGGAGTTAGATGCAGCCTTTTGCTTGCCTTTATCTGGCCCTTGATGTACTCTTCCTCCCTCTGATACCATCAATGGGGCACTATTCCTCCCACTGACACAATGATAGGGCACTATTCTTCCAATGACACCAATAATGGGGCATTTATTCCTTCCTCAGACACCAATAACTGGACACTATTCCTCCCACTGATACCATCAATGGGGCACTACTTCTCCCATTGACACCAAGGATGGGTCACTATTCCTCCCACTGACACCAATGACTGGACATTTTCTACTCCCACTGGCAACAGTCTGGCCATCCTAAAAGCCAGAAGGGCAGTAAACTGGCCCTTTGTTTGGAGATCCCTGATCTGTAGCAACTCCAGTCCTCAATAGATGCCAAACAGATCATGTTAAAATACTTCCAGGTAGGGACTTTTCTGATGTAGTTTTATAACAACTAAGGTGCGCTAAAAACTGTATCTCTGATTCTGTGAGAAAGTCTGAAAATTACAGACCGTTGGCAGCCACGAGGAACCATACTACTGTATGATGTAGGGCTCTGCCTTCAGTAACATTAGGGTTTTCAACAAGATCCTTCCCTTAAAGGGAAGTAGCAAATGTTATTAGTATGGACCCTGGGATCAATCTTTTTGAGACCGTAACCAAAGTGACTTCTGTGGTAATGGTAGAGGTGGTGTACTGTAGCAGCATATCTGCTACAGAGCCAGAAGAGAATTTTCTTTAGATTCCTGAATCTTGTATAAAGGAAATTTGGAAGTGGACAGTACAGCCATTAAGGTTCAGGGCAACAGTGGCAGCACTCCAAATGTAGCATTTGATCCTGTTGGTCAGTGTGCCCATGGTCATCTGGGTACTGAGAACTTGTGGATCTGGATGGTTTGCCACTAAACCCAATATGATCCCCCTACACTTAAGTTTCCCCCCCATCCTATTACTTAACTCTACCCTACCTAAACATCTAACTTCTACAATAATGGTCACATAGTAAACCTTACCATAGCACCTTGTAGACCCTTACAATGAGCCTCCCCTTTTAGTTTTTTGAATATATAATTGAAAGCACCTTTCTCTCCCCCTTTCCATGACATAGATGGGAAAGGTTCTCTGGTCCTTAGGCTCCATTCACACTATGACGTTCTGTTTTGCGGGCAGATTCACCGCAAATCACAGGAAGCCCTTGCGATCCCTGTTGCTTTGAATGGCACTAAAATTGCGCCAAAAATGATGGTAGAATTGTGCAAACAGAATCGCGGGACGCCTGTCGTCCAAAGAAGCTCTAGAACTTCTTTTTGGCGACAGGCGTCCCTCGAGTCTGTGCTATATTATCGCAATTTGTCGGGCGATAATCACGACAAAATCTCGCTGCGTTTTGGGTGCCATTCAAAGGCGTTCTGCGATTTGCAACGATTCGGGAATCACGGGCAGAATCGCATCGATTCCACCCGCAAAATAGAATGCCAAGGTGTGAATGGAGCCTAAGAGATAATTGGAAACAATGTAATTGATATGAGTGTAGCAAAGGCAGAAAGCACGGAAATGTAGCTGTTCACAAGATTTCTGGTGGGATCAGGGCTAGATCCTATCTGATCTGTGGGTGCAGTAAAAAAAAAGCCAGGGGACATAATGTGCGAGTGTCACCGACAGTCTGTCACACAGTGTTATGACCTGAGAAACACTTTCAAAACCGAACCTGTGCCCCTTTATATTGGATGTTCTTATCAGTCCCGCTTTAAATCATGACTACTCAGAAGAGTGCCCCCTTACATCAGGTGTCCCCATCAAGAGTGCCCCCTTTATATTAACTGTCTGAATCATGGAATAGCGGGATGCACTTCCAGAGACCTGAGGGGGCACAAATAAAATTTGGGGGGGCATAGCCCACCCCAGCACCCCCCCAGCCCCCAGATCTGGCCCCGGGCAGGTTAGGTATTTTATGCATGTGTAGTTTAAATGGAAGTAATTTTACATTTCGGATCTTTGAAATATATTTTCAGCTTTAAGTGCCAATGTAAGTTTACTGAACCGTTTTTTGTAAATGTGAAAATCTTTGTCTTATTACTTTGATACAGCACACCCAAAGCTGATCGTGTCATTTTTGGTAGATGTACAAATATGTGTGAGAACTGAGCCAAAAAACTATGGCGGGGGAAATGACCATACTGATTTTGTCAAAATGTAGAAGAAACTGGTGGTGACTTGGCCGACCACAACCCCTAGGGCTCTGAATGACTTACCTGTGCTAACTTTTTGAAGATGAATGTGTGACTTAGGCCTCATGCCCACTGGCGTTTTTACAGCTGCGTTTTTTGCAGCTTAAAAACGCCTGTCCATGTTGTTGTAAATATTTTTATTTTTATTTTTTTTTGAAAAAAAAAAAAAAAAAAGTTGGAGCTAAAAACGCGACCGCGCGTTAGTGCGCGTTTTTTGACGCTCGCGTTTTTTCCTGCCTAACTCTGACGCTGAGGAACGCACTGGTCCTGGGTTTTTTTTACAGCTTACAAACGCCTATGCTCTTTACAGCTCAAAAACTCCTAGGTGGGCATGAAGCTATAGACTAACATGGACAGGCGTTTTTAAGCTGTGAAAAATGCTCAAAAACGCCCGTGGGCATGAGGCCTTAGGTTTGGCGTTTGCTTCCACTCCCTGGGTTCTGCTTTTAGGGTGTTGAATACGTTAAGTAATGAGGGAGCAGAAGCATGCCATGATTGGGATCAGACCACTGGGAAACAGAGTTCCTCCTTAATACTGGAAGAAGAAGATAAAGCTTTGTGTGAATTGTATAACACATAGGACCCCGCTATTTTGGCAGGACTACAGAGCCTAGCAGAGATTGTGAGAGATCGCTTTTGCTTCTTTTCAGCATTTTTGGATGGCATTCATATTGAGTTACCATGGCAGCGAGACAATATTTTGTACTGCTGAACTTTTAAACTGGGAACATTTTCATACCCACCATTACAAAAATAATTCCAGCTAATCATTATAAGCCTTTAATAGCCTAGAGTGTTCATATGCTTATAAACAATAATGTGCGCCTGCTAAATCCGAATAATTCACCAGAATCTGATATGTAAACAGGAAAAAACATAAAGAAACTAGATTTCTAAATTGACAAAAATGGTTTTAGTCACATGTTTTAGATTTGATTTATTTCAGACATTTGTATAGTTCCAACACATTATGCAGCTCGTTACAAAGGAAAATCTCGCCAATCCCCAATGAAGATGCGTTCTCCTGTCTCTGCCCCACAGAAGCACATGCGTATACGCATTCCCGTTTTCGTAGAGCTCCTTATATGTAATGATTTTTTATTGTGTGATTTGTTCACAAAGTGAAAAAACAAAACGGAACATCTGTACATGTCAAAAGACGTGCACTACTACTGCCCCTCCCGGAAGATTATTGGGTGCCCATTGACATCTCAACTCTGAGCACTAAATAGGGAGTCAACATTGAGTTGGAAGGCCCAGCAAATGAATATGCTCTAAAATGCAAATTACAATCAATTTCAAAGATGATTCATCTCCTTCTGTAGTACATTTAATAAATAGGCTATTGCATATTAGATTCTTTTTTCTGTAGTTTCTTCTGAAATATGTGCTAGCTAACAGGCATAATACTGCTGGGGTGATGTCAAATTCAGTATCCTACTAGACCAGGACTCCAACACCTAAAAGTATAAGACCCCATACACACTATTGGATTTTCTGCAGATTTTTGTCTTCAGATTTACCAAAACCATATAATTTGAGGTCAAAACTTAAGAGTTTCAATTTGTATGCAATCAGGCAGGCCCTTGCACTACATGGTTTTAGTAAATCTGAAGACAAAAATCTGCAGAAAATCTAAGAGTGTGTATGGGGTCTAACTAAAGTAAAAACTTATTTATTTTAGTTTTGGATAGAACGCAGACGGATTAGAAGGCTTGTTGGTTTTTGTTGCTGTTTGTGCCCCCGTTTAGAAGATTCACCCTCTCTATCGCTTCTGTTTACCATGATCATTGAAAGTAAAGGTAAAGAAAATCCCAAATTTTGTCCCCAGAAAAGTAATAGAGGGGGAATCTTCCAATGGGGGCGCTAGTTCTGGTGTTCTGGGGTGTCCCAAGGAATTCACTTAATTTGCAGGGATTTCCTTTCACTTCCTGTTTGGCTATGTGACAGGAAGTGAAGAGAAATCTCTGCAATGGGACACAGATGACAAAAAAAAAAAAAATCTGACAGGAATTATAATCCTCCCTTACTCTATCCAAAGTGAAAACATTTTTTTGCCTATAGTTCTGCTTTAAGACTGAACTCCAGGCTGAAATGGAACAACTTGTTACTTTGTTATACGTTCATTAAAAAAAAAATCACTTTATTTGTAAATGGAACCCAACATAGAGTCTAGAAACTTTCTTAATATCATCCTCTATTTCCCTTCATAGAGCCACTGGAAGTGATACGTAGCAGCACTGTGAACCAGTCGGGGCCTTGTTACATTGCACTGTGAACCAGTCGGGGCCTTGTTACATTGCACTGTGAACCAGCCGGGGCCTTGTTACATTGCACTGTGAACCAGCCGGGGCCTTGTTACATTGCACTGTGAACCAGCCGGGGCCTTGTTACATTGCACTGTGAACCAGCCGGGGCCTTGTTACATTGCACTGTGAACCAGCCGGGGCCTTGTTACATTGCACTGTGAACCAGCCGGGGCCTTGTTACATTGCACTGTGAACCAGCCGGGGCCTTGTTACATTGCACTGTGAACCAGCCGGGGCCTTGTTACATTGCACTGTGAACCAGCCGGGGCCTTGTTACATTGCACTGTGAACCAGCCGGGGCCTTGTTACATTGCACTGTGAACCAGCCGGGGCCTTGTTACATTGCACTGTGAACCAGCCGGGGCCTTGTTACATTGCACTGTGAACCAGCCGGGGCCTTGTTACATTGCACTGTGAACCAGCCGGGGCCTTGTTACATTGCACTGTGAACCAGCCGGGGCCTTGTTACATTGCACTGTGAACCAGCCGGGGCCTTGTTACATTGCACTGTGAACCAGCCGGGGCCTTGTTACATTGCACTGTGAACCAGCCGGGGCCTTGTTACATTGCACTGTGAACCAGCCGGGGCCTTGTTACATTGCACTGTGAACCAGCCGGGGCCTTGTTACATTGCACTGTGAACCAGCCGGGGCCTTGTTACATTGCACTGTGAACCAGCCGGGGCCTTGTTACATTGCACTGTGAACCAGCCGGGGCCTTGTTACATTGTGAACATGCTTATCGGAAAGGAGAGTAGAGGGATGACTTTACGAAGGTGCTGCTACTCCTTCATTGTCTGCCAACAGGCTGTGCTTAATCCCAGGGTATTTTGAAGAGAGGTATTGAATATGGCTGTACTACTTGCCTAGGGTTTCTGGATCACAATACTGGTACACACAAACCCTATTTTAAAAGGTAGCACAGTTCATAGATTTAGCCCATATTCACACTGGGCTGCGAGAGTGAAGCTGTGCGAGTTCAGCTGAACTCGCACGATTTCACTCCCGCTGGTCAGTCCTGATTTCGGCCGCGATTACAGAGACATCTGTGCGGGTTTCTGCACAGATGTCAATGTAAATCGCGGGCCAAAATCGCAAAACCTAGTACAGAAAACTACTTTTTGAAATCGGTGCAGTGCCGCAGATGCGGCGTCGCACCGATTAGGACGGTGCCATTGCCGGCAATTTGCGACAAATACTGGCGATTTGACATGCCAAATCGCATGTCAAAATGCACCAGTGTGAACCAGGGCTTAAAATGTTTTACATATTTGCCTAGAGTTTAATTTTAGTTACATGTTGAATTCCTTTTTTTTTTTTTTTTTGTGCTCGGGAGTCTGCTGTAAACAAGTTGAGCCATGACATGGCCTGGTATTTTTATGTGCAAAGCTAAAAGTGATGTACGGTAATCGGACCTTCAGCTTGAGAGTAGGGGAAAGTAACACATTGGCTTTACCACTTTACAGTGGTGTACTCCAGAACAAAATTACTGAGATGGGCCTACTTTTAAAAGCATTCAGAAAATCGCTTCTAGTAAGTCAGTCTTTCTTTACCTGGAATTGGCTCAATTTATTTTCTAAGTTACAAGGACTAAAATCATTATTTGACGTATACCTGTCTTGGCTCACAATCTACCTGCTAACCCAACCATATTTGTTGAGAACGGCTACTATACAAGAGTGACCAGTGAAACAACTTGGCAACCAATCAACAGCCATATTGTTTTGTTCCAACTGAAAGGTTTATTCTAATTGATTTCTGGCAGCTATTTTCTTGCTCCTTATTAAATAACTAAGTCTGCATTCTTTTATATTATAAAACTTTTTTTTTTTTTTTTCTGGAGCCGTTGTCCTTTTATACTAAACTTCATTTTTTTTTTCTATTTAACACCCCAATTATTCAAGCTTTTTTTTTTTTTTTTTTTTGCCTTCTATGTCCCAACTTGCTTACTTATTTTAAATTTGCATTTTTTTAATTCTCTTAAAACAATCTTTACCTAGAGCCATACCTATGTTGTTAGGTGTATTTTTTAGTACCCATAGGCTGTACTTTATATTTAAAGTGTCACTAAACCCACATTATTAAAAAAAAAAAAAACGATCAATAAATGCTGTATTACATACTGTTCATACTCATTTCATTTTCTGTTTCTGCAAAAAAAAAAAAACTGTTTGATTCTGCTGCTCTCTATCTCCACTTTCTGTCCATATCCCCAATTCAGCTAGGGATTTTTCAGCTGTGGTGGCAACTCGGCAGTTGGCACATCCTCAGTTTTCAGTGAGTTTCTGTGCAGACCATTTCCTCCCTATCACATCTGAGTAGCCCATGTGACTATAGAGCCACACGTGTGGGCATGTACACAGTATTAAATGACAACCCACTCCTGTCCCCCTCCATGCCCACTAACCAGCTAAACATAATGGGTGCGAGATATTGCATGTAGATTTAATGGAGACTTTACCTCACTCTTATTCTAAAACGCAGGCTGAAGGGGCGTGACACAGCCTGTGACTGGTAGAAAGTCACCCACACTGTTTTTTTCACAAAATATTAACATTTTGATTTCAAATATATATTTATAGGACCATTTAAAACTGTTTTTATTTTGCTCTGTATACCAAAGGCTGTTTTTTGTATTTTGGGCATGTGGCCAGTAGCGGAGGACTAGAAGCTCCTCCTGCTTATGTTTCCCTACAGACAAGCTGGGGAAGATCTGGGTCATGTGACGGCTTTATATTGATTAGGAAAAGGGTACTTAGATTTTTTTATTTGTTGTGGTGTGTGTGTTTTTTATTTTATTTTTTTATAATTACAGTGCCATCATCCATATACAAAATAGAAGGGACAATGTAAATTAAAGTGTGTTTGTTTAGTATAACTTTAAGCTTTTAGTTTCTCATATTTTTTTTTTTTTTTTTAAATAACAAAACCCCAAATAGTGTCTACCCATTTTTTTTTTTTTTCTTTAATGGATACCTGTACTGCAGTTTTCTTGCAAAAAGTCATTTAAGTTAGCAGTGACATTCTTTGCAGTGAACTTTTATTTGAACATTCTCACAGTGACAATAACTACATAGCCCTAATATTACAGGAAAACATTATCATGCTATACATGTCTTCAGACAGGCAGTCATTGCTGGCACACTAAGTAAAAGCTTACTTGTAATCCCTCCATACATGAGCAGAATCACAATATTCCATTACAGGCTGCAGTAAAATCATGTAACAGAATGTTTATTACACAGTATGTATGCTATTATATAAAAATGAATTTACATCTAGAATGACCAGATGCTCACTGCATGCTTATAAACGGCATATTGAATCTTTACAGTGAGTCCTCCATGGGGACCTTTTATAGAGTCTATGCAGTGGGGTGGTTCAGTAAAGGGCCTCAGAGGAGCATCACAATGATACAGATGAGAAGAAGACAGATGAGAATCAGAGAAAAGTTGATAAAGAGTTCCTGTAAGTTTTGTCTGGTCTGCGGGTTGACCTCAATGTTTGAGGCTCTTCTCATGGCAGAGCGGGTCATGTGCTGGACCTTCTCCATAGCTAGTGGAGGACAGAGAGGTGCAGGTTACAGAAGAGGTGCAGAAAGAGAGTGGCTTTCCGTGTGCAAGGTGAAAGAGGACCTTAGTCTTCTTTTGTGCTGAAACTGGGTAAGCGGGAGAGTGGAAAGTTAGACAGCTAACTGTGCACGTGAATCATGCAATTTAAGAAGTGCTTATATTATTAGAAAACAAGGTTATTCCATCACAGAAAAATCTGCCGAAAAAGACCCAAGTTAGCCATAGTAGTGAATGGGATGCAAACAAAATGAAACCACAATTTTCTGCTAAACTTAATACGTTCTGGAGAAAGTGGACACGTAGGCAGGAATTATGAAAAACATCATCAACTAGGACACAGCAGCAAAATATATTTTTGTAAAGTATGCAAAGTTTAGTATGTCTGTCAAGTTTACGGTTTGTGTCCTTGTTGCAGATTTCCTCTCCCTTCCTGTGTCATTAACAGTGACCACCAGGAAATTTAGGAACACAGAGTAATAAAAACCTCATAAAAAGGAAAAGCCAACATCCTATATCAAGTCTCAGTTGTTGAGGGGCCAACAAAACAGAGGACAAAGTAGAAGTGCCAAAACATGTTCCTCCAACGATGTTTCTGAGCCTCGCGGGACTTCTTTCTAAAGATGACAGAGCCCTCAAAAAACGGCTAAGGCTCTTTATAGGGTCTTGGCTTTTTGGTCTATAATATGGTATCACCGGTAGGTGTGCACTCCCCATGAGTGACGTTTGGGATCTGGTGCTGGATGGATTTATCTTTAGTAATAAAAACCTGACCGGGGCACTCTGTCTAGTGGTAAATGTTTTGACTGGAGTTCCACTTTAAAAATTGGCACAGTACAAAATCACATTGTAGAACCAAATCACAGTACAGAATGCATCTCCTTGCTTTTAGTGTTGGGGCTTATTTGTACCTTATTTCACCTGTTCTGCTGTACTGATATGCTTTTTCCGCAATGTTTTTCCCATAGGTAAATGGTATCTATGGCTTCCAGATTGTATTGTAGTCTACTGCTCTTAACATGACATTTAAAGCTGTTTGTTAATATAGTTCATTCTGTAGTCCATATTAGGCTAAGAAAACACATGCCATCAGTCTGGGCACTGTAACATTCCAGCATTCACTTGGCTCTATACTGGATTCTCAGGCAGAGACATAAACCAGAAGCAAGCTGTATTATAAGTGGATATCTGCTGGACATATATCAGCAGATCATTACTTGCACAGCACTGCAGAGACCATGCATTATACCGATTTATGTCCCCATCATATACTGAATAAAAAAAAACAGCTGAAGATGTAGTGCATCCATTTCCTGAAAATGGCACAATGACGAAACTGTTGATTTAATTTATAACAAGGCAGTGCCTGAAAGGTTTTACATCCTGTATACAAAGTATTATGTTTCTATAAAAAAAAAATATTGAAACTGCTTTCTTTCTAGGGGTTAAAGGAAAACTCGAGATCAGATTTTGATGGAATGAGATCACTGTAGTCTTTTATTCTCACCAAACTTAGTGAGTCCAAAGCTCTTTGTGGTCTGGTGCTTAGCACATCCGGTGCACTTTATCCTATTATGTCTTCTGGTAAAGTGTCAGATATACCACTTAGGTTTTTATGGGGCAGTAAAATGAAGGTCCAAATCAAAGGAACCCAGAAGTGTTCCATATGAAACTTTGTTTCAGTGAAATGGGTGAGTGAGATAACACACCACTCTATCAAATGGCTTGGTACAGTTCCACTTTTAGGAGTCACTTGGTGTGAAGAGATTTCATTGGCATCCCCATGATTGCCTTAGGGGTACCCAGATTTTGATGGATTGGAATGCGATCATCATAGTCTTGTATTCTCACCAAACTTGGTGAGTCCAGAGCACCTTGTGGTCTGGTGCTTAGCACATCCGGTGCACTTTATCCTTGTATGTCTTCTAGTAAAGTGTCAGATATACCACTTAGGTTTTTCATGGGGCAGTAAAATTAAGGTCCAAATCAAAGGAACCCAGAAGTGCTCCATATGAGACTTCATTTCAGGGAAATGGGGACATTCAGATGAGTGAGATAACACACCATTTTATCAAATGGCTTGGTACAGTTCCACTTTTAGGAGTCACTTAGTGTGATCATTTCATTGGCATTTCCATGATTGCCCTAGGTCCGGGGTGTCTAACTGGTTTGCCCTCCAACTGTTGTGGAACTACAAGTCCCATCATGCCTCTGCCTGTGGCAGTCATGCTTGTAACTGTCAGCCTTGCAATGCCTCATGGGACTTGTAGTTCCACAACAGCTGGAGTGCCGCCAGTCTGACCCCTGTGCCCTAGGTGTATCCCATGTGTATCCTTACAAATTGTGCAAAATGAGCTGCAAAATAATGAAAGCCATCATTTTGAGCAGGGGTGTCAAACTCAATTTCAATGTGGGTCGCATCAACATTATGATTGTTCTGAAAGGGGCCGGTTGTATCTGTAAGACTAGATGTCCAGCGCATCCCCTCCCCTTGCATTAGATGTCAAGAGCCACCCCATCATCAGAAGTTGATTCCCCCACTCTCCCTTACATCACAGTGCACCGCCCTTACCTTATGCTGCTGCTGGGAAGAAGCTGGATGCATTGCTTGAAAGCAGAAAGTAGGGGTCTGGAGGAGGGCTGGAGCTCTCCTGCAGCTGCAGGGGAGGTGCGAGGGCCACATGAAATGGCCTGGAGGGCCACATGAAATGGCCTGGAGGGCCGGATTCGGCCCACGGGCCTTGTGTTTGACACCTGTGATTTAGAGTAAAGTATATATGCACATACCCAAAGGATCTGTTAATGTTTTTCTTTATTTTGTCTGTACTCACTGTAGCTTAGGTTTAATATCAATCAAATAGGATTGCTAACGTGCTCTATAGCATGGATTTGCAAATTGATATTTAGGATCCAGACTGTCCAATCCAAGAGCCAGCAGGATTTTTTAGAAGCCAGCTCCATTGACAACAACTGGAAAAAAAGTAATTGCATGCCTAGTATTCTGTCATCAATCACCATGTAAATCAGAGGACTGCCCCAGCTTGTCATGATTTTGAGCTCCGTTCTACACTATAATCCTACCATTCTGTTTCTTCTGATCTAGTAGGAAAGGCATGGCTTGAATTTACAGTATGTGGTTATCTCTTCCTAAACCCACATGGGCACAGCAAGGATATAAGGGGATTTTCAGAAGGTCATGAGTGGGGAAAAACAGAGCCCAGAGGATAAAAATAAGCGATTTGTGTCCTTTGTAGTCTTTCCTGGCTTGCTGGAACGATGAGGCATTAATTGACCTCAGTTGTTATTTCCAGTAAACAATTGCTAGTGCTACATATTTGGAACCTTTTTCTTTTAGGGTGACCAAGCCATATAGATAATAGATGTGGTAGAACTATGTTGTAGACGTGCCTTGTTTGTTATTACTTCTAATGTAAAGCCAACTTTTCTGGGAATCGAGTGCCTTTTGCTGCCCCCAGGATGTTGGACGTAAGCAGTGTATTTCATCATGTCCCTGTGGAATTCATTTAACATCCTCTGCACCAGAGAAAAAGAGACTTTATACAACTACATTGATTAAATCCACCTTTTCTCTGCAACTCCTGCTGATTGGGTGCCTGGATGACTTGTCAATGGATATGTACGATGTATGATTAGCGTTAATGGTGAGGTTCTGACTCTAGATCGTTCCTGTATTCTGTAACTGCACCGCCTGCATGGATAGGTTCATGTTGAATACTAGTATAGTAGTCTTTCTGCATTCCTCTTTTTAAATGCTCTCCTAATGTACAGAAATATTAAAAGCTGCTTTTATTGATCACCATTCCGTTTTTTTTTTTTTAATCCTCGGTAGAGTTACTTTCTTTCACAATATTGCAATACTCACTTTTTTTCTACGTTTTACATCTTTTTATCTGGTGACAATGTATTCATATTATTTCTACTTGCCTTCTTCTGTTAAATGTTCCCAAGATATTATTTTATGTGTCTTTTTTATCGATTATATAGGTAATTAGTAGTAATCTACAGAAATATTGAAAGCTACGTTTGTACATCACCATTAATTTTTTTAATCCGTGGTAGAGTGTTACTTTCATTCACAATATTGCAACGCCGTCTTTTTTTTTTTTTGTGTGCATCTTTTGTCCTGGTGACTATTACTATTATTTCTACTTGCCTCCTCCACCTTCTGTTAAATGTTGATGAGTTATTATTGTATGTGTCTCCTATAGATTGTATAGGTAATTAGTAGTAATGTACCGGTAATTTTATTTTGTCTTCTATGGAATAAAGGTAAGCTAAAGTTTTGCAGAAATTTTAGATAAAGAGCTGATCTAATGCTAAAGAGTTTGATCTAATTTTGACCCAGGGTGGAGAAGTGGCAGCAATCTTCAGTGTGTTTTTAGTAAAAGGTTTCTTCTTCATTGTGGTCCTATTTCCAGATAGTAAGCAGCCTTACCTTGTTAGCTTTGCAGAAGGTCTAGGTCAACGTGCCTCGGGCTACAGGAAAGTTTTCATCCCACCCTTCCTGGCGTTGTGTGTCAATGCTGGGAGCTTGTCACTCAGTTTATGGGAACAATTGAGGAGGTATGGAAGGAAGAGAGAGGGGGCTGGCTGTATAAAGCAGAACTTCCAGAGGCAAGCCCCCTGACATCACATAGGAATGTTGTCGTTTGGATTGGGAGCTATTTCATTTATCCTAAGCCCTCCTAATGACACATACAGTATGTATTAAAAAAAGATTGCCTATGCAGCATAAGTATTGGCTGCTTTGAGTCTCTTGTTCTGCTAGCACTGTATAAAATGTTTCCTGTGAATCCGTATTATAAAGCCCTGTACACACGATCGCATTTCCGATGGAATAAAATCTGATGGATTTTTCCATCGGAAATCCCATGAAGCTAACTTCCATCAGTCTTGCCTACGCACCAAAAATCAGACCATCCCAAACGCCGTGACGTAAAACACTCCGAAGAGCCGAGAAAAATTAAGTTTAGTGCGTCTGAGCATGCGTTGGCTTGATTCTGAGCATGCGTGGGTTTTTTGTCCGATGGAGTTCCCCACAGACGATGGGAATTTGCTATCGTTTTTTTTTTCCATCGGTATAATTTAAAACCTGTTCTATTTTTTTATACCGATGGGGAAAAAAGACCGATGGGGCCCACACGCAATCGGTTTGTCCGATGAAAAGAGTCTATCGGTCTTTTTTCATCAGAAAAACCGATCGTGTGTACGCGGCATTACGCTTTCCCTCTGCTTCGAGGCTTCCCTTGTCATTTTTTTTTCTATCGTCCAAAAAATTTGTCATTGACGTGCAACACTGCTCTTCAACATCTCTGTATTTTCTATCAAGTAAGGAGATTTTCGCTTGAAAATGTCTTCCAACTTTCCTTCACTCACTTTACACGATATAACGCTGAATTTCAGGGCAATTTGTTAGGTTGACCAAAAAAAAGACTATTGACTAATTACATTGGTGGTTTATGATTGATTGGTATATTTCACATTGGACGCTGCAGGTTGCCCTTTAGTCTTGGTCGTAATAGTGTGGCTTTTGTCATCTTATGGCAGGCTAGAATATGGATGTCAAGCCATTTTTGAACAAGACTATTCTGGAAATGTGGTGTTTGTTTGTTTTGACTGCATTATTTGACAATGCACAAAAATTATATGTACAGCATAGATGAGCTGATCATAAGTCTGTTAAGATATTGATGTGCAAGAAGACTGTTGAATACCATAGACTGTTTGTTTTGTTTCTAATGGGTGATTGGCTAGGTAACAGGCAGATCTCAGATAATTTTTTTCTGGCAAAAAGATTTAATCAATGCATGGCTACCTGAAACGTGATCTATAGTGTGTGTACACACACACACACACACACACACACACACACACACACACACACACACACACACTATATACCTGCTCTGGACAAACCTCAAACAGAACTAGGAGCCAGCTTTAAAGACCCAAAAGCACTACAAAACCTGCATCTGGCTATATAGGTAGCTGTGTTGGTGTGTGCTGTATTGGCGCATTGCACGGCAAGTTTAATAAAATGTAAAAAAATAAAAAAAAAATCACAGCATGCATGTACAGCCCACAGCAGTGGGTGCATGTTATACATTCCTTAAACAGGTTGTAAAGGTTCGTTTTTTATTTAAGCTAGTGCATTGTTGGTTCACTTACCTTTTTCCTTCAATTTCCCTTTCTAAATGTATTTATTCTTCGTCTGAATTTCTCACTTCCTGTTCCTCCTCAGTAAGCTTGCCCCCATCATCCGAGCTGTTCTGGCTGGGGGGTTAGTCAGGCTGCTCGCCCCTCCCTTGGGACTACATCCCTGCGGGGAGACGTTGCGAACGTCCACATCATATCCCTGCAGGGATGTAGTCCCAGGGGAGGGGGTGAGCATGCTGACTAACCCCCAGCCAGAACGGCTCGGATGATGGGGGCAAGCTTACAGGAAGTGAGAAATTCAGACAAAGAAAAAAAACATTTAGAAGGGAAATCGGAGGAAAAGGTAAGTGAACCAACAATGCACTAACTTAACCACTTAACGACCCCTTCACGCCGATATACGTCGGCAGAATGGCACGGCTGGGCACAAGCGCGTACCTGTACGTCCTCCTTTAAGAGCCCAGCGCGCTCGCGACCTAGTCCTGTGCTCCATGACCGCGCCCGCGGGACCCCCCGCCGCCAGTGTCCCGCGATCGGGTCACAGAGCTGAAGAATTGGGAGAGGTAAGTGTAAACAAACCTTTCTCTGTTCTTCCTAGTGTGACTGCCACTGATCGTCTGTCAGTAACGTCACACGGCAAGCCACGCCCCCTAACAGTAGTAATCACTCCCTAGAAAACACTTAACTCCTTCAGCGCCCCCTACAGGTTAACCCCTTCACTGCCAGTGTCATTTTCACAGTAATCAGTGCATTTTTATAGCACTTTTCACTGTAAAAATGACAATGGCCCCAAAATAGTGTCAAAAGTGTCCGATGTGTCCGCCATGTCGCAGTCGCGAAAAAATCACTGATCGCCGCCATTACTAGTAAAAAAAATAAATAATAAAAATGCCATTAAACTACCCCCATTTTGTAAATGCTATAACTTTTGCGCAAACCAATCAATAAACGCCAATTGCAATTTTTATTTTTATTTTTTTTAGCCAAAAATATGTAGAAGAATACATATCGGGCTTAAACTGAGGGAAAAAAATGTTTTTTTATATATTTTTGGGGGATATTTATTTTAGCAAAAAGTAAAAAATATTGAATTTTTTTCAAAATTGTCGCTCTATTTTTGTTTATAGCACAAAAAATAAAAACCGCAGGGGTGATCAAATACCACCAAAAGAAAGCTCTATTTGTGGGAAAAAAAGGACGTCAATTTTGTTTGGGAACCACGTCGCACGACCGTGCAATTGTCAGTTAAAGAGATGCAGTGCCGAATCGCAAAAAGGGGCCTGGTCTTTATGCTGCATATTGGTCTGGGGCTTAAGTGGTTAAAGAAACCCATTTAGAAAAAAAAAAAAACAACCTTTACAACCCCTTTACAGCATGTATACTGGTGTGAATGAGCCCTACTAAGGTTTCAGAGTTGCAGATAAGATTTTAACGTTGCAAATCTACATTTTTGACAGGTTAAAGCGGTAGTAAACCCCAGCACACAAATCCTCAGAACGCAAGGCCAGTGTGCTTACTATTTCTCCACATACCTCCTGTACTAGTTATCCCCATAGCACAGTTCTTCTTGTTCTTGTGTTTGGCTGAAGCTAGCTCCATATTTGCAGAGTCTGATTCCATATAGCGGTATGCCGCCTCCTTTTCTCGTGTCTGCGAGATAATGTCGCACAGTACTTAATAATGGTAATGCCGTGGAGTGCAAGGATGGAAACATGGCACCCGTAAGAAGAGGCTGACCGCACAATGCGTGTGCTGTCAATTGGGGGGAAAATTGTGCATGCGCCAGTGATGTCATACCGACAAAAAATCGGGTGGGCACGGGTTGGGATAGCATGAAAGACACCTACATGTAAGTCATTTTACAATGTTTTACATGGTGCAGAGTAGGTCAGGAGACTTTTTTTTTTTTTAATCTTTTTATTGAAGTTTTATAAAACACACACACATTTTGCCCACACGTAGGCACAACATCAGCCCACGTAGGGGCCGTTACTCTGTTTCGGCAGCATACCGCCACAGGGCAACAAATAACACATACACTTAACTTAACCTATACTATAACCCCAAACTTGGGGAGAGGGTCCATTCAAGGTCAGGAGACTTTACTACCAATTTAAGGGCTCATGCATATTGTGGCTAAAAAAAAAAAAAAAAAAAAGCTGCTTTTACAGGCGTTTGAGCTTTTATTTCTTTTCCTCTAAAACCCAAATATAACGGTTTCAGAGACAAACATCTGCAATCTTGATTGCAGGAAAGTATTAATATATTGGAACGTTCTGGCATTTATAGCTGCTTACAGGAGTATAGGTGACATTTTTCCATCTCCTGATACACAACCCACCCATATTAAACTAAATCTGTAGAGTGGGCTCCAGGTGCCTCCATCACCCAGCAGTGACCTCCTTGTGCTATTCCATAGTGTAGCCTCATTCCCAGACATATGTAAAGAATGCTGCTGACACCTGGCAGGCCACACCATTGACGTTCTCATACAGTGTAGCATCCCCTGTCAGTCTTATGACAAGACATTGGAAGCCCAGCTCTACACTGACACTTCTCCCGCTCCCCTGTGCCAGTGTTATTGCTACCTAAATCATTGACATACCTGCCGCCTCCTGCTGCTGGCAGAAGCTTACAATGGTGAAGGTCTGTGAAGCCCGAGACACATGTCAGAGCCACTGCACAGTTGTGGCTTCTTCTGCCTGGCTCCCTCTACTAGGTTCCTGGAAAGTATGGGGCTATCCCATACAATGCAATTGGAAGTGTCGATGCTCTATGTCCTGCTCAAAGGCCTTTAGTTATAATTTTGTGAGGGCTGTGTTGGCAATAACTCTTCAATGTCCTGTCACCAAAGTTTTATTCAGTCGCTTTTGGAATTAGCGATTGAGAATTGTCCAGCTTTGATATGTATGTAAACACGTTGGCTTAGAATGTCTACAGTAGAGCACCTTTCTATCTCTTGCTGTAGCAACATTTTGTTCTAAAGGTCCCTGTGTGATAAAAAGCATTAAGGCCCCTTCCACACGAGGCGGACTCCATTGCTACGGAGTCCGCCAGCTCAACGGGAGATCAGTCCGTGGATCTCCGCTGAGCTGGCGGATGACAGGTCCCTCTCTGCTCACTGAGCGGGGAGGGGCTTGTCCAGCGCCGCTGTCTCCTATGGAGAGATCGGACGAAAATGTGGACAGCATGTCCGTTTTCATCAGATCTCACCCGATCCGATCCGCCATGGACGGATGAGGACGTATCCCCATACGTCTGTTTTTGTCGGATCGGGTTGGATGTCAGCAGACATGTCACCGCTGACATCCGACGCTCCATAGAGATGTATGGAGCGGCCGTTCAGGTCCGCCTGAAAAACTCGCAGGCAGACCTGAACGGTCCGACCGTGTGAAGCTCCAAGCAATTAGCTAAATACACATTTGTAATGTGTATTTATGGAACTCCATTACCTGCCAAAGAATTTGTACTTCTGTTTATCCAATCTTGTGGTTTAGGTACCTTTTACCAGACAGCAAGGATTGGTTCTAGACCTCCCTTAAAAATGCATTCCCAGTGGACATTGTAATCTTGGTAATAGAATCGCCTGGCGGAAGGCATCGTTTTTTATTTTTGCTTCAATGCAGCCTGTTTAACCACTTCAATACCGGGCATTTTCACCCCCTTCCTGCCCATGCCAATTTTCAGCTTTCAGCACTGTCACGATTTGAATGACAATTGCGTGGTCGTGCAACGTGGCTCCCAAACAATTTACGTTCTTTTTTTCCCCCACAAATAGAATTTTCTTTTGGTGGTTTTTGATCATCTCTGCGGTTTTTATTTTTTGCGCTATAAACAAAAAACAATAATAACCAAACAAATATAATAAATATCCCAATTTTTTTTTTCAGTTTAGGACGATACGTATTTTTGGTAAAAAAAAAATCGCAATAAGCGTTTGCTTTGCGCAAAAGTTATAGCACCTACAAAATAGGGGATAGATTTGACTTTTTTTTTTTTTTTTTTTTTACTAGTAATGGCGGCGATCTGCAATTTTTGTCAGGACTGCGATATTGCGGCGGACAGATCGGACACTTTTGACACCATTCACATTCATATAGCGAACAGTGCTATAAATATGCACTGATTACTGTATAAATGTGACTGGCTGGGAAGGGGTTAACACTAGGGGGCGATCAAGGGGTTAATGTGTTCCCTAGGGAGTGATTCTTACTGTGGGGGGAGGGGACTGACTGGGGGAGGTGACCGATCGGTGTCCCTATGTACAAGGGACACACCATCGGTCTCCTCTCCCTGACAGGACGTGGATCTCTGTGTTTACACACAGAGATCCAAGTCCCTGGCTCTGTGACGAGCAATCACGGGTGCCCGGCGGACATCGCGGGCGGTGCACGCGTGCTCCACACTGCGGGAATCCCAGGACGTCCTATGACGGCCGCCTGGAGGGACGAAAGGTTCCTGCGGCCGTCATTTGACTATGGGCCGGGCAGGAAGCGGTTAAGGATCCTCCCCAGCTTGTGATTTGACAGTGAAGGAGCAGGAGCACACTGATGAGGCAGCCAGTGTGCCCTACCCTACAATCTAAGCCTGAAAGTATCGTGCACAGCAATGAATCCTGGTTGGTTATAAGGTTAACAATCTAAGGCAAATGTGTCAATCACAAGGCCAGCCCGCCAGACCATTTTATGTGGCCCTCACCATATCCATGGAGGTGAGATGTGGACAGCCTGTGAAAGAGAGCTGGACCTTGCACACTGTGTATAGAGAACCTCTCCCCATCAGCATTATGGTTGTCCTCAAAGGGCCGGTTGTATCGGTAAGACTTTATAAATATAGGCAGGTTTTTTTTATCTTTTAGGTGCAGAAAACCACATTGAATGGTAGGTGGGAGGATCTTAAAGGAACAATAAATGCCACAAGTGCATTATTCATGGTTGCGTGATTTACAGAGTGCAGCGTTCAGTTCTGGGGTGCGCTCCATACATAGTGCAGCGTTCAGGGGTGTGCTCCATACATAGTGCAGCGTTCAGGGGTGTGCTCCATACATAGTGCAGCGTTCAGGGGTGCGCTCCATACATAGTGCAGCGTTCAGGGGTGCGCTCCATACATAGTGCAGCGTTCAGGGGTGCGCTCCATACATAGTGCAGAGTTCAGGGGTGCGCTATGTACCGAGTGCAGGGTTCAGGGGTGTGCTGTGTACCCTGTGTGCTATGTGCAGGGTTCAGGGGTGTGCTGTGTACCCTGTGTGCTATGTGCAGGGTTCAGGGGTGTGCTGTGTACCCTGTGTGCTATGTGCAGGGTTCAGGGGTGTGCTATGTGCAGAGCTCAGGGATGCGCTATGTACCCCGAGTGCAGGGTTCAGAGGTGAGCTATGTGCAGAGTTCAGGGATGCCCTTTGTACCGAGTGCAGGGTTCAGGGGTGTGCTATGTGCAGAGTTCAGGGATGCGCTATGTACCCCGAGTGCAGGGTTCAGGCGTGTGCTATGTGCAGAGTTCAGGGATGCGCTGTGTAGAGTGCAATGTTGATGAGTGATCTACATACAAAGTCCAGGGTTCAGCTCTCTTTCACAGGCTGTTAACATCTCACGTCCACCCCTTCCCCTGGAGGCGAGGGCCACGTGAAACGGTCTGGCGGGCCAGATTGGGCCCACAGGTCTTGTGTTTGACACATATACCGGTAGTTTACAGGATGGGAAGTAAAATAAAACCTCCTGGGACACCAATGGCATGAATAACGTACCAGGGTTTTCATAATTTTCTACTCCATTTAAAAAATAAATTTAGCTTCAGATGTACGTTATATTACAGTATATGCACATGAATGCATACCTGCATTTTATAGGTTTTTTGTTTGGTTGTTTTTTTGTTTTTTGATTTGCTTTGCATTCAAGCTTAAAAGGACAAAGTTCTGCCTCACTTGAGTGAGGCTGAAATTCCCCAACATAGAGTTTTGGGGCATCTTTAAAAAACATCTTTCGTTCCTATTTCTCTTTTGTAGTTCCATGTATCCAGGTTTACACTGGAAAGTCTTTCTCCAACAGCACTGTGTAGATTTTACAGCTATATCACAGCCTAATGCAATGTCAGTGGAAGGTTGACTTTCCATACCTTGCCTAAAAAGGAAAATTCATTAATGCCAGTATGTTAAACAAAAACTGGAGAGTTCCTAGCCATGAGTACTGTGTAGTTCTAAAGACATGTGACTAGTACTGCAGACAGCGGACAGACTAGAGCACTGTGTGTGATAAGTGCCAGAAGTCTCTGGAGGTGTACTCCCCTAATGGATTCTCGGTAACTACAATATGAATATATTCCCTGCAATGCCCACACTGTTAAAACAAACACAGATCTTGGGATTTACTTTTGCTCTCACCACTGCATCTGACAGTCCTCATGTTCTTTTTCCCGCCATGTCTTTTTGAAGCAGTCCAGCCGCTCGTCACGTCTGCTTTCAACTGGGGGTTTAAGTGACCCTGACTCTATTTTCAAAAGCTTAAAGCCTTTTGGGCTATGTAGGTGTTGCAGTGATGGACAGGAAGCTGGTCAAATCTTCTATCACATTGCTGACACCATGTAATCTCATAGATTGTGAGATATTTGCTCAGAGATCTTTTGTGTTTAACCCTTCCAAGAGTGTCAGATTCTGACAACCCCTGCTGCACGTTGTGGTTTTGCTTCTTCACTGCTGTGCCACGGGGCAGGTGGGACCAGAGATCTGACACATCCAGATGTGTGCTGGGTGCTAAAGATCTTGGAGAAAGCTATCTTTTCAACTCAGCAGAGTTGGATGCCTCTTGCAAGTGGAATCATGAGAAGCTGCTTAGCAGTTGGCATTGTTGGTAGCCACTGGCGGCCCATGCATTGAGGGCGCACGGGTGCCACCCCCAATACCTCCTGTCGCTCCCCCTATCCATGCGCCTGGCCCCTTTCAGGACGCCGGGCCCATGAATTCTTATCTCAGGGATGTTTTTTTTGTTTAAGCACCTGATTAGAGCCAGAGGCTCTAATAGGCTTCAAAAAAGGGTAGGCTCGGGGCACAGACAGTGCGCCCCGATCCCACCAAATTGTATCACGATATCGAATACATTTTCGCTATTTTCACACCAACGTTCCTCCCCGCCAATCAGGAGGCAGACCATGAGACTTGTTTCCTGATTGGCCAAAGCGTCAGGCGATCCTATTGGCTAATGCAATGCCTTTAGCTTTGGAGAACAGAGAGGAGCGGACACCGGAGCGACTGCCTGCACCCGAGGAGAGGAGGCCCCAGCCCCAAATCGGGTAGGTGCCTTACTGCTGGCTGCCCAATGAGCGGGGGGGAGCTTTCTCTGTCCTGCACTGTGGAGGGGGGGGGAGTTGTCAGTCACGCCACGGACGGGGGAGGGGTTGTGTCGGCCACCACTGCACCCATACCCTGGTCTGTGAGGCTGAGCTGTATACCCTGGTCTGTGAGGCTGAGCTGTATAGCCTGGTCTGTGAGGCTGAGCTGTATAGCCTGGTCTGTGAGGCGGAGCTGTATAGCCTGGTCTGTGAGGCGGAGCTGTATAGCCTGGTCTGTGAGGCGGAGCTGCTGTATAGCCTGGTCTGTGAGGCGGAGCTGCTGTATAGCCTGGTCTGTGAGGCGGAGCTGCTGTATAGCCTGGTCTGTGAGGCGGAGCTGCTGTATAGCCTGGTCTGTGAGGCGGAGCTGCTGTATAGCCTGGTCTGTGAGGCGGAGCTGCTGTATAGCCTGGTCTGTGAGGCGGAGCTGCTGTATAGCCTGGTCTGTGAGGCGGAGCTGCTGTATAGCCTGGTCTGTGAGGCGGAGCTGCTGTATAGCCTGGTCTGTGAGGCGGAGCTGCTGTATAGCCTGGTCTGTGAGGCTGAGCTGCTGTATAGCCTGGTCTGTGAGGCTGAGCTGCTGTATAGCCTGGTCTGTGAGGCTGAGCTGCTGTATAGCCTGGTCTGTGAGGCGGAGCTGAATATGGATGGAGTGGGTGGATTCTATAATGGGATGGGGCTTATGAAAAGTGGGAGGGGTCAAAAAGGAAGTGGGAGGGGGTCCTAAAACTTTACCAGCCTCCACTGTTGATAGCCCTATCAGTGAAAAACCAAGCTTTGCTCTGTCACAGCTCTTTAGATTGCCAGCACAATGTTCTATCTGCAGTAGCCTAGGCAAAATATGTGAAAGCCCCATTAAGCTCCTCCCATACCCTTCATAACTGTCTGGCAGGGTGCAGGATAATTCCAGCTTCCCTGCTGCATTTACTATTAACTTTGCCGACCGCTACAGGGTGGCAGTTGTGCGCAGGATTACGTGTATATACGTGATTCTGCATTTCTGCCTGTGGGGGGAGGGGGGGCTTGCTGCTGTGACTCTTTACAGCAGAAGCCAATCTGCAGGTGCCTGGTACTCTTTCCTGCACCCACCAGTCGTCCATATGCAAGTAAAAACTGGTTCCAGCAAAGTGTCGCTGATCGCTGCCATTACTAGTATAAAAAAACTCCATAAACATATCCCATCATTTTTTAGACACTATAACGTTTGCGTAAACCAATCAATATGCGCTTATTGGGATTTTAATTTTTTTAACAAAAACGTATAGCAGTATACATATTAGCCTATATTTTTAAAGGATTTTTTTTTGTTTTTTAATTGGATGTGTTTTATAGCAGAAAGTAAAAAATATATAATTTTTATTTTTTTCAAAAATTGTCAGTCTTTTTTTCTTTATAGCACAAAAAATAAAAACGCAGAGGTGATCAAAATACCACCAGAAGAAATATCCATTTGTGGGGGGAAAAAGGACATACATTTTATTTGGATGCAGCGTTGCATGACTATGCAATTGTCAGTTAAAGTAACACAGTGCTGTATCGCAAAAAGTGGCCTGGTCATGATGGGGTAAATCTTGTGGAGGTCAAGTGGTTAAAGTAAATTGCATGTCTTTTAAAACATTTTGTGTACCAATTTGCTTTTGAAAACTCCTGTTTATTACTCTGAAATGGATAGATTGATAGACTTTAAAGGCATGTACATAATACATGTGTAACCTATTATTTGTGTAAACATTACTCATTAAGCCCATTGAAATCTGACATGGCACTATATATTTAGTTGTGTCTGTCCGCACCTTTCTTCTGTGTGCTTTTCTTGGATGAAAGATTAATCAAATCTAAATGAATGAAGGTCTTTCTAAGGTCACATGGTGATTTCTGCAAGGATTCCATGCCATATCATGCCCTCTGCAGCCACATCTATAAGCCATATCTGATCCCCGCTGAGCAGGCAGATGACAAGTCTGTCTCTGCACACTGTGCAGGGACTGACCTGTCAGAGCGCCGCTCTCCCCTTTGGGGGATCGGATGACGACAGACCGTAGAGTCCGTTGTCATCCGATCCGCCAGACGGATGGAAAATTGGGTTTTTCTCCATTACACTTTGGCGGGTCGGATGTAAGCGGGCATGTCACCGCTGACATCCGTGGCTCCATAGAGGTGCACGGAGCGTCCGTTCAGTTCCGCCTAAAAAACTGACAGGCGGACCTGAACGGTGTGCCCGTCTGAAAAGGGCTTTACAGTAAGTATTGTTTGTCCCTTGTCCGTATTTTTCTGACTTTTAGTAGAATTCTTGCTGTGTCCTACCCCTGCCCCACAACTTCAGATGCGACGGGTTAATTCAACTAAGGGACTCGTCAAGAAACAAGACTATGCCGCCTCTTTCTGCCCGATGCACCATTTTATAGAAGACATACTAAAGCCTTTGTAAATGGAACATGATCTCTGAATGGCAGCTCATGCGGGAAAGGGTGGGCATAAACATGCTGTCTTGATGAGAGCTTCTGACGGCGCACTAGTTGTTGTTTTAACCCCCACAGCACCAGAAGATTACCTTGACGGGGTAAGGGGTTGGGGGCAGGACACAGCAAGCTTTCTACTGAATCCGGACAAGGGACACGTCATACAAACTGTAAGTTTTGCCCTTTGTTCTGATTCTTCTGTTTAGTTTTAGCTCAACTTAAAGTAGAAGTTCACCCTAACACTTAGATTGTGAATGCCAGTAGATATACCAATTTTAGACTAACCTATCTAGCCCTGTAAAGAAGAAATCGCTATACATACCTTTTTTGAAGCCGCTCTGGTCCGGTCCCACGCTGAGCGAGCTGTCAGCGGCGGCTTCACTGTGAAGGAGGGTGCAGAGGAGGGAGCTGCAACGGGAGCCCCATAGTAACTCTGTGGGTGACATCACTTCCCATTAATTTCCTAGCCGTTGTCGGCTGTCTAATCTGCAGAGCTTCCGCCACTGGAGACCGGAGCGGCTTCTAAAAAGGTATGTTTTGCGATTTCTTCTTTACAGGGCTAGATAGGTTAGTCTTAGACCGTGGATGCCTGTAGATTTAGAGATTTTAGTGTTAGGCTTGACTTCTACTTTAACCACTTGTGGACGGCCTACCGTAGATATACTGTGGCAGGGCGCCAAATCACCTACTTAAAGGGGTTGTAAAGGTTCGTTTTTTATTTTCTAAATAGGTTCCTTTAAGCTAGTGCATTGTTGGTTCACTTACCTTTTCCTTCGATTTCCCTTCTAAATTATTTTTTTCTTTGTTTTCTTTTTCTGAATTTCTCACTTCCTGTTTCTCCTCACTAAACTTCACACCATCATCCGAGTGGTGTGGAGTCAGCCAGAACAGCTTACTGAACAGCTTACTGAGGAGGAACAGGAAGTGAGAAATTCAGACAAAGAAAAAAAATAATTTAGAAGGGAAATCAAAGGAAAAGGTAAGTGAACCAACAATGCACTAGCTTAAAGGAACCTATTTAGAAAATAAAAAACGAACCTTTACAACCCCTTTAAGCTGACAATTCCGGGTCTGGGATGCACGCACTCTGTCAGCCGGCACCCACCGATGACACAGGCAGAACGACAATCTGCCTATGTAAACATGGCAGATTGTCATTCTGTCAGAAGGGAATGCATTGATGCTGTTTTTCTGCTAAGCAGGAACACTGATATTTGCCTCCCACTCAGCGAGTAAGCACTACCTAGGCACACAGTTAACCCTTTGATCGCCTCTGATGTTAACCCCTTCCCATCCAGTGTCAGTACAGTGACTGCATATTTTTTTTTAGCACTTATAACTGTATTAGTGTCACTTGTCCCCAAAAAGTATCAAAAGGGTCAGTCAGGTGTCTGATTTGTTTGCCGCAATATCGCAGTCCCGTTATAAGTTGCTGATCTCCGCCATTACTAGTAAAAAAATAAAAAAATATCCCATAGTTTGTAGAAGCTATAACTTTTACGCAAACCAAACAATATATGCTTATTGGGATATTTTTTACCAAAAATATGTAGTAGAATATATATTGGCCTAAATTGATAGACATTTTTTGATGGGAATGTTTTATAGCAGAAAGTAAAAAATATTGTGTTTTTCCCCCAAATTGTCTATTTTTTTTTTTTATAACTTAAAAAATAAAAACCGCAGAAGTAATCAAATACCACCAATGGAAAGCTCTATTTGTGGGGGGGAATGGGAAAAATGTTATTTGGGTACACTGTCGCATGACCGCGCAAGTGTCAGTTAAAGAGATTGTAAAGCTTCGATTTTTTTTTTTTTTTTTAAATAACAAACGTCATACTTACCTCCACTGTGCAGTTCGTTTTGCACAGAGTGGCCACCGATCCTCACTTCTGCAGTCCCTCAGCAGCTCTCGCAGCTCCTCCCTGCATCGTATAACCCCCTAGGAGAAGTGCTCTCCTGGGGGTTACCTTGCATGCGCGCTCCCGAGTCCATCATTCGGTGTCCATAGACGCGGAATGTAGGACTCTGCCCCGCGCCCGCGTCATTGGATTTGATTGACAGCAGTGGGAGCCAATGGCTGCGCTGCTATCAATCTATCCAATCAAGAGCCAAGAACCCCGGGCAGAGGGACAGCGCGTCTCCGCCATGGGAAATTCCAGGACTGGGGTAAGTAAAACCGGGGGGCCGGTCACTGCCAGGTGTTTTTTCACCTTGATGCATAGAATGCATTAAGGTGAAAAAACATGAGGGTTTACAACGCCTTTTAAAGTAACGCAGTGCTGTATCGCAAAAAATGGCCTGGTCATGAAGGGGGTAAAACCTTCCAGGGCTCAAGTGTCTAAGCTATAAGATTTGAAGGTAAGAGGGATGCTTTCCCCTGAGATCTACCGCCACTGTGCCTGTGACTTGTCTAGTTTGGGTTAAACCCCGAAGGTGGTATCACCTGATTCATGCAGGTTTCTGTTTCTTTACTTTCTATGGTGGCTTTATTATTTGGAATCTATGGTAAATGGGCAAACATCCATTTATAAAGTTGAATCCTCCAGCTTATTAAATTCTGCATGTAGGAGTTAAAAAGACACTAGTAGGTTACAATACCTGATTTCTTCTTCTTTGTGACATTGTCTCTATACCCAGAGTGACTTGCCAGCCATTGCTCAAGGCCAAGGAGCATACTAATTAGAACAGTCAAGCTTCCAGTCCTAGATGGCTTTCAGCACTATGCTTATTCTTGTTCTGACATTAAATCTGGCACCTGATCTGAACATGTAGAAACCCCCTCTGGAGGGTGCTGGCAGTTTTCTTTCTTTACAACATCCACTCCCCCCACAGTTTTCGATTTTGAAATGGCAATAGACAGTAACATTCATACGGTGTAGACCACGTACTGAACGTCTGAACTAATCTCCAGTATTCTGTGGAAACCGCCTGTGCAGGGTAATGGGAAAAAAAGAAATGTAATACTGGACACATGTTTCTTTCTCAAGCAATGTAACAGATTTTAGCATTCGTGCCAAGCGTTAAATCTAAGATCTCCCTTGTGTTATACAAATGTATAAAAAATATTGGTCAAAGGAAAGTCAAAATTCTTAATTGCAGACTACAATGGAGGCTGGTAGATCGCATACAACCCCGGCTTGTACAAATGAAAGTGAGTAGAAAAGTCTAACGATGAGTTGTCAAATGGCACCCTCTGAGACTTCAAATATTTTTAGTACGAAAACCTCTCAAACCTCTCCTTACATTCCCTTTAAAGGAAATAAGTTGGTTTCCTCCAAGATTTGTAGAGTTCATAACCAAGACTTCTATTCATTTAGTCCAAGCACAAGTTGTAAAGTAAAAACACTTCAACAGAAGATTGCTTTGCAGATACATTTCTGCACTGTAAATCTGTTAGAACTTTTGATGACATATCTTTGGCAGCTTTAACCTACATTTTTTTGTTATCACATTTAGTAACGGAAAACCAGCACTCAGAAAGTACTGGTAAGAAAATGTAAGGGGGGGGGGGTAGTCTCAAAGAAAACCCGTGTATTAGAAAAGGAATATTGTTTTAAAATGAGATGTCTGAAGTCACAAGGAATTCAGATTTATATTGAAATCCTAATATTGTGTCTGTGTCTAACCTCTCCACCACATTCCAGGCCTTCTTTTTTTGCCATTGCTAAATCTGGTATTGCTCTGTTGGGGACGCCAGAGGATCTTTATTACTAAAGTGATCCTAAACACACACTGTCCCTTCTATTTCTATATGTGGATGATGGCACAGTAATTATTTGAATAAAAACGCATCCTATTACCTTTTACCCTAATTGATTATACAGCTGTCACATGACCCAGCTCTTTCCCAGCCTGTCTGCAGTGAAACATAAGCAAGAGGAACTTGTAGTTCTCTGCTGCTGGTCACGTGTTAAAAAAAAGCCTTTGAAATAGAGTAAAAATAAATAATTTCAATCAACTGTTTTAAAGTGGTTGTAAACCCAGGTAAAACTTTTATTTTTTTTAAAAAAACCACCTGTAAGAGCCATAATGAGCTAGTATGACTAGCATAATAGCTCATTATGCATCACTTACCTTAGATCGGGGCCCCCGAAGGCGTCCTCGTCTCCCTCTCCAGCCGCAGCCATCGCTGCGGCGATAGCCATAATGTTACTTCCGGGTATCGCCGCTCCAGCCAATCACATAGACAACAGTGCATTATTTTTTGTAAAATATCTACTAAACCGTGTAGGTTTAGGAGATATTTCTTGTACCTACAGGTAAGTCTTAATCTAGGCTTACCTGTAGGTGCAAGTTGCAAAAGTGGGTTTACAACCACTTTAAATGGTCATACAAATGTACATTTGAAATCAAATCTTTATTATTTAGTGGAAATAGCCTGTCGTGTAGCAGAAATCCACCCACACCATGTTGTGTCACTCCCCTCCAGTAATACAGCAATTAATTGTTTTTATTGACATGGGCTTAGTGACACTTCTGAAACTTTTACAAAGGATTTCTATAGACTCTGCTTTGTATTAGTTTAAAGTTGGGAAGATACACTATATTGTCAAAAATAGTCTGTAGGGTTCAATATTGAGTTGGCCCACCCTTTCAGCTATAACAGCATCAACTCTTCTGGGAAGACTGTCCACAAGGTTTAGGAGTGTGTCTATGGGAATGCTTGACCATTTTTCTTGAAGCGCATTTGTGAGGTTAGGCTCCGATTGATGGACGAGAAGGCCTGGCTCGCAGGCTCCGTTCTAATTCATCCCAAATGTGTTCTGTCGGGTTGAGATCAGGACCTGATAGAACAACTTTTTGATTAAACAGATGGAGACTGTGAGCCAGGCCTTCTCGTCCAACATCAGTGCCTGGCCTCACAAATGCGCTTCTGGAAGAATGGTCAAACATTCCCATATACACACTCCTAAACTTTGTGGACAGTCTTCCCAGAAGAGTTGATGATGTTGATGATGTTATAGCTGCAAGGGTGGGCCAACTGAATATTGAACCCTACAGACTAAGACTGGGATGCCATTGAAATTCATGTGCGTGTAAAGGCATACTTTTGACAAGAGCGTGATATCTGGCCTTACACTCTTAGATTATTTGTTTTTTGCACAGTCATCGATTGATGAATGCTGTTCAAAAGTACTTTTAAAGGCTTGTTTGCTTTTAACAATTGAAAAGTCCGGGAGATCAGGCGCAAAAAGGTGACGAGTATAAGCCGAGGGGGGCATTTTCAGCACAAAAAAATGTGCTGAAAAACTCGGCTTATACTCGAGTAAATACGGTTGTAACGAGCCCCTTTGCTCGCTCGGCTCCACTCTCCCGACACTCCTCTCCTCTATTGGATCATCCGGTGCTCCAGGATTCAAACTACAGCTATGTGCCATTCGAATCCATTTGTGATCGGTCAGAACAAACACCAGGCAGGCTGTATGCAAGTTCCAACAAGAGAGAGTTTATTAGCACCAAAATCAAGTCTTATATACAGTAACAGAGGGAGTAACCAGAACATAATTTAACATGAGCTAATTAACTAAATCCTTTAGACCGCCAAGGTGACTCATAGAAATGACCTGTCAGGGTAGACATCCCGTCTCCTGTCTCAGTGCTATACAATACACATTATCATAAGTATAAACATCACACATTTAGCAGGGTCAAATTAGCACAGACGACAGACAGATGGCTGGAGGTGATTGCATTAGCATACCCTTAGAGTGAATGTGTGAACGTCCCAACAGTATGAATCAGTCACTCTAATATGGCATATCCAGGGTCCCCAGATTCTGTGTGTCTTGGGGGGACATGGACCTGAATCCAAAGTAACACCCCCTCAAGGGGTGCATACAGCTCACAAAGAGCACCGTTCCCCCAAATGCCAGGGCTCATGGTCGCAAGGCAAGAGGCTTGCATTCAGTCCCCTCCAAAAGCCTCTGTCCCGGCTAGGTCTGTCACACATCTCCCCTTTCGGCAGGAAACTAACATAGGAGGAGACCCCAAATGGGTTGACTCCGAAGTTAGTCCATAGTTCCATTACCCCAATGGCGGCATCCACACAGTACCTCAAACAAATTTCTCCAAACAGAGCATTACTTACCCAGCCAACCTCTGCCTCTCTCAGAGAACATACCCGCCGCTGGGGAGAGGCCTGGACTGGCCCTTCTCCCTGGAGTCCTTTCTGCCGCTGGAGAGAAGACAGGGTGACTGGGCTCAGTCCGTCATGCTGTTGGGGATCTGGGTCGACTGCCCGGCATCCCTGGGGTATACAAGTGGAGACTGAAGTCCCATCCACTTGTGGTAGGTGAAAATCCCCCAGTGCTTGCAAAGCAAGGCTGACATCCTCCTGTCTCAGTGTCACACCATTTTCTGGGGTTGTGTCAGTGAGGACTGAAGTCCCGTCCAATACCACAGGACCTCCCTCTTCGGTTAGTTGAGAGCAGAGGCCCGTGGCACTCTGCTCTGTTGCCAGCTCTTCTGCTGGGTTGCTGTGAGTGGAGACCGCAGTCCCATCCACCGATATCCGCTCCTGTGGCAGTTGTGTGCCGATGCCAGTAGCATTCTGCCCTGCTGCCAGTGATTCAGCTGGGAGTAAAAGCTTTACTGCCTCAGCTTGTTGCTGGGGAGAGGGGCCAACTGCCCCGGCTCCCTGAAACTCCACAGTGGTTTCCGGTGCTGGGCAGAGGTGGGTATCACTCTG
The DNA here is from genome assembly GCA_029206835.1 of Rana muscosa. Lineage (NCBI taxonomy): Eukaryota > Metazoa > Chordata > Amphibia > Anura > Ranidae > Rana > Rana muscosa. The sequence goes on from CM055122.1 coordinate 483,863,757, forward strand.
CCCTGTTGCCAGCACTTCTGCTGGGGACTCCACACCATCTGCTCTGGTTAACTGTTGGGGGGGGGGGAGATGGCCTGCTTCTCCTCCCTGCATCTCTGAAATCCACTGTGAAAGAGGAACCATCGCCTTCTCACCTCGGGCCTCCAAAACTGCCACGGGTGTAGAGCTGTGACTTGTCTAGTTTGGGTTTAACCCCGAAGGTGGTATCACCTGATTCATGCAGGTTTCATATCATCCACTTCGGCTTTAAGGAGGGCAATCTTCAGCTTTTCCACTGCCGATTCTTCAGCCAGGCTAGCTCCCTGGAACTCCGTATCATTCACTTCGGCTTTAGGGATGGCAATCTTCAGATTTTCCACTGCTGATTCTTCAGCCAGGATTTCATAGTTGTCAACTGGTATTTCCTGATAGTCCCAGGCAAAGGGAGCCCCACCCTGCTGCTGAGCAGAGTCTAGCAGCTGTTTGTAGGCAATCTCCAGCTCCCATTCCTGAACGGCCAGAAACTCCAAATCTTCCTCTGCCCAGTGCCCTTCCGAGACATTCAGTCTTTGTTCTCTGTGCTCCATTATTTGCTCCAAACGCCACTCCCGATCGCTCCCAAAGTCAGGGTCACTGGACAGCCCCCAATACAACAATCCCAGGCCATCATAGTCAAAGCCTTCCGTGGGGCTGTCATCCGCTGACCACTGGCACTCTTGGGCTACATACCACCGGAGGGCTCTGTAGCTCTCGTCCAACCGCATCTCTGCCCGGATCAGCCTGCTTAACTCAGCTGTCCACTCCTGCTTTGGTTGTTCCCCCAATAACAGCATTCGTACATCATACTGCGACCAGTACCTTACATAGATGGAGGGGAGAACCTTTCCCTGGTGTTGCTGCTCGAGGGCTAGCACTTTCTTCCAGAGTTCGCAGCGGATCGAATCCGACCATCCCAGCAGGACCTCCTCTGATACTGGTCCTCTATGCTGTATCTGCATCTCTCGCAACCTCCTTCCAAATTCCTCTTCCATGGCGGCTGGTTCTTTAGGCGTTGTCTCCGATTGCCGTATTTCCGCCATTCTCCACTCATGTTGCCGCTCTAGTTCTCTCTTTTGTCGTTCTCGTTCTCTCTCTTGTCGGGCATCCTGCAGCTGGATGTCTTTAATGGCTTCCTGTATGGCGGCCTCTGATGGGTTAGCCCCATATAATGCCAACCGCTGCCGCACTCGTTGCTGAAACAAATCTTCAACTGACCGGGGTCCTGCATCACCCTTCTTCTGGTCCATCTCGGCTCTCAAGTAGGTCTTTCAGCGTGACTTTACTGCAGGCTGCATAGCTGGTCCTTCAGTGTGGTGGTTTGGAGTGTCCCAGTAACTGGAGAGCAAATCCCACCGCTGCCAACCAATGTAACGAGCCCCTTTGCTCGCTCGGCTCCACTCTCCCGACACTCCTCTCCTCTATTGGATCATCCGGTGCTCCAGGATTCAAACTACAGCTATGTGCCATTTGAATCCATTTGTGATCGGTCAGAACAAACACCAGGCAGGCTGTATGCAAGTTCCAACAAGAGAGAGTTTATTGGCACCAAAATCAAGTCTTATATACAGTAACAGAGGGAGTAACCAGAACATAATTTAACATGAGCTAATTTAACTAAATCCTTTAGACCGCCAAGGTGACTCATAGAAATGACCTGTCGGGGTAGACATCCCGTCTCCTGTCTCAGTGCTATACAATACACATTATCATAAGTATAAACATCACACATTTAGCAGGGTCAAATTAGCACAGAGGACAGACAGATGGCTGGAGGTGATTGCATTAGCATACCCTTAGAGTGAATGTGTGAACGTCCCAACAGTATGAATCAGTCACTCTAATATGGCATATCCAGGGTCCCCAGATTCTGTGTGTCTTGGGGGGGGACATGGACCTGAATCCAAAGTAACACCCCCTCAAGGGTCCCCAGGCATACAGCTCACAAAGAGCACCGTTCCCCCAAATGCTAGGGCCCATGGTCGCAAGGCAAGAGGCTTGCATTCAGTCCCCTCCAAAAGCCTCTGTCCCGGCTAGGTCTGTCACAATGGTACATTGCTAAAAATGTGTTAATTTGAGAAACACATTTCCAACTTTCATTAATTTTATTTATTTTTTGTCACTATGGTTAAAAGCATTTATCAATTTAAACCATTATCTTGCAAAATTCTAACAATGACCGCTTTACCTCTTACAAAATTCCATGTTCTGAAATCTAAACATTTTGAATAAACATTCTACTAGTGTATGGCCAGCTTTACAAATAAAGCAATTCAGCATCATTACAACTAGCTATAGGAGTGGGTGTCTTAGATCAGTGCAATGGCATACCATACAGTCCTCAGAGTTGGCAAATTCTGCCCACTAAGGATCTTCAGGCAACTCTCACATATGATAACATCTGTGTTCATGAGTCTACCATAACCCAAAAACTGAATTAGGCCTTATGTACACAGCTGCTGGTAAACGGATGGACGTTTAGGAGCAGTCTGGCATTTTTTTTCAACTGCTCCTGAACTCTCCTCTCATCTTATCTGTCCGTGTACACAGGGTATGTTCTAGGCAGTTGAGTTTAGAGGCTTTTTTTTGGAAAGCAAAAAAATGAGTTCAGACGCTGAGTTTAGAGGCATTTCAAGCGCCAAACGCTTCTAAACGCAAATGTGGCAAAACTGATATTTTAAACGTGGGTTACTATCTGTCAAGTTAAATCGTTCAGGAGAGGTTGTAAAAACGTTCTGTGTACATGAAGCCTAAAGGCCCATACACACGATCAGGCTTTTTGACAACAATTGTCCTGACTGACTTTTTTAGCGGACAATCCAACCATATGTATGCTCCATCGGACAAATGTTTTGTGTTTTTCATCGGACAAATGTTCCGGCAACAAATGTCCGATGGAGCAAAATCCGATCGTGTGTACACAAGTCCATCAGACTAAAGTCCAAAGTACAAACACGCATGCTCAGAACCAATGCTTAAAGATCAGGCAACAATAGCAGAAGTTGCCCAAAGGGTGGCGGTAAAGAGCAGAAAAACCATGTGATTTGGTGAAAGTTGGCTGAAAAAGTCCTGCCGTGTGTATGCATACCAAGTTCACGGCCAACTCCCTTCAAGAAAAATCTACAGAAAAGTCAGATGGAAGTCCGATCGTGTGTATGAGGCTTTAGTGTGGTATTCCAAAGAGGATAACACAGAGGAAGACTCTTCTTTTAAAATCTATAAATACATTTAAAAAAAACGTTAAGTGTATAAGAATTGGTTTGTGTGATCATGGACAGATGTACGCAGATGATCATGTACAGATGTGCGCAGATGATCAGACATATGTGTGCAGATGATCATTGGGACGCATGATTTTACAGGGACATATGTGGGGGACGTGTTTTTACTGTGTGGGGACGTGTGTGGGGACACTGGGCTGGTGATCAGTGTGTAAAAAGCTGTAAAAAAACAGCTCATACCCACTGATCACCAGCTGGCTGCAGCGATCCTCTCTCTCTCTCTCTCTCTCTCTCTCTCTCTCTCTCTCTCTCTCTCTCTCTCTCTCTCTCTCTCTCTCTCTCTCTCTCTCTCTCTCTCTCTCTCTCTCTCTCTCTCTCTCTCTCTCTCTCTCTCTCTCTCTCTCTCTCTCTCTCTCTCTCTCTCTCTCTCTCCTCACTGACAACTTCTGTGTGAGGAGAAGAGAGCTGATCACCTAGCAGCCGGCTCTCTATGTCACATGATGGCTGTGTTGGACACAGCCATCATGTGATCAGGAGGACCAATCACCGAGCCCTCCTGCCAATCTGAGATGCGCCGTGTCCGGGTGACACAAGCGCATCGGGATCGCGCTGCTGCGCGGGCATGATCCCTCTCCTTCTGAGGGACGTTCCTGAACGTCCACTCAGGAGGAAGTGCCCACCCGGCCGTATATGTGCAGTGGCCGGATGGAAGGTGGTTAAATAGTATAGACACATATTTTTTATGTTTTGCATAGCTATTCCAGCAGAATGGGCCAGCAGGAAGTGATTTATCAGGAATTCATTTTCTGACTAAAGTTTCATTTTTATTAGATGATTCTATTTGCCAGGAGAGCTAAAATCACAATGGAAAGCTGTTGCACCTACAGTATGTATTTAAACTGTGCCTGTAGTATTTCTCCTTGAGTTTAATAAATGCTTTCCAACCTAGGAGCTCTTCTTTCATGGGTCTTTATCCTTTTGGTTATGTATTATGGTGTCATGGTTTTATTTAGTATTCAGCTAGCACGATGTGGCAATAATACAGGTCCAGTTCTATGTTATGTATAACATAATGTCTGTGCCTGAGCAATACGCCGTTTTAGGAATTCTGTCATGTCTGCTCTTCACTACAAGAGGGTGGCTGCCAAAAGCCTATTCTCACAAACATCTGTTGTAATCTGAAAGAAGATTTGAAACTGAAGAGCCGTTCACATGTGAATGTTTAAATAAAGCGTGTTTGTGGTAATGGGCTGATAATATGACCACTTGTACACAGAAGTGTTTCTAAACATAGGAGAAGCCTCTACTTGTCTGTTGATAACACAGAATTGATGTATGTTACTGGCAGTGGTAGCTCATGGGTATTGCTTTACTGTACATCGTTTTCATTACAGTGGTCCAAAATAAAGGTCCAACGCCAGCCCAAAGCATGTTTAGTTTTTGATGTAGGGGCAGGCATAAATTCTCTGTTGGGTTCTTATTTTCTTATTCCTCGTTGGGGAGATTCCTCTCCACTTCCTGCAACTTGTCACCAAGTGATGAAGGGGAAAAATCACTGAGACACAGCAATAAAAACATCAGGATTTTTTCCGCCCGGGAGCAAATCATATACGGGTGCCCCATAGCAAGCAGCTTGCTATGGAGGCACCCAGGAAGGGGAAGGGGCCCAGAGCACCAGCGGCGGCTCACTTTGAGTGCAGGGCATCAGGATCTTGACCCTCAAGCAAGGCACCCTGCACTCAGTGTATTGTTTTTTAATAAATGTCTTGAGTTCTGCTTTAAATGCTGCAAACGTGTTCCAAGGCAGTGGCGTTGGGTCTGTTCAGCTGACCTGTGAATAAAATGACTGCCCAGGAACTAATGTGTGGCTTGACTGTTGGTTTCCTCCAAACCCCCTTTTTTTTTTTTTTTTTGCTTGTGTTTAGCTTTGAGTCTGTGTTGGATAGGCCAACCTTGTGGATAAGTATTTAAATTTATTTTTCGTACATCACGGGACACAGAGCGACATAGTCATTACTAATGGGTTATATAGATACCGTCAGGTGCTGGCACTGGCAACTTCCAAAACCGGAAGTACCCTCCCCTATATAAGCCCCTCCCATCCGGGAGCACCTCAGTTTTTTGCCAGTGTCTAAGGTGTTGGCCAAGAAGAAACATGTGTTTTTCACTGAGCTTGCGTACAGGTTCTTTTGGGCCTCAGTAAGCTATTCCGGATCCGACCAAAAAAGCTTCATAGCTAAACGGTCGGTACCCGGGCCTTGCAAAGAAGAGCAAGGTTTTGCCTGTAATGCTTCTCTTAGGAGAGCTGGACCCTGGGATCCAGAGCTCTGGTCATACCCACGACCAAGATGTTTTCTGTGCAGGGTGCTATACAGGTCCAGGGGAGTGGAATCCTTGGGAACCCGGTCCCTGAAGGTTTAATTACAATGCCTGCCGTGATAGGTGAAGTTTGGGCTTTTGTGGACCAAACAAAGTCCTGCGGCGGGGAACAGGTAAGTGGGGGCCCCCAGGAACTTGGTTCTATTGGGGGACCCCCAAGCCTAATTTGTCTTTCTGTCTGTTACCTAATGGTATTCCCGCAAGATTCTGTGCATGCCTGTAACTGCTAAAAAAATGTAATAATTTTTAATGGTGGTCAAGAAAAAAAAATAAAAAATTTATATATATATTTAATATATTAGACTGCGGTACCTGTGTTTGTCCACTAGAGGCCGCTGTGGAATGTTTTCTTGTCATGTGGACTAGTTTCTTCTCAGCAGAGCAAAGTCCAGGCAGTTGGTGAGTTCTCTTATAGGAAACTGCTTCCTCTGCCATGTTGCAGTGCTCGTCCATCCCCCGGCCTGCGGCAAAGAGGGGCCCTGGCTCCTGTCCCTTTGTTTCCATTTTTGAAATTAGCGCCGAAGGCGCACGTGGCCGCGCGCGTGCGCGTGCACACGCCTCTATATATAGAGGTGAGCCGGAAAAGGGGGCGGAGCCTGGGGGATGACGCTCTGTGCGCGCCGCAGCGCTTCTGCGCATGTGCGGGCGTCCCAGCAGGTTTAAAAACCACAATATTGTAGTAAGCTGGCTATGAAGTACAGAGACAGAGCTGGCAACATTTAAAGGCATACAGCAAGCGGTTGATACAGGCATCCCCTAGAAAGGCACATTAGTAGACACCAACTCTTTCTTATAGCAGCATTTATGCTAGACTATTATCAGTAACTGGTGTATTTCGGCTGGAATACCTCAGCTTTGTGGCTTAGGAATATGCCGTCTAAAAACTCCGGGACTAGAAATTCCAGGAGGAATAGGGGGTCTCCATCGGGCTCTGAGGATCTTGGGCATGCTTTGGCTGCACCAGTCTCCCCTGAAGAATCAGAGGTTAGTGACCGTAGGGCACCCCCAGGAGTACCTGGTACTGTGGCTGTCCTCAGTTCACCTGCTCCTGTGTATGTAACAGAGGAGGTTTTTTCCTCAGCTCTGGGAGGGCTGGAAGAGAGATTGTCAGCATTGATCGCTGCTTCCCTGTCACAGGAGAAAAGCGCTCGATCTCCATCTCCTCCCTCAGAGTGCCTGTTAACAGAGCAACAGTCCCATACAGAGGTCGACCTACCTGAGGGGGATCAGGATGAGGTCGATTCGGTTGCAGAGGAATCAACAGTGGAAGAGCCGTTCTCAGCATCACATGCTGAAAGGTTATGGGTTCAGTCCCTGACTAATATGGTCCGATCAGCATTTAAAATGCCACTTGCGGAGCCATCCTCCACTTCTGTCTCCTCGTTGGGGTTGCTAAAAGCTCCCCAGACTGTTTGTTCCTTTCCGATCCATCCTTTACTGGAGGGGCTCATTTACCAGGATTGGGAGCATCCTGACAAAATATTTACTCCTCCCAAGAGATTTCCGGTGGTCTATCCTATGGAGGATAAGTTCATCAGAAAATGGAGGGTCCCTACAGTGGACGCAGCCATCTCTTGTGTGAATAAATCACTGACATGTCCGGTGGAAAATGTCCAAATGTTCAAGGACCCAATAGATAAAAAATTGGAGTCCTTATTGAAATCTGCTTTTTCTACAGCAGGATTGGTGACACAACCAGCAGTGGCAGCTATTGGGGTCTGCCAAGCAGTGAAGGATCAGTTGAAACAGGTCTTAAGGGACTTGCCAGATCAGCAGGCTCTTGCCCTAGCTGATCTACCTAGAGCCTTATGCTTTGCGGTGGACGCTATAAAGGATTCAATCCATCAGGCCTCCCGCCTTACGCTGTCTGTAGTACATATGCGCAGGCTTCTATGGCTCAAAAACTGGTCTGCTGAAGCTCCCTGTAAAAAATTGCTGGTCAGCTTCCCATTTCATGGGGAGCGCTTATTCGGGGAAGACCTGGACAAGTATATCCAGAGAATTTCCAGCGGTAAAAGTACACTTTTGCCGGTTAAAAATAGAGTTAGAGGTCCCTCTTTTAAGAGGCCGGCTTCTCCAGTCCCTAGGGCATCGGCTGTGAAACAGTTCCGACGGCCTCCTCGGTCAAATCCCGGAGGTGGAAATCAGGGACAGTTGCAGGGTAACAAGAAGCCCTGGAGCAGGAGAGGTACAAAACCTCCCCCAAAGTCAAATGCATGAAGGGTTGCCCCCACCCAATCGGGTGGGGGGAAGACTTCAGTTGTTCACAGAGACCTGGCGGGACACGATCCGAGACAGATGGGTGCTCTCCGCAGTAAATCTGGGATACAAATTGGAGTTAAAAAACTCCCCTTCTTCCCGCTTTATAAGGTCAAACGTGCCAAGGGATCCCCAGAAGAGAGGATCCCTCCTGTTGGCACTAGAACAATTATTGCTACAAGCAGTAATTATAGAGGTTCCCCTGGAAGAGTGGGGGTTCGGGTTTTACTCAAACCTCTTTACAGTTCCGAAGCCAAACGGGGACGTGAGGCCCATACTAAATCTAAAAGGGCTAAACAAATTCCTGCATATCAGGACTTTCCGGATGGAGTCGATCCGATCGGTAGCCACTGCCCTACAAGGGGAGGAATGGTTAGCCTCGATCGACATCAAGGATGCTTATTTGCACATTCCCATCTTTCCAGCCCACCAAAAATTTCTACGCTTTGCGGTAGAAGGCCGCCATTTTCAGTTCAGAGCCTTACCCTTCGGTCTGGCCACAGCACCAAGAGTGTTCACAAAAATTTTGGCCCCGTTATTGGCCAATCTAAGAACACGAGGTGTAACGATAATGGCATATCTAGACGACTTGTTGCTGATAGACCACTCAGTGGAAAAACTAGAAGTGGTTGTTCACGAGACAATCAAGTATCTGGAATATCACGGTTGGATTATCAACCGAGACAAGTCAGCCCTAAAACCAGTCAAAAGTCTGGAATACTTGGGGCTAAGGCTGGATTCAGACCAGAGAAAAATTTTCTTGCCTCAAGAAAAGGGGTCGTCTTTGAGAGATTTGATCCACTTAGTGGGCTCAAAAAGACAGCCATCCATACGCCTGTGCATGAGGCTGCTGGGAAAGATGGTGGCATCATTCGAAGCAGTACCCTACGGTCAATTCCATTCAAGGAAGTTGCAAAGGGCCATACTGTCAGCCTGGAACAAAAAAGTTCAGGCTCTGGACTTACCAATGTCCTTGTCCCCTTCCGTTCGCAGGAGCCTCCGCTGGTGGTTGGTTCCCCAGAATCTGGAAAGAGGGAAATCCTTCAGTCCGATTTCCTGGAAGGTGGTCACTACAGATGCCAGCCTTGTAGGCTGGGGAGCAGTACTGGAGCAATGGTCTCTCCAGGGCAAGTGGTCAGAAGCAGAAAAGGCCCTGCCCATCAATCTCTTAGAGATACGAGCAGCCCGGTATGCCCTAGTAGCATGGACATCCAAACTCCAAGGGTCCCCTGTCAGAGTTCAATCAGACAATGCCACAGCAGTGGCATATATCAATCGTCAGGGGGGCACCAGGAGTCGTGCAGCCCAAAGGGAAGTAAATTACATCCTGAGATGGGCAGAAAAATATGTCCCAGCCATATCTGCGGTATTCATTCCAGGAGTGGAGAATTGGAAGGCGGACTTTCTAAGTCGCCAACAATTATGCCCAGGGGAATGGTCCCTTCATCCCGAGGTTTTCCGGACAATATGTCAGCGGTGGGGAACACCGGATGTAGATCTGCTAGCATCCAGATTCAACACAAAAGTGGACAGGTTTGTCTCTTGGACAAGGGATCCCCTAGCTTGCGGCTCGGATGCCCTAGTGTTCCCTTGGGATCAGTTCAAGCTGATATATGCATTCCCACCGCCACAATTGTTACCTCGATTACTCCGCAGAATCAGGGTAGAAAAGAAACCAGTGATTCTGGTGGCTCCAGCGTGGCCCCGAAGAGCATGGTACGCGGAGATTGTAAAAATGTCTGTGGGGAGTCCTTGGACCCTCCCACATCGTCCGGACCTGCTTTCGCAGGGACCGATATACCACCCTTCCTTACCAGCCCTAGGTTTGACGGCCTGGCTATTGAAGCCCACATTCTAAAAAAGAGAGGGCTCTCTAATGCTGTGGTGTCTACCATGATCAATGCCAGGAAACCGGTATCCAGGCAGATCTACTATAGAATCTGGAAGGCGTACATCGCCTGGTGTGAGGCCAGAAAATGGCATCCACGTAAATACGTAATAGGTAGGATTCTGGACTTCCTACAATGGGCTGTAGATAGGAAGCTTGCCTTGAGTACTATCAAGGGTCAGATTTCGGCCTTGTCAATATTTTTTCAAAGGCCCTTGGCTTCGCATTCACTAGTCAAAGCCTTTATACAAGGAGTGATGCGTATTAGTCCTCCGGTTAATATTCCCATATGTCCATGGGATCTAAACTTGGTTCTGTCAGTTCTACAGAAACAACCATTTGAACCATTACAGCATATTTCCTTGGTGCTTCTCACCAGGAAATTGATTTTTCTAGTAGCCATTTGTTCGGCTAAAAGAGTGTCGGAATTAGCAGCTATGTCCTGTAAGGAGCCATATCTGGTTATCCATAAGGACAGAGTAGTGTTACGTCCTCATCCAGCCTTTCTTCCTAAGGTGGTATCGAGGTTTCATTTGAACCAAGATGTGGTTCTTCCTTCTTTTTTCCCCAAGCCTACTTCGGTAGAGGAAAAGTTATTGCATTCTTTGGATGTAGTAAGAGCAGTTAAAGCTTATCTAAAAGCCACTGCTCAGATTCGCAGAACGGATACTTTGTTTATTCTGCCGGAAGGCCCCAGAAGGGGTCAGGCAGCGTCAAAATCTACTTTAGCCAAGTGGATTCGACAGGTCATAATACAAGCCTATGGCTTGAGAAGTAGACCGCCTCCGTTCAAAGTTAGGGCGCACTCCACGAGAGCAGTTGGGACTTCATGGGCAGTGCATCACCAGGCCTCCCTGGCTCAAATCTGTAAGGCCGCAACATGGTCTTCAGTACACACGTTTACTAGGTTCTACCAGGTGGACGTTAGAAGTCAGGAGGATGTCGCCTTTGGGCGCAGTGTGTTGCAGGCCGCAAAAGATCCTCATGTCTGATAGCGCTCAGCTTATATATGGTGTATCCCCCCCCTCATTTGGCATTGCTTTAGGACATCCCATTAGTAATGACTATGTCGCTCTGTGTCCCGTGATGTACGAAAAAGAAAATAGGATTTTTATAACAGCTTACCTGTAAAATCCTTTTCTTGGAGTACATCACGGGACACAGAGCTCCCACCCCTCTTTGGGGACACTTATTGCTTTGCTACAAAACTGAGGTGCTCCCGGATGGGAGGGGCTTATATAGGGGAGGGTACTTCCGGTTTTGGAAGTTGCCAGTGCCAGCACCTGACGGTATCTATATAACCCATTAGTAATGACTATGTCGCTCTGTGTCCCGTGATGTACTCCAAGAAAAGGATTTTACAGGTAAGCTGTTATAAAAATCCTATTATTCTTGAGTCTTGGTTCAGACGGATGCGGAGCATGAAACGCAATCACACTGTGTTATGCAGTCTCCTAGGGGTGTCAATTAAAAGTTAACACCACACCAAAAGCAGGTCGCAAACGCAGGGCGCTTGCCTGAACTGGATTTCATGGGTATAAACACCCATGCGATCAGATTCCAGTGCGACTAAAGAAAAAGTCGCCTGTATGCGTATGTTCGGCAATTTGGGTCATGAAAAATGAATGGGCTCAAATCTCACCATGCAGAATCGCATGTGATTTGCACAGGTATGTGGTGCGATTCACATGTGGTTCCCAGTGTGAACTGAGTAAGGATAGTAAGTGAATTGAAGAATCAAAGTTTCCAGAGAACGACCCACTGGTCAAGGCGCCTTGATTACGTCATGGCGACACACTTCTGCATACATCATTTCTGGGCACCAATATGAGCCTACATCATAAGAAGTACATTGATTGCTGGCCGGGAGCCTGTTGTATAGCGGGTGCCAGGGTTATGGACACCATCAAATATGAGTGTGAATTTTTTGTCCTTTTATGCTAAATAAACTTTTAACTGACAGTTTTAGGCTATGAGTTTTTCTTTCTTCTGTCTTCCCCTCTAAACTACCATCTGATGAAAAAAGATTGTGGGGTCCCATATACATAATGATGGGGATTATTCCTCTAAAAGCACAGCCAACCACACTAGAGATAGGTGGTCATACATTGTGGTGAGTGCACATCTGTGTGGGGCACCTGGAGCACAGTTGAAGTCAAGCACTGAACTATTGTTTACAGAGCACAAGCACTTTTTCCACGGGACTTGAAATAAGCCGATTTATGACTGGGCTGTGATGCACTATTTTGATCGCTTTGATTATTGTTCACAATTTAATACTGAGCACAGTGTATTTTATTATAAGTAGGAGAATTGGCATTTAGCCAACTCTGGGCTCAAAAGGTTTTTTTTTTTTTTTTAATCAAATGTTTACTGCCCACCGAACAAAAATAGCCAGAGCTGTCTCCCACAGTACTACTTCTTTTTCATCACAACCTACCTGGGAGACTAAGAAACGACTTTAAAGTGGTTGTAAAGGCTGAAGGTTTTTACCTTCTAACAATCTATGCATGAAGGTAATGAAGGTAAAAAACCTTCAGTGTGTATCTCCCCCCTCAGCCCCCTTAATACCTGAGCTTGATCCTGATCCAGCAATAGACTCTCCAGAGTCTCTCTCCTCATTGGCTGAGATGCAGAAGCCATTGGCTCCTGCTGCTGTCAAACACAGCCAGTGAGGAAGGAGCGGAGGGGCAGGGCTGAGCCATGCTCTCTGTAACTAATGGAGCACTCACAAGTGACCCCATAGCAGGCGGCTTGCTATGGGGGTACTGGGCAAGGGGGTGGGGCCCACTTTAACACTTTAAAGCGGAGCTCCACCCTATTTTACAACATTCACTTAATCAGATTGCAGCAATGTATTAAGTTAAAAACTGAACTTTTTTTTTTTTTTCTACTGTACCTGTGTTTTCCTTATGTTCCTCTCTGTTTCCTGTCTGTGTATTCTGCGGGTATTTTGCGGCTATTCCGTCATTTCCTTTCAGCCGCAATGTCTCCTGGGAGCTTGTGCCATTGTTCCCAGGAGTCATTGCGGAGGCCTGCGGCGAGTTATCGCGGGATTTAGAAAGGAACTTCCTGCGATGCCGCCCGTTGTGATGGCAACCATGAACTTTACGGTGCTCCGCGTAGTTACTATTGAGCATGCGCGGGAACTCGCAAGGAATGCTGGAAGCTCAGCACCGCTGGATTTGGGAAGTAAATGCTTGTGGGCTTCAAATGCCCACAAGCAAGATGAAAACGGCTGTCCTGATTTTATCAAACTTCATTTTTTCAATGAAACAGGACATCGGGCAAGCTAAATCATTAAAACAGTGAATTTGCAAGTGTGAATGTGTGATCGTTTTGCGGTTTGCAAAAAAAAAAAAAAACGTCAGTGGAGCTCCGCTTTAAGTGCAGGGCGTCATAATCTTGCCCCTCAAGCAAGGCACCTGGCACTCGGTGTATTGATACAGAAAGCAGTGCTGATGTCATCACATTAGCTTTGCTCTGTTCTTTATTCAGGACCTGTCCCCGCAGTGAGAAAAACTGAAGAGAAAGAGGACCCAACATGTCACATGATTGGCCAAGAGACAAAAGAAAGACAATTAAAAAAAAACTTTTAAAATACTACTGGAGGTTCTCAGGAAGAGGTGGGGACTAGGGGAGGTAGAGAGGGCACATCCCAGAGTAGGGCTTTATAATTTATACCAACCATGGCTGTTTCACTCAATGTCTGTCTGCCTTGTTACCCATTAGTCCTCTCCTCGTGTGTTTTTTTTTTTTTTTTTATAAACTTGCCATGAGAGAAGGGTCAGCATGAGAGCCAAGCAACCAATATTTACAGAAGTAGAGTGCACAAATGGAAGCCCCCAATGTTTTTCTTATGGTGGATTTCCTGATGTCGAAGGGTAAGTAAATTGTGCATAGCATTGATGATCACTAACCATCAACACGGGGACCAATGTATTCAAAACAGTAGGAGGAATGTACCGCTGTCCCTTTCAAAGGAGTCGTTCTGAGGCGTCTTGTTACAATGGTATTTATAGGCCACTGGCCCGCATAGTGTTTCTGCACAGACAAAAGAAAAATAGTTGGATGCAAACCATGGAAAAATTATTTGAGTGTTTGGTCAGCCTCGTAAAGACAAGTGACTCTATGTAGATAATTAAGTCTTAATGGAATGCCTTTTTGAGTTTTACAGGTAAACAGCTAGGCCAGCACTGGAAATCCATCATTCTGTTATCACTCATTTGTTCCCGTGTCCCTGTGTATTGCACTATTTTGAAACCTGCCATCTACGAAATATTTGGCAAGGCTGTTCCTATAAATAAAAGCTAATGAACAGAATGGAACATACCCTCTAATCTATTTGCATTCTACCAGTTTATAATTCTCCCTCTATTCACAAATAATAAAAAAAATGCGCTACCAACAATTATGTGCAAAAATCAAAGTGCAAACTGGAATACAATTAATACAAAAAAATGTCCCAAGAAAAATTATCAATTAGTGTCCCAATAAACACAAAAAGAAAAACATTTTTTTGAAGTGACTGTAAATAGGTTGTGAGGTGACTCGCTGCATTCAAAATTTCATAAAAAAGAAATTGTGGCAGGGAAGGGTTGAAGTCTTCCTCTACAAGTAAAAACTGTGAAGTGACTGTAAATAGGTTGTGAGATGACTCGCTGCGTTCAAAACTGCATGAAAAAGGAAATTGTAGCAGGGAAGGATTGGAATCTTCCTCCGACAGTTTTCCAGCCAGATGACATAAAAATGGAAAGAGTGGGGGCTTACCGACTCCGGTGGATCTCTATTACGGAGATCCGCCCGACGCTGCGTTTCTCCTATACAAGGCATCAACAGGGAAGGAGCAATCATCTCTGACGTCACCACGCTCCAGCTCAGTGGTCTGAGCCGCGGCTGGTTGTCTTATTTACACCGCGTTTTTTAAAATACTTTTGTTCAGAGACTCTGGATGTTAGCTCCTGTTATTTTAATAAAGGGACCTTTTGTTGATATACTGCACCATGAGTCTCCCCCTATCTCTTTTTTGATATCCATACTGAATCATTGGGGAATCGATCCTGACTACAAGGAAACTGTGTCCCTGAACGATCCAAGGGAGAGGGCGGACCTGCTGCAGGACGGATGTTTTTGATGTGCTGAGCCTGTATGATCTCCGTAATAGAGATCCACCGGAGTCGGTAAGCCCCCACTCTTTCCATTTTTATGTCATCTGGCTGGAAAACTGTCGGAGGAAGATTCCAATCCTTCCCTGCTACAATTTCCTTTTTCATGCAGTTTTGAATGCAGCGAGTCATCTCACAACCTATTTACAGTCACTTCACAGTTTTTACTTGTAGAGGAAGACTTCAACCCTTCCCTGCCACAATTTCTTTTTTATGAAATTTTGAATGCAGCGAGTCACCTCACAACCTATTTACAGTCACTTCAAAAAAAGTTTTTCTTTTTGTGTTTATTGGGACACTAATTGATAATTTTTCTTGGGACATTTTTTTGTATTAATTGTATTCCAGTTTGCACTTTGATTTTTGCACATAATTGTTGGTAGCGCATTTTTTTAATTATTTGTGAATATTTTTGTATAGCTGTATATTCCAGCTATTTTTTTAGATGCAGCACCCATCACTTATATTTCATTAGTCTTTTATAAGGATCATATTCCTTTGAAATAACTTTTTATTGGCACCAGAGTTTTCTTTTGAACCTTTGTTTTTTGCAGCACAGGGGATGCACGAATTTTTCCACGCTTTACTATAATTCTCCCTCTGCCTTACCAAAAGGACCTTGGTTAACTTAAAAAAAAAATATGGAAATAAAGGGGTTGTAAAGTCAGAAGGTTTTTTATCTTAATGCATTTTATGCATTAGGATAAAAAGCCTTCTGTGTGCAGCAGCCCCCCTAATACTTGCCTAAGGTGCCTCAAGCTCCATCGATTTTGTAGGAATGTCTCGGCCATCCGGGACTCCCCTTCTCATTGGCTGAGACAGCAGCATGGTGCCATTGGCTCCCCCTTCTGTCAATCAACCAATGAGAATAGAAAGGGAGTGGGGCCAGGCCGCAGCTCTGTGTCTGAATGGACACAGGGAGCTGTGACTTGGCGCGGGTGCCCCCATAGCAAGCTGCTGGCTATGGGGGCACCCAACAGGAGGGAGGAGCCAGGAGAGCCAAAGAGGGACCCGAGAAGAGGAGGATCCGGGCTGCTCTGTGCAAATCCACTGCACAGAGCAGGTAGGTATAACATGTTTCTTATTTTTAATAATAATAATAATAAACAAAAAAACAAGACTTTATAATCACTTTAAAGTAGATGTAAAGACAATTTTTTTTTAGATAGACTAAGGAAGGGTTTAAGCCCATATCAAGTTCATTTTTTCCATATGTGACCCACTGGTGAGATTTCCTCTCACTTTCTGTTCTGGGAATGCAACGGAAAATTAGAGGAAATCTCTACTTAAAGCGGAGCTCCACCCTAAAGTGGAACTTCCGCTCATCGGAACCCTCCCCCCCTCCGGTGTCACAATTGTGACACCTTTTAGGGGGAGAGGGGTGAAGATACCTGTCTCAGACAGGTATTTTCACCCACTTCCGGGAGTCCTCTCTGCGGGAAATCTGCGGGAATTACGTCACTTCCCGCAGAATACCCGTTGTGTTCTGGGAGACACTCGGTTCCCAGAACACTCGGGGACCAGTCAGAATGGCGCAGCGCGGCTCGCGCATGCGCCGTAGGGAACCGGGCAGTGAAGCCGCAAGGCTTCACTGCCTGGTTCCCTCACCGAGGATGGCGGTGGGGGCAGCAGAGTGACGAGCGATTGCTCGTCCTCTGCTGCGGACGTCGTTGGACTCCAGGAAAGGTAAGTGTCCTAATATTAAATGTCAGCAGCTGCAGTATTTGTAGCTGCTGGCTTTTAATTTTGGTTTTTTCGACGGAGCTCCGCTTTAAGTGAGCAGAGTTGCAATCTTAGGCCTCATGTACACTGCTGCTGGTAAACGGACATTTAGGAGCAGTCTGGCATTTTTTTCAACTGCTCCTGAACTCTCCTCTGTTATCTTATCTGTCCGTGTACACAGGGTCGTTTTACAGTCATTTCTAGGCAGTTGAGTTTAGAGGCTTTTTTTTTTGGAATGCAAAAAAATGGGCTCAGAGTTTAGAGGCATTTCAAGCGGCTAAACGCGGTAACTCTCGTTTAGCCACATTTCGTTTACAGGCGTTTTTCATTTTTGGCTATTTCGAAGGGGAAAAAAAGGGTTACTATCTGTCAAGTTAAATCGTTCAGGAGAGGTTGTAAAAAGTCCTGTGTACTTGAAGCTTTAGAGATGTATCACAAGTACGGGTGCCCCTGTTAGTTTTTTTTTTCTCATGCCTTGTTCTGATGGCAACACAAAATGTTTGCATTTCTCTTCACTTTTCTGTCTTAGTGACAATAGTTAACAGAGGGGTAAATCTTCCAGGCGGGGACACCGAGCACAGGCACAATTAGACAAGGGCCTCGGGCTCCCTTGCCTTTACATAAACTTTAATTGTGCTTTCCTGTTTAAGTGGACCTATCTGATTAAGCCTTGTATGATATGGTGTTTGTTTAAAAATGGTATTGTGTTGTAGTTCAGTCCAGCGGGATAGGGTGGGGAGTTTAGATTTCCTTTAGTGTAATAAAATTGCCTTCCAGGCATGGAACAAACGCCTTTCTCACTTCTCATGCAGCTAACTTTTTCTATTGTTTCCATAAGACACTGTCTTCTATTTGAAATCCAGCTCTCGAAATAACATGATTGTTTTAAGTACCAAGCTTGTATGTTGGCCATACATAAGGTGCTTGTGTAAAGCAAGTGGTTGGGCTCATAAATGCTTGAAATAGCTATGCTATTTAATAGGTAAAGAAAACAATCATTCACCCCATGTCTACCTCCCTTACCACTTGCTTGTGTACATTGATGATGTGGGTGGTTTCCTGCACAATGAACACTTGGCTGACTTGGACAGAATGTTTTGTGTGTATTGAATGATGATCAGTGTATGTGCAACCTTAAAGCGGAGGTTCCGCGGCAAATAATTTTTTTGTTTTTGGTTGCATTCAATGTATTTTTAGATCACCAATTAGTACTCACGTGTTTGGTGACTTCAAACCTCTCCTGTCTGTTTTCGGGCAAAAGATGAACTTTTAAAATCAGCTATAGAAATTTTCCATTTTGCTTGTGGGCATTGTGAAGCCCACAAGCACTGACTTCCTGGAAGCGGTGGACGGTGTTCTGCCGAAGAAGGTCCCCCCGGCGGAAAAGGACCCCCCTGTACTGCGCAGGCGCGGCACGAACCTCAAAGGAGTTTCCGAAAGTAGCCGAACATGTAGAGCTGCGAGTTAGCTCTACACGGCGCCTGCGCAATGACTAAGAGCCGTGTAGAGCTGACTGCGCAGGCGCCGTGTAGAGCCGACTCACAGCTCTACATGTTCGGCTACTTTCGGAAACTCCGTTGAGGTTCGTGCCGCACATGCGCAGTACAGGGGGGGGGAACCTTATCCGCCGGGGAAATTTTTCTGCAGGACATGCGAACTCCCAGATTACATTGCGGGAGAATAGAAACGCCTACTCCCGCGGGAGTGAGTACCCGGAAGCCGAAATTGACATAGCCATAATACGGTATGTACAACAGAAAAAAAAAAAAAGATGTGGCTACTGGACATGTTAGTAGTGTAAGGAGTGTGCTCGTATATAGATGTTATTTTGGGTGACACTCCGCTTTAAGAGCCGGTGACCTGCCGAGAATTGCCCCTCAGCGGATTCTGCCAGCTCTGTTCTGCGCATGCGCAACACTTGCGTTTCCGCTCACGGCAGACCTCCGAAAATAGCCGAATGGATTATAACCCATATTCGGCGCATGCGCTTTGAGCACAATATTGTGCCACACGCTCCCGATGCTTGCTCCACTCTGCAAGGGGGGCGGGTGTATTACTATTATAATGGGCGGATGCATGTTTAAATAAACAAATTAATGGACAGAGAGGGCGGGTAGTTCAATGTGGATGGCCGATTTGAATACTTGTCAGAGAACTGTTAAAAAAAAAAAAGACATAAGATTTTTTTTAACAATTCTCTGACAAGTATTCAAATCGGCCATCCACATTGAACTACCCGCCCTCCCTGTCCATCAATTCATTTATTTAAACATGCATCCGCCCATTATAATAGTAATACACCCGCCCCCCTTGCAGAGTGGAGTGAGCATTGGGAGCGTGCGGCAACGACTGTCACAATACCCTGTTGATTGCGCAGTCGCAATCTACAGCTCTTAATGTTCGGCAATTTTCGGAGCTAGAGCGCTGCGCCTGCGCAGTCCAGGGCTGGCAGAATCCGCAGGGGGGGCAGATCTCGGCAGATCACCAGTTCACATAGGGGCGATTCGTCGGGCGACTCAGCCGCCTGACAAGTCGCGCTCCGCTTTATTCAATGGAACCGTTCTAATAGGAGCGACGCAAGTCGCTCCGACTTAGAAATAGGATCTTGTACTACTTTGGGGGCGACTTGCATTGACTTCAATACAGAAGTCATTTTGCAAGTCACCTCTCAAGTCGTCTTGAGATCGCCTTGCCGAGTCGCCCCCAAAGTCGTGCCACCCCAGTGTGAACGGCTCTAAAGGTGAACATGGATTCAGATATTTGTGTGATGCAAATGAGGCCTTTGCTCTACTAGTGGGTAGAATGTTTGTAATGTCAGCCAACCCATATGATGGAACCCATGCCAGGTTATAAAGTTGGTGTGCTTTTTCTGGATTTGTTCAGCTAGTTGTTATAATACAATTATTAGAATTGTAAGTTATATAAAAGAAAGTTGCTTTTTTTTGTACCTTTCTCTGTTTTTTGATTTTTGTCTGTGGTCGGAGCACCTGGATTTTCCATGTTGTACAGTATATGCTTTTAAGGCTTGTAATTGTTGAAGATTTCCCATCCATTGTCCTGATGACAACCTTGTCGTCATAACAGGTAGTAAAATCTTTTCAGTGGGTCCACGGAGAAGCGTTTTATCGCTTTCCCATTTTATCCAAAACGTATAAAAGGTCTGAATATACACTTCACTGTAGAATAACCACATACATTCTTGCCTACGGTAATTGGGAAATAAAGATGTAGACTAATTGCTATAATTATTTTTACAGTATGGATTGTTTTGTTATTTTACTGCTCAAATTTGTAGGCACTAATTTTTTAATCTTTATGTATAGGTTGGGAATAATTCCTCTCGAATAGCGTTTTCTGGGGTGCCCGTAAGTCAGGATGTCTCTAAATGGGAGTCCCTGGTGAAAATCAAAGAAGGTCTACTGCGACAGAAGGATATTGTACTTGAAAGGTACGGTTTACTCGCTTATATTCTAACACAACCTCTAATATGAGCCAGTTATATAACAGAAGTGTCTGCAGTTCCAGACTTACATAGAAATCTAACAAAAAAAACTTATTAAATCTACACGAGATAAGTAAAATAAAAAAATGGGATGCTGCTACGGTAACCAGTTGGATAATTGTTCCGTCTTCGAAAATGTAACTGCAATTTTTGACTGTGTAACCTGTAAGATTCCGTTTGTTTGTTCGTAAATAAATGGCCCAATAGGCCTTTTCTCAAAGCTTATGAAGAATTCTGACCTAGCTGGCAACATGGAAAACTTTGAATTGACACCACATAATATAGGTAATTGACTAAGGGGCATATTATATGGCATGGCATTTCAGAGAAAGTCTTATGTGCTATATACGCAATAAGTAATAAAATGGATCATTGGTCCCTTAACAAATCCCTGTTATGTGGTCTCTCAATTTTTCAAGGTGGATCAAAATCCATGATTTAGAAAAAAAAATTATTAAAAAATCAGATTTTATTTTGATTTAAATCAGATTTTTTTTTATTTTATTTTATTTTAATAAAATGCCTTTTTGAGTAAAAATCTATCTAAAGATAGTTTTCTAATTAAGATACATTAATAATTTAGTTTAGTCAGCATGAAATGGAGCTTAGTTATGTAGCATTAGGCTGTTTATTCTGCAATATTTATTTTTTGTAAACTCAATCAATGAATCCAAGCTCTGCAAGTTTAGTTGAGATAACATGCACTATATTGATGCATTCACAGTAACTATTAGATAAAACAAGGTTCATGAACATTCCTTTTATACCATTGTTTTGCAAATCTATGTACACTACAAACTGTATGTTCATTTGAAGAGAAATGCATCTGTACCAGGCTCTAAGTGCAAGGAGGAAGGGCAAGCAGTAAAAATGAAGTTAAAGATGCTAACTTCCAGCAAGAATAAGTTCTTACATTTAAAGAGCACCTATCATTTCAGATCCATGCACTCACCTGCTGCCGCCACGTCCCTCACCTTGTTGTGTCACTGCCGCATCACCAGGTGTCCCATTAAAGTGAATGGGACAGTCAGTGAGTCAACAGCGGGTCAGAGATGACAGTTGCTCTTTAAAAATTATGATTTAAATCGAGTTGATTTTAAATCAAGCCTTTTTACAAGTGATTTAAATCGATTTGATTTAAATCAAATCCACCCTGCAATTTTTGATGCAAAAAAATCCTCTATACTTGAATATTTTACTCTGAATGCTGATTCATTCAACTCTATGTCCTTGTGGAATGTTATTCGTGGACGACTGATTCAGTTGGCATAAAAAAGTGGCTGGAATGAATGAGTTAGAAACTGCCTATGGTTCGCTCTTGGCATATTTTAAAAAAAAACCCTTCCTCACAAACAAAAACTTGAACAACTCAACTTGCATCCCTTATGCCTTACAGACTTGGCTGAAAAACAAATACGATGGTTCAAAAATAAATTCTACGTACATGGTGATAAACAGGGCTTTTAGCATTTAATAAAGACCCCATCATTTAAGACATTTGCTTTAACATTGCGGGTTTGGTTCTTGCTAGTGACCCAGTGAAAATATTGTTGGAATTCCATACACAAATTTAACATCTGCTTCTTCCCCTTTTGATGCAACTTTGGCTAACCGTATTTTTCTGGACTTTCCCTCTCAAATATTGACATGCGTAAAGTTGGCTATACATGATTAGGTTTTTGTTTGTTTTTTCCAGATAGTGGGCTAAAGAAAAAAAAAAAAAAATATATATATATATATATATATATATATATATATATATATATATATATATATATATATATATATATATATATATAAAAAATACATATACCGGTACTTTTTTTAGAAATCCGAATTTTTTTTTTCATCCACACAAGTGAGGTGGATTTTTGACAGTGGCACCCTTCATTGTCAGAATACACTGCTGATTAGCAGCTGCAGCCACTGATCGACAAACATTTTTCAACATCTAACAGTAAACTTCTGTTGAACAGGGATGTCTGCACAATGATCAAAATTTGTCTGGCCCCTGTTTACCTGGTTGAATTTCGATCCATCTATGGCCAGCTTTACACACCATGGGGAAAAGCTCCTATATGCTCGACAGAGATACAGTTGGCTGATAAATCTTTGAACTTTAGTAAGCGCCCAGGCATGGTTGGTTTTACAGCCCTATACTATAAAAAGATGAAAAACTGGGCTGAGGACTCTGATGCTCTGTGAGCTGCAGTGGCCATGATTCTGAAACCAAACACAGAACATACTAACTGGCCTAATTTCTTTTTCGTACATCACGGGACACAGAGCGACATAGTCATTACTAATGGGTTATATAGTTACCGTCAGGTGCTGGCACTGGCAACTTCCAAAACCGGAAGTACCCTCCCCTATATAAGCCCCTCCCATCCGGGAGCACCTCAGTTTTTTGCCAGTGTCTAAGGTGTTGGCCAAGAGAGCTGGACCCTGGGATCCAGAGCTCTGGTCATACCCACGACCAAGATGTTTTCTGTGCAGGGTGCTATACAGGTCCAGGGGAGTGGAATCCTTGGGAACCCGGTCCCTGAAGGTTTGATTACAATGCCTGCCGTGATAGGTGAAGTTTGGGCTTTTGTGGACCAAACAAAGTCCTGCGGCGGGGAACAGGTAAGTGGGGGCCCCCAGGAACTTGGTTCCATTGGGGGACCCCCAAGCCTAATTTGTCTTTCTGTCTGTTACCTAACGGTATTCCCGCTAATATCTGTGCATGCCTGTAACTACTAAAAAAATGTAATAATTTTTAATGGTGGTCAAGAAAAAAAAAAAAAAAAAGGAATGTTTTTTTATATATGTTTAGTATATTAAACTGCGGTACCTGTGTTTGTCCACTAGAGGCCGCTGTGGAATGTTTTTCTTGTCATATGGACTAGTTTCTTCTCAGAGAACAAAGTCCAGGCAGCTGGTGAGTTCTCCTACAGGAAACTGTTTCCTCTGCCATGTTGCAGTGTTCGTCTATCCCCCGGCCTGCGGCAAAGGGGGCCCTGGCTCCTGTCCCTGGTTTCCATGTTTGAAAATTAGCGCCGAGGCGCACGTGGCCGCGCGCGTGCGCGTGCACGCGCCTCTATATATAGAGGTGGCCGGAAAAAGGGGCGGGGCCTGGGGGATGACGCTCTGTGCGCGCCGCAGCGCTTCTGCGCATGTGCGGGCGTCCCAGCAGGTTTTTAAAAAGCCACATTATTGCAGTAAGCTGGCTATGAAGTACAGAGACAGAGCTGGCAACATTTAAAGGCATACAGCAAGCGGTTGATACAGGCATCCCCTAGAAAGGCACATTAGTAGACACCAACTGTTATATAGCAGCAATTGTGCTAGACTATTCTCAGTAAAAGTGGTGTATTACGGCTGGAATACCTCAGCTTTAGGCTTAGGAATATGCCGTCCAGTAGCTCCGGAACTGAATCTTCCAGGAAGCGAAGGGGGTCTCATCGGGCTCTGAGGATCTTGGGCATACTCCTGCTGCACCAGTCTCCCCTGAAGTTCAGAGGTAAGTGACCGTAGAGACCCCGCAGGGGTACTTGGTACTGTGGCTGTCCTCAGTCACCTGCTCCTGTGTATGTAACAGAGGAGGTTTTTTCCTCAGCTCTGGGAGGATTAGAGAGAGATTGTCAAAATTTATCGCTGCCTCCCTGTCAGGGAAAGCACGCCCGATCTCCGTCTCCTCCTTCAGAGTGCCTGTTAGCAGAGCAACAGTCCCATACAGGGATCGACCTGCCTGAAGGGGATCAGGATAAGGTTGATTCTGTTATAGAGGAATCAACAGTGGGGGAACCTTTTCTCAGCATCTCAAGCTGAAAGATTATGGGTTCAGTCTCTGACTAACATGGTCCGATCAGCATTTAAAAATGCACCTTGCGGAACCAGCAACCACTACTGTATCCTCGTTGGGGTCGCTAGAAGCCCCCAGACTGTTTGTTCTTTTCCACTTCACCCTTTACTGAAAGGGCTCATTTACCAGGATTGGGAACGTCCTGAGAAAATATTTATTCCCCTAAGAGATTTTCGGTGGTCTATCCCATGGAGGATAAGTTCATCAAAAAAAAAAAAAAAAAAAAAAAAAAATGGAAGGTCCCTACAGTGGACGCAGCCATCTCTTGTATGTATAAATCACTGACATGTCCAGTGGATAATGTCCAAATGTTCAAGAACCCAATAGATAAAAGATTGGAGTCCTTATGAAAATCTGCTTGGTGATACAACCAGCAGTAGCAGCTATTGGGGTCTGCTAAGCAGTGAAGGATCAGTTGAAACAGGTCTTGAGGGACTTGACAGATCAGCAGGCTTTGCCCTAGCTGATCTACCTAGAGCCTTAGGCTTTGCGGTTGACGCCATAGAGGATTCAGTCCATCAGGCCTCCCGCCTTACGCTGTCTATAGTACATATGCGTAGGCTCCTATGGCTCAAAAACTGGTCTGCTGAAGCTCCCTGTAAAAAATGGCTGGTTAGCGTCCCATTTCATGGTGAACGCTTATTCAGGGAAAACCTGGACAAATATATCCAGAAAATTTCCAGCGGTAAAAATACGCTCTTGCCGGTTAAAAGCAGAGTTAGAGGTCCCTCTTTAAGAGGCCTGCTTCTCCAGTCCCTGGGGCATCGGCTGTGTAACAGTTCCGACGGCCTCCTCGGTTAAATCCCGGGGGTAAAAAACAGGGACAGTAGCAGGGTAATGAGAAACCCTGGGTCAGGGGAGGTACAAAACCTCCCCCAAAGTTAAATTCATTGAAGCCCCCACTCAGTCGGGTGGGGGGAGGACTCCAGTTGTTCGCAGGAGACCTGGCGGGACACGATCAAGATAGGTGCTCTCCGCAGTAGGTTTGGGATACAGTTTGGAGTTAAAAGACTCCCCTCCTTCCCATTTTGAGGTCAAACGTGCCAAGGGATCCCCGGAAGAGAGAGTCCCTCCTGTTGGCACTAGAACAACTATTGCTCCAAGGAGTAATTATGGAGGTTCCCCTGGAAGAATGAGGGTTCGGGTTTTACTCAAACCTCTTTACAGTCCCGAAGCAAACGTGGACGGGAGGCCCATATTAATTCTAAAAAGGGCTATACAAATTCCTGTATATCAGGACTTTCCGATGGAGTCGATCCGATCGGTGGCCACTGCCCTACAAGGGGAGGATTGGTTAGCCACGATCGACATCAAAAATGCTTATTTGCACATTCCCATCTTTCCAGTCCACCAAAAATTTCTACGCTTTGCAGTAGAAGGGCGCCATTTTCAGTTCAGAGCCTTACCCTTCGGTTTGGCCACAGCACCAAGAGTGTTCACAAAAATTCTGGCCCTTTATTGGCCAATCTAAGAACACAAGGTGTAATGATAATGGCATATCTGGATGACTTGTTGCTGATAGACCACTCAGTGAAAAAACTAGACGTGGTCGTTCACAAGACGATCAAGTATCTGGAATCTCACGGTTGGATTATCAACCGAGACAAGTCAGCCCTAAAAACCAGTCAAAAGTCTGGAATACTTGGGGCTAAGGTTGGATTCAGGCCAGAGAAAAATATTCTTGCCTCGAGGAAAGGTGTTGTCTTTGAAAGATTTGATCCACTTAGTGGGTACAAAAAAGACAGCCGTCCATACGCCTGTATATGAGGCTGCTGGGAAAAATGGTGGCATCATTCGAAGCAGTACCCTACGGTCAATTCCATTCAAGGAATTTGCAAGGGGCCATACTGTCAGCCTGGAACAAAAAAGTTCAGGCCCTAGACTTACAATGTCCTTGTCCCCTTCCGTTCGCAAGAGCCTCCGTTGGTGGTTGGTTCCCCAGAATCTGGAAAAAAGGAAATCCTTCAGTCCGATTTCTTGGAAGGTGGTCACTACAGATGCCAGCCTTATAGGCTGGGGAGCAGTATTGGAGCAATAGTCTCTCCAGGGCAGATGGTCGGATGCAGAAAAGGCCCTGCCCATCAATCTCTTAGAGATACGAGCAGCCCGGTATGCCCTAGTAGCATGGACATCCAAACTCCAAGGGTCCCCTGTCAGAATTCAATCAGACAATGCCACAGCAGTGGCATATATCAATCATCAGGGGGGCACCAGGAGTCGTGCAGCCCAGAGGGAAGTAAATTACATCCTGAAATGGGCAGAAAAATATGTCCCAGCCATATCTGCGGTATTCATTCCAGGAGTGGAGAATTGGAAGGCGGACTTTCTAAGTCGCCAGCAATTAGGCCCAGAGGAAGGGTCCCTTCACCCCGAGGTTTTCTGGACAATATGTCAGCGGTGGGGAACATCGGATGTAGATCTTCTAGCATCCAGATTCAACGCAAAGGGGGACAGGTTTGTCTCTCGGACAAGGGATCCCCTAGCTTGCGGCTCGGATGCCCTAGTGTTCCCTTGGGATCAGTTCAAGCTGATATATGCATTCACACCGCCACAATGGTTACCTCGATTACTCCGCAGAATCAGGGTAGAAAAGAAACCAGTGATTCTGGTGGCTCCAGCGTGGCCCCGAAGAGCGTGGTACGTGGAGATTGTAAAATGTCAGTGGGGAGTCCTGGGACTTTCCCACATCGTCCGGACCTGCTTTCGCAAGGACCGATATACCACCCTTCCTTACCAGCCCTAGGTTTGACGGCCTGGCTATTGAAGCCCACATTCTAAAAAAGAGAGGGCTCTCTAATTCTGTGGTATCTACCATGATCAATGCCAGGAAGCCGGTATCCAGGCAGATCTACTATAGAATCTGGAAGGCGTACATCGCCTGGTGTGAGGCCAAGAAATGGCATCCACGTAAGTACGTAATAGGTAGGAGTCTGGACTCCCTACAATGGGCTGTAGATAGGAAGCTTGCCTTGAGTACTATCAAGGGTCAGATTTCGGCCTTGTCAATATTTTTTCAAAGGCCCTTGGCTTCGCATTCACTAGTCAAAGCCTTTATACAAGGAGTGATGCGTATTAGTCCTTCGGTTAATATTCCCATATGTCCATGGGATCTAAACTTGGTTCTGTCGGTTCTACAGAAACAACCATTTGAACCATTACAGCATATTTCCTTGGTGCTTCTCACCAGGAAATGGATTTTTCTAGTAGCCATTTGTTCGGCTAAAAGAGTATCGGAATTAGCAGCTATGTCCTGTAGGGAGCCATATCTGGTTATCCATAAGGACAGAGTAGTGTTACGTCCTCATCCAGCCTTTCTTCCTAAGGTGGTATCGAGGTTTCATTTGAACCAAGATGTGGTTCTTCCTTCTTTTTTCCCCAAACCTACTTCGGTGGAGGAAAAGTTATTGCATTCTTTGGATGTAGTAAGAGCAGTTAAAGCTTATCTAAAAGCCACTGCTCAGATTCGCAGAACGGATACTTTGTTTATTCTGCCGGAAGGCCCCAGAAAGGGTCAGGCAGCGTCAAAATCTACTTTAGCCAAGTGGATTCGACAGGTCATTATGCAAGCTTATGGCTTGAGAAGGAGACCGCCTCCGTTCAAAGTTAGAGCGCACTCCACGAGAGCAGTTGGAACTTCATGGGCAGTGCATCACCAGGCCTCCCTGGCTCAAATCTGTAAGGCCGCAACGTGGTCTTCAGTTCACACGTTTACTAGGTTCTACCAGGTGGACGTTAGAAGTCAGGAGGATGTCGCCTTTGGGCGCAGTGTGTTGCAGGCCGCAAAAGATCCTCATGTCTGATAGCGCTCAGCTTATATATGGTGTATCCCCCCCCTCATTTGGCATTGCTTTAGGACATCCCATTAGTAATGACTATGTCGCTCTGTGTCCCGTGATGTACGAAAAAGAAAATAGGATTTTTATAACAGCTTACCTGTAAAATCCTTTTCTTGGAGTACATCACGGGACACAGAGCTCCCACCCCTCTTTTGGGGACACTTATTGCTTTGCTACAAAACTGAGGTGCTCCCGGATGGGAGGGGCTTATATAGGGGAGGGTACTTCCGGTTTTGGAAGTTGCCAGTGCCAGCACCTGACGGTAACTATATAACCCATTAGTAATGACTATGTCGCTCTGTGTCCCGTGATGTACTCCAAGAAAAGGATTTTACAGGTAAGCTGTTATAAAAATCCTATTTTTCGCTACTTAGCTTGGATGTCAAATTGCTGGCCTTCAGGCTCAACACTGGGATAAATACTTTTTCAGTAAGGACCAAGTGGACTTCATGTCCACTTGTTAGGCATCAGATAACATTCACCTTATACATTTGGCCAAATGGCACTAACTTCCCAGTATTCATCTGTCTTTGAACATAAGGCCTTTGATATGGTTCAATGGCAAAATTTATTCTACACTCTTGAAAAATCGGGTTTTGGCACACAATTCATGAAGTGGGTGCATGTACTTTATATTGATTACAAGGCTTTATTCAGTATGCAGGATTCTGATCCCCACGGGTTGCTGTCTATAGAGGCACACACCAGGACTGCCTGATTTCTCCCTTTCTGTTTTCTGTGCTTGAATCACTGGAAATGGATATAACAAAACACCTTGCCATAGAAAGTTTAGAGGTGACTGGACATCACCATAAAATTTCATGTTTGGCAACACTACCTTTTATTTAACTAACCCCTTCATCTCCCTTCCCAATTTAACCTTCTTGTTGTGCTAATTTAAATATGTTTAGGCCTCATGTACACTGCTTCTGGTAAACTGACGTTTAGGAGCAGTTGGGCATTCTTTTCAGCTGCCCCTGAACTCTCTTCTATGTTAACTTATCAGTATATGTGCACAGGGTCATTTATAGTAGTTTCTAGGCAGTTGAGTTTAGAAGCATTTTTTGGAAGGCAAAAAAATGCGTTCAGGACAGATGTTCAGAGGCATTTGATACGCCAAATTTCTGTAACAGCTTGTCAGCACGTGTAACTCCCGTTTAACCGTTTTTCGTTTACAGGCGTTTTTATTTATTTTTTATTTTTGGCTATTTAAAAAAAAAAATGCTTCTAAACGCAAACGCCACAAAACTGGCGCTTTTAAATGTCAGTTACTATCTGTCAAGTTAAATCGTTCAGGAGAGGTTGTAAAAATTTCCTGTGTACATGAAGGATCTAAAAAACATGGGAGATTCCAACACCGGATTCTGTGTGGCCTGCTGCATACGACTTTCTTTCCTAGATGGAGTTTTGAAATTCCACACCCTGCAAAAAAACGACAATTTAAAGTTGCATGAGCCCTTTAGCTCAGAACTCCTCCCTTTCTACTTTTTTTTTTAAACTCTTTATTGACGAAGTAATACATCAGTGCAGTCAATAAAATGTTCAACATGAGCATGAAAAGGTACATTGAATGGTTTACAGACATGAAGTAGATCAGATAAAGACATGTACAGTGGTGAAAATTTATTATTTGATCCCCTTCAGATTTTGGAAGTTTGCCCACTTACAAAGAAATTAAGGTTCTATATTTTTTTTATAATAGGTGTATTTTAAATGATAGAGACAGAATATCAACCAAAAATCCAGAAAAAACAAACGTTACAAATGTTTTAAATTTAGTTGCAGTTCAGTGAGTAAAATAAGTATTTTATCCCCAAGCACAACATGACTTAGTACTTGGTAGAGAAACCCTTGTTAGCAAGCACAGAGGTAAGACGTTTCTTGTAGTTGGTGACCAGGTTTGCACGCATTCCTTGAGGGATTTTGGTCCACTTTTCTTTACAGATCTTCTCTAAATCTTTAAAGCGGTTGTAAAGCCGCTGACTTTTTTCCTTTTACAGGTGTAAAAAAAAAAAGGCATAATAAGCTTGTATGCACAGCATACAAGCTTATTATGAAATACTTGCCTTAGAACGAGGCATCGGTCACTCACCTGGTCCACGCCGAGGGAGATGACATGTTGCCTCGGCGTGTCTTCCGGGTATCGCGGCTCCAGCGCTGTGAGTGGCTGGAGCCGCGATGTCTCACTCCCGCGCATGCGCACGGGAGACTTCGTTCCGGCGAGGCTCGGCGTCTGCCGAGCCTTCAGCCCGAGAATCCCCTGTGCGCATGCGCCGCTGCTGTCAGCGGCGCATTGCGAGGGGAATATCTCCTAAACCGTAAAGGTTTAGGAGATATTTCTTTTACCTACAGGTAAGCCTTAGTATAGGCTTACCTGTAGGTAAAAGTAAAAATAATAACTTTACAACCGCTTTAAGGTTTCTTAGTTGTTGCTTGGAAACGCAAAGTTTCAGCTTCCCCCATACATTTTTTATAGGATTAAGGTCTGGAGACTGGCTAGGTCACTCCATGACCTTAATGTGCTTCTTCTTCAGCCACTCCTTTGTTGCCTTGGCGTTATGTTTTGGGTTATTGTCATGCTGAAAGACCCATCCATAACCCATCTTCAGTGTTCTGGCTGAGGGAAGGTTCTCATCCAACATTTTACAACATATGACCATCTCTATTGGCCCCACAATGAAGGCAAAGTCAGTCTGTACCTTTTAGCAGACAAACGGCCCCAAAGCATCAGGTTTCCACCTCTGTTCTTGACTGTAGGGATGGTGTTGTTGGGGGTCATAGTCAGCATTTTTCTTCCTCCAAACACGGTGAGTCCCCCTCCTCAAGAAGGCACATGTACAGTCATGCCAATGAACATCTAAATGATTCAGAGAAGGATTGGGAGAAGGTTCTGTGGTCAGATGAGACCAAAATTGAGCTCTTTGGCATTAACTTGACTCGCTGTGTTTGGAGAAAATAAAATGCTAACTATGATCCCAAGAACACCATCCCCTACAGTCAAGCACGGAGGTGGAAACATGATGCTTTGGGGCTGTTTTTATGCTAAACGTATAGGCCGACTTTGTGGCATTGAGAGGCCAATGGACAGGGATATGTATTGTAAAATCTTGAATGAGAACCCTCTTCCCTCAGCCAGAACACTGAAGATGGGTCATAGATGGGTCTTCCAGCATGACGATGACCCAAAACATACTGCCAAGGCAACAAAGTAGTGGCTCAAGAAGAAGCACAATAAGGTCATGCAGTGTCCTAGTCAGTCTCCAGACCTTAATCCTATAGAAAAATTATGGAGGGAGCTTAAACTTCAAGTTGCCAAGAGACGGCCAAGAAACCTTTAAGGAGTTGGAGAAGATCTGTAAAGAAGAGTGGACCAAAATCCCTCTTGAGATGTGTGCAAACCTGTTCACCAACTACAAGAAACCTCTTACCTCTGTGCTTGCCAACGAGGGTTTCTCCACCAACTACTGTCATGTTTTGCTTGGGATCAAATACTGATTTTACTCACTGAACTGCAACTCCATTTATAACATTTGTATCATGTGTTTTTCCAGATTTTTGGTTTTAATATTCTGTCTCTCTCATTTAAAATACACCTATGATAAAAATTATAGACCCTTCATTTATTTGTAAGTGGGCAAACTTACAAAATCTGAAGGGGATCAAATCGTTATTTTTCCCACTATATAGCTTCATGCTATATTCACAACCTGCATATTCACAATATTCCCTGGGTCAATGGTCAGATATAGTTCTATACAGTCTTTTTTTAGTCCTTAATAATAATGGTAAGAGAGGAAGAACACCATGTATCCCAAATCGTGTTAATTGCTATTGTTTTTCTGGCTAAGAATGATGTTTCCATCAGCATAGTTCTATCATATCTCTGCCACTGCTCCTCATCTAAAATGCCCAAAAGACAAAATTAACTTTTAGGGTGTTTGGTACTGGTACAGACAAAATAGATGAATGTCAATCACTTGTTTCCAATATCTAGCAATGACAGGGCATAACCACATAACATGAGCAAAGTCAGCATTTGTATAATCACACCTAGTACAGTTTGGAGCAGGTTTGCGATGCATAGCATGTAACCTCGTTGGTGTGAGATATGATTGATGCAGCATGTAGAGTTGTATTAGTCAATTATTAATAGCCGGAGAGACATACAGGTAAGAGGAGCAAGCTTCCCAACTCCTCCCCTTAAGGGCTCCCTACGTTTGACCATTCCTGCTTATGTGACCCCCCCCCCAGGAAAAAGGTGATCTCTTTGCCATATATTTGTCCCTATTAGAAGGTCAACACCTTTCTTTTTCGTACATCACGGGACACAGAGCGACTTAGTCATTACTAATGGGTTATATAGATTACCTTCAGGTGTTGGCACTGGCCAATTCCAAACCAGAAGTACCCTCCCCTATATAAGCCCCTCCCATCCGGGAGCACCTCAGTTTTTTGCCAGTGTCTAAGGTGTTGGCCAAAGAGTAACATATGTTTTCACTGGGCTTGCGTACAGGTTCTTTTGGGCCTTAGTAAGCTGTTCCGGATCCCACCAAAAAAGCTTCATAGCTAAACGGTCGGTACCCGGGCCTTGCAGCAGAAGAGCAAGGTTTTGCCTGTAATGCCTCTCTTAGGAGGGCTGGACCCTGGGATCCAGAGCTCTGGTCATACCCACGACCAAGATGTTGTCTGTGCAGGGTGCTATACAGGTCCAGGGGAGTGGAATCCTTGGGAACCCGGTCCCTGAAGGTTTAATTACAATGCTTGCCGTGATAGGTGAAGTTTGGACTTCTGTGACCAAACAAAGTCCTGTGGCGGGGATCAGGTAAGTGGGGGCCCCCAGGAACTTGGTTCTATTGGGGGACCCCCAAGCCTAATTTGTCTTTCTGTCTGTTACCTAACGGTATTCCCGCTGATATCTGTGTTTGCCTGTAACTACTGAAAATGTAAAATTTTAATAGTAGTCAAGAAAAAAAAAAAAAGGGGACCGCGGTACCTGTGTTAAACCACTAGAGGCCGCTGTAGTCCATTTTTCTTGTCATGTGGATCTTTGGTTTTCTCAAGTCAAAAGATCCAGGCAGTTGGTAAGTTTCTCTGTGGGAATCCACTTCCTCTGCCCTGTTGCTGCGCTCATCCACCGCACAGGCCCTCCGGCAAAAAGGGCCCTGGCTCCTAGTCCCTGTTTGATTTCGAAAAGGGCGCCAATGGCGCACGGGCGCGTGCACGCGCCTCCTATGAAAAAAAGGGGCGGGGCGGGTGGATGACGCTCGATGCGCGCCGCGGCGCTTCTGCGCATGTGCAGGCGTCCCAGCATGGTTAAAAGACACAGTACAAGTGTCAGCTGGATGCAAACAGAGCTAGCAACAAACAGTGGCACACAGAGGCGGTTGATGCAGGCATCCCCATAGAAAGGCACTTTAGTGGACACCAGCTGGTATATAGCAGCAACTGTGTTAGACTATTACCAGCAAAAATTGGTGTATGACGACGGGAATACCTCAGCTTTGTGCTTAAAGGATATGTCATCCAGACGCTCCGGAAATAGGTCTTCCAGGAAGCCAAAGGGGTCTCCATCGGGCTCTGAGGATATTGGGCATGCTTGTACTGCACCAATCTCCCCTGAAAATTCAGAGGTCAGTAGCCGTAGAAACCCCGCAGGAGTGCCTGGTGCTGCGGCTGTCCCCAGTCCACCTGCTCCTGTATATATAACAGAGGAGGTTTTATCCTCAACTCTGGGAGGATTGGAAGAGAGATTAACAGCATTGATCGCTGCTTCCCTGTCACAGGAAAAGCGCGTCCGATCTCCGTCTCCTCCTTCAGAGTGCCTGTTAGTGGAGGAACAGCCCCACACAGAGATCGACCTACCTGAAGGGGATCAGGATGAGGTTGATTCAGTTATGGAGGAATCAACAGTGGAAGAACCTTTCTCAGCATCTCAGGCTGAAAGATTATGGGTTCAGTCTCTGACTAACATGGTCCGATCAGCATTTAAAATGCCTCTGGCGGAACCACCATCCACTACGGTTTCCTCGCTGGGGTCGCTAAAAGCTCCCCAGGCTGTCTGTTCCTTCCCAATCCACCCTTTATTAGAAGGGCTTATTTACCAGGATTGGGAGCATCCTGATAAAATATTTGCTCCCCCCAAGAGATTTCCGGTGATCTATCCCATGGAGGATAAGTTCATAAAAAAAAAAAAAATGGAGGGTCCCTACAGTGGACGCAGCCATCTCTTCTGTTAACAAATCACTGACATGTCCAGTAGATAATGTTCCAATGTTCAAAGACCCAATAGATAAAAAATTGGAGTCTTTACTAAAATCTGCTTTCTCTACAGCAAGCATGGTGACACAACCTGCGGTAGCAGCGATTGGAGTCTGCCAAGCAGTGAAAGATCAGTTGAAACAAGTCTTAAGGGACTTACCAGATCAGCAGGCTCTTGCCCTAGCTGACCTGCCTAGAGCCTTGTGTTTTGCGGTGGACGCCATAAAGGATACAATCCAACAGGCCTCCCGCTTTACGCTGTCTATAGTACATATGCGTAGGCTTCTGTGGCTCAAAAACTGGTCTGCTGAAGCTCCCTGTAAAAAACTGCTGGTTAGCTTCCCATTTCATGGAGAACGCTTATTTGGAGAAGATCTGGACAAATATATCCAGAAAATTTCTGCCGGTAAAAGTTC
Source organism: Rana muscosa (assembly GCA_029206835.1). NCBI lineage: Eukaryota > Metazoa > Chordata > Amphibia > Anura > Ranidae > Rana > Rana muscosa. Next base: position 483,898,262 of record CM055122.1, read on the forward strand.
ACTCTTACCGGTTAAGAACAAGGGTAGAAGTCCTTCTTTTAAGAGGCCTACTTCTCCAGTCCCGGGCACATCGGCTGTGAAGCAGTTCCGACGGCCTCCGCGGTCAAATTCAGGGGGCAGAAATCAGGGACAATCACAGGGTAACAAGAAGCCCTGGATCAAGAGAGGTACAAAACCTCCCCCCAAGGCATGAAGCGTTGCCCCCACTCAATCGGGTGGGGGGAAGACTTCAGTTGTTCAGAGACCTGGCGGGACACCATCAGAGACAGATGGGTGCTCTCCGCAGTAAGTCTGGGATACAAGCTGGAGTTAAAAGGCACTCCTCCTGCCCAATTTATGAGGTCAAACGTGCCAAGAGATCCCCAGAAGAGAGGATCCCTCCTTCTGGCACTAGAACAACTATTGCTCCAAGGTGTAATCATGAAGGTTCCCCTGGAAGAAAGCGGATTCGGGTTTTACTCGAACCTTTTCACAGTCCCCAAACCAAATGGGGACGTGAGGCCCATATTAAATCTAAAAGGGCTAAACAAGTTCCTAAATATCAGGACTTTTCGGATGGAGTCGATCCGATCGGTGGCCACCGCCCTACAAGGGCAGGAATGGTTAGCCTCGATCGACATAAAGGATGCTTATCTGCATATTCCCATCTTTCCGGCCCACCAGAAATTTCTACGCTTTGCAGTAGAAGGGCGCCATTTTCAGTTCAGAGCCTTACCTTTCGGTCTGGCCACAGCACCACGAGTGTTCACAAAAATTCTGGCCCCATTATTGGCCAATCTAAGAACACAGGGTGTAACGATAATGGCATATCTAGACGACCTGCTACTAATAGACCACTCAGTGGAAAAGCTGGAAGTAGCTATTCACAAGACAATCAAGTATCTGGAATATCACGGTTGGATTATCAACCGGGACAAGTCAGCTCTAAGACCAGTCAAAAGTCTGGAATACTTAGGGCTAAGGCTGGATTCAAATCGGAGAAAGATTTTCTTACCTCCAGAGAAGGTGTCGTCTTTAAAAGATTTGACCCACTTAGTGGGTACAAAAAGAAAACCATCCATACGCCTCTGCATGAGGCTGCTGGGAAAAATGGTGGCTTCATTCGAAGCGGTACCCTACGGTCAATTCCATTCAAGGAATTTGCAAAGGGCCATACTGTCAGCCTGGAACAAAAAATTTCAGGCTTTAGACTTACCAATGTCCCTGTCCCCTTCCGTTCGCAAGAGCCTCCATTGGTGGTTGGTGCCCCAGAATCTGGAAAAAGGGAAACCCTTCAGTCCGGTTTTTTGGAAGGTAGTCACCACAGATGCCAGCCTCATAGGCTGGGGGGCAGTACTGGAGCAATGGTCTCTCCAGGGCAAGTGGTCAGAAGCAGAAAAGGCCCTGCCCATCAATCTCTTAGAGATACGAGCAGCCCGGTATGCCCTAGTAGCATGGACATCCAAACTCCAAGGGTCCCCTGTCAGAATTCAATCAGACAATGCCACAGCAGTGGCATATATCAATCACCAGGGTGGCACCAGGAGTCGTGCAGCCCAGAGGGAAGCAAATTGCATCCTGGGGTGGGCAGAAAAATATGTCCCAGCCATATCCGCGGTTTTCATCCCAGGAGTGGAAAATTGGAGAGCGGACTTTTTAAGTCGCCAACAATTATGCCCGGGGGAATGGTCTCTTCACCCCGAGGTTTTCCAGGCAATATGCCAGCGGTGGGGAACACCGGATGTAGATCTGCTAGCATCCAGATTCAACGCAAAGGTGGACAGATTTGTGTCTCGCACAAGGGATCCTCTAGCTTGCGGCTCGGATGCCCTAGTGTTCCCTTGGGATCAGTTCAAGCTGATATATGCATTCCCACCGCCACAATTGTTACCGCGATTACTCCGCAGAATCAGGGTAGAAAAGAAACCAGTGATTCTGGTGGCTCCAGCGTGGCCCCGAAGGGCATGGTACGCGGAGATTGTAAAAATGTCAGTGAGGAGTCCTTGGACCCTCCCACATCGTCCGGACCTGCTGTCGCAGGGACCGATATATCACCCTTCCTTACCAGCCCTAGGTTTGACGGCCTGGCTATTGAAGCCCACATTCTGAAAAAGAGAGGGCTCTCTAATTCTGTGGTATCTACCATGATCAATGCCAGGAAGCCGGTATCCAGGCAGATCTATTATAGGATCTGGAAAGCGTACATTAAGTGGTGTGAGGCCAGGAAATGGCATCCACGTAAGTACGTGATAGGGAGGATTTTGGACTTCCTACAGTGGGCTGTAGATAGGAAGCTGGCCTTGAGTACTATCAAGGGTCAGATTTCGGCCTTGTCAATATTTTTTCAAAGGCCCTTGGCTTCGCATTCACTAGTCAAAGCTTTCATACAAGGAGTGATGCGTATTAGCCCTCCGGTTAGTATTCCCATATGTCCTTGGGACTTAAACCTGGTTCTGTCAGTTCTACAGAAACAACCGTTTGAACCATTGCAACACATTTCCTTGGTTCTTCTCACCAGGAAATTGATTTTCTTAGTAGCCGTTTGTTCGGCTAAAAGAGTATCGGAATTAGCCGCCTTGTCCTGTAAGGAGCCATATCTGGTTGTCCATAAGGACAGAGTAGTATTACGTCCTCATCCAGCCTTTCTTCCCAAGGTGGTATCGAGGTTTCATTTGAACCAAGATGTGGTTCTTCCTTCTTTTTTCCCCAAACCTAGCTCGGTAGAGGAAAAGTTATTACATTCCTTGGATGTAGTAAGAGCAGTTAAAGCTTATCTAAAAGCCACTGCTCAGATTCGCAGAACGGATACTTTGTTTATTCTGCCGGAAGGCCCTAAAAAGGGTCAGGCAGCATCAAAATCCACTTTAGCCAAGTGGATTCGACAGGTCATAATACAAGCCTATGGCTTGAGAAAGAGACCGCCTCCGTTCAAAGTTAGGGCGCACTCCACAAGAGCAGTTGGAACTTCATGGGCAGTGCATCACCAGGCCTCCCTGGCTCAAGTATGTAAGGCCGCAACATGGTCTTCGGTACACACGTTTACTAGATTCTACCAGGTAGACGTTAGAAGTCAGGAGGATGTCGCCTTTGGGCGCAGTGTGTTGCAGGCCGCAAAAGATCCTCATGCCTGATGGCGCCCAGCTTATGTATCCCTCCCCTCATTTGGCATTGCTTTGGGACGTCCCATTAGTAATGACTAAGTCGCTCTGTGTCCCGTGATGTACGAAAAAGAAAAAGGGATTTTTATAACAGCTTACCTGTAAAATCCTTTTCTTGGAGTACATCACGGGACACAGAGCTCCCACCCCTCTTTTTGGGACACTTATTGCTTGGCTACAAAACTGAGGTGCTCCCGGATGGGAGGGGCTTATATAGGGGAGGGTACTTCCGGTTTGGAATTGGCCAGTGCCAACACCTGAAGGTAATCTATATAACCCATTAGTAATGACTAAGTCGCTCTGTGTCCCGTGATGTACTCCAAGAAAAGGATTTTACAGGTAAGCTGTTATAAAAATCCCTTTTTACTATATGTAGAATACTGGGAAGGGGGCCTAAATAGGCACTTGGACCCATTGGAATAAAATCTGGGACACCATAACACACTTCTATAATATCAATGGTTGTTCAGGCCAACTATAAGCTGCTAATGCACTGGTACGTGGCGTCCTAGAGGTTGGCCAAATTTGTCCCTGGGGTCTCTCCTTGCTGTTTCTGAGGTTGCACAGAAACTGGCATGCTACTCCATATTTGGTTGGATTGTCCAAAAAACAGATGTTATTGTATAGTTGTTTAATAATTGATATATACGATTTTGAGGAAAAGCATCCAGAAATGCCCATGGGAGGCTCTGCTAAAGCTAAAACTGGAGAGATGCACTTTCTTCACAGCTGCTAAACACACCTTAGCAAAACCACAGAAATCGGCAATTCCAACAGTAAAACAAGTTTGGCGGATGATGTCTTTGTACCTAATAAATGAGAAACTCTCAGCAATATTCAATGAGTCCATGCCTAAAATTCAAAAGGTCTGGACACCATGGATAATGCATTGCATGTCTCCAAATTTTGACCACACATTGCTTATTATCTGATATACTTTGGAGCCTGTAATTGTAAGTCTGCACCGGCCCA